>JAWWEE010000122.1:43403651-43526786 GCA_035221455.1 Xenops minutus | reverse complement strand
TGGTTTGAGTTTTAATTTTGTTGGGGAAAATATTCGAATCTGAAGTTCTTTCTGCAATATTTAAGCAGACTGTAACAGTAGGAAAGACAAGTAGTGAATGTTATGTCCCAAAATTAAAATAATCTTCTGTTTTGGAGGCAATAGGAAATGGTGTGATTCTAGTATGAATTATATGCCAAGGTTTTAAGAAACACTTTTTTCCGAGGTGGAACTAATTTCATATGCACATACGAAATAATTTCTTATATATTTTAAATGAACAAATAGATCACCTCTAATTTACGACATTCTTTTCAAGAACGAGATAACCAAAAGACACCAAGAATATTCTGACAGCTGTTTATAAGGGTTTTTTTCCTGAGTTTTATAATTATATAATTTATAATTGATTTTAATTGTTGTTTTAACTCACATTACTGGATAGAACTATTCAGGGTTATTTACAAGTTCGTTACACACTTGACATAAAGCAATACAGAAAGGCAAATAATGCTCAGTGTATATGCAGATTTTACTGAAAAGGTCGTATATTTCATACTCAGCAAGTTTTGCAGTTTATTGTTGACTAAATGTCGAGTAAATAATTTCAGTTCTTGAACTACATAATTACCACTAACGAGTAATATATTACTGTTATTAGCCTATGAATCCATGTGATTGTGCTTAGGAACATTTCCTTATATTCAGTGTTTTCTGGTGCTAACAAAACAAAAGGCTTGTAAAAACAATGACACTGAAGTCAATGAAAAATAAGAAAATGTGACAGCTCTTCAGAAAACTTGCAATCTCTGACTATTTAGAAACTAGTGTTATTGGAGATAAAATCATCATAAAATGAACATCAGTATAACATAAATTTTTATTAGAAAGAAAGGTGATTATTTCAAAGGGGGGAAAAAGTGTTCTTACTAATGAAAGTCCATGCTTCTACTCATAAAAAATCTGTGTATTGGGCGTTACCACACAGCCACATACATGGAATATGAAAGCAGGATAAAAATCAGAGGATCAGGCTAAGTTACAAGCCTGATATAATTTTATTAGGTTTCAAATGAAGCTAGGGATTTCTTCTTTCATCTTTAGTCAGGAAAGAAAAAAGAATAGAAGAAAAAAAAAAAAAAGGAATGATAATATGAAAAAGTCTATTCACTTATTCAGAAAAAAAAAACTCATCTCTTTACTAAAGTATTTTTTATAGTATTATTTTTATTAAAAAAATCAAAGCCTAGTTCAGAGCCAGAGAGAAAATTACTCACATCCTTAGGGTATGAGGAGCTTATTTAGCTGTGATGGAAGACAGGGAAACTATATGAAACACTTTATTTTGTACTCCAGTTTTTAAGTATCACCATGTTGTAATATTTCTATACCAACATGCTCCTGTCAACATTCCTTTACTCAGGTTACCACAGTGAGTGAGTGTATTGTCAGAGTAGTCTGTTCTGAATTCCTTGAAAGGCTTTATGCCCTCTGGATGGGAAGATAATCTGTACTTTGGTAATGTGATATTAACATTACTGCAGTTACAATAAGAGCTGCAGAAAATACTTTAATATCCACAATAGGATCCTTCATTTTTCTTTGAGCACCTTGCAGTAGACACCACCTCATGCACCCCACTGTCATGGGTCTCCAGCTCCTCTTTGTGGATGACAACAGTGGCTGCAGCCAACATAATTTGAGGACTTCTAGCATTTTGACTCAGCACCCCTTCTGCTTGCTCCTCTGTGTAACACTGCTAGCAATCCAGAGGCTGTGCTCAGTTTTGAGTTTAATCAGGGATACATATTTTAATTTCGATGTGCTTTCTATGATTCCAGAGGTTCCAAATATTAAAGTTTCCTTCTGAAATTGTGTGAATTCCTTGTGTGCAGTTGGGAACAAAAATAATCCTCTGAGATCATTTTGTCATTTGTAATTCTGCATTTAAACAAATCCAGAAGGAGAATAAGCATACACTCTCTGAGATATCTGCACACTCATGCCAAAAAAAAATCAACAGAAAATCATTGCACTAAACAGTCTGTAAATGCTTCACAGAAAAACAATTGCTTATTCAAGCCACTGGGAGAGTAGTTATATGTCAAATGCATTTTCAATGATGAAGGCTGTTTTGTACATTCATTACAAAAATAGTGACATATTTCTGAAATATATACACAACATAATTCCCAGTCACAAATACTGAAGGTTTTTTTTTTTATTATTTTTATTTTATCCAGAAAGTCCAAAACCAACTTTTTTTTTTTTTTTTTTTTTTTTTTTTTTTTTTTAACACCACACAACTAATAGTGGGAATTTAGAAAAAAAAAAAAAATCAACTTTAGCATAACACTACTCTTGACTTAGACAATGGAAGTTTAACCATTTCAATTTGGAAATGTTTAAACATTTTCTTTCAATTGAAAGCACAAATATTTTGACATTTTTAATTTTTTTTCTGAATTTTATACATTTTTCTCACTGAACAAACATACCTTGTGAAACTTTTACAAGTTGTTGTTATTAATTGCTCATTTTTTTGTCACAAATTCTTTTTCATAAAATCTAAAGATATTTTTTCTTCATATGTAGATGTATTTTCATGCTAAAAAAGAGAGGAGGGGTAATCTATAAAAAATTGTAATTCTTCCCTGTTCCATTCTCTTCCTAGCTAGTAACAAGTAGATGTTTATATTCATCTATAGTAAATGAATAAAATTGTTTTGTTGCCAGTTGTGTTGTGTTTTGATTTGCCAGCTGTGTACAGCTCCTTAACTTTTAAAGGCAGAAATCTTGTCTTTGGTTACATTTACAGAATACCTAGAAATAATAATATTACTGAGGATGTATTTAGCAATCTTGAAAAACAGATGCAAAAGTGTTTCGGCGTGCAAGAAAAGCCTTACAATCCTCATACTTTAGCTAAGAGAAAAGAGAGTGAAGAGCAACCTACTTGAGAATAAAAGCTTTGAAAAATGAAATCTGCTTTTCTCCATTTTCCATATTTCAATTACTTAGTTCACCTTCAATTAGGACATAAACTATATGCCTATGAGCAGACCTGGATTCAACAGAGGATTTATAACGAAGCATTTTTTACAGCCAGATATCATGGAAATCTTAGACCATCTGGTTTCACAACATACTTGTAGATGATTATCTGCTTAAGAATCGATTAGGAACACATGTTAACTGTTGTGATAGCAAAATTGTTGACATTTGTCTTATATGTCTTTTGAAAAGCTACTATTTTCCAAAACAGATTCCAAAAGAGGATGAAGTAATGAAATTAAACCAAAACCAAAACAACCAAACACACTCCCCACCCCAAACCCCTTTCTGTCTCTGATACTAACCTTGTTCATAGGCGAAAAGCAAGATAAACTTGGTTTAAAATGCTAAGGATTTTTCAGTTCTGCTTATTATTTGATAAAAGCATTTTTTTTTCCTAATAGAGTTTTGCAGGCTGGTATTTTGCATTTGAGTTTCCCTAGTCCATCAAAAACGTAAATGACCACAAGTGAAAGGACTTTTAGGCCTTAGTTTGTGCAACTACCTTCTAATTTATTCTTGTACAATATTAAGCCTGAAGTCTACCTGGTAACTTTGCAAAGCTTGGTAGTTTCTGCAAAATGGTAACTGCTGTGAAGCTTTTGGACCTGTACTCTGGGCAAAAGGGCTAAATTCTTCTCCCTGGGCAGCCAGTGTTAATGGAATGGCTGTTTTGTTCCTTACATAAGTCTGTCTCCTACCCTCTTCTCACTTCCTTGGTCACAGTATTAGTGCTTGACACTACTAAAAAAATTGTTTAATCATAGATGAGAAATATTGAGTGTTACAACTCATACCAAAACCTTTGGTTACTTTTGAAATGAGCTAGAAGAAAGAATGCTGGCATTTTCTAGAGGTCTATAGAGGATAACAAAACACAGAACAGCAGAAAATCAAGTAATTCATCCTAAATTGTGTTTACTGCTTAAGGAGTATTTACAATTGTGATGATTAAACCCAGTCTGTAAAGACATTTTCAACGGCTATAATTATTACTTAAAGGCTGGGGAAAGCAAAGGAAAGATAAGAGTAATATACATATTTGTATATAGATATATATTTACAAATTTACAATTCCTTGTCAATTCCATAGACTTTAGAAATGTTTAAATTATTTTACATTATGTGTTTAGTTGTACGATTTATATCAGTTTCAGTTATATCAGTCTAAATATACTTAATTTTCCTACTTAAACGAAAAAATCTACAGCAACATAAAACATGGTATCAAATCCTTCAAATGCTTGATCTTTGTCTAACAGTGCAAAGTTGTCACAATTTCTTAACTATGTCACTATAGATAAAGCTATACAATTTTCCAAGAATTTGCTTCAGCTGTGATGCTGCATAGCAATTTTTAAGTAACCAAACTCTACATTAGTTCTTTTTTTAAAGTAATGAATGAATTTCAATTTGGTCAAATATAATACAGGCTTAAAAATATGACAGTGACTAAACATGATGTGAACAGACAGAGACAGATCCATCTGCCAAAGATATACAGGGATACCTGCATTAATAGACTTGTCCTCAGAAAAAGAAAAAAAATGAATAAATTATTCACTTAAGCAAGTCTAATATCTTACAGGCCTACACAGTAGTTGATATAAAAAGGATTTGCCATTTTAAATGGATCTATAAATGACCATTAGTACTAACTGTCTTTTTACTGACATATCAAACCAATTATCTAGGTTCTCCCCAGAAAGAAAAGTGATACTGTCGTGTTGTATATGTCAAGGATTCAATTTAAAATAGTTTCTTCAGCTGATTTGTCATAACAGAGCATTAATGTTTTCTCTGAAATAGCTGGAGAGAGAATAAGAAAAAAAAATATGGTCAAGTCACACTTTAGTCCTTATAAGTCCATTATCATAAATTGATATTTCTCTTTCACTGACTTCCATCAAGTGAGGGTATTTCAATCTGCAGTTCAGATTAAGGCACTTCTTTCCTTTTAACTGTTATTACCCATCTTATCATCATGATTATTGTTGAAAGATGCTATAATTATAAAGAATAATTAGTAGTCAGAACAATAGAACCACATATCTTACATTAGCAGTGTGTCAGATTCTGAGAACAAAGCTTTCAACTAGAGAAAAATCACAATGCTTGGTAGGTCAGGCAAGAATATGAAAATGTATTTTTTGTTATTACAAAGCTTTTGTGCTGATGTGTAAAAATGGTAATGAGTCATCTTCTTCTTCTTCTGCATAAGGACATCTTTTCATGTTTGTAAAAACTCTTTAAGTGCTAATTAGATAAGGACCCATCAAAAATCAAATTAGCAACAATCAACACTAACTCCTCTAAGGAAAAATAAAAGAAGAAAAAATATTTGGCAACATGCAGACCTTTACTGAGGTGTTTTACTTGAAATGAAGGCACATCAAAGTATTTTATTGTGCAAGTAGTCAAAAATCCCAAGTTATAACTTTTCCTTTGTAACAATTAATCATTATTCAAGCAGAGACCTGAAGTCCTTCTCAATGATAGCTAAGTATATACTATGTTGTATGTCATTGTTATTAGAAATAGAAAATCCTAAGCAAGCTAACACTCTTGGAAATACTGAACAAATACAGTCACAATTACAGTCAAAGATCAGCTACGTGTGTGAGGGGTGGGTTTGAGCACGTCTTTTGTGGGTTTTGTGAGCACAAAAGAACTCAACTGAATGCTAACAGTTGTGTTGCATTTCTGATGCTTTTTCTTAAAACTTCTTGCAAGCTAATTATCTGTCAAAATACTCACTATATAAACTCAACAGGCACACACACCAATAAAAAGACTCCTGTATGTCCTCTGTCAGTAGCAATTTGTTCACATTTGCATATGCTTCTCAGTTACCTGGGATGATGAGAACATTGATTTCAAGACAATAAACCATCATGAGGAGAAAGAACACTTAATTTCTTACAAAAACTATTTCCCAAGCCAGAAATAAAAAGGTATGCTTCACAATTTCAGATGTCTTCTTGTGAGGACATAGCAATGAGAGATGACAAGGGGACTTGCTGATACAGTGTAGTGCTGACAAGAGATTTTATATCATAGAAGGTTCTGTAGCAAGAAAAAAGACAGAAGAAAATAGCAAAGAGCCAGGCAGAATATGGTGGATAGAAACAGTTAGTAACTTAATACATGGCCTTGTCACAGGTTTATGTCAGTGATCCCTGGTATTTCTGTTTATGATTTTATTTTCTCTTCCAGTTGTCTTGCATTTCCTTTGCCACTTACTAGGCTGATAAACACTTAAATTATCTTTTCAAATGACACTATTGAGAAACTACAGAATAGTCAACTCTGAAAATTGTATTATGTTGGAGTTGTTCTGTTTTCTCAAAGAATGCATTTACACCTCCTGCATGTTTTACAGAACCATATGTCCTGTAAAGTACACATTTATCACTTAACAGCTTTCATCTGCAGGGCTCTAGCCAGTTTGAAGTTTTGTAAAGTATTTCTTCAAGTTTCTGTGTCTTCTAAACTTAATCAGGTCATCCAGGTTAACTAATATCTCTAAAATGTTCATGTCTTCTGTAATTCTCCTAATGAACTACTTCAGCGTTAAAGGTGTTTTAAACCTACCTTCAGTTAAGCAGTGATAGAAGTCCAAGGGCAGATGGCAGCCATCTACATTATACATTTTTTTTCCCAGGACTTCTAGCCATATTCACTTCAAAGCTCCAGAACTGCAATTCACTCATTCATTCCCTAAGCAGGCTAGCAAGAAGATCAAGGAATCTTCTACATGTAACATGACCTCTACCTGTATACATTTTTCAAAGTCAAGTATTAATACAGAAATTGATCAAAATGTTAGAACTGCTGGTTCCTGAGAAGCTCAAATAAAAAGTTCTATTACAATATGAAATACATAAATTTAAAGTGACTCATCAAAACCAAATCTAATCCTTTCTTTCAACCTCCACTGTCACAAATTTCGTATTAAATCAAGCAACGCCTGAAGGCAACTGTAACTTGACTCTCTCCTTAAAGGCTGGGTTTGACAGTGGCAACTGACTGTCATTGCATCAAAATCCTCACAGAGTTTGCAAATTATATACATTTCCCTGCTAAAAGCGCTTGTGAAGACAAATGAAAATTCATCATTCTTCAAGAGGGTAGGAGGAAACTGAACAATTAATTCACTTGCCCCCATGCCCCCCTTTAATGATGAGAAAACAAATAAGAATAATATTAGATTTACTGCTAAAAACGATTAACCTCCTTAACTGTTTTGTTGCTGGATTATTTTTGATTAAATGCTGAGATGTTACAGATGTTACAGAAAAGAAATCAGAAAAATATGTGAGGAGCAGCAAACTGAAGAAAAGGTCAAGATGCTTAAACTGGAAAACGGGTTAAGATGCATTGTAAAAAAAACAAGGCTTTTAGTACTCTTCCTCTTCATAGTATGTTTTGGTGCTATCCAAAATATAGGTTAGGTTAAGAGGCAATTGAGTACATCATATTATTGTGCTGTAGCTTCCAGATGACATTTATTCTACTTATGTTAGGTGAATTTCTACTCAGAATAGGAGTGCATTCTGACATTCTGACTTCATATAGAAATCCAAACAGTAGATGATTGACTTTTTCAAGATTTAAGAAAAAAGACAAACCCAAATTACCAAGGAAACTTCCTATCCTAGATTTTTAATATAATTGCTTGACACCAGCATGAGATTTCAATAAAGCTGTATTATAAATATCCAGTTTCAGCAATTCTCAGGGGGAATTAATTTCTGGCTTCAGTTAGTAAGTTTATGTCGAAGAAATATGTCTGAATGGATTCAGAAAGTTGTCAATTAGTTATGTTTTGACAAAGCATAAGGTTCAAATTATGTCATATATTTGTGTATATTAAATCCTCACTATTTTAGAGCTCGAAATACTTCTGTGTCAGCTGTCAAGATCTATTCTGAAGTTTAGACAACTAAGAAGCAGAAGCACACCTCCAGCAGAAGTGTTTTATTTCACAACCTAAATTCAAAACATGTTTGCAGCGAGTCTGTGAGGGAAGGGACACGCATACATTCAGTATAAAATAAGGTGACTTTTTCTTCTCTCCTTTACAATTTTTACAGTATTTTACAATAAGGACTCCTCAGTAGATTACAGATAAAGGTAGTTTCACTTGCAGAATTATCTCTGTAACACATCTGTTGTCAGACGCAACTCTCTCAGGATATATCCATGTAGCATTGAATTTATTTAGTTTACCTGAAAGAAACTAATATTTATTAAACAAACAAATAAACAAACACCTTAAAAATGTCAAAGGTCCATTAAAATTTTCAAAATTGGCTTTAGCAAGGCAGAAAGATTAGCATGTTCCTTCTTTGGGAAACTCAGTGAATGTTGTCAGGACACTTACAAGGTCAGTAGACCCTGGAGACATCTTTTTGGCCTGTACCTTGATTTTTCCTACATTTCACACAATGTTTTGGCCAAAGTTATCCATATGCTTGTCACCTAACTCCTAGATAATTTTAATATATTGTGTGTAAGTATATGCAGAAGGGAGCGTCTGCATATTCAAAAAACAAATTACATTGAACCACCATGTCCATACACATACCCTTCTATTATTCTTCCAACTCATTCCATTGTACTTCTAGTTTTTATTTCAAAGAAAAACAGCAGAGTTGGTTGATATAGTTATAAAATCTAAGACGACTCATCATGCTGAAAGATTACATTCCACTACCTTTTCCAGAAAGCAGGTCATACAATCTGATTTTATGCATATAAAAATTTAGCAGGAAAAAAAGGAACAAACACTCCAGATAGTGGAATGTACTGTCCCAACTGCCTGAACAAATCACCTACACTAGATAACCTACTAAGAAAATTTCATTTTCAAAGCCACTATGCATTATAACATTCAGAAGAAAAAAAAATAGTTGTTTTTCATTGTGGTGGGCTGTCTTTGGCTGGATGCCAGATACCCACCAAGCCATTTCCTCAACTGGGGAGGAGAGAGAAACTATAACGAAAGGCTAGAGGGTCAAGATAAGGACAGGATGAGACCTCTCACCAATTGTCCTCATGTGCAATACAAACTCAGCTCAGAAAATTTGATTTATTGCCAGAAAGTCAGAATATAATAATGAGAAGTAAAAACAGTTGTTAAAACACTTTCCTTCCACCCCTCTGTTCTTCCCAGGCTCAATGTCACTGACACACTGACACAGCCTGCCTTACCATGATCTTCATCACAGGCTACATGGGAATCTTCACGCTGGCACCTGTAGCACCTCCTCCTCCTCCTTCACTGACCTTGGTGTCTGTAGAGCTGTTTCCTTCATGTATTCTCACTCCTCTCTCCTGGCTGCTGTTGTGTAGCAGTTTCTTCCCTTCTTAAATATGTTATCCCAGAGGTGCTACCAGCTTCACCGATGGACTCAGCCTTGGCCAGGGACAGGTTCCTCTTGGAGCAGACTGGTGTTTGTTCTCTTGGACATAGGGGAAGCTTCCAATATTTTCTCACAGAAGCCACACCTGTAGCCCCCACCACTGCCAAAACTTTGTCATGCAAGGTTTTGTAAATAGACATAATTGTCATCTTAACTGCAGAAGACAGTAATTTGCTGGACACAGATCCTTGCTAGCCTGATAGCAAAAGCTAATGAGAGTGCAGAATCAGTGGGACTTTACTCCTCTTCAGGGAAAGACATTTAAGTATAATCAATTTAATAAATACTGTTCTCATATGAACATAAATTGAGTGAAATCTGCCAATTAAAAAGATAAACTGTGCCTTGAAGAACCTAAACAACGAGAAACTATATCAGGCCCACTGAAATTTCCTCATCAAGCTCCCTAAATAGATGACTAGGATAATTAATTTCATTTTATCTACCGACTGTTAAGAATTATCCTTTATTACATTTTGCATTAGTGATACAGCTGTCTGTGGTACCAATCTAACAAATTAATTTCTTTCAAGCCTTTCGCTTTTCTCTGGTCAGACTTACAAATAATATGGGAGATCATCCTCTTCACTTTCCATTCTAACTGCCCAATCTGAAAGAACATTAATCTGCTGTAAGGAATGACCTGCTCTAGTCACAACTTTCCAAAAAGCCCTTCAGTGAGGCAATAGATGGTGGATTTTTAGGACACCCCTAAGTCCTTGCAACCATCATACCATAGTATAATTATTGCCTGTTAGAAGCTGTTAAAAATCAGTCTGCCACTACAAAAATCCATGCATCAGATTCTTGAGTTTCAGAGTAGGACAAATTGCAGAGAGGTCTTCAGTGGACTGACACATCTATATTTCACAGTATTATAAAATGTTAAAAAAACAATGTTTCTGGACAGCCTGCTTGGAACAAGAGTGTTCATGAATATTTGGTTTCATTTTCAAATGTCACTTTTGAGAGATCTATTACATATTGTAGCGATGACCTAGACTGTCTGAGTGATTCTTCCTTTAAAAGTAAGTGTGCTGACTTACATTGCTGGAAAGAAATTCAAGGACGGCTTAGTAAAGAACAAAAACATTCTTTGAGGCCCTGATGTTCTGAGAAATAGTCAAGATGCAGTATAAAGCTAATATGTTCTCACATACCTCTTTTTTTTTTGTTTGTTTTGTTTTGTGGGGAGGGTTTGTTTGTTTGTTTTCTTTTGTTTGATTTTTTGTTGTTGTTTTATTATTTTGAGGGGGTGGGTTTGGTTTTTTTGTTTTGATTTGTTTGGTTTGGGTTTTTTTAACACTAAATACCTTTGTTCCAAATGCAATCAATTGTTTTACTATATCAGCCACTGGCTACACTCAGATATTCTCAGCTCTTTGTAAAGAAGCATGCCCGTGGAAAAGACACAGGCTTCGGAAGAAATAGAGAAGATGTCAAGGTAACAGCAAGAATAGACAGTGTCCTTGGACACATGTACTCACCTATAAACCTGTGCCATATGCAAAGCTGTGGAAATTCTTTACACTGCAAACAGTCACTGGATATTAATGAAATACTATTTCTGGGAGGGGCTGAAGAGAAATAGTCGGACTCCTGAAAACTAAAGTTTTAAAAAGGTCTGCGAATTCTAATTAAAACTTTCTAAACTTTTGGAAACTTCGACATTTCCCAATATCACCATTGATCACGTTGACATTGAAATAATCCTGAAATGAATGCAACAATTAACATTGCTTTAATCACTATTATAAACCCCCTGAGAGCAGTCACTGCAATAAAATTGGCATATTAAATATATGAAAAAATAATTGTAGGTGCAACTAAACATGACTAATGATCAGACAACAGCTTCCACATGAGAAGAATATTAAATAGTTTTGTACTGTTGTCAAAGCCAAGATTGCTAACATGTTAGCTTGTTTGTTTGAATAGAGCATAGGACAGGAGGACAGAGAATCTCCATGAATACAAAGCACTATCTGCATGCCATTTTATAACATTTTTTACACATGCTTAAAACATAAGTATTTGTAAACTTTCCTGGATCACAAAATATATGTAATGTTAGAGCCTGGTAGGGACCAGATTGTGTGGTAGTTTTCATATGAACTTTAATATACTATAAAATTTCCTCTATGGAAATGAAGATCTGGTAGACTTCTGTTGGAAATTATTTTGTAGATAATGGCATCTATTGTCTTCAGGATGGCAGACACTGTTGTAAGCTTGTTATTTCGAGGCTTGGACTTAAATATCATAGAGTCATAGAAAGGCCTGGGTTGGAAGGGACCCTTAAAAATCATCCAGTTCCAACCTTCTTCCATGGGCAGGGACACCTTTCACAAGACCGTGTTAGTCATGGCCCCATCCAACCTGTCCTTGAACACTTCCAGGGATGGAGCAGCCACAGCTTCCCTGGGAAACCTGTTTCAGTGCCTCACCACCCTCACAGTAAAGATTTTTTTCCTAATATGTAGCTAAACCTGACCTTTTTCACTTTAAAGGCATTCCCCTTTCTCTTGTCACTACATGCTCTTGTACATAGTCTCTCTCCATCTGTCTTGTAGGTACCATTCAGATACTGGAAGGCCACAATAAGGTCATCCTGAAACCTTCTCTTCTCCAGGTTAAACAAACATAATTCTCTTAGCCTTTCAATATGTGCCTGATCATCTTGTGGCAAGTTTTTTGTCTGTAAAATGATGCAAAATAAAAAAGTTTAGCATTTCTGGCAAAGAGGAAGTGAAAAATTGTAAGTTGTAACATTAATTTTTTTTTTTTTTTGCCTCTTTAGAGTACTTTATAGAGAGAAAGACAGAAAATGTTGTTGTAAGCACCTCAAAAATATTTAAATAAAAAACCAAAACATCTTTGCAGAAGTTATTATATTTTGGTTTTGCTTTTTGTAGTTCATGAGGAATTAGATATGTTAGATTTTTTTTTATAAATTTGTAAAACTATTTTCGTAGAATGTTCAGTGTGTTTTAATATACATACCAATACTACAATATTGCTCTGTGCTTTCTTTCAGACTGCAAAATATTTATGAAATTCCTTAGGCAGATATTACTTTTAATTAACATCAGCATATGGAAAACTTACCATGTTATTTGGTAAATGCTTTATGAGTCCATCAGTTTTACAACTCAAAATTATTGTACATATTTATACATAAATACAAAAAAAAAAATCTTGTTAAGCTAAGGAAGCCAGCATGTCAGTGCTATTTCCAAATTCTTCATTTTAATGTCTCTGCGAGGAACAGCTCTCTTAGACCATCTAATTCCTGAATGTAAAACTGAGGCTTATGCTTTCATTCCATCTTACTCCTGCTGGTTTTCCTAACCATTATCATTGTGACGTCATATTGGAACGCAAAAGCAGGTTTGAATAATTTATATTCAAAATTTTGATTAAACAAATGTAATTTTAACATTGTCTTTAAACTACTAATATGTATAAAGACAAAAATTAGATACAGCATATATTTTCATGCTGACAAACTCTAACATTCTACATACCTCAAAAATGATACAATATTGACAATGAAGGCTTGGGGTGCACTCATTCTTTTTTTTTTTTTCAGTATCTCTTTTTTTTCCCCCCATATTGCAAATATTAAGTCCCTTAGTATAACCTAATATTTAGTAAAATGTTGTCAAGATCAAGAGGGCAAAACCAAGATTTTTAAAACAATCTAGACATAAGTAGAATTTACATTATTGTTTTATTTTTAATTGTGGTCTCACATTCCTTACCTTACAGGATTATTCATAACCCAATATAATTTTCAATAACATTCTTCATTTATAAATGTCTTTGGAAGTGAACCCGTACTAGTTTTAGCCACTTTGTAGGCCGTAACAGGGAGAGCAGAGTTTACAATACAAATATCTTCACAGCAGAGGTATTGACTGAATTCCATATATATTTATGCATACATGTATTTTAAATATGTTGACCCTTTGTTGATCCTTTGCATCTGGAAAAAATTCACCTCAAAATTAACTGGTGCTAAAAATTTTGCCAAATGAGAAGAAACTGGAAAATTAAAATAACACAGATCAGAATTTTGCAAGGGAGTTTAATTTAGATGTTAGCTTATTGAAAACGTGCTCTAAATACATAAAATTGTTTCAAACATTTCCTTTAATTGTATGAAGAGTTATATATGTTTAATACGTTTAAATATATTCAAATGGGGCACATTTGAATCAGGAGTTAACCATTATATAATGAGAAATTAAAAAATATTTTTAGTAGTGGGTAGGACAATGTTGTTAGTATATTTATTAAAACATTTACTAAAAAAAAAAAAAATAATTGCTGTTTTATAAAATCCTGTTTCTAACTTAGTTCCTAACTAAGACCTACTGTTGGATTTGAAATGAAACTCTATCTATACTCTGCATGCAGGTGTAGGAACTGGGAAGAGAGCCTATTATGATGAGTTTACATTAGTCTACATATGCTAAAGCATTTAAAAATAGTGGGTTTTTATTGCTATTTTGAGTTATAATAACTCATAATACACTATTGTAGTGTGGTGGTGAATTTTTCTACTTCTTAGCAGCTACAAAGAAAATAAACAATCTAGGTTGACTCAAATGATACTTCTAGTTTAATGTTGTGGAAGAGTAAAGAACTTAATGACACACAGGAAATAAAATTACCTTCATCAAACTTCATATATGTCTTTTTTGTCATCTATGGCAACTGATCGTTATTATGGTTTATTTTATTTCATTTAAAACAAATGAGTTTGATGAATATTTTTATGGACTCTTGCTAGTGAAAGGAAACTTAAATAGAAAATGTTGTGCTAAAACATGGATTATAATTTTAATTTAACTTCATAATTATACTACTACATTACTAGATTGAAATTTTTTTACCTAAATATACTTTCAATTAATGTGGCATAGGGTTGACAACCTACCTACTAATTACTTTTTCATAGACACTTCAGTATTTTCTGCTCATTTCCCGTGACTATATTTGTTATTTCACCATCTCTTTTTTATACTGTCAGTCATATACTTGAGATATCAGTTCTTCTCACTGGAAAGCTGTGAACTTCAGAAAAGGAAGAAATGCTGCATTAAGAGGACAAGCATAAAAAATGGGCTTAAGTAAAAAGGGAACACACAAATACTCACACACACACACATATACACATATAGATACAAATGGAAGTAGAAAAATGTTAAGAAATAAAAAGGATTAGTTTAAGTCACTGGCTGTGGGAGATAATAGCAGAATCACAGATTATGCCAAGTCAAAAGAAACCCACAAGGATCATCAAGTCCAGCTCCTGGCCCTGCACAGGACCATCCCGAAGACTCACATCATGTGCCCAAGAGTATCATCCAAACACCTCTTGAAATCTGTCAGGCTTGTTGTTGTGATCATTTCCCTGGGGAGCTTGTTCCAGCCCTCTTCCAGAACCTCTTTCTAATATCCAGCCTAAATCTCCCCCAGTACAACTTCAGGCCGTTCCCTCAGGTCACCATAGAGAAGAGATCAGTGCCTGCCTCTCCTGGTCACACATATTCAGCATGGACCAGGACCTCCAGGGTTCCTTTCCACAGTACTGCTGTCCAGCATCTCATTCCCCAGACTGTACATACATCCAGGGTTGCTCCATCCCAGAAGCAGAATCCAGTACTTTCCCTTGTTGAACTCTATATGGTGGGTGATTGCCCAGCCCTTTAATCTGTCGAGGTCTCTCTGCAAGGGAGTCCCTGTCTTCAAGGGAGTCAACAGCTCCTCCCAGTTTTGTGTCATCTGCAAACTTGCTTAGTATCCCTTCCAGTCCTGCATCCAAGTCATTTATGATGATGTTGAAGAGCACAGGGCCTAAGATGGAGCCCTGTGGAACCCCACTAGTGACAGGTCACCAGTCTGATGTCACCCCATTCAATATTACCCTCTGGGCTTGACCCGTGAGCCAATTGCTCACCCATCACATCATGTGTTTATGAGCTGGACATTTTGTCCAGAACAATCCTGTGAGAGACAGTCACAAAAGCTTTACTGAAACCCATAAAGATTACATTGACTCCCTTCCCTTGATTAATTAGCAAATTGAAGTAGCATAGTAATCCGCTGAGTATCCAGAGCTGAGATGACATATTAGTCCAAATCTTGAAATTTGTTTATCATTCCTTGTATGTGATATATATGACTTCCTTGAGTTTGAAAAGTAAGATTCCAGATTTTTTGTGTCACTGCTGTGATACATCATCACACAAAATGCAACTCTCTGTCATATAGGTATTCTTGGTACATAGATGATATTTGGGAACTTCTTCCTTATGTTCAGGGATTTAGAGTGGGACTGTGCTTATATGAGAGTGTAGATGAAGTTGTTTTGTTCACAACTAATTTGTGATTTGTTCCCAAACATTAAGCACAGAATGCCTCTGGAGCCTGAAACTCAGTTTCACTGAGATGCGTATCTGTGACAGTCTATCTCCCTCTGAACAAAAATAATGGTACCTGCTACAGGAAATTCTGAAGGCTATTTTCCTCTTCACAACTGAATCCATGTCAGGACACTATGGAAAACTGTCCATAAGGAGGAATATGAGGTTATTCTCTAGCCCTTAGTTGACCAAACTTCCCTGCCTGCTGACTAGTGCATATTCAATATTCCAAGCTAGACTTTCAGTGAGGAAGAGGGAAAAGGACACTTTCATGTATCAGTATGAAGGCAAGGCAAGTGGGAATCAGAAGTGATCATCAAACACATGCTCTCATGGGTCCTCTTTCTGGGTTAGAGGTGACCCATCCACCTAAGATGGTTTTGATGTGAATGAGTTCCCATGAATGGGACTCCCACCATGCTAAAATCACATCTGGTAATTTAGCATCAATTCAGTAAAAGGATTTAGAGTCAAACTCGGTAAGGAAGAGGCTACAGCCAGCCATTGCCCACCTCAGGGTCTGGTATGGGTATGTATTTACACTCGCTCAGTGCCTTCTGGGTTGCAACCAGCGTGGAGCCTTTTGGCGGCAGCACACAGCAGCCAACCCAGCAGCCACCAAGACCACATGTCCAGGTCAGTAGTATGGATTTTATTTAGCAGTAAGTGTGAGTCAGAGAAAGAGAGATAGAAAGAAATAATAAAAAGGAGTGGAGAGGAAGAGAATGACAGAGAGAGATTAAAATAGAAAATCTATCCCCACTCCGTGGACTCGGTGGGTTCCTGTCTGAGTCTTCTGGTTGGCTTGGTGGTGAGGGTCTCATGAAAACATAAGGTCCAATAGATTAATGTATATTCAGGAGATGCCCAGGCACCTCCCCAGGCAGGTGGGAAGCTTTGCAGTCTCTTGCTATTGGCTCTGGATTTGTTGCCTCACTTGGATCACGTGCAGTCCTCTGATGGTGGAAGGCCTCAGGAATGAGTCTGGGGGGCACTTTGGGAGTCTTTCAAGGTTTATGACCTCTCATATGAATATACTGTGTGTATGTGGCCTTCCTAGAGAGGGGGACTTTACTCTGTTTGGTGTGGAGAGATTTTGCCATCACACCCCCAAAACTCTTCTCCCCCGCCACCCGCTGACCTCAGCTAGACCGGATTCTTAACACAGATACATTCCTCTTTCCTGAGCCTTGTTTACTTCTTCTCAGATCTGACATTATTACATGATAGTTTTATCTCAAGTTCCCCTTCAAAGTCTAAATTCCAGTCAGGAGGCATATTGGGGAAGGGGGGTGCTATGGTGGTTGCAAAAGGGCAGTTGCTTCCTTGCAGATTGACAAAAAGGCTTTCTGTGAATCTGACAATGTCTAAGACATTAGTGACATTTCAGTCCATTGCAATGTCTAACCTAGTTATTGTGTAAGTCCCATGGCAGCTATTGACCTTTTGTTAGAATTCTCATCTTTGTGATAGTGAGGACAAACAATATGTTGGCAAGGAAGGGTGTGGCTATTTGAATAGATTAATGTATAGTAGACTAGGTGTCAATTTGCAGCCTGTCTTGTATCTGGCAGGTGTCTGTCTGCCTTTCTTAGATACCTGAGGTGAATGTAAGTAAATTACTTGTCATTGAAATACAGGCAATTTATTTTACATTTGTTTTAAGGGGCAAATACTTTCCACTGGGGCAATTACTGCAGAAGAGCTGATAAGTTCCCAGTTCATGCTGTAGCTGATACTTCAGTAATTTATCTCTCCGTCCATTCCCTGAACCCTGACCTCTCCCCACTCTCATCTTTGTCTGTGGAAATTAGAGCTTGATCAGTCTTTCCATTGACATTAGTGTACTTTGATCAAGATTTTACCCTTTTACCTGTGTCAATTTGAGCCCTTGCTTCCCTGAAAATTAAGTCTAACTAACCTTCCATCAAGTTTTAGTAGCTCTATATCTTTGCAGATATTCACCTGCTTGTGGTAACCAGTTTAATTTTTTTTCTAATGCTTTTTCTAATACTTGTAATAATAATTTTACATCTAAATAATTCTCTTACTGCACATCCAAATCTCGGAAGGCCTGGGAAAAAAAAATTAAATCTAAGTTGGCTAAAAGATTTTTACAGTTGTCTGTGTATTGAGGAAGAAAATCTGAAGTCTCAGAGGTACAGTTCAATGTACTGCAGTATGATCAATCCCCCTTGCTACTCTTGTAGTGGTAATATCTTGTTCCTGGGAACTGCTTTTGACTGGGAGTGTTTGACCATATATCACCTTCAGGCAGGTGGCAGGTGATCAAAGCCTTGAAAGCTGCTAAATGTAACTACCTAAGTGTCAGTGGCTGGGATATATTTTTTTTCCCAACCACAGCACTTTTTTATTCTGAATTTCTTTAATGTAAAAGTAGAGCCAGAGCAGGAATTGTCAGAAAGCTGCACGGTGCAGTCATGACACTTTTGTAGCTGGTTCTGAGATTTTTGTAATGCTTCTTCAAAGTCAAGCAACCAGAGATGTCTTTGCAAGGTAGACTATGATAGCTGTTCTTCACAAATAGTGATTCCATAGTGTACTGACCTTTTCTTTCATGTAGGCATGCACAAACGAGGTTATTTGCAGAGGAGTCAGAAAATACAAGTTGAAGTTTAATAACAATACTTTTTAGACATTAGAGCACTCTTTCAGAACTCATTTTTTGCTTATTATGGAAATATTCCCAGTGTAGAATTTCCTATCTGAAGAAATATGAAGGTCAGACATTAAAACTGTATAAAAAAGAGCACAGTAGGATATACAAACTATCTGGCCCACCCACAACCATTTGCTGAAAAGAATAGAAATCACAAATTTGCCTTTTTTTTTTTCTTTCTTTTTTAAAAAAAAAATAAATCAGGAGATCCTTTATGCTCTGGCAGAACAGGAAATAGCAAGTTTAGGAAATAGATGCACACAGTGCAGTTGAAGAAAGATAACATATGTTAACTACAGTTCCTTGCTGTTAAACAATAAGTCCACTTGTACTGTGCATCCTCGTTATGAAAGTAATTGAATTCAAATAGCTTTTCAAGTTCATCTCAAGGGCCAAAGCATTAAAGAAAATTAAAGACCTATAAAGTACATAGTATTTGTTTTATAATTACAATACTTTTTTTTTTTTTTTTTGAGTAAGGACTTACAAAAATGGAAGCATTTGAATTCCCCTAACAATCTTGGGAAGGAAACACAGAGTCAGAGATAATCCAATTTCTGGGTGAGCCTTCTCTTGGATTGGTTGCTGCCATACTCACGTCATTCATCCTAACTGTTAAAATTTGAATTTAAGCCCTGAAGCATATGAATTCTTTTGAAGAGACAGCCTTATCATACTGGATTTTTTGATCAGAGTCACACTAATACACTAATGCAGCCTTTCATTGAAACAAATGAAAATGAAAACATTTGTATGACAGGCTGAACACTCCCATGCCTATGCAGGACATGGTTCTGGGAGGTTTCCTGTGAAAGTCCCAGGACCAGTATTGTTTTCAGTGGAACACTCCTTTCACACTGGAGTACTGGCTCAGGATAATTCCATTCATAGCAAAAGGTAGACGAGGAATGCCTGAGGTCCACATAGAGAGCATTGACTGCTGAGAAGGAGGCAGAGCGAGTCTGCTGATCTTTTCCACACCGCTGTGCTTATTAACATCTCTGAATTGCATACGCTGTGGAGGTTCACTGACTATCTATTTCCTTTCTTCCTCTGCTCTCACACCCCTGTGGGTACTTGACTGAATAATGATTATGGTATCGATGCATGAATTTGGCTGAAAAGCTCTATGGCAAGGATTGAGCACATAAGTAAAAAATTACACTCCCACCCCCACTAGTGTTTTTACCTGAGCGGAAAAATGTTGAGCTTATTTCAAGTGTTTTGTGATCATAATGCCCTATTTCTTTAAGCCATATCTGCCAGAGAGTTGTGTTTTTTAAGTATAGCTCTTCACTCATATAAAACATACCCAGATCGATACACAGGGAAAGAGTTAATCCTAAAAGTTTTATTTTTTCAGGAATTTGCCAGTAACACTGAAAAAGAAACACAAGCTATGCCAAAACTGTGTCTACACTGCCTAATACAATTGTTCTATGGTGACTTAATAGTCTTGTCTCTATGATTCATCTTCTCTCAGCACCTGTAGGAGTATTTTACAGTGAGACACCTGTTCTGTATAAAAGTAATGTAAAATTGATAATATTTCATTGCACTTGTGCCCACTGAAATCTCCATCAAGTTCCAGAGGGATTCCACTCCTTTAAATGGCTGCTAGGAGCTGTAAAGCTGTATGCCTTTAGTACTGCATGACTGGCTTCTTTGAAGGGAATCTGGTACTATAAAAAATTTAAGCGATCATTTAGACAAGACATAATTAAGTGAACAGAACTAATGAAACAGTGCAGGAGTATAATCAAATATGAAATTCCAAATGCCCCCCAACGGGCACTTGCTTGATGAATGACTACCCAAAAGCACTGGCCCCATCTTTTGAGAACATGTATTCATTTATTTTATACTTCTTTGAATGATGGGGCATCCATGATACCTTTACATGTTTAATTAGCATACATTTCAAGCTCAGAGTTGTTCACTAAGGAATCAAAACCAGAGTAATTATAGTAGAGACATGATTTGTTCAGTAACTGAAAATTGGCTCTACTATTCCAGGCTGTTGTAAAAGCTTTATTTCTGAGTATGTAGGCGAGCTCCTTTTGTTCATGTCATTCTCCAGGACAAAATTATTGTCATGCACTGTTAGTAGCTGACTAATCCTCATCCTCTGGAAAAGGACCACTAGAAGGTACTCACCTCACCCGCACTTCTTATGGAAATTAATGCTTACTGGTGCACTCAATCTAAGGAAACCTGGGAACAAGTAACATTTAGATGACTTTGGGCTTTGCTCCACTTACATAAATCATACCATGCCATAGTCAAGGTCTGTTAAATTACAGTGGAATAACTGTGTCCCAGTGTTGGAGTGAAGCTTGGGAATGAATTTTTCAGTATTATTGTGATGGCTGGCTTTTCTAGGGAGATTGCTTAGAGTTTTTATTATAATTTACACACAAAACTAAAAGATACCAACCCTCGGAAAGGGAACAAGTGTAAACCTTAAGCAAGTTTCCACCCAGCCGACTCCCTTCATAGCAATGGGATTATTGCACTCATCCATTCATTATTGGTAAAGCTGCTGCCATTCTTACACTTCTTTCATTCCACTGGTATATTTTCAAACAGGCAAAGACTTGTTTTAGAAATAAAATCAAATATACCCCAAAAAAACTTTTGGGACCTGTTTTGATTTCATGCCCTGGCTGTCAATAGGAATATACAAAAGCATGGCAAAGAGGAAAGCTGCATTTGTGAACTGACACCTGGCATTTTTACTCACAAAGACAAATGCAAAGGGCAAAAATATGAAGATGACCCAATTCACATTACTCAGTTGTATCTATGAATACAACTGTTCAAAGAGAGGGCAATAGAGTACCTAATGGCTGAGACCTCCTAGGACCTTTTGTTTCCTAAGTGATAGATCACAAGAGAAAGTAAAGGTCATAAGAGAAGCCAGTTGTCAACTGTTCCCTCTATAATCCTGCAGTGTATTTTAGAATATGCATCTTATAGACACCATGGAGATCCATATGGGGAAATAATGTTAAACAGGACAACAGGAGTTGCATGTTTTTTTTCAGCAAAATAAAAAAGCCACCTCTGAGTGTTTTGTAGGGTAGGGGCATCAAAAGCGGTAAAACTAAAGTATGCTTTAGTAGATGAAGAGCGTTCCTTGGAGATGGCTGTAGATTTCAGATGCATCTCTCCTATGCTTATTGATGGTTCTTTTTACGCTCTCTTGGTGCAGTTGGAACTACTCATCATTCCTTATTTAAGCAGAACTGATGTTATTCTGATGTAGAATTCTAGTAGCCGAAGGGCACAGAATTCAGAAACAAAAGCTTAAAAATCTAATCAGTGGAATTTAGCTGAGGAATATCAAAAGCTGTATTTGTATTTTAAACTTGCTTTTTAAATAAGAACTTTTAAGAGCAACATGTTTAAGAAGATTAGTGAGGAATTTGTATTCTTGAGTTTCTGTCTGTTGCAAAACCACAGCTACAAACTAAGAATGTGACACCGATTGCATATACGCAAACACGCACATGAAGACCGTATATAAATATAAAACTTTTAGAAGTGACTACTGTTAGAGGGGCATCAATGTCTGCCTGCTCTTTCCCCCCTCCCCGGAAGCCTTGCTTTTAAAGAGTGTTGTCGGCCAGTGTGCTTTCTCTAGGAGATTCCAGGTTCATTTTGGAGATCCAGAATTTGGCACCAAGTAAGAATATAATGCAAGTACAGGAATCTGTGGTAATAAGTCATCCTGAAACACCAGGATCTACAAATCCTTCCAGATAGCAGAACTTTTTCTCCTAAATATTAAGGCATGCATGACTTTTAATTGTTTGTCCATCAGCCTGTGTTTACTCTTGGAAATGGAGGCATTAAGTGCAATCAGCAGCATTTTAGTCTTCTAAAAGACTGAGGAGTTCTTTTCAGGACAGCTTTGATGTGAGTGAATTGTTATCGACACAGTTGACTCAAGGTTCTTATTTCTTAGCACTTTGCACTTCAAATGTCCATTTTGAAATTCTCCCTCATATTTTCATATAAACATCACTGAATATGTCACAGAGATACCCATAATATTTCCTAGAGTGTAGACGTATGCAAAACTGTGAAGTGGTGGCAACCTAGGAATCTGTAGAAAAATGTTGCATTTGATCCAAGCAGAGAATCTTGCTCTTCTTTTGCTGAGCTTAACCTGTCTGGTACATACAACATAATCAAGAATATACCTAAATTTGTGCAAGCAGTGAAAGTTTCCTTTTTAAAGCTTCTTATATTGTTTAAGGAACAAAGGAAGAGCACAGATGTGCCAAGGACATTAGATCTTTTTTGCCTCCCTTCCTGCTGGTGTTTTAGGAATCCAATCCATAGCTGAAAACTATGTATGAAATTGGTTTTGCAGATACCAATGGAATTTTGCATGTAATAAATTTTTTTAAAAAGTATTAATATGAACAAAGCCTCCTCAGCTTTTTAAGGATGCTTGGTATTTCTCTCTGCATGTGTTTACATTGGAATTCTTTTACTATATTGCACATACATACATGCATGTTTCAGTGGATTATCTTTTTACTGGGTTTCCAGGCATAAAATATGTGTAACTGGGAATAAGTCTGGCCCTTGCAAAGCAGGAAACCAATGTACACTGCAGCAAACCCTATTAAGTGCATCTTCAGTCTTGTCAGGTTTCAAGAAATAGACAGCTTTCCTTTTATTCTGAATGAAAGGTGATGGAAGGGCTAGATGGTGGCATTGTATATGAAGACTGATACGACATCTCTAAAAGTCGGTTAGTGGTCCAGACGCTGGATTCTGCTTGTGCTAAAGGAAAATGGCTCTTTTCATGCTTAACACAAACTTTCTGGTCCCTTCATGGAAATAAAAGTAATGTAGTGGCAAAGTTACTTGATTACTCTTTTTCTAGTTCATTTTTACTCACATAGTTGGCATTGAGAAATCCTTTAGGAAGCTCGGAGAAAGATTGCTCTTCCAAAGAAGCTTAGAGACAAAATTAGGTAAGATGTGAACTTGACTTAGGTAACAGTAATTTTTTTTTTTGTTTTGTTTAAGTCTGTCTTGTTAAGTTTTGTTTAAGATGCCTGAATACCTAAATCTAACATAGACAATAAGACAAAGATGAACCTTAAGATATGAATGAGTTGGGAGTATTGTGTATCTTAACATTGACCCAGGCAAGCAGGAAACTGAGAGTGTATAGGAGTGAAAACAGAGCCTCAATCATTTTCGCACTTGTTTAGCTGAGGAGGAGAGAAATTTTTCTTACCATGTTTTCCCCTGAGTGGCAGCAGGAAGCACTTGGTGTTCTTTGGGGAAAAGGCAGATGGGTTTTGCAAGAGATTAATCTAGAACAGCGCTTGCCAGAAATGTCACTTACAGCAGCAGATGGGATCAGCAACAGGGGATTTGACACCAGCGAAAGAGCAGACATTTCTGTCTTGGGATGTTGGGGTGTTGCAGAATGTCCTGCAATATCAAACTGGCAGACTGAATAACTGGAATAGTGAGATCATTTCAAATGTGAACAACTCAAATTGTGTCCTTCCCAGTCTTTGCTGTAGGGTCTGAATATTTTCTTAGATTACACGTGCTGTATCCCCTGCTCTGTGTTAGAATATATGCTTGCATTTTCAAGAGACTCGAAGTATCTAAATAAGAGGTAGCAAAAGCAGTAAGGTTTATTCTGTTTTCTGTCCTTTAGAGTCTCATGTGTGTAAGCGTATACCAGTTAAATATCTCCCAGTATGATGGCTTGGGAAACTCCTCTGCTGAAAACAGTCTTTGACAAAAAAAAAGGGAAAAGGTTTTTCTATTCTGCAAATGCAAATTAATCTGTCAAAAATGTGTGTCTATCAATGTTTGTCAGTATCAGGCTCATGTGTCAGCCAGGAGCTAGCTGTACTTTGAGATTTCTGCAAGTCAAATCAAGAAACTGGAATGTGGACAGTGTGAGATACCAGAGATAGCTCTGGGAGTTGCCCTGTATGAACAGAATAGTTTGTCTTGCTAGTGGAGCCGTAAGTAAAGGTTGCAGAAAGAATCAGATGGTTAGAGTGACCATTTGATGAAACAAATACAATGTTCCAGAGAAGACAGTCCTTGGAAGGAATGATGACTGATTGTTTCAAAGCATTGGGCAATCAGTCACATCTGAGCCAAGGACTATTCTTTAAGTCAGCAGAAAAGAGTGCAGTGAGGCATATCTAGTAAGCAGAGAAAGAAGTTCCCAGCGACATTTAGCTTAGCTGGAAAAAGCAGCAGTGGAAAGTGAAGAGGTGTGAGGTATTAAGAGAGATTTGTTAATGTCAAAGTATGGAAAATTTTTTTTTGTTCTCTCTAAAAGCTGCATTGAAGTAGGAGAAGTGTGAAAAGAAAGGAAGTACAGGAGAGGGGCCTAGGAATGCCAGTGGATTAGAGGAGGCGGTAATGCCTTCAATGTGTTTTCCCATCTTAAAAATGAGGTGTCTACAAGTGTCAGGTTTAACCTTTTGCACAAAACAACTGTGACTTATAAAAATGGTAAAGAATATGTGTTACAGTGGTTACAGTGATGATTCCACAGTGGTCCATGATATTGCTGAATAATTGGACATTTTTGCCACTAAAGTGTAATTTATGTTTTAAAAAAATCTGTACATACATTTGTTTCTGTTGCATTTGTGATTTCAGTTATAAATATTGCCATCAGAGTAGCTCTAAGGTCCCCAAAATGAGAGAGAGACCAGCAGAGGAGGTGACAAGAGAAAACAAAGTGAAAGCAACTACTTGTCTTCAAGATTTAGGATCACCTACAGAATTTACACTTTGAACACTGTCTTGTCAAGTCTGCTAATAAATGCATTTGAAGTTAGATCAGGTATCTCTACATATCACTGTGTAGACATGGCCCTAGAAACAGGGAGTCTTAAAATTTAAAGCTTAGAGCTTTTGACATGTTTATGTCTGTGTCAACAAGGAGTTATGGGCCATCATCAAAGTATGTCTGTCTGCTTCTGGAAACAATTCCTCTTCTTCATTAAATGTTCTAGTATCAGTCATTTACTGAACCACTAATGTCAATAACCTTTATAGTGTTATTAAAGATAGATTCATGGCTTTGAATTCTACATCAGACAACCAGTAACAGAAAAGCCACAAATGCCACCACTATTGCAATGCTGAGAACACAATGGCGTGTCACGATATTTTTGTATAGTGCTCATCAAAGTAGCAACAAATTTTCACACAGTTTTGAACTGATACATAGAATTTTTTTTAAAAAATATCTCTGCCTGTGTTATTTGCTGTAAAAAAATCCCCTAAACTTTTCTTTGCGTGTCAGAGATTTTCCTGCTTGGGAAGTTTTCTCTTGTGCTCACTTAGTTTGTTTTATGAAGTGGGATTCCTTCTACTCCTCTCTCAGTGCCAAATTTCCCAATTAGCATAGCTCCAAGTGCCAGGAAAAAAATCTTTGTGGGGCCTCATGTGATTGGACAGGCTCTCAAGAGTTGTGTGTTGATGTGGCTCTGCAGTGGCCCTTTGGATTCAGTAAAGATGGGGATGTTATGGCAAGGCACTGCCTGAGCACATTGGCCATTACAGAGTCCCCCACATTCTGGCAGCTGTCCTGCACCCCTGGGAATTGCAATTATAGTTTGGAGGTTGGTCTGAATGGAAATTCTGTTCTTAGGAAACATTTGCCTTACCATCCATGTGCCAAGCCTGAAGTCTGATGTGAAGAAAAGGATTTGCCTGTTAGTGTCCTAATTAGACTTGTAAGTAAACAGAATGCTGTCTCAAAAGAAGGTTGAGCAAAGCCTGAATTTTGATAATAAAAAAAATACTTGTCCAATTCTCCCTGGCCCATTCCTCTTAATTTTGAAAAAAAATTCTAATAAATATACAAAGTTATGAAAACATCTTTTGCATATTTGTATGAATGTAATTTCCTTGAGCCAAAGCTAATGACTGTGTAGGCATGTAGTGAAAGGGTTTAAAGGTGAATGACTTTTGGTTTGGTGTTTGGTAACGATTTCACATTGTTTCTTCTTAAACCAAGACTGATTGTGTGAAACAATACCACTGATAAATTGTACAGCATTTGTTAGAAAGGAAGTGTAATGTTTGAAATCTTCAGGATCACATAATGATAGTCTTTCAGCATGAGGTCTAGCACTATTCTACAATCAAAATATGTTAAAGTCTTCATAATTTTGTGTGTACATGTTCACATTGCAATTAGCAACATTGCAGAAACATCAAGTAATATGGTGATTAGTGATCTGTTGCAGTACTCAGTGCCAAAGATCTTTACATCTTGATCTTCACATGCTTAAATTATAAAATACAGTGTTCCTGCCTGAACATGTAGATTCTCAACAAGAATAAATTACAGGGTAATGCAAAATCACTCTTAGTCCGAGTGGCTGTTAAAGGAATAACTAAAAGGAAAGAAAAGCATGAACAAGAAATAAACTTTAAAGACATGGCAACTATGGGATCTGGTGAAATTAGGAAATTGGGACAGCTTGATGGAAACAAAAGAGATGGAAGTATCTTTGATGCATTTCAGGTCAACTGTTAGAAAACTTTGGAAAGAAATAAAACTCTCCATTCTAGTCTAATCAAATCAAATAAGGTCCTATTTTTATCTGCCTGTCTGGCACGTTTTGAAAACTGAATTTAACCTGCAAAAGAGTAATGCAGAAACTATAAATATGTATAAACACATGCACATGTGGTAATATCTCTTGTGGCCGATAAGATTTTTTCTGTAAGTATCCACATGATAGCTAGCAAACATAATAAGGCACTATTATTTTTTCTTATTTAACTGATTCAGCCTTGTCTGCTAATTTTCTTCCTTGGTCACTCTGAGGATGTACCATTGCACTTTCACGCACCAAAGTGATGAACACTCTTCAAGAACAAATATAAAAAGTATGTTTTGAGGACCCTGTCTGCCTGTAATTATTTGCACAAGCTGTCTTTGATGGAAATACAATTATATTTTAATTCATTTAAATCAGTCAGAGGGTCATAGGGCTTGGTTTAATATGGGATCAAAGCATGTGCTTAATTTTAAGCATGTGATTAAACCTGCTTATATGCTTTAAGTTAAATGTATTGCAGGTTAGGGTCTAAAGTAACCAGACTGAATAAACAAAAATACTGGACACAAAGCAGTGAAGATACTGTGTACTTGTTTGGCTTTATTCAAATACCTTTGATTTATCTAAATCACCACTTTCTATGACCTCTTAACACTTTCCTCCTCCAAGCAGTGACAGAAAAAACCCCCAACTTTTATAAGGATGTGCAATAATCAAAATCCAAGGTCATGTGTAATGCAAGTTGAATTATTGCCACACTTGTGGTCTTACTACTTATGTGCAAACATATAACTACTCAGAATTTATGCCGAGTGCAATTACATTTATGATTATTAGAAGAGTATCTGTCATGTGTGCTATTTCCATATTATGTATATATTACAAAATATGATAATATACAATATCTTATGTGTACGTGTACATTTCATACCTATTATTCCAAGCATTCAAGGGACCAAAGACTGACTTAAGAAGTAGCAGATTCAGACTCTACATGTTGAAAGTAGTCAAGATAACAAGGACAAATTTTTTTAAAACACAGTTAAGAGCAGTGAAAAAGATGATGACAATGACAAGGAAGAACAAGGAAAGGGGAAATGTTGAAAAAGATTTAGATTAAAAAAAAGATGGAACAAAAGTAAATCTTAGGATACTAAAGCTGTGAGCCCAATATACTGGCAAAAAGCCAGAATAAATGTGGGGTGAATTAAGGAAAGATGAAGAGAAAAGATGGGACCTGTTGTTGCTCGAAGTATGAAACTTGATGCCAGATACTGCAATGATGTTTGGAATGTGAATTAGATCTCGGAAACCGTGGCTGTGTTAGTAGGGGCTGGATATTTAATGATGGTTATCTTGAAGTTAATGGACAAGTCTCAAGGATTTTACTCTAGTTGTATAAAGTAAAGGCTTCATGCACAAGACATAGTTTGCTGTTACATTTTTATATGGCTGATGTTGGGATTTTAAGTCCAAATTCTAAAATGCCACAGAAAAGTATGGTTTTAAGGGTTTTCAAGGAAATGGATAAGAATAATCCTGGCATGAACATAATAAATCATAAATTACCTATTTTTTATGAAATTGGGTGAACTGATTGTTCAGAAACTAGTTCAAATTTAAGAGTAGTTTGCCATCTACAGCAACATACTGGATTAGAGAATAAACAATACTTTGTGAAATATGAGATAAGCTACATTTGGAAAAAGCTAAGAGTATTAATTAGAACTTAAAACAAAGAAATAGACTGATTTAGGCTGTGAAAAAGTAATATGTGGAAGTTTCTGTTTGTAAAAGGAAATTATGCTACATAATATGAAATGTAAACTTTGTAAGAGATGAAAAATGATACACTTACTAAATGCTTGATTCCAGCTTTCTGTCCTGTACAAACATTTCTAAATTATAGAACATCTGTTTGATATGAACACTACCAGGTTTCTGCTGTTCTGAAAAAGCTATAGAGCTTGTTTCACTGTGAATTGTCAATTACTTTCAACTGTGACAGTTTCAGTGTATTTTCTGACAAAGCCACCAAAAAGCTTTTTGATTTTCATACACCCGTAGATTCACACTCCTTTATCAGCCTAAATCAAACATCTTCTTTTAGGCCAGATTCAGATTAAACAAAATATTTCAATATCTCTAAGGAGCTGCTTCACTGAAGAGCATGTTGCTTAACAAACCCAAAATTATTGCAGCCTGAAGAGGGCAGTAAAGATAAAGCTTTATTTTTCTTCCCTTTTCAGTCTTTTACTTGTACGCTGTATTTCGAAAAGGCATTGCCAAACAGCACATATTTACAGGTTTTACACATTTCTGGAGCTATGCTGCATTTGTTTAGCCTGGAGAAGAAGAGCCTCAGGCGAGACCTTCTCGCTCTCTATGACTGTGTGAAAGGAGGGTGTAGCCAGGTGAGGGTTGGCCTCTTCTCCCTGCAGATAACAGCAGGCCAAAAGGAAATGGCCTCAAGCTGTACGAAAGGAGGTTCAGACTGGACATCAAGAAAATTTCTTCACTGGAAGGGTGATTAAGCATTGGAAGGGGCTGCTCAGGGGGGTAGTGGAGTTACATCCCTGGAAGTGTTCAAGAAAAGTCTGGTCATGGCACTTAGTGCTGTGGTTTAGTTAACATGGTAGTGTTTGGTCAAAGGTTGGACTTTATGGTCTTGGAAGTATTTTCTAACATTAATGATTCTGTGATTCTATGATAAAGTATATAATCAGGTGAATAAATTCTTTTTTGGGGGCTATCTGAATATCTAACTCCTTCACATGAGAGTGCAGCACTGGAAGACATATGCATCATATATGAAAGTAGCTTGCAGGTAATGAATTGCATGAGCCCCCCTTGCTTCAGCTGGAACAATGCCTTAAAATAAAACATTGAGTTCTGCAAATGGGTTAAAGGAATAATTTTACAGATTGCCAAAAAAGTCAGATGTTTTGATATTTTGTTTTAACCATTTTGAAGAGTCCAAGCTCCCTTCAGAAATGGAACAGTGGGATTTTATAAGAGGAAGAGGGTTTTATACTTTTTCCATTCATCTATCTTGGGAGCTTCCTGACAGCCAGGTTTATATTGAAACCTACGTCATTTTCCCTGTGTTAAGGGGTAGTGAATTTTATATGGTAAAAAATAATGTGTGTGTTGGGAAGAAACTGCAATTGCAGAACAGCAGATATCTGAATTGTTTTGAACATTCAGTATGTTCCTTTCTGACTACGCATTGTTATTCCTCAGGAGCCTGCTATTTGCTTTAAGCTCAGGAAATAACATACCTTTTTAAAGCTGACAGAAATGTATGTGTTTGCATATTCTGTTTGTATGGATGCACACACAACCACCTTTGTAAAACTTACCTTTAAAGAAATGTTGTACATATAGATAGTGGGCTTCTGTGTATATACATATATATATATAGTGTCTGTGTGTATGTGTATTGCCATACAGATATCCATACCCATTAGGAGACATCTTTGGAGAAATTTGGGCAAAGTTAGGAAAAGAGCTTGATTTTTCTCTTTGAAGAAGACAACTGATAGTCAATAACTCTTAATCAAGAAAGTGATGCTGAAGTGGATGATATTCCAGTAAGGTTAAGCCTATATTGTGGCTGACACTGTATGTTTGTTAACATTTGCTGACAGTATCCCAAACAAATCTTGCAATTTTCCAAAAAAAAAAGAAACAGCTCAGATTTTATTTAGATCCCTTCTCTAGACAGCAATACAAGGACTGCCAGGTACTTTCCCTGTTCTTGAGTAGAGCTGTGTCAGAGGTGCAGAGGTTCTTTAGAGTCATGGTAAAGAAATAAGGTTGGAAAATACATGGTGAGGGAACAGGAAACTGAGAGCTGGGTAAGAAATAATTTTGCATGAGAGAATTGAAAAATAGCGAGATTAAAATGTAAAATTGAATTCCCTTTAGTTCATGAGAAATGAAATATTTTCTTTTCATGCCAATCTCTTAAAACTTGTAAATAACGGAACCATTTTAAGTTGAAACATTCAAACATGATTTTCTGAAATTGCAAGAAAAGAAAAACATTTTAGTTTGGGGAGAGACAGCATTTTCACTAGTATGCTCTTTTGACCAAAACTCCCTATCGTGTAGGGCATTTCCCTATGAAATGTAGTTTAGTCGTGTTCAAAGACCACAAGAGATTTTTATCCTAGTTTTTATTAAGTAAGAATCTTCCCAATCAGATGTTGAAGCAGGTGCTGAGCTAATACAAAGTGGAGTGGTTCCACTGAGGCACAAACGTCAGCTGGCTGAGGAAAGAGAACAGTACAGTTAAGCATACTTAATTGTTTGGAATGGCTTCATTGTACTTGAGGTATAGCATTGGAAAAATCATAAGGCAGAAGCTGAAAATAGTCCTTTCTTAGACACAGTTCAGTGAAATGTTTAAACACATGCTTCAGTTCATCCCTATTTAATAATGTACTTAAATAATATATTTAACTTTAGTCACATGCTGAAGTCCACTTCTTTCCAGGTCTTTTAAATAGAGCTTTCACTTTTACCCATATTAAAATGACAGAGTTGTCCACTTGCCAATATGTAACTAAGTGATATTTCTATTTTTAAAATGAAGTACAAAGACTCACTTTCTTCTGAGGAAGCATAAAATAACACTGGAGTGATTTCTTCATAAGCCAAAATTTTCACTTACAGTATTTATTGGTTATATGATTCAGGTGCCAATAAACACAAACAAGTGCAGATTTGCTTCTAGTATTTAAAAAATATTTATGCATCCTTGTAACAAAATCAATCATAGAATCCTTAAATCGTAAAATGGTTTGGTTTGGAAGGGGCTTTAAAGATTATCATGTTCCACACCTCCTGCCATGGACCAGGTTACTCCAAGCTTCATCCAGCGTGGCCTAGAACACTTCCAGGGGTGGGGCATCCACAGCTTCTCTGGGCAACTTGTTCCGGTGTCTGACCATCCTCACAGGGAAGAATTCTTCCTATTATCTGATCTAAATTTATCAAAAATACTTCTTTTAATGATAAGAGTGTTGACATGTATTTTGGCAAACAGTCATAAAAGATACCACATGTTAACTCTCTGGAAATAGATTGTTACCTGTGCATAAGTTGACAGGCATACTTTTTCTTAGTAGTTATGCTTGCATGTTGCAATTGACCTTCCTGGAGCTCTTTCCTCCTTTTTGAAATCACAGATAGCACTTTGTGGTGAAGAGGTGACCAGCAATAGCAGTGATGGCAACACATCTTGTATGTGACTGTACTAACCCCAGGCGTGTTGCCAAATTAACCAGGATCCAATTAATCAAGATAGCAGCTTTTTATCATGCATGAGATGAGCCTGTTGACAATTTCTGTCTTTCAGTTATACTGTGCATAGCCTGTATCCTTCTGGATGGCATCTGCTATAGCCTGGATTATTGCCAGACTGAAAATAAAAGTGGTTACTTTTCTTTTTAGTTGAAGTAATCTGCTGTTGATTTTGCTTGACCCTGGCAAACTTTCATTGTAGCACTCTTATGCTTGCTGTATGTCTGCTCACAAAACAAATCCCAGCTCTGTCATTAGACAGAAAATGCACACACTTGAAGCTTAGAAAAAAGTATACAGACAGTCAGTGATGTACTTAGAATTTACTCTGAGACCATGGGTTTTGTCATTTTGATTTGAAGTAATCTCCTTTCAAATTTTTAAAGAAAATTATTTTGAAATGTTTTTTAAATATATTTTTGCAATTTTCATGTAAAAATTAGACTTTTATATACATATTTTTAGAGCAAGTATCTCTTCTTATCTTACCTTTCAAGAGATTGAAAATAGTATTTTTTTTGTTCTTAGAAGTATTGTTTATACTGCTATAAACCAAAATGGTCTGTGATGCAGTCTTCTATCCCTTGTTGCATTATTTCCTGTAAGACCAGACTTAGGCTTCAGCTGCTAAATGCATAATATGTTAGAAAGTGTGGACTTTAGTGACCCAGTAATATGTTTTCAAATAAGACAGTAGGCATTCCTGCAATATGGCAAAGCCCTACCAGACTTCAGAGAAGCTTTTTCTTTTGAGATTAAAAAATTATGAAATTTTTTTAAGCTCTCCTTTTAGGAGTGTGATATGTATTTATAGTACCCTCAGGTTCTGCACAATAAAAATGGTTAAACCTTTAGTCCTTTTAGTAGCTCGCAGTTTTATTACAGAAGTTATTTTGTAGATTTTATGCTTGGAGCAAGGTCAGTGTATTGCACTGTATAAATTATTCTAAGTAATTGCTCAGTTATTTTATAGCTTAGTCACAGGATTTTTTTATTATTAAACATAGTCTTTTCTTTAAGACCGGGAAGAGAAGGTCACTATAAATCACATGGCAGCTTGCCATTTGGGGTTTCAGCTTTACCTGTGATAAGGATTTAATAACAATCTGGCCCAGACACCAGTTCCCTCTCAATTACCTTTCCACATGGGCATTAGTTCACACTGTTTATTAAAAACTCCCCTTGTAGTTGTTTTAATGGAGTGTTTCAGATTAATGGCCCCTGTGGAGTTTAACTTCATTGCACTTCATTAAAGCTAGATTGTACAAAAGGTTACTTCAATTAAATCCAGAACTCGACCCTAAATCTGTATGGATTTTTTAGAAAATGTGGTAAAATTTCTATGCCAATCCTTTGAGATTAACAGAACAACATCCTTTTTTATTGTGACTGAAGTTCAAAATGTATTATATCTGTTCCAAATTTACTTGCAGATTAATATTCAGATTTCAGGAGATTACAAGATGAAAGTAACTGAATGGTGTATGACCTATAAATGAATTGGCTAGGGAGTTTTGTTAGAAAGAGGACAGCCTAGGGACACTTGAGGGCTTTTTCTTACCTGTCAAAGCATTTGCTGGATGTTTCACAAAACTTCTATGAGGAAATAAGCATTTATCCACAGTGCAGGAGAAAGTGCTTCTATAAGCAAACCCCTCATATTTTCTAAACACAAGACCCTACAGATGACTGCCAAATACACTACCACTTTTGCATGGGTAAGCCTTTCATTGCAAAAAATTTTTGGTGCTCTCAAATGCCCATTTCCTTTCCAAATGTCTTTGCATTAGTAGGTGTTGGGAGAGGTATCCCTTAGTAAGGTGGAAAGAAAGATTGATGCAGAACCTTGCTGGGAGTGAGTCAGTTGGTTTAGAAGGGAGAGAAGGAGCAGTGGAGTAAGTTTTCTTAAAGAAGCAGATAAACTTCCTACTCTTTCTGAAAAAGCCAGTGGTTTTGATGTCCTAGAAAACGGTACAGGTGGAGAAATACAGTAATCTATGTTGGGGCAGTTTAAGAAATATTATCATAAGGAAGATTTTTTGTTTTTGTTTTTTTGTGGCTTGTTTGTTTGTTTGTTTTGTGTTGGTTTTTTTTTTAAACTTTTACCCAAAGTCTAGGTGAGATTTTAAAACAGGCCTAAGTAAAGCTGTGAAAAATATTATATATGTATGTGTTCATACATTTAATGAATTTTATACTTTATAATATTATTACTATGGTGGACTCCTGATGCTTCAGTCTAGATCTGACCCCTATTCTTTTAAAGATTCTTCAAACTGTGAAATGATTTGAGATTGGCTTTTACTAGTTTATAGAGTAGTTGAAGACAGTGTGCAACACATGTACGTGGTAGGGAAGTTTCTAAATTGTGCAACTGGGAAGAAGTGACCTAGCAACCAGTTGGTTATGTTGAGCAATGAACACGGTCTTCTGGTAATTTGAGATAGAGTTGATCCCAAGATCCACTGGGAGATAAATTAATTTATAAACTTTAAGACAATAACTTAGTTAAAGATGCCTGCTAGACATTTCTTTTCCAAAAAGTGACTTGGTTTAACGAGCTAGCTAGTGTATAATATTGAAAAATTTCTGCCCTCTAATGAGATAAATCTAGAAGTTCAGTCTGTAATATTCTTGTATATAAAATTAGATTTATTCCATATAATTGCTTTTATTACCAGTTTTCCATCTGAAATTCTTTGTCACTCAGTTTGTCCCTCAGTTCTTGTCCATAGATACAATAATCTCTAGTTTAGCAGTATAGATGATTTTTGTGCTAGGAAACTTTGTAGCAATCTCTTGCAGCAATCTCTTGTAGGGTGAAAAAGCAATTCACACTTTTATGGTGACTTAAATGAAAAATTTAAACTCTTGATATTTGTTTCTGTGTATATATAGAAACAAAGAGCCAAGGCTTATGGCATTCCATAATTCACACATACATCCTGAAATTACTGAGATTAAGCAAAGATCTGAATATTTAACATTAGACATTCTGAATTTATTTTAAAATCTGACTCATCATACCAGTTATTAAATGTTATACTTAAAGATATTTGTTTAGGGAAATTTTATACAAATTTATATAAAGCAAGAACATTTGCCATGATCTTTGGGAGCTAGAATCATATATTCTTTGCTAAGGGGAACTGTATTTCAGATGCAAATGATAATTAGACATGGCTCTTATATGTATCACAGTTTCAAGACAGAGTGCTGCCCAGCCTGTATCTGAAGTGGGCACAAGAGATACAACCAGCTTTCTATTTCAAGATCATTAGTATTTAGGATGTTCTTTCCAAGTAGGCACATGAAACACCTTTCCTCCTAACACTTTTGAGTAAATTTGTGGAAATAAACATTATGTCATTAAATCTTTCTAAAATACTGGGAGTTCTCTTGGTCATGACCCACAATCTGAGGTCACATCATCCTAGTTAGTGTTGTGAATTTTCCCCTGTGATTTTAAAAGAATGGAGAAAGTTTCTTCTGTATTTGCCCTTTGAATGTTCTTCCCTGTAGCTTTTGCTACTGGTCTCTCCGCAAGACAAGCTGCTGCACTAGTTACACTTGTGGCTCTCAAGCTCACTTTGAAGTTAGTCCTTGGCCGTGGCTGTGCAGTGGCTTTACGATAATTTCAGAGATGGCATTCACAGGAAAGGAAGCAGTTGTGTCTGTGTGTTTGCAGATTTTTTAGTTTTTGTTTGTTTGTTTTTAATTCTTCAGCTTTCCGTGTGCTTATTACCTTTACTATGGTATTGCTTCTTTCCTTATGCTTTGTTTTGATTATATAAAATGCTGAGTCTGGAGCTGTCATCATATGTAGGTGGTGAAATGACTGGTGTAGCAGCTGTCTTTTCGGCAGGACTACAGTTTTACATCTGACTCGCTTCTGCCAACTCTGTGGCTTCCTGCTGATTTCCATCTCTGCATGGACGACAGCTGCCTGGAGCTGAACACAAGCATGTCAAAGAGTGTGCTGGTAAAACAAGGTCCAGTGCGTCCTCTGCAAAATGAATCTATTATTGTTTGTCAAACTGCTCTGCAAACTGGGAAATTAATCTTTTAGTCTCAAATCACTACATAAAGAGCTTATGACAGAATGAGAAATGCATTTTTTTTCACCTACAGGTGATCAGAAATTGTTTATCAAACAGGAAATCTATCCTCCCTCCCTCTGCCTCTTTGAATCTACAAAAATGAGGGGTACTGTGCCAATCCAGCAATGTTTTTAAGTATATGCTTTCCTCCAAGCACATCTTAGCCCAATGATGCTAATACTACTGTTCATATACTTACACTGGAGAGTGAGTAAATGCTTTGTGACACTCTGACCTGGAGTACTTTGGCATTATGCAAGCTCTTGTCTGTGAATGTATATGTCTGATGAAAACTGAAACAATTTTCAAGTATTTCAGAATGTAACATCCCTCTTCGTTCAAAGTGCCAGCCCATTAGGACACATCATATTGACACTCGCCTCATGATTCTGACTCCTCACAGGATGCTATGTTAAATTCAAGGTCATGGTGTTAATCTTCAAAGTCCTTCACAGAATTGGTACATGTTACCTCAGAGAAACTCTCTTTGTGACTACAACCTCTCCTGACAGCTGTGTTCCTCAGGAATTATGAAGCTGTCAACCTCAAGGGTGAAGCCTGAGAGGGCAGAAGACAAGGCCTCCTCAGCAACACAGCCAAAGCTTTGGAAATTATTATCTGAGTAGATAAGAATGACCACAAATCTCTCTGTCTTCTAGGCAAAGTATAAGACTCACTACAACTTAGCTCCCATGGGCACAACTAGAGACAATAAAGAGAGAGGATAAAAAAAGTTAGCAGTGAGAAAAAGAAGAGCAAGAGAGAAGGAGCAAGGAGCAGAAGAATGGTTCTCGCACTGCCTTCTCAAAATAAAAGCTCTGATGTGGGAGAAGTAGTGGGAATATTTCAGATATTACAGAAAAAGCATTTAGATTTGGTCATTAGACATTATATTTTATTTCAATTTTTAGTATATAGGCATCCATTTTTTTGCTTTTAAACTGATCTGAGTTTCCTTTCAATGTAGTACTAATACATTATTAGTAATGGAATGGAGTACATGGCAGAGCACCTATATAAAGCCACTAAAATGATAGATAGTTCCTTTTAATTATTAAAGATATGGGTTTTTTTGGAAATCATATAAGAATATATCAGATTCCACTAGCTGCCTTACAATGCATGAAGATCACAAACTAATTCATCAGGATGAGAATGTTTTATGTACTTATAGGTAAGAAAAATATCAAACCCACTAACGTCTTGTGATCTGCAAAGGACTGGCCCTTTATCTTTTTCTGTATTTCCCCAGGATTGTCTGCCTTTTCTGTATTTCCCTGGGACTGCCAGTCAATATGCATGGCTCTTGCAAGCATGAATTAAATGCTCATAAATCTGGAGTACAATTTTACGTCACAGAAAGAGACAAGAAAAGGAAGCTTTGGATGTTAATGCTGTGAAAAGGAGACCTATAGGAACAAGACAAAAATACCAATAAGTGATGTTTCTATGCAAAGGGGATCTAGTGGCACTTGTCTGCTCTGAGTGGCAATGTCTTACAGATATAAGCACGATTTACTCTGTCATTAGACACCTACTGATTAAAATCCACAATCTCTGTCCTCTCCATTGGAAAACTGGTTCTTGAAACCAGATATTTAGCCATCCCAATATAAGTACTTCTAAGATATGCTAAGTCTTAGCTTATATCAAACCTGTGTTTCTGGTGACTATTGCCTGTCCTTAAGCATTATTTTACTGAAATAAAGATACATAGAATGTCTCTTGATGCTTTAGTTTAGCTTTTTCCAGACATCACTGCTGCTTTGAAGTTGCAGGTCATACTTCTGGTTGGCAGCAGTGACAGTGCCACCTCTTGTGGTTCAAGGATATTTGTAAACTTTTGGCATCCCCTCAAGGACTATGATGTAGCCTATTGAACTGAACAAGAATTCTGCCTCTGACAGCATTTGGCCCTTAGTAAATGCTAAATTTGATCCACTGCTAAGGAATAAGAGGGATGCATTATAAATTTAAATACCTTTTTATGAGCACAGAGTAATTCAAGTTCCCTGTCTCTTATGATAAAACATAACTGATTCTATAAAATTTATATATATTTTCCTGATATAGATTTACTGTTGGTGCTATAGCTTCTTGAGAAACTGGCTATCTTCTTTCATCTGCAGGCAAAACACCTGCTACTTGTAAGTGGTTGTTAGTTAAATCACTTAAAAGATTGGCACTTATTTTAAATGGCAATTAAACTATTGCATTGTCACATTTGTTTCTACTGTACTAAAAGTTCAATAACCTAGTGTATCTTGATATATGCCACATTTCATAGTTGCAGGCTACAGGTCAAATGTAAAGACACTGTAATAACAGGTAATAAAATACAGAAATAACCTGGCCCGTCAAGGCCTAGACATGCAAAGCAGTGCAGGACTGCTGCCCTTTCAGCTCTTGAATTCCTGTCAGTGCATTTCTGCCATTAGTTGTAGGTATTAAAGGCAGAGATAGCTGAGGAGAGAAACCTATTTGTGACCTGTTCTCCATTTGGCAGAAAGTAAAAACATTTCTGAGTAGTTAGTATAATGACTGTTTATAACTGCTTTCAAATTGATTAACAGCAGAAAATGTACTTATAAATAAATAGCTTAGCAAGATATAGAAAAAATTATTAATCTGTTCACAAATAAACTTCAGCCATCTGAAATTCAGATTGCTCAAACCATTCACACTGTGCTTTTTAGCTTGGAAGAGAAAGTGGCCTTATTAGGATCAGAGCTCCATCTATACCCTGTCATTTTCTATACCTTTTAAAAAGGAACACATCTTGTCCTGTAAAAAATGCAGGAGTGAATCTTACCTGAAATATATTGAACATCTTAAAGGCTTGTGATATGAATTCTTTTATGTGAAACACAGTGATTGGTACAGAAAGAGTTAAGCACTGAAGAGGAGAATATAATTTACTGTGCTGCAGACACCTAGCACAGCACTGAATGAAATAAAGTAAGTTCAGGAAACAGACATTGCTTCCATCAGAAAGCCAATCAATTCTGGATCTATATATAACAGAGCACATCTATTGTTGCACTAAAAGGCATCTGTCTTCCAGTCAATGCTTCTTTTAAAAATGTGCCATGGAAAGGTTTCTATAAGAGGAGATAGTTTGTGAATTGCACTGTTGCAACTGGTCAGGGGTCTAAAGTATTTGTAAAATGCAGTTAGTGTTTAAGATGTACTCATTTTGATCAAAGAGGTTTTTTGGACTGGCTCACCATGTGGACACACATCTGTTAAATGTCAGACATTAGGCAGTAGTACCAAATAACTCCCAAAAGAATGGTTTTACATTCCCCACAAGTCACAGCTCCCATCATACTCAGCTTTCTGTTGCATAAGGATTTGTTCCTAGCAGGTTGTGTATATGTGTGAGACAGCAGGGGCAAGAATGGTTATGATGAGTGTTGCTGTCAAATCGTTATTATGCTTACTGCCATAAACAGAGGCACACAGCTCTAGCACCTGCCTGCTCCTTTCCTGTAAACAGCTACAATCAACTGACAAATATATTCTGACAACAAGACCTAGACTAATAATTACATTTGTTATAAATGTAGAGTTGTTCCTTGCTTATCTTTTATGAATGTGGTGCAGTAGTGCAAAACTCTGCTGGCTAGGAGATTTCCTGTAAAAGAAAAAAAAGCCCAGCAGATGAAAATTGTACTCTTCTGAGACTGAAAAAACATTGAATGAACATTCTAGCAGCTGAGGCTTTCAAGGGGGAGCAAACACGGTCAGTTAATTCACCATTATTTCTCTGTCATAAAGATTAAATGGAATAAGAATAATTAGATATCTAATGCCAAATTATTGTCTGTGTATGAGTACCAGGTCTGATGGGCTTTTCTTCAATGTGTTTTCAGGTGAAATACCTTGGATTTTTTGGTAAATGCTTGTGTTTTCAGACTACACTGAGCGTATTAGTGGTAAAGATACATCCTTTCTCATGATATCGGATCTGTTAAGTAGCAATAAAACAATACTGAAAATTCTGTAACCCTGTGGATTTTTTTGAAGTTCTTTACATTTCATTGTGTGATCTCAGAGCAAAGGCTTTCATAAACTTAATTGCAAAAAAGGGAAGAGAAAAAAGGAACTGGGGAAAAGGGACAGTAATCTCTTTTCTTCTGGTCAGTTTAAGAGTGTCTTCTTTTTCTGCATGAATCTACAGTGAGTAGAAAAACTTTGCTGCTGTTGAGATACAAAATGATGCCCACGCACTGTAGTTGCTAGTAAATATGCAGGCACTGCAGTGGCAAACAGAATGTTCATTATAGGGCAGCCTTTGTGCTCTGTGGTTAACTGGAACCTTTGATTTCCAGAAACTACCCTTTAACGTAAATTTTAGATCTACTCTTTAACATCAATACTGCTTCCATAATTTTTTTTTTTTTGAGAACTACTCTGTTTGTTACATGAAACACATTTGTAATAGTCTTTAATGTGTATTTATTTTGATTTCTTTTCTTGTTAATAAAATAATTGACTAAAAATCATGTTTACTGTTTTGTCCCGAGGAAATCACCGGAATGTACTTTAGCAAGCATTTCTGCAGGAAATAAAGATTTTTCTGGTACCCCTCGGGATTAGAACTCAGGATTTGTTCTTCCATGTGGTGAATGTTTTCCATGCCACCTGTGATGACTGATGTCAAACTCTATCAGGGTCACAGTTTTTACTGGGTTTTGTGTCCAGAGAACTCGTGGAGTCCATATGTTAGTCCAATCAAGAAGCAGCGTATTTTTATAGAGTCAGATAATTACCTCCTATGGTTCTGTTTTTACTGGCAGAAAGTAATTTTTAGACATTACCTGACCCCCCCAGTTCTGGTAGGTTTTACATTTTCCATCAAAACCAGTCTGCTCCCAATCCCTTCTGCCTGTAGTCAATTCCTCAGTTCTAATGACCCGCATCTGTCATGGTGAATGTGACAGTAATTCAGAAGTGTTATAAGAGGCAGCAGGCACATTACAACTCACTGAAGATAAAGGAACTGTTCCTAAACTTAGATCAATTACTTGGATATTTAACTGTAGCTCTATGTGGGAAATCTTGATTTTTCACCCTTTAAAATGAAAATTTATTCTCTTCATTTTGCAGGATCTCTTTTACTACTAGGACCATAACTGACAGTATGTAGGGGGTGCAGTGAAGAATAAGGCACAAGGAAACATTATTAAATGGAAAAAAATGCATGAGTGAGATATGCTTAAGGAGGGGTAGTCATATTCCTTCAACTGGAGATTAAAGGGAGACAGATGCAGCAATTTTGTTAACTGATCTGTACATATACTCTGAGAGGTAATTTTTTTTAACATTTAAAATCGCATGCATGAAAATTTTCCTTTGTAATGAAAGGAATGTTACCTCTGCCAGAAACAAACAAGTGTTGGTGTTGGGAAAAAACATGAAAAAGATTCACTTGCTCACCAACCTTTCCCTTTTAAGTTGTATTAAGTTTAGATGGAGTACCTGCTGCCATTTTATAGAACCTTACAAAGTACAGAAGTTAGGAAACTGTTGATCTATTGGATGGCAGAAAGAGGCTTGAGCAACATAGAAAAGTTGGAGTGAATTTCTGCCTAAAGGTATATTAAACATCATAGTCCTTAATGAGTGATTTTCAGTAGCCAAGCCATATTGATTTGGATAATGAATACCACTTAGTATACCTATATGTCCTCTCTCTCTCCCAAGACTTAGCCTTAGCATATCACTGTGGATTTTTGGCAGCATGAAACACTGAAACCTGAAATACCTAATTCTCCTCTTGCACTGATGCTACTATATTGTTCTGGTAGATACCACTCCTGATTCAAACCTGTTTAAATGAGAAGTGAATAAGGCTCAGTGACTTCAGGAAAAGTTTGTGGGCAAGAGTACCATGATATTCAGTTCAGCCTCGGGATTTCTGCATAGCTCAGTGAATACTGTCATTGCTTATGTCGCTTCAGGTGAGGGAAGTTAAAGTACAAATGTGGTAATGTTAATTCTCATTCAGTGGGAACTTATTAGATTGTACAGATTGTTAACTTTCCTTGCCAGAAAGCACTGTCACTCTTTTCTTCCATTCTAGGGAAGCAGAAAGGCCTAATTTCTTCTCAGCAGGTAAAACATGTCTTTAAAATATTTTAACAGAAAGGGATTGTCCAGAAGTGAGATGGGGCTGACGGGAAAATAGTAGTATGGAGTATATTCCTTCTTCAGTGTAAAATAACAGTCTCAACATTCATTTAGACAAAAGGTTTCTCTTCCATAGAAATGTACTCCAGTCTCTGCAAACCTTACTTTTATACTTGGAATGAAATATAAGAAATCCAATCCCTCACCATTTACCAGACTTTAGATTTAGAACACCAGGTTTTTCTTTTTTATGCTATTTTCTGTCTTACCAAACTTGTCCTTTTTGCTAGATCCTGACCTGCTCTAAGTGAATAATATTAATAGAGCTTCATTCATTCATTCATTCATTCATTCATTCATTCATTCATTCATTCATTCATTTGCTGAAGGCTTAAATTCCTTTGATTCTGACACTATTTTACCCATTGTGTCAATGAATGGATAAGGCTATAGAAAACAGGGATGATGTACTGTCATTTTGAAAAACATGGCAGTTTTTCAGACTCAGGCATATAATGTCAAAGTGCATTAGACTGCTTAAAGAGCTCGGACTATATGTTTACAGAAGATGTCAAACTCCCAAATGCCACCTGTTTGTGGTTCAGGGGAAAAGTTACATCACAAAACCTCTAGTCATTTTTCTTACCTAGTCATGGAAAAATGTGCACTGACTAAAATTTATGTTAAAATTTCCTATGAGTCTGCATTTTGCTCATTAGCCTGCGCAGTAACAGTCTGAACTGCTTTGGTCCCTGGAAGAAGCTTTCCTTCTCTATGGCATGTGCTCTGAATGTGCTTTACTAGGTGGGATCACTAGAGCAGACAGTGAAGAAGGCTTGCAAAATTCTCTTTCTTCATACAGTAGCTCAGTGTTTAGATCTCTTATTGATTAGCTTCTGTCTTGTCAGACTGGATCAATCCTTCCCTTGCCTTGGAAGGTGTGAAGACAATTCAGATATGTCTCATGTCACAGAAATATTCCTTAGCATCTGAACTTAATCTTTTTTTCTGATGAAAATATCTTCTCTTTATGAGTCAGCATAGAGAACCGTTGACCACCATTTATTTTGCAACCACCTTCTAAGTATTGAAAACTTATAATTTTCCTTTTTCTTTTTTTTCTAGATGAAATCAAAGAAAGTAAGCATCTTTCAAACTTGAGTAACAAATAACAGTTTTTTCTAAACCTGTTTGTATTTTTGTTCTTCTTTTGGACTCTTTCAAGTTGCTCTATGACCTTGTTAAAGTCATTATCCAAGACAAGGCACATTCTTTTTATCTGAGGGCTCAAAGCAGTAAGTAAAGTGAAATAATTGCTCCCATATTACAGATAAAATTCCATTTTGTATATATGAAGATGAATTTCAATAACTCACAGTGCATTTTGCATTTTTAACTCCTTACTGAATTTAGAGTTGATTTACTTCTTCTTCATAGTACCTAACTTAGGCAGATGTTTCAAATATCATAATTGGGCATTGGATTTCTTCACCCTGAGTACAGTGTTATACTGTCTTCATGAATTTCAGCTTCTGATTGGGAATAATTTCTGCAAATATTCATAATCATCCTGAAAATACAGGTGAATTCTAAGTGTTTGCAACACTTTTAAGCTTTGTTCTCTGCAAATTTTTTAGTTTTCTATTTTCCTCGTTCTTCACCATCCATGTTGCCTATTGTGCACATCATCAGTGAAAATATTGACTATAAATAGGGGGTTTTTTTGGTTGTTCTTGTCTGTTTGAAATGCTCTCTCAATTTGACACGGAACTGCTGACATCTTTACTTGGGAGATTTTTTAAGGAGTTGTTCTGCCATGTTACAGGGAATCAATGCAGACCAGATTTTCTTAGCATACTTATGAGACTGCCATAGAGAATATTTAAAAAAAAACCCCAAAAAAGTAATGCTAATGTTTATCACATCTATTGCTTTCTGTTATCCATTAGCTTGCAATTCTGTCAAAGAAATAAATCATGCCAGTTTGATAGAACCTTTTTTCTTGACAAATCCATGACATATGTTTTTTATCATCTTATTATTCTTGAGGTGCTTATAAATTGCTCAATAATATGTTCCAGAATAATTTCCGGAATCAGTTAGGCTGTCTCCAATTCCCTAGTCCCTTCTTTCCCTCCTTCTTAAAGATGGTACCAAGATTATCCTTCTCCAGTCCCTGACACTTTCCAGTTAAATGTGAATTTTAGAAAAATCCATTAAAGTCTGAGAGACTGTTTCACCTGGTTTACTGAGTTCTCAAGATGGAATTTAATTAAGTCTTGTAAACCTGTGTATATGTAATTTATCTAAATATTCATTAACCTATTTTTTTCCTAAATTGGACAATACTTCTGTTCACTTTTAAAATATCTGGTTATGATTCACCTTATTTGTAAAGAATAAAGCTATTTGACATACCAACCTTTTCCTTACAATCGACTCACCAGGCTTTTCTTTGAAACAGTTAACCTATATTTTCTTCTGGTTTTGTCTTTTAGAATATTTATAGGATCTTTTTCTGCTTTTTTGTTAGTTGATTGGTCAGCCTTTTTATTTCAGCTCTCTTTGCTTTTGCTTTATATTCATAATATACTTTGGATAATTCTTTTTGACCTTCAGAGTTCTTAAAGAAGCCTTGAAGTAATCATTAAGGTCTTAATATTTTTTCTTATCATTGAGTTAGTTGCAAAATATGATTTTGATACAGCCTCTTTCAGAGATTTCCGTTGCTTTCAGTATAGTTGATGCAGTCTTTGTGAAGGACCAAACATGGCTTTTGCTTTAAATTTTGCTGCGGAGAAATGTTATTTAGCTGTATTTCAAAGATTAAAGCCATGAGGCTCTCCTGTGAAGTGACAGATTCAAACTGTCCCACTTTCTCCCATCAAAAACCTCAAATTAAGTTTTGATTAGATATGGGCCATTTTTCTTCCTTTACATTCTGCATTTAATTTCTGTATAAAAAATCTTAGGTTTAAGTAATGACTTTTGTGGCTTTGTCAGCATTCAGGAATATAAAGACATACCCTTTCCTCAGTCTGTATAAAATAAATCAACTCATTTCCTTAGCCTTTACATAGTGTCCAGGATTTACCTAATTTCCTAGATTGTGCTGAATCAGCCAGTATTGCTGGGTAGCTTTTTTGTGTGTGCATGGTTTGGGTCTTTTGTAATTAGTTTTAGATTTATTGCAGAGCTCATTCCAGGCTTCTTAACATGATAATGAAATTGAAGTGTGCTGTTCCAAAGATGAAGGTTTTGGTTGAGGAAGTTCCCACTTGGGAAGTGGAGAAGTGAGAAATAGACATAGAATAATAGAATCATAGAATGGTTTGGGTTGGAAGGGATCTTACAGATCATCAAGTTCCGACCCCCCTGCCTTTGACAGGTGGGATGAGGTTCTCTTGAAAAGCCCTGAAAATGATGTCCTTGCTTTTCCTACTGCCAGGAAATTCCTGTTTTATAGGGAATACAAAGGATGGAGGAAGTTCCTTGGTTACAGATGCAAAGAATTCCCTAAAATGTGTTTTTTGCAAGTGGTGTCTAATTACATCAGTCAGAAAGGGCTCGATAAGTAGAACGGCATAATTTTACTTCCTTTTGGCAATCAATTATTTTAGGTGGTTTTCTGTTTGGCATATGCCTGGTGAGGGCTTAGCTTAGTGAGAAATATGTAAGTAATTTTCTTGTTACTTTAGATCTGCTGCAATAGATTTCTCAGCAGACATAACTATGTCCCAGAGTCATCCAAGCATATGAGCATGAGTGTGATAGTTGACTACTATAAATGGGTGCTTTTTTGAAACTGGAGTCTAAATTTGTGTGCTTACCTCTATTCAGAGTCCATACCAATGATCACTGTAAACTGGGTGAATCATGAATTTTCCTTATGCTTGCTGCCATTTCCTAAACCGTATAATCCAATATTTCTTCTATTCTCACATTTCATTGTTAGGTTAGCATTGTACGCTACAGTTGAATTTTTTTTAAAAAAAAAATCTTCTTTAAAAGTGTTCTCAGATTTCTTTCTTTGAAAAAATGCTATACATCCTGAACTTATTGTTGGCAAGACTTTGCATGTTAATGTAAGGGTCAACTGTTTCTAAAGATTTAATATGAAAGTGACTTTTTGAAGATAAAATGATATTATTACACAAGATTATGTTTGTTAAGATCCATTAACTACTAGAATGGCTTAATTTTCTTGGACATGAGGATAGATTATGTCACCTTTACAGAGATTTCTCTTGCCTGCATTAAACTTAAATTTTAAACATTTAGTTAGGCAACGGTCCTCAATTCTCCTGCACTACTAGATGAAAAATTGATGTGCTCATCTATTTTGTAGCTAAAGTCAAAGAATTGTAGAGAAGTTGTTAACTGTCTGATTAAGTAATTATATCGTGTGCATTAAAAGAAAAAAGACATCTAAAATAGCATGACAGTTGGTGCCGATCAGATCCTTTTCTAAAATACTTTATTTGATACAGCATTAGATGATCTGTTATATGTAAATGGAGACAGAGGGCAAGGTCTGCCTGGGCAGATTAGCTTGAAAGGTTGAGGTGTGTAGTTCAGCACTTCAGTGACATTTTGTTGCGTTGATTTAAGTCTCCCAAGTCCACAAATAGTCTTCACTGACTGATAATCAACAAAACAAGACAATGACCTTTTCCTAGGTTTCTTCTGATACTTTTGTGAGTGGATACTGGATGATAAAACAAATAAACCAGTGTAAAAGTTCAGAAAGAAGAATCAAATTTTTCTAGTTCATGCAGTTTTATTTGGGTCATTACCTAGTAAAGATGATGATGTCAGAAACAGGAAATGTACTTTGGCAAAAGTATCCAGCAAAGCACGTGGAGAACTGAGGCCGTGGTGAGATGCAGGATCTCCTAGCAGTATCAACAGGTATTGCACTCGTGTCAGCAACGTTCAGCTTTGATGGATTTTGCCCATGCTGTTCCTGCCATAGGTGGAGGTGGTTGTTGTTGTCTTATGAGAGAAAAATAAGTTTCTTTGTACAACTGCCAGCCTAACGTGCCTTGACACGTCTGTGGGTTGCTTGTACTGAAGTATTAGCAGCTTTGTGTGTTGTGTGTTGATATGCAGTGTCACTGTGCCTTGCATACAGCAGTTAACTGTCAGTTTGCAGCATCTTCATTTTTGCAACTGAAGGGAAGAGCAAAAGGAAAGACACTGTTAATACAATATTTAGAATTAAATATAGAGAAACAAAGAAGAAAAAGGGGCAAAAGACATTAAATATTTATAAACTCTTGCTTTATACTGCTTATTTTGATGTGAATTTTTTATTCTACATGAGTAGACACATACAATCCAAAGAATTTTGCTTACTCTGATAGGTTTAGATTTGCATGTTTTAGAAACATTTTTTCTCAAGAACAACTGGGCTTTGTAATTTTTATACACCTAAGAGAGTGTGTAGTCTTTTTTTTTCCTTTAAGAAACATAGTAAAAGCAGGTACAGATGTAATGTGCAGAATATTAAACTATGTGTCTTATCCTGATTAATAAAAGAGTTCTATCTGTCAGTTTACCATACTTCATAATTTATTTGTTTGGTTCATAGACTTTGAGCTGTTTTTCTATTTGTCTTACGTGCTAAGTGGGCTAAACTTGCATCTTCTTCTCTGAGACCTTCAGGATAAGCTTTCAAATTCAAATTGTCCTTTGCTTATCCTGGTAAAAGCTTGAAGCCAATTTGTCCAATGAACAATATGAAGAGCAGATAAACAAATAGTTGTGTAGGCTTTTATTCCCATCAGTTCATTGTTGTAGATGCAGTTTTTATCAGGTAAGTACTGTGCTTCATCGTAGTTAATGAAAAGTCTGTATCTGGTAGGGTAGAGATATAATCACGAGTTCCATCAGGATCTTTTAACTACAATAAATCTTTAATATACCAAAGGTAAGTTAAAAGAATTTGATAGAAAGATTTTTAGAGCAAGAGAAAGATCTATATGTCTCTCACTTAGGATGCCACCTAATTTATCTGATAATTGGACAAGGCTCTTGAGTTTTAGCTGTTGAGTTTCAGCTCAAGCCTTGCAGATTGATGCAGGATTATTTGAATGCTTAATTACAGGCATTATGTCGTGTGGCTCACTGTCTAGTGTAACCCTATCATGGCTGAGTCTGGCTTTGGCCATCGCTGCTTGTCATCATTCCTCTTAATTTCTACACTTTCCACAGTTTCCATCGCACTAAACTTTCAAAAACCCCTCCTCTTCACCCCCCAAATTACAGTACCATTTTGATAGCCATAGAATCTGTGTGGTGTTGCAGTATGACAATGAAACATTAATATTTAGCACCTTCTCAGGGAATTTCTTTTTCAGAAGAACCCCTTTGCTTACAAGCCTTGCTGAGGAGGCAGAGCCCAAGCTCTGTGGAAGAATTACATCACCTAATCTGCTCAAAGCTTCCACCACATCCAGTGCAGGATGTGTCTAAAGAAGCAGCACTACCTGCTTAAAAATCGGAGCACTGTAGGATTACAGGGAGAAGGGATGGAAAGGAAAGCTTAGCTACGGCTTGAATCAAGAAATCTGTAGTTACTAACTTCATCTTCAGACTGCATCCCAAGAACCCCTTTTTTTGCTAGACTTTTACAGCTTATTTTTGAAGCAAATATACCTTGTCTGTAGCCAGGCTTAATAGCACAAAAACTTAATTCATCTTCAGTTTCACCTGAGGGTCTGGGGAGCCATTGAGCCCACATGTTCCTATTGAACACAGATTTAGTTAGTACTGGGATAACACGTCTCATTTATGGCATTTGTAGTAGCAGGATGAAAAGTAACATGAACTCATTGCATCTTTTCAAGCATTGGTTTACCTTATGTTGAGAGGAAGATGTTGAATGGCTTACAAATATTTTGACTTCAGAATGAATATAGCAGATTAAGTAAAGAGAACCAGAATTCCATTTTAAAAGAAAGAAGAGATTTCTGCCACATATTTCATCAAGAACAACATAAAAGGTGGAGAGATAAGTATTATCCAGTAGTATGCTGGAAAGAAATGGCACGCCTTTTTCCATGAAAACAAAAATTACACCCCCTCCCCCCACACTTTCTGGTAAACATAATAAATGATCTGAATAAAAACCAAAAAACAAACCAACCAAAACCAAACCAACCAACCAACAAATCCACAAAAAATTCCAAAGTAAAACCCTAGAAAAAAAAAATTCATTTAAAAATTTCAATAAAAATACCTTCACTCACAAGGTAGATATGATTTCTACCCTTTATCTAGCTCTAATTTCATATTTAAATATCCTGTTCTGCTTAACACTTGCTGTAGCTCTGTTCAGTCTCATTCATCGCTGTGCTTCTGTACAATAATTGTTTCTCTTCCTCAGATTCCTGAATCTCTTTCAGATTATCACTTCCAGGGTCACAGGTCTGTTAACAATATACCTTTACAGCATACATTTACTACTTTTCCAAGTCAAAGAGGCTCTCCTGAAGTGGGAACATAATGCAGTTTTTCAATTTTCAGTAGGTATCTTGGGAAATCCCTTTTTTTGCTCTGCAGATAATGTATATCTGTTTAAGCAACAGTCTCCACCAGTGAAGCCTGTTTTACACCTGATAATCCACTTTAATGGGAATTGGACGTTTTGAGTAGAATGCAATAACACATATCAGACTTTTAAGTCTGTTACCACACATGCTAAAGCAAATAAAAAAACGAGCAAGATGAATTTATGGCAGGATAAATTCTCTAATTTTCAGAATTTTCAGTATCTTTTGGATTGATCTAACACTGACAAAATTATTCTAGGAAAGAAAAATCTACTGTGAAATTAAAAAGGATGGCTTTCCTGAATGTTACAAAGCCTTGTGAAAATGAACCCTGTGGAATGAAGTCAGAGTGTCAGAACTTCTGTTTGTAACATAGAGAGAGCCCACTCTTGCCTCAAGTTTAACAAGTGGGATTTTAGATGGCCAACAACTGGCATGCATGTTCTGAGGGGTAAAGAAAGATCTTTTGTAAGTGGAAGGAACAATGTTATTTTTAAGACCTCCTTAGAAACAGAAATTTAAAAGTCCTTCTTAGAGCAACTAACAGTGCCATCTCCTTTTCCTTTACCTGAAACCTTTTAGAACTCCCTGCAAGGGATGAAACTGTGGCAGAGACTCCCAGAGTTCCTGGGCTGTGGCATGGCCTAAAGCCTGGATGCCCATCAGTGTTTTCTCAGCTAGGAACACACATGGTTATGTGGCCTGTTGTGGTCTCAGCAGAGGGGTGAATGAGGTATCAGAAAACCCTATAGGTTTGTGAGTTTGAAGAAACTACATAATTCTCTACAGAAATTTTCAATTAGAATACTTTTTCCTGTATTTACATAAGTGGGAATAGTGCTGTCTACCCACTCTAAAATAGGTGGACCAGATGTTACCAGGTGTACTCAGCTGGCACAAGGGGCTGTCACTCTGACTATTTCAGTACAAGCAGAAAAAATGCATTCTTCACATGAATTCGAAATAATATGCCTTGTCTCTTAAATTTTTTTTTCTAGAAGTTGTAGTCCCTTCTCTCCTTACTCTGCTGTAATTACACGATATGCTGAGCAAATTGTAAAAGAAGACAGTATGACCTACTTTACTGAATGGCAAGATTAAGTTCTAATTTTACATTTCTTTCTGCAACCCTTTTTCAGGGACCAAATCCCTCCACTTTTGGATTATCAGTGCTCCTGTTTCATACCTTACTTTCAGTAGTTTTATGTCTGTATTAACACAGGGTGACAGTGAGATGAGTTTGAGCATCCTTATATTATTGTGCTTTATAATTAATTTAATAATCTGCCAAATTAATCTCTTTTTCATGCTGGTGGGTAGCTTTAGTTCAATACCCTTTGTGGTTTAAAGTTTGCTCTGTCTTCTTTGTATTGGATGTAAATACTGGCAACTGCTCAAGCTGAGACAGATGAAGAAAATTTTAATTACCTCAAGGGAGTGGAGATTGCTTTTTCAAACATAATAGACTATCACTTAAACTGGATTATTAGTCTTTCCATTTTATTTGTCAGAGGATCATCTGTGTTTTTAGAGGATATTCAGTTCTATATTACACCATTATTATTCAGACTTACATTCTGCACTTTGCATTTTGTCTTTAAATTTTGGCAGCTGTTTTAGATTTTAAAAATTTTTTTTTTTTTTGATTGCTTGATACTGCTGAGTTTGATATTTTCTAACAGCTTTTGTCAAATGCAGAAGGTAATTCCTTTCAGCTTTTTATTACTAACAGCTTTTTTTTTTTTTTTTCCCCACATCCATGTTGTTTTCTTCTTCCCCTTTTTCTCTTTTTGTAGTTAGGTGTGTGAAAGAAAAAAAACCCAAACAATTTTCTTGACAGTACTATTGTATATGACAGCAGGAAAGACAAAGATAAAATAATACACACATACCAGTCATTTGAACAGTACAGAGAAACAATGAGTTTCTTTTAGCCACCAGGAGCAATGAATTTGTGTGATTTTACTGCAAGTAATATTTTGGATATAGTCTTTGTTTGGAAAAAAAAAAATCAAGCTTGGCATATATACTCAGAGTTTGAGGTTTTGTCTTTCCCACTCAAATGAGTGTAACCTTTTCTTGGATCAAACAGTGCTAACCATAGACACTTACAAACATGTTTGGAATAAATTAGCTCATAAACATTTTATTCTCAGCCCTTAATGGGGAATGCTTCACCATGCACTGTCAAATATGATGAGATTTCTCATTTTATGGCTCACTTTATCAACAGTCTAGTAATTGCACTTTTAATGGCACAGTGTTTGTGTGGAGCAATAGTGACATTCCGTGTCGAGTTAGACTACAATGTGATTAATCCTCTGCATACATTGCTTAAGGGTCTTATAATTCATACTCTCTTGCTATACAATGGCAGGTATGGGAGAATATGAATGTGCAATAAGTTAATCTACATCAAATATCAAGTTGCTTGAAATACTGAATATATTTTCTGAACACCTGACTACATAAGAATGATCTGCAAATATTTTCCCAGCTATCAGTGCTCAGAACTGCACCTTAGGATATAGGAGCTTATACTGGTCTTGGAAAAAGTCTGGAAATGAGCTGCATTATGTGATGTGCAAACTTTTTATAAGCTTTTCTAGCTGAAGGTTTAAGTGTAAAAAGCTTTATTGGTGAGCACTTGAGAACTGTCTAGTCTGTCAAGAGTCACACGTGATAGTTATGAGTGGATTATATGTTGAACACTATTACATAAAGGTTGTAAAGAAAGATATGTTTTTGGTGGGCAATCCAGTTCTGTTTAGATGAAACAGAGGAAACAGTTCAGCAGTTCAACTCATACCTCTTGAATAGCCTGTGTAGTTTCTTGGAGTTATGAAGGAAAGATGTCCATAAAGAAAGATAGCCTGTTGACTGCCCCAGGATATGAGGGTGGAGTCTCCACCTTAAGCTGTATTTATATTGTTTTCTCTGAGAGAGGGGTAAAGGTGAATTTACAGTTGATGCCTTTTCATATTTAGGTGGAGTTTCAGTGATTTTCATCACTAACATTCTGGTGGCATGAAAAGCAGTATGTATTTTCAAGTTAATGATGCAAATTTCATCTTTCAGTCACTGTTTATTTCTTTGGCTTGGTTCCTGTTAGGTGTGTTGGTTTTGACAAATTATGGCCACAACAGTGCCTTGTTGCTCCATCTTATGTTTCATATCTGCATGGATTTCTACAGAGCATGAGCAGAGCACCTCCATGCTGTTCCAACCTTTGTTTCATGTCCCCTTAGTGTGGTGACCAAGGTCCCTCAGTGTTCCTGCTGCAAAGCTGTGCTGACACTTTGATCCTGGTGAACTAAAGCCAACACCTACACTCCTTCTTGCTGAACTCTGTTTCAGCGTTTTTCCAACAGTTGCTTCGTAGATCCAAAGATACTCAAATCCCAGTTTCTTACCTTAATGCAGAATCTTTATCTCAGACTATGTAATGGATGGAGAAGGGAAAGTACTTCTTACTATACTAGTGAATGAAGTATCTAGTGTATCTAGTATACAAAGGCCAGGAAAAAACCCTAACTATATCTAGCTTCAAAAGCCAAGTTTAGAGCACTGACTTGTGCTTTAGTTCAGCTTGAGAACAAGAAAGAGTTTTGAGGGCACCATTTGCTAATTTATTATCACAAGAATAGAAAGAATTTGATTTCTAGCTCTGTGTGTTTTAAATGGTGTTTCACATTCCTGAGTTACCTTCCCTTCATTAAACCACTTTGCATCCTTCAATCTTTGCTTATTGAAAGATATTCAAGATTTCATACTCAACAGGGCAGCAGCAAAGCTAGAATATTAAGACTCTTCTATCAGGCTTCCCCATGCTCCCCCAACTCCCAGAGTTTGAGATGTATCATGCTTTTATCACACTCCTCTTCAACTCTACTGGCTAGGTTGTTTTGTTTCTGCTTTCTTTTCTAACTGGGGGCTTTGCCTTAAAGTCGTGCTCTGGTCTGTATGCTTGGATGCAAACATTAATAGCCAATTAGTGCAAGATATAAATCAACTGAAATCAGTAGAGGTAGATTGGTTTGAATTAATTATTCTTTATTTTACATATGAGTAGCTGTGCTGATTTCTCTTAGGTATCTGAGGGTAGAATTTATTTCCTGAAGTCTGTTGCAGAGATGCATCTCTGTGAGCTACCAACACCAGAATGCTGGTAGTGGACTGAACTTTCTTGTGGTACAATAGCTGTAAGAAGATGGGTTAGCTTTAATATTATGAGTCTGCAGGTTTAGTCTGGTCACAGAGGACTCTGACTCTTGCTGTTTAGTTCAATTCTTGCAGTTGCAAAAGGCTTGTGCCAGTCACCACCATTTTGACTGCCAGTTTGCACCTGAGTTGCCAACGTCTCACTGTTCAGCCTCTTCCCTCCTGTATGGTCTAATTTCCAGTATAGTCCCTGTCTTTGTCTCCCCAGACAAATTCACTGACATCTTACTGCCAGTTCCATAGCCTATTGCCTAAATGCTCATTCACCCATTGTAGCAGAATGCTCTGTCTGGGATATGGTAAAACAACTTGAACTATGCCCTGTTTTGCAAAGCTATCAGTGGTGGGCTGAGAGGGCGTGTCATGCTGCTTGTGGTGTTGAATTGTGTTAAAACCAGTCTAACCCATTAACCTCAAAGTTAAAGGTGTGGCAGATATGGTAAAGTATCTTTATCTAAAAATGCTAAGCTGATGCCCCTCAAGGTTACTCCTTGGGGCTGAGTGAAAGAGATTTGCTTACGGTCCTTCATGCGGGTGAGTGACATCAATCTCTGCTTAATAATTTTTTTAAATTACCTGTAATATAATTGCTTTAATGTAATTGTTTTGATATAATTGCTTTGATATAGTTCACTCTACTACACTATACTATATTAGTAGTTTTAGCTTCTATACTCTGTAGTAAATAATTCTGGTTAAATCTTTTTGTCTTATCATTTTGCATAACAAATCCTTAATTTATGTAAATATATCTGTATTGCCATCCTAATCTGGCAGGACAAAGTTTTACAAAGGTTCAGTTACACCTCTGTAATTCCTTAGACTTAAATTGTTGACAAAAGCTGGAGCTGCACCTATGCTCCTCTCTGAGAAGTTTAGAGAGCAAGGGGGTCCTTACTGCACCTCGTGACTCCACGGGAGGGCTTCTCTAATAATCTTTGCCTAAAGATTCCATTGCACCCATTCCACCCATGTACCCTGCTTTTGCCTTCATATGCAGCCTGCAGCATTGGTTTCATGGGCTGAATATTATACCTAAGTGGAGAGTCTAAGTAGCAGATGCTTTTCTCAGTTTTGTGTTGAACATGTGATTAATATCATATTAGTTTACTTTAATAGCGTGTATTGGGATGTGTTGCTGACCTCTCTGTTGTTTTATTTCATTTTTTTCAGTTGAAGTATTCATCTACTGAATGGAAACTTATTGAAGCTTGTAGAAGTCTATCAACTTCCTTGTAATTTATCACATCAGTGAGAGAGGTTAATTTTGATGGCAATTAATTTATGGCAAACATAAACAACAACTAAACAATATTTGTAAATTAGCATTAACTACCATGCTTCAAAGCAATTAGCTTAACCCACAATTAATAGAAACAAATTGTAACAGTGCAGAGATGAAGAAAATTCATTCGACCCCTCCAGTTTATTTAATATAATAAAAATATAATGACTTAATTGATCTTTAGCTGCTGTAAGTAAAAACTAATGACATGAAATGAAGTTTAGATATGGACTTCTGGGAATGATATTTTCTCATGTAATAAAATACAGTGAGATGAATATAAGTGAATACTTCATGTTCACCACTACAGGAATGATATACTTTTGACTATGGTGGGATAAATACCTATAAACAATTAAAGTGGGGAAGTCTCTCTTGTTTTTAAAAGCATACTCTCTGGCAGAAAATAAAATGGGGACATATGTTGCTAAATTAAATGGTTATGGAAAGAACTTGATAGGGAATCTTTTGTATCTTCTCCATTAACTCATCACTCAGGCCACACTCAGAATGTCTTTGGTATCACCAATCAAAACTCTGTTATCTACTTGTAGTCTGGGATTTGTTGATAAGCTGTGTGTCACTATTGACAACCTGACTTTTAAAAGTCTTAAGGGACTACTATTAATGTGACCTTTTTTTTAATAAGTTTTGTAATGCTAGCTGCACATGACGACCATTTTAAATAACTTCTGACAAATTTTGTTTATGTTCTGTTTTCTGTTATTTTTGATGGGAAAAAAAAGCACACTATGATTAGGAAAACATCAGAAATTGAGGCAGTGACAACCAGCCTGGGCTGTGTTTCATGACACAGCTACCAAGGGAGATCGTTAGTTGCCATTAATTTCAAGTACGTTTGTCATGAGGTGTATTGACATTTTCAGAAGTGTAAAGGAAGAACAAATTAATTTATTGGAAATTACGTGGCATCTAGATAAATTCAGTAATTTTATTTACACTCACAATTCAAGCACAAACTGCTGTCAGAAAGAAAATGAGGGGGGGAAATCATCTCCATTCTTTCAGTGACCTGTAATAAGCAAGTTCAAATTAAACCCAAACATATAGTTAAATCAGAGTCCCTTTGATTTTGATCAAACTGTCAAGAAATGCAAGTATTTTAAGTATCAATCAGATTTGCAGTTAAAATTAAATCCATGAACCAGCAATCATGTTAGACTGAATCATTGGGTGAGCAATTTTAACCACTCAGTATTGTCACTAACCGCACTGTAGCAATGAGCCTCTGAAGAAGATGGAGAAAACTAGCCATAATGCTTTAAAAACAGGCTTTTACTGTGTTGTAAAATGGATTCTACCTTGTCTGTGTATTCCTTTTCTTGTTCCCAGAAAACCCTTATTAGCATGCAAGAACGTACCTGGACAGATCAATGTGAAAACTCCCCTCATTGGTCTGTTGTTAACCCTTTCCCCATTGGCTTTTTAACCCTCGGTTGTGATTGGTGGTGACTCACTTCCTTTGAGGCCCCCATAAATCCCCTGAGCGTGGGAATAAACCCTCCTTCTGCTTCCTGTCCTGCTGGATGCCTGGTGGCTCCTTCCTGGGACATCTAGGGGGACCATGTGGCGAGGGGGGATGGGAGGGGGGGAGTGATCCACCTCAGCTGTCGCACCACATTATGTGGTAATGAAAATAAATCCTTTTCTCAACTGAAAGTTAACTCCATCATACTAAATGGATAAAGCTTCTGTTTGGTCTTGAAAAGTTAATATTAATTGGGTTTCTTTTAACTGAGGTTGATATAGCAACATTTTTATGAGAATGGTTACTCTTCCAGTTTCTTCAAGTCTTACGTGGCCCATTACACTTGCCTCTTAGATACTGAAAGTAGTGCCAGCTTGGTTGACAGTTTGGTTCCCTCCTATACATGTCCGCAAACGTGAACATTCATTTCTTAGGACAGCAGTCCTGCTGTACCTCCTGTTGTTTTGTTAGGTTACATGCCAAAGATTAGTCAAAAACTTTAGGTGTAGTGAGATCTTTCTGTGGGTAAAATGTCTTTCATGTAAAGTGCTTTACTGACTGGTGTAAATCTCAAAAGCAATCTTCTATTGCAAAAATGTTTGGAGTAAAATTAACACAAGATACTTTTTTTTTTATTTTTTTTTGTTTCTTTTTTTTTGTTTGTTTGTTGTTTGTTTTTTTTTTTTCTTTTCATCCAAGGACAATCCAATAAACAGATTTAGAAACATCCTTGATTGTGTTTCTTTGGTTTGGTTTACTTTTTTGAATGTATGTGTATTTATTTACTGGAATGCTCCCGCATAAAATGTATTTGGGTGAATGTTAGGTTCAATCTTTTCTTTCAGCTGCTAATGTGGCATTTAGTTTTCTTGAGATGAAGATATAAGTTAACAGGTTGTTGTCATTGTAAATCAGGAAGCTTTAGTTTTTCCAGATGATGACTGTTGCCCAAAAACTGGGTATAAAGAAACTCTCTAGGATCCTTTTTGAGTTTTAGGGAGCACGCATTCTTTCATTTCAGTGTGCTGCATGCACAAGAGAATATTTTCTCCATATTGGGCATTCCAAATTACAAAAAGCCCCATGGCTTTATTCACTTACCTAGTTAGCAATTCAAGCGTTACCTAGTCCTGTCCTTCCCATTTCCTGAAACTGTTCCTCCCCTTGACACGCCTCCCATTTTGAGTTGGTGGTCCCTTTGGGTGGTTGTTCACGACCTGTTGGTGGTCATTTGTCATCTTCTTCATGATTTCCTTTTCTTGAACTCTCACTTTTGGCACATCTTCATGCCCCTTTGGAACTGTCAGAGCATATTGTGCACCTGATCAATTATTATGGGTTCAGAGCCACCTCGTGTGTGTGTGTGCAGCAGGCAGGGATGGGTTGAACCTCATGGAGGTGGGGTGGTGTTGTGTCCCTTGTGGCAGCCCCTGGACCCCACATGGGGAAGGCTGGGAGCAGTTGCCAGTCACAAACAACCCAGGAAAACTATAACACCCTATGGCTCCTGGAGCCCCTGGCCCAGCTGGGATTGGCAGGGACAGTGGGAACACAGCCCCTCACCCTGGCCTGGGACCCCAGAGTGGCCAGGGGCTCAGAGGCCTCGCCTAGGGGGTTTGGCCATAGAGACCAGAGCAGATAAGGAGGCAGCACGACGTCTCCATCTGGCCCTGGCTTGCTCTCCTGAAGCTGCAAACATGTGACCTTCTATGTGGTAACTATATTTTTCCTATCCTCTTTTTCTGTGTTCATTCTTTCTTCTCTTAATCTATCTTCCTTTATTCTTTTCTTCTTCTTGTGTATAACTTAAACACTTGCTTTGTGTAAGTTGTGGGTACTTCCCTTAAGTGTCATGGAGTTTGTGTTTGCTGGGTGTAACAAAGGTTCCTTACTACAGCAATGCTTGCTAGTCTCAATAATCTATTGTGATGCTTTTGTGAAGTTGTATGTTATTTCTGTAAAACCATTTTTGCCAAAATGCCTATTTTCTCACCAAATTAAAAGAAATCTCTTTGAGAAAAATGTGTAGTTTTTCTCCAAGTGTGAACTCAAGGAACTAAAGAACCAAAGGCTTTACAAAATGTGGGTGAAACCTCTTGAAGCCTGAAATTAAAGTGTAACACACAGTAAAGTATGGGGCTTTGGGACTGGGGTGTAACACAGCACAAGGCCAGTTTTTACTGGCCTACTAGTTTTGTATTCCTTTTACCAGTTCTATTTCAGAATAAGGAGGCCTTCTCTCTCTTAAGAAATTCCTTTCGGCTGAGACTGCTGAGTTTTAATAATAAGCTATATGGATCAAGCTACATGGTTTGCTACTTTCATTATTCTATACAGCCACATGATGACAATTCTTCTATGTTTTAGCTAGTTTTATGCTTCAAATCCACTGTCTTTCTTGTAGGATTGGCTTTCATCCTGTTCCTGGAAGAGCTGTATGCAGGGAAGTGTCAGTCATAACTGGGATAGGCTAAAACTGAGGGTTCCGTCATGGAAGCGCTAGTTGCAAGTTTGAAGCTCTTTGGCATTGCTCAGTCCATATAAGTGACTGGAGAGTTTCAGTCCAGGTTATTTTCCCTCCTGTTCTTCAGAAAATTGTGGATCAACTTTGCTTTTACTGTGAAAAATCTGGGAATGGTTATCTAATGGAAGATGAACTTAGCTACTTTTGACATTTTTTTTTTCTCAGAATTTGCTGCTTTCTCTCCAAGAGCAGCAAGATCCATGCTATTGTCTGCATTCATCATCCAACTTCAGCCGAGGGTTATCATTCACAAATAGATTAACTGACTTCAAGAAGTCAGTTAAAAAAACCTAGTTAAAACTGCTGCAGTGCTTTCCTCAAAGTCCCTACATGTTCTCCAAAGGGTTAACAGAAGCAGAGGATGTCGTACATACTGAGGTAATTTACCTCCTCTGAAAATTCCCCAGAGAATCTGTCTGTACGTTGCTAAAAGGAAGACTGTGGAATTATGTATCTGAATAGGCTTCCTGCTTAATTTGGGATCTGAAAAAAGTTTGCATTCTTAGGTTCTTTTTGAAGAGCAATGTGGGTCATATGCATATTTGATACAGATTCAAGGTAAAATACAGGTTGTCAGAGGTAGATTAAACTGCTCAGAGTGGATAAAGTCACCTTAGATTCAGTGTGACATCAATTTCTAACAACTCAAGTAAATGTCCAAGAAGCAGGTTCTTGGTTTTTTATTCTAGGTAGATTCTTTCAAAATGTCTGGTTGAAACTGCTCTACTATTTATAAATTATATATGTGTTAAAGTTACTACTCTTGTTTCTTATGTTGTTACAGCCAATCTCCTACATTCCGGTCCAAAGAGCATTGAATTAAATGGTACAAAGTGGAATAGCTCCAGCAGGAAATGTGCAGAGTGACTGCAGAGGCTGGCAGGAAAACATTCACAGAATTTAATGACAGCACAGAGGCTCGAGATTTTAGCAGAGAGAGTGGGAAGAATACTTCTTACAGGATTGCTCCTGTAGAAAAGGGCAGGCATTGGCCAAGTATTCCCAATTTTCCGTGCAATACCACCAGAACAGTCAGAATGTCATCACCTAAGCTTAATTGAAACAGAGGCAAATGATGTTAGTTCTAATAACAGCTTAAAAAGAAAAATATCCTTCTTATAGTAATTGTGTGATTTTTTCAGAGAATGCCAATTAGTCTTTATTTCTGTGACATTCACTCCAAGACACTTGGAGGCCAGTGCTCTGTAAATTGGGAATTGTAGATACATGGTCCTATGCAGCAGTTCCCTTTTCAGTTCTGAGTTTTCAGCTCATACTGAGCTTTACCCTAGCTGTTGTGTGTGCCCTTGATAGCATAAGCAGGGCAGTCCTGGTTAATTGGAAGTAGTGCATGTAGTTTCCTCTGTGCTATCCTGTGATTTCTCTGACAACCCCCCTGCTGATAGTTTCACTGACCTGTGTCTCACGCAGTGATTGCATAAAATTGTATGTTAGTTGACATAGTATGTGCTCTCTTCTCCAGCAAAGAATTTTTTTCTCCACCTTTACAATCACTGTATGTGTAACTGCTCAAATCAGATTTCATTTGAAGCCTGAGCTACTTTTGAGTAAAGCTCTATCTCTGTATGTTGACATTTTGTAATCATGTCAGGAATCAATGGAGGCTTTTTTTTTTTTTTCTTAAACTGACAAGAACAAGATGAAATATCAAGTTAGAATGAACTTTGAAACAGTTCTTTCTCTTTCAGATTAAATCTTGGTTGTTGTAGCACTTTTGCTGCTATTAATAGCTGAAAATGAAGTTTGATTTTTGTCAGCTCTGTTAATAAGACCTTAAATACTCTCTAGTTTTGCAAGCTTTGATCAATGTTTTCCCTACAAATAAGCCAGAGGCTTACTCCTGGGCCAACATCCCTGTTTTCGTTATTTCTGTTTCAGCATACCCCTTTTGAAAGCAAATTTCCATTTGATAAACCAAGCTGCTTAGAGCTTATCCACTTCTTTCTTAGGAAGTTGCCAATTTGCTTCTTATTTGAAAGTCCTTCTTTAATATTCGTTCTGCTTCTCTGGAGTAAGATAGCAGATTTTTCACAGGAGTTTGTTTTTTAATCCCTTCTCTGTTTTTTAGCAAGCATATTTCAGCAGCTTTAATTTGACAGTAACCCACTTATGACTCAGCTCTGCTTTATTTGCTCAAGTTTTCTTTTCTTTTCTCTAGCATGAAGATGTAGAATCTGTCTCCCTTTAATTATAATAATGAAGATAATTCCCATTCTTTCAACCCTTTTTTTGCTTTTCACTATCAAATTTTATGAAATGCATTGATTTAAATATAGCTTTTTGCTGCAATTTAATTGTGACTTTTCATACGATGATTATTAAAAAAAGTTCATAATCTTCTGTTACATTCCTCCTTCTGCCATGTAAGGACCCTCTTGAGAGTGTTTTCATCACTGTACCTCCATGGAAACGACACGTGGGAGTGAGTTTGTTGTGCTCATCTGCTGTGAGTCAGCTCAGTCCAAGAGCCAGGAATTTATTTGATTTATTTTAACATGGCACTAGGCCTTTTTGTGTGTAGGATGTGTTAGTTTAGGCCAAAAAACTTATTAACATCAATGAGTAGCTTCTGAACTGCATCAGCTGAGTGCCTGGATGAAGAGAACCTCCACTCAAGTGGAGTGAGAGCAACTTTTGCACCTGTCTTTGGAAATGCTCACTAATTCTTTTAGTTGTGCTTGTAGACCACAAACTCTTCCTTCCAGCTTTTCCCTAAACAACATGAAGCAATTTGTAGTTATTCTGTGAGACTACAAATCTTTGAAATTGAGACAGATCTGTCCGACTTGACAAACAAAATTTGTTCATAGCAAGATAATTATAAAATTGGAATTTCGTCAAAGTTTGTATCAAAGCTCAAACACAAGACTTAGTGCTTTGGATTCCTCTTCAGAATATGAGTATACTGTGAACACAGCACACCTTTGAACCTCCTTTTAAGGCTTCTTTAGAGAAGCAAGATCAAGTGTTTTTTAACTGTGTTAGGGACAGGAGTTCGGAAGATTTTACTGTTAATGCTGTTAAGGTCTTTCATAATACCTTCATAATTCCTTCCAGCTAATTTTTCTGATTGTCCAGTTTTCATCATATAAGTCAGAAATATATTTGCAGTTTATTTCAGGCTAAATTAATCCATATCTATAAATTGCTTTGAGATCTTTTGAAAGAAAGCCTCCTTTCTACAATATCCTTTTTCTTGATAACTTAATTTTTATGTTAATTTTCAGAAGGAAGATAAAACATTACTTTCACAATATTTTTCTCTACAGTGCTAATAAGAGTAGCTAAGGAGAAAGACCTCCATATTTAATCACTGTTTCAGGGTCGCTGTGTTTGAAAAATGAGCTTAACAGCTGAAATTCATCAGTCTTTACAAGTGTCTTAGAGCAGTTCAGGTTCTGTGAGTGATATTTCTCTAAGGCAGGCTTTTCAGTGTGGGCCTGCAGATTTTACAAAGTCTTTTGTTGTTCTAGTGTCAAGGTCATGCAGCCTTCCTAATTGACATGAGAAGAAATTCTGACACATACAAAATCAACATAATAGTTGTCTTTGATGCCTGTAGGCAGTAGTAGTAGTTGGTCATAATTTTACATAGCTGATAATCATTACATTATGAAGTCTGTGAAGAAAGACTTTCTTCAGCACTTCATCCTCCTTCTTACTATTATTGTTTTAATTTTGTATTATTGTATATCTGTCTTCTTTTTTACTCCATATAATTATTCTGTTTTCTTTTGATACTGATATTGAGAAGCAATCCATATTAGTAGTACTTTGTCTTCTATGCCCAGGGAGACCGAATAGTTTTGAACTGTCACTGTATGTTTATGATTGCATTTTTTATCTGAACCATAACCAATTATGGAAAAAAAAAAAAAAGTTCATTCTTAGTTGCTGCCAATGTTAATCCATTCATTAGCTGGCAAAGTTGGTGAATGGGTGGTCTCTTTGGAGGATGAGCATGCTGATTCCTCAGCGTAGACAGGGTGACCTGGTTATAACCTGTGTGATTTGAGTGACAGTTCAGCTTGATAGTTCTAGAGTTGGATCAATGTTAACAAAGGGTGGAATGAAAAAGGGTTATAGATACAATAATGATCTCACTGAGACCTTTCAGGGGGTAAAGAAAAGCACAGTTTTACTTTTATCGCTTCTCACATATTAGACTGCTAGCTGAGTCACTTTTTCATTAAACTGAGAATAAACAGGCTCGGTAAGTGCACGATGTACCTTGTCAGATTTACAGACTTAGCCTTAGTGGCCTAAAGACCAACTCTTAAAAACCCAACTAATCCATCAGTAATCCTCCAAAGTGTTAGCTTTGTTACGTCCCAACACATCTTTTGTACAGTTTGTAACCTAAAGTCAAGACTGAGTTTTGTCAGATAAGAGCACTCATGAAAAGTACATGTGTGACTTGCTATCTAGAATGCTCAGGGGGTGATACATGTGCCCTGGAATGTAGGTAAATTTATAATAGTTATTGTCAGATTCAGCAATCCATACTGATTAGAGTGCAATTATTTATACAACACATGCAACAGAAAGAATTAGGGGCTGCTGATCTTGCCATGATGAACAGACTAGATCTGGTCAGTTAACATTTTTAGGAGTTTTCTGTGCTATTCAAATTTTATAAGAGCACTTTCAAGGCTGTTATTTCTTTTTGTTGTCAAAATGTTTCTATTAAGATGGTTAGAGTGAGTTGCTGAGATGATACTTTTAGTAGAAAGAGTATGGTGTTCCCATAGTTGCTCTAATTGTCTGCATTAGGTAATTTCCAGTATGAAACAAGAAAAACATCAATTAGCACAGACTCTAGTAAAAGCAAATATATGCTATTTCAGTAATTGTTCCAATTTGTAGAGGTTTATAAGGATACATTTGTTCTTTGACAGTCACAACTATTTCATGTTTGCACTTTACAAATAAATAGAATCCAATACAATATCCTATTATAAGCACTCTAATGGAGTTAAATAAAAAGGCAAAAATAGTTTCCAGCATAATTAAATTGAGTGCTGTGATATTATACTGGAAATGCTCTGTGGAATTTGAAGCACACAGAAGGAAATATGCCAAAACCACAGTAATTATGCAATAAATCTCTTAAAATCATTTACATGATTGGTGCTGAAGTGGGAAAAAAAAGTAAGATCAAACCCCTCTGGCACTGTGAGGCCTAAAAATAATGACAAGTTTATGCTCTCTTTAAAACCACTTGAACAACAATTGGGCATTAAGGCACTGGTTTACTGTAGTATCAGTATCACCAATGCATTCCCCCCACTTTTTTTTTTTCTTTAGAAATAGGAGAGTAGCAACTTCTTTGTGCAAATGACAATACACTGAACACTGCTCTATATATTTGAGATAAATGTAAGACATGTGAGATTGTATTTTTAAAGGTAGTAGGATGTGCCATTGCATATATAAAAGCACATATTGAAGAAATGTCTAATTGAGATAGAGGTGCAAAGAAAATAGTTTGTGTTTCTGTAATTAAGGACCATTTATAACAACAGGCTGAATGACTTGAGATTGCATTTAGATTGCCTTGGCAAGCTTTATCCTCATGTGTCAGCTTCTGAGGTTGTGTGTTGTACTCGTCTCTGTGATCAAAAAACATGCTATGGGAACCCCCTGAAACTATGGTGTGTGCAACCAAATAGCAGATCAGCATGAGAGAACTGGATCCAACAGCTTCATGGACTAGCAATGTAATTATTTTATTTGGGTCAGGCTCTCTCAAGTAAGAATAATAGACATACTCTTTCCCTGGGGTTTCACAAGTATCTAACCTTTGTCCATTTTTTAAAAACTGGTTCTGTTTGTCTGTGTCCTGTCCATGCTCTCATACAGATTCCCCTTCTGCTTCTCTCCTTTCTAATTCCATTTGCATTCTTCCCCCCTCTACTCTCTCTCTCTCTGTTTCTGGCTACTGCCAGCGAGAACACCGACAATACAGACCTCAGGCCTCACAAATCAGTGCTGTGCACAGTGGACCTTGTGCTTCTCAGGTGTACTAAGTACAGGGTCTGGTTCAGTCTTTCAAGTTCCAGCATGAGCATGTCTGGTAGTGTGGGAGGTCTCAAAGAAACAGAGAATGTAGATTTGTTGATATAATATTTTGAGGGGTATCCAGTTACCAGCAAACTATTTTCCTTTCACTTCTAAAATACAGCCCCAATATAGCAAAGACAGGCAGTGTATGTTTTCTCTGCTTTCTCCAACAATTAATTCACTACAGGTTTAGAAGGAATGAAAATAGCACTAATCAATTAGCATCCCAAGTCCTAAACTGAAACCTTGAATCTCTTTTAACATGTTAGGGTTGTCTCTGTCTTATAGTATGATTGGATTTGGAAGCATTGGTTAAGCAATATGGAAGACATAAAAGTTAGTTATAAAAAAAATTGTTTAGCTTAATTGGTTTCACCTTTGTTTTTAGAAAGGCAACAGAATAAAATTGCCAACTCTAATTACTGAAGTCTAATTTTGTTTACTAGCTCATATTGCCTGTCAGAAAGGAGAAAGATAGAAGACAGGAAGCAGCTTTTTAAAAATAAAATTTTATTTGATTGTCTATTTAAACAACATTGTGAATGTTTGAATCCCTTTGGGACATTATGAAACATGAGGGACTTTATGAAACATTGCAGTGTTTAGTATTAGTATCGGATTTATGGGCCATAGAAGAAAGACAACAATGGTTCATTGTTAGGAATGAAAAATGCTGTTGTGCCAGATTTCCCACATTTTTGTGTGCCCTTTCCTCTGCCATCCCCTACCTTAAAAGTTTGATAACAGGCCTTTTTAGCAAAAACTATGCTAAAAAAGATAAAACAGATTCAGAAATGTAGTGCAGTAATGTAAAAATCTTAAATCAGCTAACCTTGATTTCTTGAATTTTAAAAACTAATCCAGTGGAATTTAGTCATCATTGAGGTTTGAGCTTTCCATGTGTACAGTGATATGACCTGAAAAACTTAAATTAGAATATCCTCTACCAAGAGAAAAAAATTTAAAAGAAAGTAAAATCTTGGAAGTCTGACCTTTGTCACTCATCTCCTGCCCAAATCTGGATTTAATTGCAATTCAAAGTATTGATGGTAAACACTAACAGGTGTTTATTACGTAACAACAAGAAGTTAAGTGTTGGATGGGATCACTTTTTGGTCCCAAAATAGGAAATGGTTGCCAAGACTGAAATAGTGAAGTTAACATGCTTCAGCAGAGCAAGAAAAAGTTCTTCTGAATGCCCTGTCTCCAGTTGTCTACCTCACACACAAACAGAATGTTGGGTACACTTTAACTTTTACAAGTATCATCATCATTCATTAGCCATAATACAGGCAGTCATCAAGCAATATAACCCAAACATACTTCTCATGAGGTTGTGAAATTCTGAAGGAGAGAATTTATTGTGCTATTTAGAATGTTCTGCCTTCCTGAAACTTCAGGCCTATTCATTTCAAAAGCAATTAAAATGATATCTCTGCTTTTCTCCCATCTGTTCCACCCAATAGATTTTTGAGTGTTGAATGCCACAAAGCCTGGGTAATTGAAAGGCCTCAACAACCAATTAGTTGTTATTATTTGTATTTTCTATTGTGTTTTAAACAGTCCTGTTTTCTGATGGTATGCCACCACTGACATTGCTAATGCATTATTCTCCATTCTCCTAGCTGCAGAGTGCAGGCCACAGTTCGCCTTTACCTGGAGGCGTGTGCAGTACACCTGGAACTGATTGCCCCAGGGGTGGAAACACAGTCCCACCACTGCCCGCATTCTCCACCAAAAAAGTGTGTGGAGGTTTGGGTTGGCTCCCTGCCAAACCCAGCCATTGGCCACACAGATTCCCCGCTCCCAAGAGAGAAAAAAAGTACCAAAAGAAAAATTGTAATAAAAAATTTATATATATTAACATATATTGCAGTTATATACAATTAAACACTATGAATATACAGATCACGAATCTCAAACAACCCCAAAAGGGAAAAGTGGGAAAGGGAAAGTGAAAAAAGGACAAAAATGGGTAAAATTAAAACAGATACACAAACTCAAAAACTCAGGGAATAGCTAATAAAGTAACTAACACAATAAATTCTCACCAAACTTCCCTCAAGAAAACAGTTCCTTCATCTCCACACGGCTGGCCAACAGTTTCTCAGATAGGCCTCAGCTCATATAGATATGAGAGAGGTCAAAACGCTGAGACCTGCTGTCCTCCAAGCACCCGAAAGGAAGAGAAAGAGGAAACCTTCCCTTCTCTTATATACACCTGATTATGTAAAGGAATGGTGTGGAATACTTCCTTAGTTATAACCCTGTTACCAGGGAAGGCCTAGACCAAAGCCAAGAAAACTAAATCACCACAGTGTGATGCCATGCTCACTGAGATATTTGGAGATGTCCTGGCTACTTGTGAATGAGCCTGATAAGGCTAATTTAGCCAACCTGGAACAATTACAAAATGCATTCGTGGCTGAGATTATTTCAGGCTATTATCCATGGTCTGTTCACTGTAAAATGTTCATACTTTGAAGATGCAGGAGCTGGAACCTGCAACTCTTTGCTCTGCTTGTGGGTTTTAGCCACGGGGCTGTGGTGCAAGAGCCTCCCCCTCACTTGCTTTTTGGCTTGTCTCAAGAACTTGTGGTCCCTGCAGGGGAGGTTTAGGAAAGACTCTTCCCAATAGCTCCCCTTCATTTGGAGACAGAGGCGATTATCACTCCCAGTTCTGCTGGGGGGGGGTTGTCAGAGCTGGAGACACTCAACCTGAGGCTTGGTGCTGGGGATCTGTCCTCGGTGAGGTCTCCAAACTTTTTCCGTAGGGGCAGGTGATCCTCTGGATGCCAGGGGTCCTCAGGTTGGCCCCACGTTGGGTGCCATTTGGCGAAACCCCTATGAGGACGAGAGGGAGAGGCTCACTCTGAGTCAGGGGTAAAGATAGAATGGCACGTTTATTACAATGGCACTGGCTTATATACAGCAGAGCACGGAACATTCAGGAAGAGGGCAGAACTTGAGAGAGAGGAGCATAACATAAAAATAAGAACTGAGAGGGCTACAGCCATAAAAGGAAAAGGAGGGTGGACATAACCGTATAAGGGAAGACTCCACTGCAGCACAATCTAGCCAATCAGGGACCAGAGACAACATGAGGGAGAAGAAGAAATGCCATTTTGGACAATATTCAAATAAGGATTTTTAACTTCACAACTATAAACTCAGAAACCAGGGAACCCATGACAACCCAATATGCAATAACAGATTCTCTTCTCTGGGAAAACAGCTCTTGATTGAAGTTCTCCTCCTCGACACCTGACACCCAGTCTCATCAAGCAGTCTCATTATTTCTTTTCCATTTGGTGTAATTTGGTTCTCCTACAGGTACTGTTTATATGGTTATGTCACATGATTCTTGCTTATGTTACCAGTAAGGAGAGAATTCAATTTGTAAATTTTTATATTCATTCTAATGCAGATTTTGTTTTCATGAATGCTTTTCTGACTCTACCTCTGAAAGAGGTAACAAGGAAAGAATGAGTATTTTGGGTAAGAAGACTGAATTTTTTTTTTTTAATTCTGATTTAGAATATAAATTTTACAGAATCAAGAGCCTGGGAATTTGTTTATGCCATGGGACAAGTCTGAAATGAGGGAAAATTATTATCACTGTTGAATTTGCTGTGCTTTTGTGGTAAAGTTTTGAAAAGTTTCTAATAAAGATCCTTTTTAAATTAGAACACATTTTACTGCTAACCATCTGAAGCCTAGAGGAAACTGAGCAGAGACCGTATATGCTGGTAAGCCTGTCCTGTCCCTGTCTGTACCCAGTGAGGAATCATGGTTGCATAGTACCTAGCCCAAATGTAGTCTTATTCTAGAGATTCACTTTAATGACAGCTCAAATAGCAAAACATGAAAACATATGCCGAGCTCTTCATTATCACCTGGTGTGGCATTTAACCAGCAGATTTTCTCTACCACACCTCCTTGTTTCTTCTCTTTCTACTGTGTCTTTATCCTCTAGCTGGTGTTGATAAGCTAAAAGGCTTATGCGGATGGCTGGCTTGCTAGAGTAGCTGTACCATTTTTCATGAAGCCCTATGAATTCAGTTTCTCCTCATATCCTGATACAGGTTTTGTAAAGCATGTATGCATCTTAAAATTACAGGTTACACTAGAGTTCCTTCTAGTATGGCATATAAGATCTCTGTACAGTGCTTGTGCTTGTATCCTGTATTTGCTAGAGTTCCTAGAGTGTCAGAAAGAGGCAACCATTTTTAAAGGGTGGAGGCTTAAGGAATTTGCATGGTTTGTCTTATACATGCTCCTATTTAAATATTTTGGACAAATCTTTTATTGTTCTTTGTTAGTGTTAAAAGTTATAAAAAAATCTGTTGCTTTCACAGAAAGTTTCATTGCAATACTCACTCAAACTGGATGCATACCAGCTCGTTATGTCTGAATCCTTGTTGAAATATGTACTCTTCTATTTTTTTGTCCTCTCTAGATAAATTATGCTGACTATAGTGTTTGTTAATAAGTTTTAAATTGTGCTGGCACTATGTCTTGTGAAACCCTGGCTGCAGACTCTTGCAGTGATACACTCGCAACAAGAAAATGTTTTCTGATCACTTGCTCCTATGGCTGCCTTTCTGCATATAAACAAAGGGACAGATTCGAGTCTCAGCCGCACCATTATAAATATGAGAATATCAGTGTGTGTCAAAGGAATTCTTTTGAACTCAGAAGTGTAAATCTGCGCATTCTGGTTATACTGTTCATTTTAACATAAGGGAAGCAGTCAGAAAAATTGCTTTTTGTGAAATAATCCTGCAACGGGTTTATATTACTTCAGACTTAAACGGGTGCTTTATCAAATATGTTGTGGTTGAAACTGGGATTGAATATCTCATGCAGATTTTAAAGTTTAGTGACAATTCCAATATTGATTGATGGAAAAGAAGGTTTATCAGAAAACTATGTACCCATTTGTGCATTCATCCATGCTTATATCTTTGCATTAATGTATAACATCCAGTTGGCTGGCATATGATAATGGTGATATAATGCAAGTAATTTTAAAAAGTGGCTTTATTATTGTTCAGCAGGTTAGTGTTTATTTAATTTCCAGTGAATGGTAGAAATGCATCTTTAAAGGGAAACCCAGAACACACTGAGTTCATTGAATGAGGCACTGACAGTGAGACAAACTGCTCTTTGCCTCAGATGGATTTAATTCATACTTACAGGAGAGTTCTTATTTTTTATTGACATTCCAGAACATTGCAAAAAAGATGTCTGCAGATATTCTTTATTTGCTCTGCATACAGAATTTTCATATGATATCAAAACCCAGATCACATAATACATGTAATAAATATATGTAATAAATGCAAAACACTTATGAGAATGCAATTCTCAAGGTAGGTGTTGGGGCACATAATTTTTTTTAGAGCCCTATCTAAATGCCCAAATTAGTGCTTGAATTTTCAGAGCTTCTGAGCAGACCTAATTTGCTTTGAAGTCATGTGAAACTGTTGAATGGTCTTGGCACACAGAAAATGATAAACCTGAGCATAAAACTAACTTCATTTCCTGACTTACTTTATTTCTTCAGGACAATCCTTTTGTTTGTACTATCATGCAATCAGAACCAAACATATTAGGTGGAACCGTTGTACTTAAATAAATTTAAAATTGAATGTGTTTAGCAATTCTATTGTTTGTGACATTTCCTGCTATATGTTTTTGTACTTTGCTGTAATTTGCTTTCTTCTAAGGCTGTCTGTGACAGCCTTTCTCATGTGAATATCCTTTTTTTTCCTGCAGGAAGTCCCATGGATTTGTAAAGAAAGGATGGACACAGTGTGAGCTGTACCAGTTCAAAAAAGCAATATCATAGAATACAGAAGTTAGAGGAGAGAGAGGTGAGAGAGTTACAGCTAATTCATCAATCTACTAAATGTGGTACAGAATACTTTCTGTATTTTATCAAGAGTAGCTGTACATGGCTTTTTTAAAATGAAAAATATAATTTTATGTGGAAGATCTCTCACTTACTGGTAATCTTATAGGTAGAAATAGATTGCAGTCTATTGAAGTAAGAAAATGAGCAAGACGCATCAAAGTATTTTTTAAAATGGATCCTTAGAGAGGGTGAAAGGGCACTGATGATAACCAAATGGTGTTATGAAATCTGTCTTCACGAATGGAATAGTAATTCAAAAGTGGCATTAGCAAGTGTTACTGTTCAAGAGCTTCTTCGTGAATTGAGACAATAAAGCACTGCTGTTTTGTTATCTTTGTGGATTCTTTCTCTGGCACTTGGTCATTTAGGGTTAGATGAATTTTGCACTTATAATGAGGGGTTCAATCTCATGCCTGATATAGTGCAGAAATTTACATTGATACAAATGGCAAAAAAAACCCAAAACTTTTTTCTTCACTTGGGTTACAAAACAACTGCATTAAAGAAATTGTATTAATACTGTGAAGTCCACATCTGAAAAGTTGTAAAATGCCAAAGCAAAGACTGCAGGTGCACATATGTATATAATTTCTTTAGGTCATCCTTCTTACTTACTACCCAAGACATGCATTGTGTAAAAACATAAAGTGCTAGATACAGCTCTCCTAAATTCTCAGCCTACACTGAGGTTTAGGCATTTGAATGCTGCTAAAGCCTACAGAGCAGTCGGTTGCTCTCTATGCTAGCACTACTTAATCTGAAGTGTGTCTTTATTGTTTAAGGAGCTAAAATGCTCAGAAACAACCTTGCTGGCTTGCTGGAAAAGAAATGTGCCAATTCTCTGCTCAAGTTCCATTGCCATCTTCATTTACAGGGAGGGTTGCCTAAGCTTAGGTAATAGGGTGGCTTTTGAAGATGCATGTTAAGCCTAAAAAAAGGGTTCTGGGTATTTGAAGCTTGAGGAGTTGGGACGTATATGTGTCACTGAAATGTGGTAATTCTAGAAGGTAACTCTGCAGTGAAAAATACAGAAGAAATATTGTGGTACAATATAATCTGAAAAGGCTGGGAATTCAACATTTTTTGGAGGGATGACCAGGTGGATGATTTATGACTACAACTACAATTTAAATAGTCCCCAAAGCACAGTCTATCATGCATATCTGTTTTGAAATTGGAGTTTTAAAATCTATGTTGATTACATAGCTGTACATGCTTCAGGTATTTTTTCTGAGTTTAAAAGGTAAGTAAATCAGCATGAAGCTGTGTGACTTAAACTGATCTCATCTTTTCTTATTAAAAGTTTTCTATAACAGTTCATGTTATTTAGACTAAAACAGACTACAAAATAATATCCAGTGGAGTTCCAAGCATTAAAAAAAAATACAAAATTAAAAAAAAATGTTGGGGACTTGTGCATCATAGGTATCAGAGTATACTTTTCCATGATGTCTCAAACTGGAGTAGAGTTTGAGTTCTACTTGATTGAAATCTTGATTATTCTTTTTCTTCCCTTTGTTTTCATTTTATTCATATGAATACAATTTTAATTTTATTAAAAATCCTAAAATAAACATTGCTACAATAAAAACTTGGGATTTGCCTCAGGGTGCTTCATGTGTTTGTTCTCACTAGTGAACAATTTTTATTGTCCTGTCAGTTGTTTTCATACTCTCCTAAGTTCATGCCTTGCTAGTATTATTTTCTGTTAATTTTCTGCCCTGTTTCTCATATCCTGGAAAAGTATGTTGCACCTCTTCTTCCTTTAGCTAACCTAGCATTCCATTTAACATCTCTGGTAGATTTTAATTGCTTTTGGTAATATTTCAGTTCATTCTACAAAGCTCCTTACAAGGGATATTAATTGCAGTAAAAAAATCCTAGTGTACCACTTTGACATAACAATCTATAATTCTTGAATGGATTTATAAAGATTACTGAAAATATGAATGCCAGCATGACCTACATGTGAGACAAAAGCTATTCCGTTAGGGAATGGAGATAATTTGCTTTTGTCTTATACATTATGCATCTACTGTTTTACACCCCATTTCAATGAAAAATATTTTTGTTATTTATCAGAGAGTTGTTAAAAGTTGTGAGTGAAGTATTCGGCTCAGATGTTTGGGATGTTAACATTCTGCTAGGATTTTGGCAGTCTTGTTCTTTGTTTCCTATTACCTATTCATAATTTTTCTTCTTCAGTGCATTTCTCCAAGTAGAGTTTTCTGTTTCCTCTTTTATTCTTTGAAGAGTGAATGATACTAGTTCCTTTTTGTTGGGTGTGATACACAGAAATAGGAAACTTTATAAACAAGAAATAAACTGAAAATGTTTAATTGATGGAGCCATGCCAGTGATTAATTAGCCACTTTAATTAAATATGCAACTGACCTCTCCAAAATGGATGGATTCCTTGACAGAGAAAGAGCAGGGTTGGTCCCTTATAAAGTACTGCACTGTCTCTTCAGACTCTGCAAGATTTATGAGCAGAACTTGTATGTAAGGGAATAGTTCAAGCTGCAATAGATATTCAACTCTATAAGCAAGAAGTCGTCTCTGCCACAACATTTAAGGAAATTGTCCCTTTACAACAGCTGAGTTTCTAGGGATGGATTTTTCAGCTACTTTATCATGAAAAGATATGGATTAGCACTGTGCTCATTTGTTAGTGTCCTCTCTAATTTGTTGTACGTTGCGTTTCTTTTCTAGGTTGTAAAAGAAAAGAAATGGGCCGGGTCTTTGAGGGTCATAAATCTCTAATTCTGCATCCTCTAGTCTTCTAACTAGACGTGTTATTATGTGGGTTAAATAATAGAGAACTAGACAGTTTTCTTGAAAGGAACCAGATGGAAGCATAATATAGGAGGTTTATTGTTTGTCTTTCTGAGGGTACCAATTTATTTAATAAAGACTTTTGCAGAGGCACCTCAAAATTAAGTTTTTAATTTAAAACCTCACCTATAGCTCACCACCTAGGATGTTGTCATAAAAAATAATGCATGAAAAATAAAATATTGTGTAACAATTTAATAAGCTATGCAGAGAAATGATGTTCAGGTGAGCCAACTCCTTCTGAATGTATATCCAGTTTACTAATTGCTGTGTTACATATTTCCTGGACAGTAATCTTATTTTAGAAAATTTTATGGTATATTGGTTATTGCATTATTTATTATTCATCATTTTGCAGACAGGACATGAGTATAACTGGTGTGTATATAACTGTGGACTGAAAGACAGGGAGTTATAAGTTTCATTCTTGTATTTTTTGACAATACTCATATGGATCTCTTATTTGCAAATTTACATTTCTATATTAATAGGCAAGTATTTTTTTTCAACTGTCAGGAAAAAACGACGTTCATGTCACTTCATCTTGTACAATGTTTATAGCATCTAATTTACCATAGAGGTATTGGTTTTGCTATTATTCAAATCCCAGCATTATACTATGTTTTATAGCAAAGGATCCAAATGAGTTATTACAGTGCCATTGGCTAACATGAATGCTTTAAACTATATTGCTTGTGTATTAACCTTAACATGAGAGAAAACACTGGATCATCAGTTTGCTGTGTGAAAATAAGAAGCAGCAACATGACAGTGTGAGGAAAGACTGAAATCAGCAGAGAGTGGTCTGAAGGATGTCAGACTCTGAATAATGTTTGAAAAATTGTGAAGTGGGAATATTGTTAGATGATGTATGTGATGTATGATGTATGGGAGCCTTGGAAATACTACTCTTCTATCAGATGAGTTACTGTGTGTGTCTAAACCCTGAATATCTTTCATCCGCACACTGTGTTAACTGTAATGTGCTATATTTCCTGCCTCAGAAATTCTGCTGAATATTTTAAAGGGTTTTTTGTTAGCTGAACTTCTCGTAGTTTTTTTTTTTTTTTTCCTTTTGGTCTTTTAGCCATTGCCTGTTCTGGGTAACTTTATGGTTGGGATTATGTGAGAAAAGCTAATGGGGGAATAGCAGCTACTTTTCCTCTTGTAAGAATAACTGCAGTTCTTACAGTGGCTAAACACATTATATTAGAGAAATTCTTTTCTTTAAGGGCTAATCCTGATTGGCAGTGCTAGTCATTAACAAGGTGTTAAATGCTACAGATTCCTGTTAACTTCAGTGGGAATAGTATTTAAGCCTTTAAATTGCACTGGATGCAGAAAATCTGTGGTGTTTATGATCAGGAAGGCATATCACTGCTTTGTCCTTTTTACTGTTGAAGATGGAAATTTCCTGCTGATGGATGTATTTGGGATTATTCCCAAAGGTATAATTCCTGTATTGTGTTTTTTTAACTTGTTCAAGATTCAGTCATTTCAACCATGTTCCTGATGTATTTTTCTCTTTAGCTGTTGCATATATCTGTTTCCCTGTGCTTTTTCACACTTTTCCGTGTTCTTAAATAACCTCTTTCCTTTTGTGCCTAGTTTGATCTCATTATAACTTGTTGTCTTTGTCAACATTATTACAAGTAGTATATGATCCAGCCCTCTCTTCTTGCTCTTGGCAATTAAAACATAAAGGAAAATGAGACCCCATTAAAAAAACCCAAAAAAGACATTATATGATATACTCACTTGACAAACAGTCACCTCTAGAGAAAAATACTCCTATTGTTATCTCTTGTCCTTTCTTATTCCCCATCATGCCTGTTGTGATTATTTATGGTTATTATGATTTTCAAATCTTCCAGCTTCTGCTACATGAAAATAGAGGTTTTTTGAAGGTGCAAATGGTGGGTATGTGCTGAGGTTTTATAGAAAAGATTGATTTCTGCTCCTTATTGGTGCAAACAGCTTGAGTATGTGCTCATTGTCAGGACTGATTTTGCTGGTTTGAGACACTAAAATTCATGGAGATTCCAAAAGGAGAGGATGGCCCCCATACCTGTGATCAATATCCTTTATGAAAGGCAGTTTTTTACTATAGTTTCCCTAGAAATATATACCGGGTCTTTTTATGTAGGTGGCATGGTTTAACCCCAGTCAGCAACTAAGCACCACACAGTTGCTCTCTCCCTCCCTACTAGTGAGATGGGGGAGAGAACTGGAAGGATAAAAGTGAGAACCTGTGGGCGGAAATAAAGACAGTTTAATAAGTAAACTAAAAGCCTCATGCAAAAGCGAAGCAAAACAAGGAATTCATTCACTACATTGCTTGGACAGACAGGTGTTCTGCCATGTCCAGGAAAGCAGGGCTCCATCATGTGCAGTAATAGTTACCTCGGAAGTCAAACGCCATCACTCAAAATGTACCCTCTTTCTTCCCCCAGTTTTATATGCTGAATGATGCCATATTGTATGGAATATTCCTTTGGTCAGTGAGAATCAGCTGTCTGGGCTATGTCTCCTCACCTCTTGTGCATCTCCAGCCTCCTTGCTGGTGGGTTGCGGTGAGGAGCAGAAAAGCCCTTGGCTCTGTGTAAGTGCTGCTCAACAATAACAAAAATGACCCTGTGTTATCAACACTGTTTTCAGCACAAGTCCAAAACATAGCCATGTACAAGTTACTGTGAAGAAAACTAACTTAATCGTAGCCCAAACCAGCACAGTAGACACTACTGACAACAGTAGTTAGAGGGTAAAATGCAATGTCTACCCATACAACTCTGTTTTTATGAGATATTAATACTGTATCTCAATTTTATTTTTAATTCATTTGAACTACTACTTATATTTATCCTATCTTCCTTTTCTCCTTGCTGTCCAGTAGTCTAATCATCTCCCTGCTAAAATTCTCATTGTGCTAAATCCAGTTCTTAACATAAACTCTAATTTAATTTTTGTTGATGGTTAATAGGGAAGTATTGCCAGATGTGGAAATTATAATTATAGGATTTCTTTTGTTCACCTCAGCTTAACTAGCCAAGTATCGCTCGGTGCAGATAGGAACAGGTTTGCAGAGGTTGACAGAGGTTGCAGAGGTGACTTTTATGTTACAATTATGCTGTTCTGACCTTTGACCTATTACATCTGGTTTGCTCCTCAGACTTATCTTAAACCATTTCCAATCCACTTTTGCTCATGTTGTCGTCACAGGATACCTTCTTGGGAGGTTTAATTATATAGGACACTGAACAAATGAGAAGAAATTCAGTCACAGAACTCAGTGTCAGCACCTTACCTTAAAATGGTATTTTCATTTAGAGGCATCCATTTCCAGAATGAATGGATGCCTCCAGTAGTTGTAAAACTTATACAAGTGGAGGCACTATTAATAAGTAGGAGCTGCACCTTCATAAAAAATTTTGAGGAGTAGCCTGTGAAAAAATGGGCTACTATGTGTGCGTGTAAAGAAATGCCAGTGAGGAGTAAACTATGTGATACAGATAACACTTGACAGCTCGATTATTAGCAGCACTTACCATCTGATTAGATGATCATTCTCTAGAGGCAAAATTATGGATCGTTACATTTTTGATGAAAGTCCTTATCTATACTGATGATCATTGTTTTGGACCCTGTTATTGATGTTACATTTGTTGTTATGCTTGATGCAGTGGTGCTGTAATTTGTATTCATGTAAATCTAGAATGTAAACCTATATGTGCCATTTTTATGTTTGTTCACAGGTGATCTATTACTTAAAAAGTGAATCATTGTGTATTTATCCATGTCCAATACCTTTTATGAAGCAGGGAGTTATAGATTATTGTGAACTTCTATCCCATTCTGACTGAATGAAGACTGAATGAAGAAACCTTTCCTGTGTAAAATAGCTTGTAATATAGCAATGTGAGTTGCAAAATAGTAGCAAAGTGACTTTTGGATAACTCCAAATCTGTTTTTTGTGAAGATACAACCCTGAAAATTGAACCTTTGAAAGGCATACTTGCTATGCTTTTGGAATGGTATGGATTACAGGAGAGAAGAAATAATACATAGTGCAGAATCTGCTTTGGTAGGAGTTTTCATACCTGATATGATCACTGTACATTTAGAGCAGGATATTGCTGCCCGATTGATATCCTTTGCTCACTTAAAGGACATTTAGTTCATAGCAGTGGGCAGTAACGCTATGCATTGTCCCATCGACTACAGTAACAGCCCACCTTTGAATACTAGCTCACCAGCAGGACTAGGACAGTCACAAACTTGTCAAGTTTGAAAAGGCTTGCTTAGACCCTTGAACAAGCCCATTGTAAAACACTAATTTCAGCTCATGCTTGTATTCCTGTAGAGAATATTACCTATTACATGTAGCCTTCATTTTACCCTCCCAGCTTTAACAACCTTTGGAGTCTGCCTCTTTGAATCAATATTGGTATGATTGTATGTGAGAAGAACCTAAGGATATTGGAACAAGCCATCTAATTTCCATTTTAGAGAATCCCCCTTACTTGGACTGTATTCGGTATGAAGAAGTTCTTCCTACCTGCCATGTTACATATGTCATGAACTGATGATATTCTGCTTTCAGTCAACTAATTAGGTGTGTTTCCTCCTACTCCTCAGGTAGCCAAAGGTAGCCATAGGCCAACTCCTAGTAATTGGTGTAGATGGTGCTGTCAGCATAAAATATTTAGAAAAGCAACAAAGCTTAAAAAGTTGAGATTTGCAAAGGTGTTATACTATTTCAATTTAGATAGAGAGTTCCACATTCATTCAAAGTACTTTTTCCACACTAATTGGATGCTCTTGAAAGTCTTAATTACAATTTTGACATTACTTTTTTATCCTGGATAGAAACTGAAATGCTAATAATCACAACCATATGCTTTATAGCTGAGATAGTGTTTTCTAATATTGAAAACTTAAAATACAGGGCAGTACTAGTTACAGATGTAAAAAAAGTCAGAAGAAAAAACAGTTCAGCATGGTCTTATTACTGTCCTTTCTGGTAATCTCTGGTATGATAAGGTCTTGCCATGCTTTGACTGCACTATTGTCACACACCTCTTGAGTGTTTAGAGAGGACATGAGACAGGCAAAAATTTTGATCAGGGGATATAACTACTCTTTTACAGTTTTAATCACTGGACAATGAACTGTAGCACTAATAATAATAAAATAACAATAATAGCTCCTGTGCATATATGTGTGTTTTTGGTAAGAGGAGGAATAGCACCATGAACTGTTGACAGTGAATCCAAAATATTCAAGGATCATTTGGCTTATGAGTTAAGCATCTGCAGCAAGACTGACATCTTTGTTTTTGAAAGAATAACATTCTACCACTTGAGCTGAAAATCCTGTTTCTCTTAATCATGATTCTAGCAGCTCAGGGCTGGATGGTATAGCTGGACAAGAAGGCTGTGTGGCTGTAGTGTTGCCCTAAGAGACAAAAGCAGAGAAAATTATAACCATTTTAGGCCCTCTGTCCATTCCTGATAAATCTGGGTACAGGCCCCTCCATAACCAATGCATAGTTTTGCACCCAACAAAACAGGAGAGGCCAAACTAGTGAATAGTTATAGGTAGTGTTGATAAGTATTTGTGCATGATTTTATGTGCTTCTCTGCTTTTGGATCTTATCACACCGAATATATATGTTTTAATTGGCACTGTATCTGAAATGATCTGCAATTGACTAGACCTGTAGCTAGTGAGAAAAGTGTAGTTTGCAGATTACCTGGTGATTGTTTACATTGAATACTTTTTCTTTGAAGATGCCATTAGAATGGCACAAATTTTGAGCTAATTCCATTCTTTGGCTCTTGGGAATAGTCTGATTTTCTTGCTAATATGTCTTGGTTAAGATATAAACTTTGAAAACAGATTCATTTTATCAAATAGTTAGTAGACTGCACTTTGGTTGTGTGACAGCTACGCCGTAGTTAGTGATTTTTGAATTCTGCAGCTCTTCATGCATTTCATTGACAGGTTTACTGTAAGACTGAATGAGAACTGGGTGTGTTTGTAGAAATGACTTCTAAGTACCATAGCAAAATAAGGTTTCAAAGCTTTAGCTGGTGCCATCTCAGTTTTTTTCTGATAGCCGTAAGTCCTCCCTGCTTAATATACAGATATATGCAGTTTTGATGAAACATGTTTTGATGAAACATGTTTGTTGGCAATTCCATTTTAAGGCACTTGTGATTTTTTTCAGCAATGAACAGACAGGGTTTCTGAAGGAGAAGAGATAATCCAGCAGATCCAGGCTGTTCCTTTCAGGGCTTTGTCAGAACCAGTTAGATCTCAATTGTTTTATTTGTACTGCTTAGCAATTTAGTAAGCAGGTCTGTTATCCTGATGTTAATAGAAAATTCTTCAAAAAAGTTCCAAATCAAAGGAAATATAGTGAGAGAACAGATCTGAGTGTATAGAATGTACATGTACAAACCAGAAAATTTGGTGCTCTCATTTTGCTTTTGGGGTCACAAATGGTCATATCCTAATACTTTTATTTCCCAATGAGTATTACCTTACTCAGAAATTGTAATTTTTGGATGTGGAATGTTACACCCTGGTACCAAAGCCCCACACTTTACCAGGTGTACATTTTAATTTTAGACTCCAAGAGGTTTCTCTCACATGAACCCTTGTAAAGCCTTTGGTTCTTTGGTTCCTTGAGTTTATGTTTGGAGAAAGACTACACAGTTTTCTCTAAGAGATTTCTTTTAATTTAGTGAGAAAATAGGCATTTTGGCAAAAGGGGTTTTACAAAGATAACATGCAACTTCACAAAAGCATTAGAACAGATTATTGAGACTAGCAAGCATTGTTATAGTAGGGAATCTTTGATGCACCCAGCAAACACAAACTTCATGACACTTAAGTGAGGTCCAGAAAATAAGTGTTGAGGTTACCCACAAGAGAAAGAAAAGAATAAACGAAAAGAGATTAAGTCAGTCAGGGGCTCCAGGGGCTGTGCTGTGGGTGGGTTGCCAGGCAGACCTTATTGACTGAGGGGTGCCCCATGTGGCCTTCATGCCATGTCGCTGCAAGCCTCGGCAACCTCTTGGCTGACCATGTGGGCACTGCTGAAGGCTGGTCCTTCTCCTGACACACACACCCTCAAACTCCCCCACACCCCAGGTGGTTCTGACCCAATAATCTCTGATCTGGTGTGTAACATGGAGTAAGCAAACTCTTGAGATTAGTGAAAGTGATGAACTCTGGTGGAAAATGTATTCAAGTTCTAGGAAATCCAGCTCTTTCGTTAATTATTTTTAGCTACTTCTTGACCTGCCCTAATTAAAAAATACATATTTATTAAACATACTTTGCAAATTGGGAAATGCATATTATTTGCCTGTCTAAACATAAATGTATCTAATCCCCTTCAGTGTCAAATGAAAGTCATAGAACAAGAAGACCTACAGGAATCGGCATTGCTACAAGCTGTTAAAAAGAATATGTTCTCCCTAGAAATACATTCTGCTGAATAAAGACTGTTTTAATGAAGGTACAGTTGCTTTTACAGGGGCTGCAATGACATATTGTCATACTATGCCTACTGCTCCGTGTACCTGTGTGCAAGAGCTGTACCTTGTCTGGTTTTCATGGGGACCATTCTGCTCAAAGCTGTCAGGTAAGCAGAACGCTGGGAATAGAATAGGGAATATTGGCTTGTGATAACCAGTAGGCAGGGAGAAAGGAAGGAGGAGGGTGGTGTGCAACATCCAGCAACAGATGTAGCCCATCACAGGAGATTTTGCTGCAAGGTGGCAGAAACTTATGCAAATAATGGAACTACTGGGTGGAAAAAAACCCCCACTCACTTTGAAGCTCTCTTGACAGACTTTGCAATATGCACAGTTTTTCCATAAATTATTGCATACTTCCTGAAGTACATAAAATGGCAGAAGGTTTTTTGGCTGCTTTTTTTTCTTCTGCTTCCAAAGATTTCCTTGGAGAGTCTATGAAGACTTTCTACTGAGTTCACATCAGCATTTTTTGCTAATTGTTCCTGATGCTTCTCCATATTGTGAACTTTTTAACAGAAAAGTAGTAGCAGATTGCTATCCCTAGAGATGACCAAAAAAGTCTGTTAATGTGATCTAAAAAGAGAAAGAGGAGAAAATAATACTTAAAATAAGTGTTTCCATTTTAGTGCTTACAGAATGAGTGTAACTTATTAACAAACTACTTAATGATTGAATGAAAAATCACATTTCCTTCACAGTTTCTCCTCTTAATTTGCCTGGACTTTTGCTAAAACTGATCACTGCTATGAAATTCTTTAATAGAGAATCTACTTTTGCAGTGATGCTGACAAATGAACTCTGTTTTGCACTGGTTAGGGCAGTGACAAGCTGTGACTTATAAAACTCATGTTGGCCACTTTCTCCTCCCAATCTGTGCTCACCCGTTTTATCTGTGACAACAGTCTGTCGGCAGGTTCACCTCGTTGTCATATCTCAGTTGTCCATCAGGCATAACAGAGTTCCACCATTAATCTACAAAAAGTAACGGTCACATATTCAGATGGAAAAGAAACTGGGGCTAGAATTGTTTGAGGTCTGAAAGAGGCTCATTGAGTAGTTTCTACAAAACTGCTAAAAGTTCTTGCCTGCTAACCATTCTGGTATTGATTCATGAAGCTGACATTTGATATATTAGGAGACTATCAGATTATACACACTTTTGGAAATCATCCAAGCAACTAGAACTAAGTAGGTGACTGTGTTACTTCAGCTAAAAGTTGACCATGGGATGGAAGCAATCCTTTCACATCTGGGATTATAAAGAGCAAAACCAAAGGACAAGTGGAATCTGTGTGACACTTTTTGCTAAAATACATCTGGATATCATGGCCTTTAGAATTCATGCCTCTGTATATAAAATTTGTGAAGATCACTAAGTGGTAAGTGTGGGATTTTGGACTCCCCCCACCTCTGCCTCATTTCTTAGTGTTTTGAGCTGTACCATTGTCTGACAGCACTAGGTGGAGACTTTTCATATTCTGCAATACCTATTTATTGAGAAGCTCCTGATTTGATGTTTTGGTGCCATTTCTGTGGGCAGGCAAGTACATTACTGAAATTGGTCCTCCATGCCACACTCCAGGTGTGGCATGTACCACAGCTTCAGGGAACAGAGATTGTATGATGTATGCTATTCTGCAGATAAAACCCCCCAGCAGGATACAAAACAAATTGCCTAGACCCAGGGCAGGGGGTGTAGAGCACCATCACTTTTTCACTTTGCTTTCACTGTAAAGTTACTTTGAAGTGATTTTCCATCTCAGTCTGCTGGACAGAACCACTTGTGCAGATTTCCTCCTGAACTTATGTTGTGCATAAATTAAGATTTTTCACTGCAGTCTGGAAACATTTCATGATCCCAAACTATGCACCTAGTTAAAGCTCACATGGGCCACAGTCTTATACATATGTTTAAGGTCTCTTGGTTAGCAACACTTGCATGTAGTTTTCATTTCTCCTGGAATCTCCCTGTGATAGAGTGAGTCATACTATTTTCCTCTGCTGTGCCAATTTGCCACTTATTATGCCACAAGAACAATTTTTCATCATCACGTTGTCAACTTTCATTTTTATGCTGATGATACAGTTATGAGTGTCTTTGAATTATGACCTCTCTGGGTATTTTCTTCTTTTTTGTCTGTCAGGCATTAAATCATTAATGTTTCAAAAGCAGATGTCTCTGAACACTGGCAAAGTGAAGCTTCTAGTTGACCGTTTTCTTAAATTTGTTGAGAGTATTAGTCCTATTTTTCTAAACTCCAGTACTAATTCAAACAAAGATCTAGTGCCTACCTTTGACTGAGGATTGTTTCTTGTATATATAAGGACCTGCCTTTTACAATTGACATCTTGCTAGATTGTAGGTATTTCTATTATGGAGCAGAGACACTTTCCACCACTGACATATATTGTAGTTTAGCTTATTGGAATTCATTTGTAGTCTTTCCAGAATCTTGAATATTCTGTCTGTAAAATGTTCCCTAATATTCTTTCTTGTTCTTTGAATCATGTCATACATCAGTGCAGTAGTTTCCTTAATTAGTAATGATTGCCTAGCTAAGCTGAGATTGATTTTTATTTTTTAAGCCATTTTTCACCTGCAGGGCCTTTAGAAAACTTATCTAAATTATATTTACAGTTGTACTTGCTGCTGATAAACAGAGTTTTCCTCTTAAAGCTATAGATATAGAATTGACTGCTTTATTTCATGATGATATTCATGGATTTTATTAAAATTTCACTTTATTTACAAAAATAAAGTTTAGTTAGGCTGGTTATTTGCAGACATGCAAAGAGTGGAAGGGTGTTCTCTACCCTTGAATAATTGGAAAGCACTTGCTAAGAATATATATCAATAGAAATATTATCACAGTCAGACATCCATATCCTGTAATATCCAATGAGATGCTCTTAGCTTTTTGATTAAAATAACTGCAACATTTCTGTCTCTTTTTATACTAGTTCTCCTCCATTTTTTTCCCCTTCCTGTTCCCCCTAAAGTCTCAAATTTCCTTGTACCCCTGTAACTACTTTCTCTTACATGTCTTCATTCCTACCGACTAATTTCTTTTCCTCACTTGAATCCTAGTGTTTATCTGTTTGGTTATTTTTTACTTTTTAGTGCCTTTTCACTCTGTAAGACTCATTTTTTTTCTCTCCCTGTCCTGGCTGGTTTACTTACACTTGGCATTTGCTCCCTAGGGCATACTTTTTATCTTTGGGAAAGTATACACAGAGCTTTTTCCATAAAGCTTACTTTCAGACAACTCTACTTCAGTAGCAAGCAACATGCAAGTAAACCCAAAGGCAATAATGCCAGAGTTCAAAATTTGGTTTTGGCAAATGCTAGAGAATAGGAGCTCATGGCTCCAATTCATGAGAAAACCTCTGTCTGCTTTCCAACTACCAGAAGCTTCCCTCTCCTTTCTGTGACACATGTTATAGCTAACTTTAGACCAGTTTTCAAGTGAGGCCTGACAGTCTTTCATTCCAGCTGACTCATGCAAGGCAGTAGTCTTTAAATGGTAAACATAAAGTACAGAATCCTGATGGTGTTGAAATGAATGACAGAAACTTCTACCGACTTTGTCAGAAGACTGCATAGGGATTGTTTTTCCTTCTGACTCTAGGGAATGCACAACTGGATTCTGGAATAAAAAGAAAACACTTGTATGCATTGTATGCCTTTCAGACCTTTTGAAAAGCTGGAGCTTACTGATGCTCTTTTAATTACTGGGCAATGTTGTACAGGAGTGTGAATCTGAGGTACTTGCAGCCCTGGTGGGAAAGATGCTCAGCCAGCTGAAACTGATTTCTATTGCACTTTGAAAAGGCAGCACCAGAGCCAGCCTGGCTTTTGTTAAATTGCTTTCTAAACCTACTGTTGTAAGTAGTTGACTGTTCAGCTACTGAAGAATCAGCCAGTAACCAGGGATTCGCTTTTATTTTCCTGAAACAGGTTCAGACAAACCTTTATGATTTCCCTAGAGAAATCTTGTATATTCATATTGTTCACTCCAGGTGCATGGCCGCAGCAGTACCCCTTACTTCCTCAGAACAATGTACTATACATGTCAGCATTCACTTTGCTGCTGTGACTGAGATAATTTTTTCTTTCTCATGAAAGGAAAGTTGAGAATCAAGGATGATAGAGATAATCTCATATTATACTCCAACTGAAACCCATAGGGTGAGGTTAATATTATACAAAATTGTCAAGTTCTGATTTAATAATCCATATAAATTTTAATTCCCTCCCCCCGCCAGCAGCATCTGTGAGCTATCTCACAGAAACAGTGTGATACTCAGAGGGGAGAGGAAAAAGGGATAGATTACTTCTTTCTGTTACTAGCTTTTGTGATTCTCACTATCTCCTGGAATAATAATGATGGTGATGGTGACAAATGACTTAGCTTTGAGAAGAAGCAGCTATGCTTCTGTATGCAACAAGGTGGCAGCTTTGAAGGAAAACATTTTCCTCGTATTCAGATTGTACGTTATTGACAATCTCTTTCTTGTCACTTTCTCTTGCCAGGTTTTTACTGGGGTTTTGACTGTTGTTTATTTAATAAGTGAGGAAATATGTAAACATAACAGAGGATATCTGCTTGACTGCAGAAATTTGGACAGATAAAAGGGAGTTCACTTTTGCAGAAGTGGTATTTTGAGTTTCTAGCTTGTTCAAATTTATTTTAGTATGATAATAGCAATGCTAGTAAAGGTTGTTAAGAATCTGTATTTCTGCATTCCAGATAATTATTTTCTCAATATTTTTGTTATGTCCAAATTTGACTAGGGAATATATATATATGTAGAGAGAGAGAGATAAAGCCAAAATTTCCTCTGAAATAAATCATAAATAAACTTGTGCTAGACACTGCAGCTCCCAAGTGCTGCATTATTCCATCACTTTTCAGATTTTGCAGCAAACACCCAGAAAGGTCGCTCTGGGCATGGGTAACCATGGATACCAGGAATCCATCTTCATTGGCCCTGTGGCCACAAAGTCCATCTGGGCTAACACCCGTGGTCCAAAGCACCAAAATTTAGTCCATATTGTCATCTCTAGTGATCTGTGAGCACTGTGGAAAATGACTGAGAATGATGCTTAAACTGCAACATTTCATCAGAATGGTTTGGACTCAACAAAGTAACATTTTCTGATCAGGTCTTAAACTAATCCAAGTTTAAGCATTTAAGCACTACATTTCCTTAAGACAGACTTTTGTGAAAATGATTTATCGTTATCTTCAATTAAGCTGTGATGTATCCATTGAAAGTTTCTGTTTACTGTGTATGTGCAGTGCAAAATTGAGAATAAAACTTTGAATAGTTGTGGGCCCTCTAGTGGTGTTCCCGGAGTTGCAGGTTCAGGAAATTAGAAGACTGAAATGTGTCACCTAGTTCGTGTATTTCAAAATTTGCTGGTCATACCCAGCAACGTGTAGTTGTTTGTATTTTGTTGTGGCCTCTGATTATTTATACCACAGGAAAAAAAAAAAACCTACTCCAAAGATCTTGCAGTCGACATATAAGACAAATATTTGTCCTTTATTTTAGTGCATCAGCAGTCAGCAGCCATAGTTCAATGATTTCTCACAGCTAGCAATAAACTGACACCACTGCTGAAAGAAGAAGTCTTACCTTTCCATTTTCCATGATTATTTTTTTTATTGTTCTGCCATCATCTCTCTTATATAGGTATGGTGGACTGGACAATGAACTGACACAGAAAACAAGGCATAATCTTACTATAGCCTTCTCTAATACACATATCTGCATAAACTACATCAACTGATTAACAAATTAACACTTTAAAAACTACTCAAAATGTCTGAGAAGTGCTAATTGGACCTGAGTCACAGTTAACTTCCATTTATAGTACTTTCTTAAAAGGTGTGTGCTTGCAACCATCCTTTTATGTAGCGATAACAGACTGCTCTTCTCACAAAGAATGATGGTGTGATTAACCCTGCAGTAGGACTTTACCATTTGATCACTTACATAAAGAATACCTTTCTTCTTACAATCCCCCCCCCCCTTTTTTTTTTTCAGATTCTGTTTGCTTTCTCTTCCCCTCAAAGAGTTGCTGTCAGAGGAGAGTGCAAGAATGCCAGCTGTAGTAGAAAATTTGATTATGTAAATGTAGTTCAGGGTTTGTACATAGTTACAGAAGATTAACAGTGTGTGATGTGAGAAATGAATGCAGCTTCTTGTTCAGGATGAATAAATGCAAGCTAATGTAGACCTGTGGATGAAACATTGAGATGAAATCAGCAGCTGTAGTGTTCTGCCTCCCTTCTTCCAGTTTGCTTGCTTGTTTTTTAAAAAATAGTCTACAAAACTCCTATTTTTCAAGATTCTGGAGAAGACTGTAGAGGTGAAAGAAATCACAAGTGGCGCAGGTATTTGATCAGGGAACAGGGTTCATTGTCTTTTATACAGGACCTGGAGGCAATGAGATAGTAACTGCAAGTGACAGGTTCACAGCAAGCAAAAAGGGATATTTCACATAGTACAATGTGAAGCTGTAAAAGCTTGTTTTCCCAGGATGTTGGGGATACTAAAGGGTTCAAAAACGGATTATATATGTGTATGAAAAGAAGATCTACAAAGGCTGTTTCTTGTGTCTTAGAAAGTCTGGAAGCCATAATTCATATGAATCAGAGAAAAATAGTCTAGTGAACTAGTTTTTTGTGCTGCTTCTGTTCTTACATTCCCATCTGCATCTGCTAGTAGCCACTGTCAGAGACAGGATGCTAGGACAGATGGACTTGGCTTGGTGTTTTTGCATCCTCAGAGAAAATCAGGTTTTGTCTGTTATATTTCAGTTTTGTATTTCTTTCAGATCCCTGCTTCCAGATGAGACTCAAACCACAAGCACTAGGTTATCCACCAAGGATTTCTTAATATAATTTCCATCATAGCTGAAACCAGAAGGAAGCATAAATTTCGAGGAAAAGTCTTGCTGAATTCTTTCAGACTAAATTAAAACAACCAGCTTCCTCCCCAGCTCCCTTGCCTTCTGGAAATAAGAAACCACTGAACAAACATGTTCTCATTGGTCCTGACAGATTTAAGCTTCTCCCTGAGTGAAGATAATGGATCTTCCTTAGGCAGGATATCTTTAGGTCTGAGTATTCTTGTAAGCTGCAGTCTCTCTTTGAGTATGTGCAGATTGAACTCTCTGTGTACTTACTGTTTTCATTAAAATGTTTTGTGCCAATCACAGTTCTCCGCTTCAGTGTCTTTGGAAAATATTATCTTTATACTTTTATAAAGAGTCAGTATTGCTTTATCATAGTAGTATTATTTTGTGACAGTCTTTGTTCTTCAGATCTCATGGGCTTTTATCTTCTCTCTCTCCATTTATAAAAGGCACACTTTGATTTTGTTAGCTGATTTTATAGGAAAATCAGGAATATTATGCCCTGTTATGGCAGGAATGCTATTCGTGTGAAAGCTCCCAAATCTTCATAAAACAGGGTTATCGTCCTTCATGATATCATTTTTTTCAAAACTTGTCAATCAGGAGTTGTAATAGAAGCAAACACATGATTTTCAAGTGGTCTGACTAAACCTTCGATAGCTATGGAGGTTTCATTTTTTGATGTTTGAGATTCACAAACCTCTGTATTTTTATAAAGAAGAAATAATTCAAAACTATAATTCTTTTCTTTGAAGTATAAAGTTGTCAGGGTTTAACCCCAGCCATTGATTGAGGCCCATGCAGCTGCTTACTCAGCCTTCTCCCCCCAGTAGAATCTGGGACAGAATCAGAAGAGTAAAAACAGGAGAACTCATGGGTTGAGATAAAAGCAGTTTAATAGGGAAAGCAAAAGCCTCACACATAAGCAAAGCAAAACAAGGAATTCCTTCACTGTTTCCCATGGGCAGGCAGGTGTTCAGCCATCTCCAGGAGAGCAGGGCCCCATCGCATGTAACAGTTACTCAGGAAGTCAAGTGCCATCACTCCAAATGTGATCCCCTTCCTCCTTCTCCCACTTTATATACTGAGCCTGATGTCATATGGTACGGACTATCTCCTTATGAGTTGAGATGACCCGTCCTGGCTGTTTCTGCTCCCAACCTCCCACACACCCCCAACTTCCTTGCCAACATGGCAGTATCAAAACCAGAAAAGGTCTTGGCTCTGCGTAAGCGCTGCTCAGCAATAACAAAACCATCTTTATATTACTGTTACTGTGTTCAGCACAAATCCAAAATATAGCCCCACTCCAGCCACAGTGAAGAAAATTAACTCTACCCCAGCCAAACCCAGCACAAAAGTGTATTTGTGGTTGGCTTAATTTCCTGAGTAAAGGAGTTGCAGGATTTAGGGAAGACAATGTAGAATGATGAACATGTGAACTGTTGAAAGGAATCTTTTTGATTCCTGGTTGTTCAGAGCTTTATGGCACAGTCTTGAGGAAATGCTTTAATCTCTCAGTGCTTCAGTTCCCATCTGGATAGTAAAAGTTTTGATAATAATCTTCTTAATGATTGGAGATGCCATGCATGCTGTGCATTCAGGCATGTTTATTTTCACCACTTGTTGCAGGTTGTGGTTTTTAGTATCTGAATTCCTCTCTCAGTTAGTTCTTTAATCATATTTTTCTACAGGCGGAAGGAGTACCTGGTACAAAATGAATACCTGATGACAAGTGGATCTCTTAACAGGAAATCGTTATTCTTGAATATATTTTTGTTCCATTTTGAAAATTTCCTGTAGATCAAGTGGTTATTTTTTCTGAAGGATCTCTTAAATGACACTACTCTGCTCTCACGAGATCCCACTGGAGTGCTGCATCCAGCTCTGTGGCCCCCAACATAAGATGCCCATGGATCTATTGGAGTGAATCCAAAAGGCTGATGATCAGGGGCTGGAGCACCTCTCCTCTCCAGACAGGCTGAGAGAGTTGGGGTTGTTCAGCCTGGAGAAGAGAAGGCTCAGAGGAGACCTCTTTACAGCCTTCCAGTACCTAAAGGTAGCCTGCAAGAGGGCTGATGAGGAACTTTTTACAAGACCATGTAGTGATGGGGCAAGGCAGAATGGCTTCAAATTGAAAGAGAGTATGTTTAGACTAGATGTTAGGAAGAAATTCTTTACTGTGAGGATGGTGAGACTCTGGAACAGGTTGTCCAGAGAAGTTGTGGTTCCCTTATCCCTGGAAGTGTTCAAGGCCAGATAGATGGGGCCCTAAGCAACCTGGTCTAGTAAAAACAGCACTGTGCAGCTTTCTAACCGTGCTTGTCATTTTAATTCTCTAGGAGTCTTAGGCCCACAATTTAGAAACAATATGAAAAGAAGAACTGTGATAAGGAAACTTGTTGATGATGAGGTGTTTTTTTTCCTTTTTTTTTTTTTTAATATTTTCAAAGCACTAATGAAAATAAAATCTTTACATTAATTTAGCACAGAGGGATGGATAAAAAGCCAGCAATATCCAAAGCTAAGAAACAACTCAATGAGAATGGAAAGCACTTGAAGAACTAAGGATTAGACAAGTAGACTTTTATTGCCTGTGAAAATATTTCATTTGGTATTTAAATGAACAGTTTGGTCCCTTCACCATATGGAGGGTTTATACGTATAAGGGCAAAGGAAGAGAAGAAAAGGAAGGAGCAAAAATTGTAGAAATAAGTAGTCAGTAACCTACAGTATATGTTCCTCCTGCTGACATAAAAAGTTGTTAGATTAAGGGGCTGTTAGTGAAATCATAAAAACACCTCCTTTACTTCTTATGACTGTGAGAACTATTTTATTACTGTTCCCAGCAGCTGACACAAACCTTTAATAAAGGGTTAGACACTTTATAGGGCTGTATTTCTATCTGATGACTACCTTGATGGCAAAAGCTGTGGTTTACCTTGTCTTGAGTAGTAAGAGAGCTGATTCTTGCTTTCACGAACTTAACCCCCTTGCTTTCTCTGACAGTTAAATGAGATGCTTATATTAACTCATCTGAACCCCTACGTTCCTGCTGCACTGGAGAGCTGGGGTCGTGATAAAATCAGGTTCTAGGTCTCTTATGGCAAGGCATCTATTTATTGTATAAACTCCTCATAATTGCATATTAGGGATCTCAGCTCTCCATTTTTGAATCTGTGACAAAAGCCATTTTGATTTTTAAAACTTTCTAAGTAATCCTCAAATTGACAAGTATCCCAAATAGTAGAAGGTTAATTAGGAATGAAAGCTGATATTTTGAAAGCTAAAATATTTTACGCTGTAATATATTTCTTAATGCATACAGAATTCAGAAAGTATAGCCTGCTTTCTCCAACTTTTCCTGTATTCTAACTATTAAAGTATTTAATTATTCAAATTAAAAAAATCCTTGTAGACTTTGAGCAATGAGAATTTACAGGACTACAATGTCCTCAGTAGAATTTTTAAATAATTGGCGAATTAATTGGTCATTACCAATGATAGTTGATCAATTAATTGACAAATTTACATGTAACTATAGGGTTGTAAAGTTTTAATTACTATTTTGGTTTTATCTTTTGATCTGAGTATGCCAAAAATCTTATGCCATACTACTGACTTTCCAAAGGGAGGATTCGTATGATATACCTGAGATCTCAAAAGAAAAATGAGAGAAAAAACTCTAGTTCTGACCTGTTTATCTCCCTTTTAGGAATAAGCATAACCACAGACCTCAACCTCATGAAATTTATGGGTTAATATATAATGTAAAGGTTATATATATGGCTATAAAATTCCAGCGTGATAGTGTTATCTCATCAAATGACACTGGCATTAAGAAACAGCGACCTAAATAATATGCAGATAGAAACCACTGATTGACTTCACTTGAGCCATTGAAATATGAACCTTTCTTTTGACCTTCTCAGTTGAAGTTTTATTCATAGATCAGATTAAAATGCATCCCAATCTCCTTGCATTGCAACTAATGTACTGCTGACTGGTTTTGTAATAGCTAAAAAGACAGTGTTTCACTACTTTTTGTCATGAAGACCCTTATAGAGAATGCAGAATTTCACAGTCAATGTGATGGTCAAAAGGAACAACAAGAGTCAGAGGGTCTGCAAAAATTTAAAGTTTTATTAGCATATTACACTCTTTGCACAGAAATTGGTATGTTAGTCCCTGACCTAATATAATCACACAGCGGTGGGTTTTGGATAAAGGGGTAGGGTGAAAGGGAAGAGAGAAAGGAAGAAAGGGAAGAGAGAAAGGAAGAAAGGAAAGAATGTGAAGTGTTTGCAGGACCTCACAGAAAGTCGTGTGAAGTTGGCCACCGTACATATATGGTAGAGTCAATATTCACCTGTGCTGTAACACATCAGACTTACTGCATACATGCTAGTCTTCCATGCAGGGTGCTGGAAGTCACATTTCTCTTAGACTCACCATGCCTATGCTGATACAATCACCACTGGCATGTTAATGAGAATAATGAGGAAAAGTTCAGTATTTGCTTGCTGTTGCCTATACATGCCATTGTCATAATAGTATTTTATTCAAAGTCTTGGCAGGAATTAGTATTTACTTTGAGGTTTTTCCAGTGCTTGATTCATTCATATGGCATATATATCAATGATACATTGTCTGTGGAAGTTGCTACTTCCATTGACGAGACAACTGTTTTATATTAACAATTTAATTTCTAACTCTGTATGTGGTCCTCAATGTCCATCTTACTGCATCTTATCCCATCTTACTCCACCAAATTAAACCAGATATTTCTACATAATGGATGACCATGTTGTGTATATCACCAGACTGCAGTGCGTAGGAAAACCAAAATAAACTGTGAACAATTTGTTTACTTAGATTTTTCTCTTTAGTCTCCTAAGTTAATTCTGGAAGCTATGACATTTTAACACAGATTTTGTGGTTTCCTAAATAGTTGAATTTGATATAATAGTTTTACATTATCCATTGAATTTACAAGTTCTGGTATTAATTTTCTCATAGTTAACTGCAGATAATGACATGTTGCTCAGAGAGAATTCAGTTGACGTGAAAGTTACTTTAATGTGTTGTGAGGAGATATAACATAAGTAAGTGTGGCTCTTTCCTGAAAGAAGATGCAGTCAAACTGGAAATTAAAACTGCAAAATCACAGTGAAGATAAAACATCTGTTAACATGCATATTCTGAAAATAAAGAACATGAGTTTTTGTAGCTGCAAATTTCATGGAGATGATGACTATTTAATGACAGGAATTGTACAGTAATGAAATAGAAATCTGATCTTATTAGGATAAGAAAATCAGTTACATTTTAGTGACAGTAGACTTATAAAGCTCTCTAGTAGCTAATCTGAAGAAAAATTTATTGACAAATTCATATATAGAGATCTGTTAGACACACAAAATGTAGAAGTACCTTTCTAAAACAAACAAAAAATATTTTCACCTAGCCTTTCATATTGGGACCTGGTTTAATTCTTATTTTCACATAAAACACAGGATTATTTTGGTGAATCTATAGCTTCTTTTCAGCCAAGTCATTCTTCATATAGAATGCATGGTTAGTGAGCTTTCTGAAGATGTCTTGGTTAGTAGCTGGCATCTTATTGTGTACTTTTGCCAAAGGCTTCATTGCTGTAATGATGCCTGAAAAACAGGTTAGGTATTTCTGCTGACATAGGTAGGTGATACTGGACAGGCATGACAAAGACATTTCCCTTGGTTAAATTAGATGAACTTTCTTCATTACTATAGTGTGGGGTTTTTTTTGTTTTGTTTGTTTTGTTTTGTTATAAACACCAAGGATTTGCTTTTCCTGGGGTGCTCTTTTATTTTCTGTTTGTGCCTAAATATATCAAAGCATTAATTTGACTATAATGTGATGATACCTAATAATTCTATATAATACTTTATAGGTTTGGAAATGATAAAAAATACTAGTTGTCAATAGTCCTTATTCAGGATGGATATTGTTAAGAATATTGTTGTGTACTTTATGTCTCCAGAAGCTTTGTTTTTCTGTAGTTCGGCATATTTGAAGAATGTTTGCTTGGCATCTAGGTTCTTGTTAATGGTAGGAGCATACTTTAATGAATACCTAGAAGTACTGTGAGTCATATGAGCACTCGTGAGGTTCCTAGCATCTGAACATGATCTGGATGTGGTGGGTTGATCTTGGTTGGCTGCCAGATGTCTATCCTACTGCTTTATAATTGCCCCTTCTCTACCGTGTAGGGGGAGAAAATAAGACAAAAAAACCTGTGGGCTGAGATAAAAACAGGGATATCACTTACCAGTTACCATCACAGGCGAAACAGGCTCATCTTGGGTAAAGCTAATTTACTGCCAATTAAAAGTAGAGTAGAATGGTGAGAGTCAAAGTCAAAACTAAAAACACCTTCCACCTACACCCTCCTTCCCAAGTTTAATTTCACTCCTTTGTCCCTGATTCATCTACCTCCTACAAGCCCTCCCTCAGCAGCACAGGAGGATGGGGAATGGAGGTTGGAGTCATCTGGTAATGGTTTTTCTGCTTCTTCTTCCTCCTCATACCTTTCTCCTGTCCCAGCATGGGTCCTCTTCATGGGCTACAGTCCTTCAAGAGAAAATGAGCTATCCATGGGCTGCAGGTTCTTTCGGGGAATATCCAGTTGCTCTGGATATGTATGTCCCCTCCAGGGGCTGCAGTGTGGTTAATCACTCTGATGTGATGTTCCCTGCTTCAGATACAGCCTGCCTCAGCCTAATCTCAGCTGTGGTGCCTGGAGCACCTCCTTGCCCTCCTTCTTCACTGGCTTTGTTTGGTGTCTGCAAAGTTGCTCTTCTCACATTTTTTTTTTCTCACTCTTGTCTCTCACTGCTTTTTCACCCCCTCCTCTTTCTTAAATACATTATCACAAAGACATTCCTGACTTCACTGATCAGCTCAGCTTTGGCCAGCATTGAGTCCATTTTGGAGCTGTCTGGAACCTTCTCTGTTCAACACTGGGACAATCTTTGGTCTTTCCTCACAGAGGCCACACCTGCAGCAACCCTGCTGCCAGCACCTTGCCACAGAAACTCAATACACTGGAATAATAAAATTACACTAGCAGTGTAAACTAGTAAACCTAATTCACTAGTAAACAAAAATCATCTTATTGTCCGGTAAAGAGGAAAAACTTGCCAGTAACAACATCAGAAGCAACAATAGGGAGACTTTGAAGGGAGAATAAGATCAGCACTAGCTGTATTTGAAAGAACTGTAGGGCTTATGATTCACTGAAGAGGTCTGGAGCTGGAAAGTGTTCAGGAAGAAGACTACATTAAACCCTAAAAAAAGGACAAATAGCATAGAAATATTTTGCTGTTTTGTCCATACAAACGTAGTATTTGTGGTTGCCTGAAGAATGATAGGCCTGAGACTTTGCAGAACAGGTGTACTTCAGGGACACTTCTCTGAAAATGTGAACTATGAATGCTTCTGTCTACTGGCCTAAAAATCTGGAAAAATATATACTTTGGTAACAATAAAATGTAAATTTTATGAATTTCTGAACTTGACATTGGAAAGACCTATTGAAATCCATTAGAAAGGGTTATGGATTTTTGTTAGCTTGTGACCTAATTAAAGTTTTAAAATAAATTTTTCTTTTTCTTTCTCTGTCTCATTAGAAATATGAAAAAAGTGCCAAATAACACTTTGGCGTGTGTACTGAGCTGGACTTTTAAAGGCTGAGTTGTACTTGCTCTCATATTTTTGGTCTTCAGTAACTCAAATATAACATCTGCCATTTTTGTGGATCAAAAGCTTTCTGTACTCTGAACTTTTTCTCTGTTGATTTTAATTGTTTTATGCTGCATTTTACATTTTGTGCCTTAGAACACAGATGGTAGGTATTTTCCATATATAAAATTATTATTATGCTGCTCACATCACATGCCAGGCACCACTGATGTAGTAAAGAAGGAATGCCTTGATCTGCATAAATTTGTTGCATACATTTTCTGTCTCTCTTAATATATTTTTTCTCACCATTTCTTCTTCTCTAGTTTTGTATCACATTTTATAATAACTCATCCTGGATGTTCGCTTGTCCATCTGTATATTAGCCTTTCATTAAATATGTGTTGCTTCGACTAGATGCTTCCATTGCCAAAGCTATTCAGTTTCAAGCAAACCAGGGTAGCTCAACTCTACATACCAGCATGTTTGGACCAAACGTATCCTGACAGATGTCATCTTGCAAGTATGAGTGCTTTCAAAAATAAAAATTCAGGCTTTATGTAGTTTCAGAAAAAGCTGCTATAGTTTATGCACTAACCCAATGGCTCATAGGCCCTGTGTAAACATTTAGACATTCTAAAAGCTATTTGTATAGAAGCTTATGTTCAACATGTTTGTCTTATATTTCCAGGTATATGCTATACTGCTGTCATGTACAGGTCTGTTCCTACCTTTCTATTCTAGGATGTATTGTATTGCTCCAGTACCTTTCAGCTGTGGTCCATAATACACCTCCAGCCCTGAGTGCATTTTAACGATCATCTTCTCTCACAATAGTAAGTTTTCAGGATATGCACTTATGTCCAACCAGATGTGGAGAGAGACCAAACTATAAAATGCAGCCAGCCTCATTGTTAATAGTTTACATTAATTAAATGTATTAAGATGAGAAAGGAATAAAATAACAAAATAAAGTTCAGCCTATGTGTTCTTGTTCACAGAGCTCATTTAATCTGGAGATAGTATTTCTAAACAACTCTGGTTATATCTGTCTGCTGTTCCACTTTTCCAAGTGTTCTGTGTCTTATTAGTGTTGTAACATGATAGTATCATTGCAGTTATTAAAGTTCTGCTCACCACTCGAATACAGGCCTTTGAAAAGCCACTGGGCACATAAAGCGTGCACTTTTGCAGTTACTTTATTTGTAGGATTTCTGTTTCATTGTGCAACTTTACAGATATTAAAAAGTATATTTAATCTGTTCAGTTGGCTGTCTCTTGAGTTGCTGTTCCTATTTAGTGTTGCTACTTGGTTGAGTTTTAAAGCATTCTTCATTCATGAAGCAGGACCAAAGCATTATGGAGCTAATATGATGTTGTGTGCAATAGAGACTCTTAATATGCATTCACATTTTGCAAATGTTGTAACTTGAATAGATTCTCATGGCCTAATTTTAAACTGTTTTATGTCACATGCTGTTCCATTGACTTGGCAGAATTCAGTTCACTAAAAGCAATTATGCATGTGTAACTGAAATAGATTTTTTCCCCTTTTGTCCTGTTTCTGTTCTCAAAAAGTAACAGGCCTATTATGTTTTAAGGTTGTCCACATAATGTTACAAACACAACTTAGTACCTACACATATAAATACTTAATGTTTAATTTTATGTTGGTACATTGGTTTCCTGGACATGGAATTTTGCCTGTTAGTTCCATTGCCATGCTAGTACCTTAGCACTTTTACACTACATTGTTCTTTATGCTTGTGTCCACTCCTACTATATTATACCGGGGTTTAATGACTGGGTGAATTATAACCATCTGTCTTTAAGGTAAGAGTTGCATATATACATACCTATATATGCATATGGTGATAAACATTGAATGAAAACACACTTTCCTGGAAAATGCTAATTTTTTAAACTTTTTTTTTGTTTGTAAAAAAATGGATTGAGATAAAATGTGTGATTTTAGAGTTCAGTGCGGTTGTGCTTTATTAAAGTTTTGGCATTCCAATCTGAGCACTTTTAGTGTTTTTTTTGTCAAAATAATTCAGCAACAAACATCTCAATTACTCCCTTCTGTATTTTCTCTTCACTTAATTTTCATTACGTTTACATATAGCTAAAGCAGCTGATTCAAGAAGATGACAGTTTTATGGCTAGAAATTGTCTGTTGCAGGCATCCTATTGTTGAAAAAGTGCCTGTACAGAAACCTAATATGTCAAGAGCCTACACCCATGACAGCTATTCAAATACTGAAGAATAGATTGAAAATTTTTACTTTCTCATATGCTAAGAGTGATTCTTATGTTCTAAGTAATGTGAATATGTCTACAAATAATACAGTGGTTGAAATCATCAGCAGATCTGAGGTAAATGGGTTAGCCTGGATGATAATAGTTTTAGTATAGGTATGGCCTCAGTAGTCCTTGAAATATGTAATATGACCCACCAAAAGCATAGATGCTGTTTGGCACCTGACCATGATTACTGCTGACTGCTTTTAGCAGTACTGCCAAGCTCCCTCTTTTGGATCTGTCTGTAGATCTGCACTCCTTTGGATCTGCCAGCATAAGTTGTGGTTGTATACCTTCAATGTAGTTACCTGTGCAAGATAATTATAGTTTATCCTGAATTTACCCTGAACTGTCCTTTAAGCTTTTCTCATTGTAAAACCTACCACTCTGCCAAATTACACCATAATACATGATACTTATAAAAGATTTAGTAAGTATTTATTTTCATATGAATAGTATTGATAGGCAGTCCTGCTCTGAGATGGAATCACATCTCTTTCTTGAGTAAAGATATATCTTGATGTACCTTAGACCATCAAAAGAAAGCCCTTATGCAGTACACGCTGTTCAGACAACAAAATCTTACCACCTTGTTTAAGTACTTCAGCAGAGCTGTTTAGGTAACACCACTGTATAGACAAACAGATTCTGAATGATTATGAACTTCTTCCGATGCTGACAGAAAGTTATAACATTATTATGTATGTGGTAGATAGTAAAAAATGTCCAAGAGTAAACATGGAACAGAAAATGGTGTTAATAAAAACACAGAGAAAATGCTCATTATTTAATGTTTCTTCAATAATCACAGTTTTGACAACTCTACAGTGCTGCTACACATTAACAAAAATGAGAGCAAGTACTTAATTTTATTTTAAAAATGTTTACCATGTTGCCTATATAGCTTCAGTTTCCTGTGTTACATGCCAATGCACATATCATGGGCAATGCAGAGAAATTAAGTTGATTTGTGAGTGTTCACATCTTATGGCTGTCCTTACAGTCTATTTTAGTCTAATACATAATAGAAAACCCAGTTTCATACTTACCTATCTATATATGTAAAGTAATGACTTTAATAATAATTTATTTAGACATGATTATTAGAAAATAAATGTTGTATCTTAAAATAGGTCAGAAAATCTTGGAAAAATTGGAAATAAAATAGTGTTTTCAAACAGAAATTGTTCATGTATCAGCATGGCAAAGGAGTTTAATTATGTATGATAATGTGCACATGTAATTTCTTTCAAGCCTTTAGAAATTTTCTATATATGATTTATGAAGTATTCATTGCCAGATTTTGCAAGTTGCAGCAGTGTCTATGCTCATTGTTGGTTTGCTTTTTCCAGAGTAGTGTGCTTTGTGAAGATTATCTTACATTTAAATTGCAATAATTGAACTATTAAGCAAATTTTATTTGACGAACCTCCTTTCTTTTGCTTTATCACCTCATTTTCTTTCCTGATTTAGAACAATATTATCAACAATTATTATTCTATTATAAACAGCTTCGATAGGCTGATATTAATTATTTTATAAATAAATAGTTGTCATGGTATGGCATCTTTTCTGTGAAAGAAACCAGACAAATTGAGAAGTACGTTTAAATTCATTCTTGCTTAGATATGATTTACTCTATAATTACTTGGTGATTGAATTAAATCTGGGGAATATAATATCTCTAGCCAGTGTTCATAAGATAGTCGATGTGTCAAGCCATTTATGTATTCTACTTTAATTGAATTTGTCTCTCATAGACTACAGTGACCATTAATAGTTTCTTATTTGATCGATTGCATTGGTTAATTGTATTTTATCTAGACTCTTATTTGCCCTCATTCTCCCATTAGTACCTTCCTGTAATTTCCTGTGGTGCTTATTTGTCTTTTCTCTGCGTTCTGCTGAACATCCTGTTTTGATAAGGCTTTTCTCTTTTTTTTTTTTTTTTTTTTTTTTTTTAAAATTAATATTGCCCTATCGAAGAAACACAGCTGGCATTTGTTGCAGAATTCTTGTGGGATACCTCCACCAGGTAGATAAAATGTGTTAGGTGCAATAGTCCTGTTTACAGCAACTATGAAATGCATGGCTGCTGTGAGCGCTTTACAACCTGAAAAATGAAGCCTAAAATGTATGGAAGGGAGCAGGTAAAAAGGTAGTCAGCAATTTCTGCATGAGAGCACTACTTCAAGTATCCTGAAAACAAGGGAGGGAGCACATGAACTTCTGCAGGAAATTTGTGAGAAATAGACTGGAAGTTTTAAGTATTACCTTTAGCTTTTCAGCTGTTCTATAAAAAAATGCAGATTTTCTTCATTGTACAATTTACTTAACGATCCTTTGCAGAAATGCCTGCATAAGGTTGCCTGCAAATGCAAACTCAACAGATTACATGATGGCTTCCCCTGTCTTTGGGAAGTCTTTTCTTTCTGGGATTTACATTGTGGTGAAAGAAGCTAGGTGTACCTTTCTACATGCCTGAATCTGTAAATAGCTTTCTTTCACTGAGCTGTTCAAATAGACTGCCAACAATATTAACTGATGCATACTCTAAAATATCTTTTGTAGTGATGATACAATGGTTAGTTTAGAATTTTGCTGAGAACAAACATTTACCTGAATCGCACTCCAAACAATGTCAAAAACTATTAATGGTCAAATGATAAAGATGTGCACTTTAGATTTGGAATGAAGGCCTGAAGAGAAGACCTTTCTCCTTTAAGAAACAGTTAATCAGGTATGTCATCCTACTTGCTTCTTCATCACAATTTGTTTGGCATGACAGTACCAGATGTGTTGATGGACACTAATTTGAATCATAAACCAATTAACTTTGCAATTGGAAATATCACACCTTTTCTATTGCAGCCTGTCACCTACTCACGGTCTAAAAATGGTTGTTTCTTTTTTTCTGAGGACATGCAAATAATTTTAATAGGACTGAAATAGAGAAAATCGGTCAAGTACTCATGAAACTATTCAAATTCTGACTGGAAGAAACATTTTTTGTGTGCACTTCGTATTATAATGGTACAGTTGAACCTAAAAGTATATGTATTTTTCTAAGCTGTGGAGATCAGAAAAAGGAATGCAGATTTTGAATTTGGAAGGTGAATGAAAAACCATGCATGTCATGTTTCTTTTCATCTTTTCACAAAGATATAACAAAAGTATAGTAGAGTTCCCACAAAATGGTTTGAATGCCTATCTGATAAACATTTACAGATGGATGTACAAAGGCAATTCTTCAAAACATAAAAGATAATCAATGTGAATAAAAATTGGGCTTTGAATACTTTACTGCAATGTTATTACTTCCTCTGTGTGGTGTGTTTCCAATTTGGAAAAATAAAAACCCAACTGTGAGCAGGAAGAAAATATATCCTTCAATAGTGACTCCATTTGTTGAGAAGATCTAATGGTTTTATTTTCATGCTTAATGCCTGTGAAGTTCCACAGACCATAATTTCTAAATCCATCAGGAATACCACTGTTGCCTTCAAAATTATCTGTAATGGATTGCTTGCTTTTGATTTGTAGAGTGACATGGCAGCCAGGATTAACTTTCACCCTCTCCTATTCCCCTTCAAACATGTATATATTTTAGACCTCATTAAAAAAATTAAAAGGGGAAGTCATAACTGATAGATTAGATTGTGGTTTTGAATTCTGGTCTCTAAGATCACTGCACCCAGGCTGTTAAAACTAGAAGATTGATACTTAATGATGTTTCATGCCCTTTGTTCCCCCATCTAAGCTATAAAGCAGATTTGACAAGCTCTTTTAAAAAGTGCTTGAAGAAAAAAAGAAGACAAATGAGAGAAGTGACAGACAAAACAGGTTCTTAAGAGAGGCTTTGGAATCTGAAGAGCTGAGGAATAAGTTTTGACTTTGGAAAATCTACAAAAATATCTTATAATACATATATTTGGTACAGAAAAGGATTTCTTCTTTTGATTAAAAGATGAGAGTTAGATGCAGCCTAGGTTTCATACTTAATTGTACATACATTTGCTTCTACCAAAACATTTTCTATAAGTGAAATATTTGAAATCAGTTAATAGAGAATATAAGACATAATTTTAGGCATGAGAAATCCTTAATGAAATGAGGAGCTTATCAGAAATAATTGTTTCTAAAATTACAAAATGAGCAGTTCTGGATAAGATTTGAAGAGTTACATCTATGTTTGATTCAACATCTCTTAGCTTAATATATTACAGTGTGATGTTTAAACGCCATATTAAAGAAATTGTTGTGGCCCAAAGAAGAGTTAGGACATGGATTAAAGATCTCAAAACCTTTTTTTTTGTTGTCTGGGATGTAAAGAAATCACAAATGCAGTGTTTTCTGATTTTCACATAAGATATGTACTGGAAGACTCTTTAGTAATGAAAGTTATAGAAAATCTTATGGCTAGAATTTGAAACAAGAAAAATTCACAATAAACTAAATATACATTTTTCATTAGATTTGCTCATTATCCATGAGCAACTGTGCATTCTCAGCCAATGAAAATTCCAAAATCAAAGGGTTCCTTTAGTAATTGCATTTTTTTCTGATATTGAAACTGTTGCTGGACTTGAAATGGATAGTAATTTAAGGCAGCTTGTGACTTCCTTTATGCAGGTTAAAATGAATGATTGCTCAAATTTCTTCTTGCCTTCGAATGTGTGATTTGGAGATGATCCTTAAATCTATCTTAGGTTTTTATGCTGACATATCTTCATCAGAGCAGGTATTTCCTAGAAAGGAAGAAGATAAAAGGCAAAGAGGAGACCAGAAACACAGATGAATAATCTATTGAAATTACCTTTCCTTTTGAGTGTGGCCAGCTGGAAGAATAGACTAAGTGAAAATTTTTCAAATGAGAAAACTGAGCTATCTAAGCAATCTCTCTTCCTATGCTGAAAAGCCTGTTACCTAAAAATGCTAAAAATGTATATTTCTTTCTGCCTTTCAGGGTGTGAGTCAGCACAAGCTCAAGTCTACTCTCAAAGGCACTTTATTCAGAGAAGTTTGGATTTGCCCAATTGTTTCTAGGGTCTTAAATCTGAAAATCCCAAACTTTGTTCATCTCCATCTTGTTTAGTTTCTTCTTTTTCTCTAGTTAGTTCAGAAAGTAGTCCTAAATTGCTTAGTTACATATTGTATTAATTCTGGACTCCTTATCTTTTCATTTGTCCCATAGCTGCTTAATATAGTATTTCTAGGCAGTATTCCAAATCTTCAGAATGGCATCAAGATATAATTTTTCTCTGAGTTATCTGTCAGTCATGAAAATATAACTTGCTTATCATTCAGTATCAAAAGCTAGTCCAGTTGAAATAACCAAAGCAGTGGACTAACAGTGCAACACAATTGATTTGCTTATATGCTTTTGTTTAAATGAAAAGTGAATGTGTATTCAGACTAGATGAATTTAAGTGCCATGGACTGCAGACTTGAAAAAATGAGGTAGCCTTTTCTATATCATTAGTGAATCATTTTAATACATCAGATAATTAAAAGCTGCTTTAACAGTTTTCAAGGGAATTAAGTAATGATCTTCTAAAAGAAGAAAAAAATCTCCATCTTTTTTATAGCTTTCAGTGGTGTGTAAAACCTGGACTACTTGAGTGACTTTTCAGTTTAGCAAAGAACAGTAAAACTGAAAACAAATTAGGTAAGGAAATGGAAAGAATTTTCCATGTTCCTGGCTGTCTGGTCACTGGTTCCCCTTCTGGCTGAAGGACAATTAATATGCTAAGAGAACAACTCTAGGAGTGGGAGAGATACTAGTAGTATCCCTACAGAGAAAAAAACTGCTGTGTGAGCTCAGTCCTTATTAGATGACAGAAACTTCACACATGGCAGTGACCTATGAAGTATTTACTTCTTGATTCAGTGTTTTCCTCCTGGCAATTTTTCTGATGTGAAATCAGATGGGAAGTTCCCTTGCAGTTATAGCATTCTTAGCAGTACCTTTGATATGATTTTCTGATGTCTAGAGGTGGATGAGTTCATTCTGCATACTTTGTATAAATCAGTTAAAACAACATGGAACAACTGAGCATAAATCTACTCAAGATGTGGCATCATGACTTCTGGTGTTTTTGTAACAAATATACCTAATTTAGGAACCACAAACAGCAGCGTTTCTTCAGTATCCAAAGTCTGTTGCCTGAACACTTGAAACTTTTTAAGGATGCTCAGTCAACATGGCACCTCCTTTAATGGTGGTTTTGTAACCAAGGCCAGCAGGGCCTTTTTTTTCTTTTCATGTCTAATGAGGTACAATTGGATAAGGACAAATTAGAATCAGTAGAGAAAGAAGTCTAGGAAGGGGAGACTATAAGGAAGCTGTGCACCCCATACACTGATTTGCTCCTGGAAAAATTCTCAATGATAGTTCGTAAGTAGCTTTTGTTGGAAGGGCTAAAGGGTTAGCCAAAGTTGGAGTTTGAAACTACTATGTACAAGAATTACAGAAATATGTTGATGGTTGAAGCCTAGCAAGTTAATCATGCCTTTCATTTAGAGACAAAACAAATGCAAAAAGCTCACAAGATCTGCTTATTTTATAGTCACAAATGCAATCAATTTTGCTCTGTTTTCTCAGACATGGCCCCAATTTGAGAGGCTCCTTTGATATGTGTTTTAAGAATTCCAAAGATCATCTCTACTTGTTTCAGATTTCTTTTTTTGTGCTTCTACCAGTCTTTTTATTGGAAAAAAAGAAAGGTTTTTTCCTCTCTGGTCCTTAATGTAGAAAAACCCCTCTTAATAAATTTTTAAAATTTAAACCAGCTGCAGTATTAATGTTCTAAATGACAACTGCTGCAGCAGTGGCTCTATCATGCAGGTTGTTAAAATATGTTTAAATGATATTATGTTTGTTAAGATCCAAAGGAGCAACAGCGGCATGCTGGATCACAGAGTGCGTCTAACCCCCTTCCCAAATCCCTCAAAAAACCAAACACCCCTCCCCACCCCAGGCTCCCAGCTCCATACAGATTTATGGGACTGTCCCAGAGGTCCTGAATTAATAATATATAGCATGTGCACAAGAATGATAGATGGAGGAGGAATGGCTTATGTCTCTGTTAAATACCATGTTGTAAAAGTTGTACCAATACATGCTTGTGAGACAGGCCCTATTTTTCTTGGTTTCCTGAAGGTTGCTAATCTCTTGGGCAGATAAAGAAGGTTGTAGCTTCTGAGGTTTTGGATTTAAGAACCCTGTAGTGTACCTCATATTTGGAAGGCAAGCACTAAAGCACCATTGAATTTTAAATTGCAATTCAAAAACATTAAGTTTTCTTACACCCTGCAGTTCTCAGTACAAATGACTGATTTTTTGATTAAGGGAAACAAAAAACCCCAAAGAACAAAACAAATGCAAATCACCCAGGAGTTTGAGTGGGAGATAGGGATCATAGTGAGTTGGACTGTATTTGTCTGTAGCTGAAAAGTGACAGCTGCCTTGTCTTAAAGGCTGTTTCACATTTAAAAGTGAAGATTATATAGACAACATAGGAATTCCACTTCACATTCAGCTTCGAGAAAGAGTCCTGTAAATGGGGAGAAACAAACTGGGGAAATATTTCAAGTTTTTTACATTACTCTTCATTGCAGATAAGATGAAAAAAGGGAAATTTTTTGAATAATAAGTAGAAACAAAATTTCAGGTTGATAATCTCAATTTCCCCTCTTCAAAATGGTAATTGTATGTGTCTTACAAAGTCAATTCAAATGGAAATGCACTGCAAAATGGGGAAATTATAAGAGAATCATAGAATAGTAAGGCCTGGAAGGCATCTCAAAGGTAATCCAGTTTCAGTTCCCTAGTCCATGGGCAGAGATGCCATTCAAGTTGCTCAGGGCTCCATCCAACCTGACCTTAAACACTTTCAGGGATGGGGCAACCACAGTTCCTCTGGGCAACACATTCTTGTGCTTCATCACTCTCTGAGTAAAGAATTTCCTCCTAACATCTAATGCAAACTTGCCCTCTTTTAGTTTTAAACCATTGCCCCTTTCCCTGTCGCTATCTGCCTGTACAAAAAGCCACTCTCCCTCTTCTTTATAAGTCCCCTTAAGGTACTGGAAGGCTGCAATGAGGTCTTCCCAAAGCCTTTTCTACAGTCTGAACAACCCTAACTCCCTCCGTCTCTCCATAGGAGAGGGTCTCCATCTCTCTGATGGAGCCACTCTGACAGGTCCATGTCTTTCCTGTGTTGAGGACCCCAGACCTTGACACAGGTGGGGTCTCACAAGGATAGAGTAGAGGGGGAGAATCGCCTCCCTTGACCTGCTGGCTGCTCCTCTTTTCATACAAGTACAGTTGACCTTTTGGACTGCAAGCTCACTCTGTTGGCTCATGTTCAGCTTCTCATCTATGAGACTTCCCAAGTCCTTCTCCCCAGGGCTGCTTTCAATGAGTTCTCCCAGTCTGGTCTCATGTTTTTGACCACCCCAACCCCAGTACAGAATCTTGCTCTTGGACTTGTTGAACTTAATGAAGTTCTTGTGGGCCTACCCCTCAAGTTTGTCCAAGATCCTCTGGATGGCATCCTTTTCTTTGGTTGCGTCTTCTGCGCTGCTCGGTTTTGTGTCCTCTGCTAACTTGCTGGGGGTGCAGTCGATCTCACTCTGTCATTAATGAAGATATTGAAAAGCACCACTCCCAAGACAGAGCCCTGAGGGACACCACTCAGCACCAGACTCCACCTGGACTTAGAACCATTGACCACAACTCTGTGGTTGCATTCATCCAGCCAATTCCTTATCCACTGCATAGTCCTTCCATCAAATCCATGTCTCTTCATATAGAGATAAGAAAGTTCATGTGGGACAGTATTGCAGGCCTTATGAAAGTCTAGACAGATGACATCTGTCTGTCTTCCCTTGTCGATCACTGCCATCACTCCATCATAGAAGGCCAGCAGATTGGTCAGGCAAGAATTGCCTCTCTTAGTAAAGCCATTCAGGCTGCCTTGGATCACCTCTGTAATGTTTATTCCTCAAATGTAAAAGTGGGGTGCTTTAGCACTGTTACAATGGCATTTATTTAATATTAAATGCCACTTACACCTGAATCTACAGTAAGTAGAATAAAAACAGATCACTTGCGGAACCAGGCAACCTGAAAAGTGTCTTTAACAGGAAAGTATGAATGACTCAATACCCAATTATTCAATATGTTGAAAGTCGTTCCTAAATCAGTCATCAGTCTTTGTCTTAATTTGAATAAGGATTCTGAAGATCCTGTTTCATCAAAACCTTCACGTGTAGCAGAAACGGTTCACCAGGATGGACTTGTGTTTGAACAGATGTTGCATTATTAATCAGCTACTGAAAACAGTAGGTTTTCATAGCCTGTTGTGGGGAAGTTGAGCTATTCTAAGAGGAGGACCTCAGGCTCTCAGTTAAGCTATTGTGTAGCTGGGAACCTAAAAGTGCAATAAGCAGAAGGCTTTTGGCACTGTAGAATGGAATGTATAGGCCTAAAATCTGCTCATGTTAAAGGGGCTGTAGAGCCCAACTCTAAAACCTGCCCAGCACAGTTGAGTGAGTCTTTCTGGAGTTCTGACTGCTGCATCACAGTAGCCATTTTCTGTGTTTCCTTGCAGAAACTTAATAGAACTGAAAAAAAATCTTTCTTTCATGGAAAATGTGAAGGAATGCAACAAAACATTGTATGTTTTTAGATAAAAGCAATTTCTTTTATGTATGTAGAATTGAAAATTTTTTTTCCTTCTGATATTGGAACTATTTTTTTTTTATCAGAGTGACAAAACCTTCTATTAATGTGGCAGCTTGATCAGGTATGTCCTTTGTTATCAGTTCAGTAATGAATGTCTTGATTCTGTGTTTGAGACCAGCCTTGAAGAAACAATATTTCTGATGGCATAGGTAACAAGCTGAAATGTACAGAATCTAGACATGTAGAACAGAGAGATGTCTGTAACAGCAGTTTGCCCTTTATACATAAGTAACGTAGAAAGTGATGGTGTTTTACACTAGTTCTTCACAGTCTGTATTGAATGACACTTTGTGCTGAACAAGAACTGCTGGAAATTGGCTAGTGGATTTTTCTTGCTCAGTGTGGCCAAATCTATTTTAGCTGAAGATCAATATGGGAAAGCAATGCCAGTAGGCACTAAAATGTAATAGAAACCACCCTTCAGGCTTGCAGACAATAAAATAATGCATACTTTTACAAATCACTTAGTTTTCCTGAGCTCATTCATCTACAACTGAGACTGTGTAACTTCTACAACAGGTTGTAAGTGTCTTTCTAATTACATTTTTATAGTCTTACACTCTGTATCAGTTTAACTTGAAATTCAGTATTCCCTTTGTTTTCCCTTCCCCACCCCCCCCGTGAACTCTTATCCCCCACACTACTGAAGTACTAGGATTCCTAGTAGAACTCAATTACCTGCAGAGGCAGATGTGCTAAATAGCAATGTGAGGATGATTTGTTGAAACAGATTAGAAAGATGACATCTGATACTACCTGCAGCACTATCTAGAGAGGAATATTATCAACAAATTTTTAAAAATGATTTCTAGTGGCTGAAAAAAAGTAGACGAAACATCAAGAAAATCTATTTGTTCTTACTGATTGCCTAACTTAATTGGTGTGGTTTTATTGCCTTTTTTAACAGAACAAAATCAGATTTTAGTGTAATCTCACTGATGCTGGTTCCAGTGAAACATATTACTTTATTATGACTTCATTTAATTTTTTGATGAAGTTATATTAGACAAAGTCCCAAAAACCTTCCAGCTATATGTAAACTTTTGGTTATCTTGATGTATACTTAGCTGAGGACCTTGAGAAGACTGTAGGAAGACCAAATAACTTATTTTACTTATTATGCTAAAATTCAAATTCTAAAATCAAGTATTGGTATTTTGGAGATACCACTCAGTAAGCTTTTCAGCCGTTGATACATCTGTGATACCAACCTCTGTGATTGTTGCAATAAGTGAGACAATGCTTAGTAGATTTCTTTGATTACATAGATTTTTAGAGGTCTAATTAACTTCCAGTTTCATGTTGATTCTTGATGACTTAGAAACCCATATGGCAGAAGAAGATGGTGGTTTAATTTCGCGGGATTAGATGTTGTGAGACTTGCAATATAGTGCAATTTTGCTTTCAAGCAAGCCAATTGAAATATGGTTTTGTACACTTAACTTCATTGCTATAAGACATTTTGGATCAGGAGTAATCTTAAAATTCTCTTGTATCTTTGAAATTTGATAATTTCCTTCTAAGGTTTATGCATTGACCACATACAAGCTTTATGGGACCATGAGGAGTGGTGGGGAAAGTTTATATAGATTCAAAGAGTTGTTCTATACTGAGTTTAGAGAGGACTTTGCTACCTGTTCTTTGGTGTAAATTGTGGTATGGTATATACTGGTGAGGAAATGCAAAGCTTTGTTAACACTGGACATTTTGGGATTTTTAGTTTAAAGTTAGAAATATCACAGTGTTTTGTTATGTATTTATTCACCCTTAAAACTTTAGAGTGTGTAGACACCTCCAATTGCAGTTTTCTGTTAGACAGTGATTTTTATACAATATTGCAAAGTCCTGCAAATGTAATTTTACATTTTGCAGGGGAATTTGCAGCTTGTGAAAGGGAAATTCCAAAAGTATCCCTTCTGACCAGGATTCATATTGGTATGTTGCCATGGTACTTGAGAAGGCCTAAAAAAATTTTCCCTTTCCTTTGTCTGTGAAAATGCAGCCATAAACATTAGCTCCCAGGTTTCATTGTTTGTGACATGGTATGAAACATCGACAGTACACCCTCTTGAGACAGAGAAATATTTTAATCAGCATTTTGAGCCTCAGTTTTCAAACTTAATTAATACAAAAGCACTGATAGCCAGAAATTATTATATTTTGAAGTCTACTCTCAAACATCACTCTAAATAAAACTCCATTCTAAACCATATTTTCTCAACGATAACCTGCATCTTACCTGGAAAGTATGGAACATGCCATACTTAGAGTAGTTCAAGTGTTACTTGCGTAACACAGCTCTGATAATGAGATAAAACAGCAGTTGAAAGAGAGGGGAAATTAACTTCTCTCTCATCTTCATTGGATAGAATGACATTGTCTGAGTGTTAGTGGCATTTATTTGTTTTACAGAAAAGTTGAGTTTTCTATATGTAAAAATGGTGTGGTTTGTACAGCTTTGTCCATTTAGCAGCACAGATAAAGTGGCATTTTTACTGCCTTTTAGTCCTTTTTGAACAAGCCAAATGGCTTAAACAGAATTTCAAGTTCCGATACGTAATTGTTTAGAAACAATGTATTTGTCTAGAAGTTTAATGTAACAGAGGCATAGATAAGGATGCAGATGTCTCTCCTAAATACCAATTTCTGGAAATGGGAAATGGACTGAGAAAGGAGCATTCTCTGACTCTATAAGAGACAATTAACTTAGTTTGATCACTAGTAGTCCATTTTCTCTTTTGGAATGGCTGATGGATTAATGCACGGATAGAGAAATTACTGTTGAACTACCGACGTCAGAGAGGAGGATGGCAAGCTGGGGATGTCACTAATTTGGAGAAATGTTTTAATTGACTGATATGGAACTGCTGTACGGGCCTCAAAGATATTTCAGAATTGCTATTCCCAAGCACTGGGTTAACTTTTAAATCTGTAAGCACCTGGATGCTGATGTTCAAACTGCTACAAAACCAGACATCTGTCTATGCTCTGACAGGCCATGAATAAATAGCAAAGGAAAGGAGATGGCTCCAACTTTGAATCACTTTGGTGCATCTGCAAGTAGTGTTAGGTATTGTGTAACACAGATAGTTAAAAGAGGTTGTACAGATATGAACCTTAGCCTCTTTTGGGCCAGCTCCTGAAATGTAAAATACCAATAGGAGGCTAACTCCCAGTTTCACAGAGATGTGGATAACCTTCAGAATAATGTGTTTAGTAAGTCTGTGGGTACATTAAACATTATTAGTGTCCTAATATAATGTTGCTAAAATTGCAGCAGTGATCTGTTACATAATTTTCTTTCTTTGAATCTTAATTGCTTTATTTCTCAGGCTCACATTGATAAGAAAACTATGTTTTTATGATCTTCATTTCTCAATTCAGATTTCATGCATTTTTGCTGGCAGAACATGTCCATAGACATTAAGACACAGGGAAAAATGCTAAGACTTAAAATTTTCGAAGGGAAAATTGCCCATTAACTTTTCAGCTTTTTGTATGTCTCGAAACAAAATTTAGAAAACAACAAAATGCAGCGAAATGTGAAGACTCTAGCTGGCAACAACAGTTGTAAGTAATCATTGTTAACATGCCAGGAGTGTGTCTAGATTTCTGGTTTGATGATGTTTTATTATATTGCAGAAACTCCAGTTGTTGTTTGCTTTTCCTCCTGGTCATTTGTCTTTGTTTTAATTGGACATTGTTCTTGCTGCTTCCATCTTTCAGTGTTTGGAACATTTAACATTTTTTCCCCTGCCTTGTATTCTGCTAGTGAAACAAGCCATGTAGAAAGATGGTATAAGAAGAGTTTGATAGGTAGAATTATGAAAAAACCCCAAAATCTTATAGTTAGCTTGAGCTCTTCTTACATGACAAAGAGACACCTTACTGCTAAATCAGACTTGACTGAACACTTGCAACAGGCTGTGAATGCTCAGATGTTTGACAGCTCCTGTTTAAGGTTTCCTTCGTAAGAGCATGGTTCACTATCAACTGATCCACCCCTGAAATTGAATCTTAAAGCTTTCTGCAAGTACTATGCTACACTCTCATCAAACCAGAGGAGAATAGTCTGTTGCTCATTTTGACTGTGAAATGAGCCAGTGCTATGTGATTACCCTTCAGTTTGACTCTGGAAAGTAACTTGAACCTCATCAGATTGTGAGTTGTTTGGTTTCCCTGTGTAGGTATGCTCTCTTTTCACAGGATTTCTGAAGTGTTGCTGTAATTGCTGATTTGTGTTGATTTTTCTTTTCACATAACACCATATGCTGCAGTTGAGAGATGTGTGCATAACTTGTTTTCACAGACTAAGTCCTGAATCACACACATATTGTCTTGCTGCAATTTCCTTTGACAGTCAAGAAAGCCTGCTACAGTTATGAATGCATGAAAAGGCAGACTTGTGAAAACTAGTAAACAGAATCTATAAAGCCTAACAAAGGTGGAATAATATAACAAATGTGTAAATGGAATTTTGATAGTTTCCCACTTTTGTCAGTTCACACAGTGAAGTAATAAAGGTTCACCCTAAAAAGAACTTAAGAAATGCTTTAGGAAAAATGTTTCAATTGCTTTGGGAAAAGAAGTGACATAATAGTGGCACTGGGAGAAAATTACTGTTTCCATGCAAAAAAAAGTAAAAACTCCTAAACAAATTTGTTGTTATAAATTTGTAGGAGGATCAGTGTTTCTGGATAAGAATACCAAACGTGATGTATAAACCTTAGAAAAAGTGTTTGTTCAAAGTTTTAAGTCAATTTTTATCAGTAGGGTGAGATTTCTGTGTTTGACAGCTCACTGTGTGTCTGCCTCTGACAGAGTTTTAGAGAAAAATAAGGAACATATCCAAGGCTAGGCACTGAAACCTAAGGCTAGACTTATACACATTCTGAAATACCCACATTCCTATAGCTCTTCTACCTTCTACCATTCTCTCCATCATTGTGTAGACACAAGCTATTTTCTTTAAGTCAAGTCAATACCTTGGCCATTATCAAAACAACTTGATGAGCCAGAAAGTCATTTTACACTCCCTTTTCAAACTTAGAGAAATAAATTCAATAAAAGTGCCTCAAATCTTTTGGGAGATGTGACAGTCTAATCATTAAGCAACATGTTCATTATGAAACCCCATAACAGGTCTCCCCGAGGGCATGAGGAGATATATTTGGCTATTGAGCTTTCTTTTCTTCACAAATTTAGTCAATACCTGTACAGGCAGAATGAAAGTGTTCATTATTTTGAGACTTACTTTGTAACCAGGGTGTGCATGGTAAGGATAAGAGTATACTTATCAGTGGAAGTGATGTCAATATTATTGCCATATATGCAGTGGTAATTATCTCTGCTTGGTGTTTTAGCTTCTTTAAATTCACAGAAAGTTCAATTAAATCTTCTTGAGGTATGAATAAAAATGTCATTAAGCACAACTGGCTAAGTTTCTTTCCGTTATTTAATATAATTACCATGATTTTCCCTTTCAAGTATAGTCATATATATATATAGTCATAGTGATGCAGGTAGACAAGAAATTCTGTTCCACTAAGTTACAGCACTGCTGGCCATTGGGAATATTGTATGGATGTATAAAATGGAACATAGGGTTTGTACTGTTTACTTGTTAGGGTTGTTAAGCCATTATATTTTCCACTGAAAGGAACTTTTAAGGCAGTTTAAAGCTTGGACTCCACTTCCCCAAATTCTTGTTATCTGGTAGTCTTATTAATCTTGTAGGAATTCATGGTCTTTTAATCACAGAGCCTCCATCTCACTCTAGTGTCCTCACTTCTGGAACAGCTGAAAAGGTCAGTGCCAGTCTGAGCCCTCTCTGCTATGTTCATCTGTAGAACATACGACTGATCCCTTCTTGCTCTTTCTCTGAAGAGATACTTTTCTTGATTCTCAAGTGCAGTAAGAGAGAGAAAGGTCATTCTGTCTAGTGGAGGATTTTTCTACTTCAAATCTTTTTTCATTCTAATGCAGAGTTAAAACCTCCAGCTTCTGAAATTCTCTGTTGAAATTGAGACTGCTGTCAGTAGCTTGGAATAGATCACAAGGCTGACTGGTATGAAGATGCAGGTCCTCAAGTATCAGGGACTGAGAAGCTGGCAGAAGGTAATGGAGAAGGCAGACACAGAATAGTGCCAGAACTGCCCCTCTGCAGCAGCCTACCATGGGAGGGAGATGTGTTCTTGCCATTTCCCTCTAATTTCTTAGAAGGATGGGGGGTGCTTGTTGTATAAACGATCAGAAAACTATCAAAAAAACCTACCATATTTAAACAATGGACTTTCAGTTCTCAGAGAACAATTTTGTTGTGCTTTTGAGAATCTTGTATAGTGAAAAGCAGAACTTAATTGCATACTATTGTAGCATTAAGAAATTCTGATTAAAAATCATAGAAATTTAGGTGTAGGAACTGTGGACAAAATTTGAACTTTTTCTTCATAGTATTTTTGATTTTTAATGCTCTTGTCTTTTTTAGAGAAAATTTATCATCTCCGAGATAGTATTGTATTCAGGGATTTTCTAGTGTTTGATTTATCAAGCAGACTGGCACTGAATTATTATAGATTTTATCCTAAGTGCTATGAGGGTAAAAGAGACAAGGCTTCTGTCATGGGTTGACTGCTGTTTTGTTTTTTTTTCCCCTGGAATTTTTGTTTTCTCTCTCTGAGCTTCTATATTTAAGCAGCTCCTTTAGAGGAAAGCCACTGTATTTTCTCCTTGACTTTCTGTATGACCTCTGGCAGTCACTTATCTCTTCTGTTCCTTGGTTTAATTACATGTAGAGGGTGGAGATAGTTACTGCCATTGAAAAATATTTTAAGTATTATTTCTTTAAAAATAAAAAAAAGTTTTAAGGATTATGGGATGAGTCAGAAGGGGTCCAACCTGCTGATTAATGAAAAAGAACAAAAATTGACCCTGCTGGATTGCCAGCTGTGCAACTTCACTTGTGGTTTCCTGAGCTTCCCATTTGAGAAGGTCAAGAACAGATGAAGCTGTGAATGGGTTTTGAACTGTGTCTCAAATATTCCCAGCTTCTGCTGAGACTGAATATGAAGGATCTAGGCAGTAGTTCAATCTATCGTATTTTGTAAGCTTTTTACAAATAGGGGATATTTCTGCTGTTTATTCACTTCACAGGAAGCAGTCAGGAATCATAGTAAAACAGTCTGAGCTTATAAATTCCCCTTTTATTAAGTCAAAGAGTGATCCACTTGGATTAATTTAACTTACATTTACTTAGAATTTGCAACCGTATTTGAGACTCTAAGGGGTGTGTTGACTTTGCTGCCTGAGTTACTGGCTGTATCAAGGTAGAAAGCAGTTGAAAGCAATGAGGAGCCTGTAATTTGCTATGCAGTAGCCTTTTGCCATTTATGTACCTGGACAAAAACAAGACACAATTTATGGCTCTAATGTATTCCTGAGAAAGCTGTTGACTCTGCAGAAATAAGAGGCTTTTTTAACATTTAGCTAGTACAGCTGCTAACAGATTGGCAAAATGTAAATGTAAATGACTGTTTTAATCCTGCTAAATATTTTTTTTGGCTGATCCCATGTATTTCATGTTAAAATTGATTTTAAACATGAATGTAAGCAGTCAGCTTCTTCCAGATCACTGCAACCTGTACCTTCTGCAGGCAAAGGCATGTACAAAAAGGGCTAGATCAAACTGGGCTAGATATTGATTTTTGACTTTGTCTTCTTTCCTAATAATCAATCAAGGAGACAAGTGTGAAAAATTCTACTTCCAAATTGTTATTATGAAATATTTCTCAGGACAGCACAAGAAAAAAATACCAAAAAGATTTACTTATTTTTTATTTTTATAAATAGTGTAGAACAGCTGCTTTTAAATAGAAACTCAATGTCATAGATTGTTCCCAAGAATAAAAATGTGTGGGGTAAGAGGAGTATTTTGGGTGCCATTTCCAAAATGGGCATTACTTCCTGAAACCTGAAGTTCGAGGAGCAGCTATAGCATTCAAAATTTCTGAAAGCACCACATGACTAATGAGCTTAAAGGGTCCAGACATTTGAACTTAAATTGCCTCTACTGCCCTTGCAAAGTAGGTACTGCAAGTATTTGATTGAATGTTCTTCAATTCTTCTTCCAAGAAGGGTAGTCATTTAAGTGAATCAATGATTCCTCAAAGCCATTAAAGATGAGATAGCTTTGCTGTGGTTCTAGGACTTTATTTGAGAGGACTTCTGCAGGAGGTCCTAGTGACTATGCTTAACAGTTCAGTTGTATCTCTGCAAAAGGGATTTGAAAGTGGAGATCCCTGTGGCTAGTTACCTGAGAGGTGAGGACAGACTTCAAACTTTCTCCATGTTTCCCCGCATGCAATGAACCTTGTCCGGGAAAAGTCTAGCTAGCACATTTGACAGCTAACTGAATACTCATGATACGTAGGGTTAGGTAATCTTCGGGAGTTCCTTGCAAAAGTCTGAATAGTAAGAGAAAAGCCTACCTAAAAAGATTGTTAATGCTCAGTGAGGTGAATCTACTGGTACTGTCCATTCTGCTTAACAGAAAATTGAGAGTGTCTTGTGGTTTGAAATGTGTCCAGAGTAGAATAGCTTTTCCCTGTAGTCCTGAGTGCATCTGTCTTTTGGAGGGCTTCAAGGAGAATTTTCAGAAAGCTCTATATTGTATCTCAGTTCCCTAAGGTTCTGTACCTGGCTATGGTGAGAATTTCCACTGTACTACAATGTAGAGGAATCAGAAGGAAGTGTAGCTGACTGTGAAAGTCTCTTTCCTTAAGGATAACTGTGTGTGGTGACTGGGCTGAGCAAAATGCTTCCTTCCACAATGGCTTGACCACTGTGCATCAACTGAAATGTGATGTTGGGTACATTGTGTGGGCAGGAAGACTGACCTGACTAGTCATTCTGATGGGTACCATAATGCAGTAGCCACTTAGTTTTATCTAGGTCAGGCTCTGCACCCTATATCTGTTCAAATACTTTTAGAGTTGTATCAGTTAGTATTAACACATCATAACCTTTTTTTTCATCCAGTAGTTGTGGGTTTTGAAAAAATTCCCTCATAACTACTTTTCTGTGGTATGTTAATCCTTTTGAATCCTGAGCAGCAGTTATGACACCTTGCCTCTTACTGTGACACAAATTGCTTTCACACACAAATTAACCAGGTTACACAGGATGATGAATGGCATACGATGAATGTGAGACTTTTGCTGTAATGTCAGACAGACAATAGTACAAAACAGTAACTTACAATCTTCAAAATGATTTTCCCAAGCTAAGTAAAGTTTTAGTAAGTGTAGTTTTCTACACAGTTTTTTTGAAATGTCGATAGTTCACTTGCTGTGGGTGGATTTGAGCTTGTGATGTCATTGTTCCATATTCATACTGAATGTTTGTCATGGTTATTGTTTATATATAAATAAAAATCTGTTTGTTGTGTTTTAGGATTTTGAGTTTGTATTTAACATATCAGAATATTTAAATATCTGATGTTAATTCCTTTAGATTTTATTAATGTTACTATGATATGTTGTCTGGAAAACATTTATTGTCACTTATTTTTAACCTGCACAAGCATTTATAGGATTTTGAATATGCATTTTAGGAAAAAATTTGATCTTCAACAGTAACACTGAAACATACAGTGGGTAAATGACAATTTTAAATCACTTTGCTAGTGTGCATTTTATAATGTATCAGCACCGATTTTGTTTAAAGTTAATTTCATGTGAATTTAGGCTTCTAAGCCCCTGACAGCTATAATATTGTCATGTTTATTTTTTTTATTAGTATGTTATTATTTTAACATTTTAAGTTCATTTAAATGCAAGCTTTAATTGCCTCTTGGTCACTGCGGTTGCCCTACAAATAAACAATTGGGTCTTTTCCTCATCCCCTCTTGCCCTCCTGCTCTTCAAGTCCAACTATGGGGGCTCCAAATATCTGTTGTTTTGTTCTGTTTTTTTTGCTTAACACAGAGGTTATTTTTCATACCTATGTTGACTGAAAAGTCAGATGCATGACTGGAAGACTGTCCTGAAGTTTTGTCTGCCTATTTGATTTGCACTTTGCTTTTTTTGGTGGAAGAGAGTGCAGCACTTGAAATGCTTTTGATTTTGGGTCTAGCTTTAAATAATGAATCTCTTTCCTTTCTTTAGTAATCTGATGATTTAGGGAGCAGAAAACCAAAGGAGTGTCCTAGCTGGTGGTCTGTGGCACTCTTGAATTTGGGAAGTCTCTTTAAAGGGTTAAAACAACAGTTGAGAAAAGTTTCTTTATATGTTTGTTGATTTATTTTGGTTCACACACCAGGTCCTCAGATCTCTAAATTTCCTTGTGAGTTTTGGATTTTGTGCCTCTAGGAGATGAAAAGGCTGATATTTTAAAGCATTGCAGTTGTCATCTTTTTGACTGGAAGCTTTCCCTTTGCTGCAGCCATGCTTGGCTTTTAATGCATGTTTAATGAGCAATTTAATGCTGACAGAGTCAGATTTGATGTGAGCCGCTGGCTTTGCTCTGGTTTAGGGAGTACACGTGTGCCTTGCATGCTTTCTTACTTGGGAAGGGTGACATGGCCTTGAGAACTGAAGCATGCCAAGAAACTTCAGAGGAGTGAAGCAGGGCAGACATGCCATTCAGGTATCCTGTGGGAGACAGCCACACTTGAACTGTGTTAGAATCATTACAAAGGCTTAGCTGGGAAGTCTGTGGCTTTTAATGCTGTTTCATGGTAGTAAAACTTCTTGCCCCACCAGCTAAAAGTGTTGGTGTTTTAATAGAATAAGCATTTGATTAATGAAACAACATGTACTGTACAGAAGAAATGATCATAAAAAGCTGCTTTTTAACTGTCTAAAGTACCTTTTGCAGCTTGGAACCTTTTATCACCTTGTAAATTGCCCCTTGAGATGAATAGTTGGAGTTAGACAAGGCACACTTCCATTACCGGCATATTCTCCTTTGGATATTATTATAGAGCTTGGGCTGCAGCTGCTTCAAAGCTACCCTTCTCACCAACACATTTTTACATCTTGTTTTCATTATGCCAAGACACATTCTGTGTTATTGCAGTGGCTTTGCTTTTAATAATCTTCTTGATGCAAACATTCAGACCTGAGGGAGGTCCACTATTTCTCCTTATCCTTCTCTTACAAAGTGGTGACCATTTTTTGCTACTTTTGTTCTATTTTATAGATAGTGTTCAGAGGTGCTAGCTAACAAGACTCAAACATACTCAGGAGGAGAGGAAGAGGCATAATAAAGCCTACTGTAACCTGAATATAGGAGAGAAAATAAAGTTATGTCATTTTCATTATGGAGGATTGAAAACTTCTCATTGCTTTCAGTGGGAGTATAAGTAGGAAAATAAAAGACATGACCCTAACAGCAAACAGATGGCATTCCCTTTTCTGTGATTTTATACACTTTTGAAGTTGTAGAGGAACCGCATAAGCAGTCATGCTTTCAATTATTTTCCCCACTAACAGAGGCAGACACAAAATTTATTTGTTCTTTCTGACTGATTATTCTTCCATTCCAGTCAGTGTGTCTGAACTCTAAATTCTCTTCCATGAAAGAAAGAGAAATAAACTTCAGAAATTTCTTGGCTTCAAAATCAAAGGAAATATTTAACAAAGTTTAAATTTTCATTTTTTTAACCTCTCTCTTATTTTGCCCTTCTTAGGAATTAAAATGGAGGCTGCAATGATATGGCTTCAATTTAGTGGAGATGAGCACCCAGAAACTCTGGTTTTCAACAAGAGGCAATGGAAACAGAATAAATGGAAAAGCCTTGGAGTTTCTTGAGTTTTTTTTCTCCTTTCTCCATCCTTGCTAAGATACAAAATGAGCAGCTAGATTTAATCTTTGCCCTTCACAATAATTGTAAGAAATCTGTTACCTCATGTTACTACTAACCTGAAAGCATAACCTTCTAAATAGAGAATATGGTAAATCCCATAAAGACTCTAAAATGGAAACACAATACAATGTCAAAGCAGTCAAAATTAAAAAAAATACATTCCCCGTATGGTTTCAAAATAGCTATTTTGTTTCAGAGTAATGATAAACTTAGAAACAAGAGTATTTTATGTTTCCCTATACCTTCATGCAAGTGTCTCAATGCACTCTACAACTATAAATTAAGCAGTGTTATACATGGTGGGGGAAGAAAGTCACCATCTTGCAGATGGAGGAAAAAAAATAGGGAAGGGACAATATAATGTAACCCATAGTTAGAGAAGGAAGTAGGAAGACAAGCACTTTTTTTTTTTTTATTGGTATATCTAAATGCTATCAGCTTGACAGTCATTCCTCACAAAACATATTTTCATATAGTTTCAGAAACTATTCTGCAATTACCTGTTCTGTTATAAATCAATGGTAATTGGAAAGGAAAGGATATATTTCTCTTGAGTTAGATTTCTGACTCTGCTACTGATTTTCTACGTACCTATGTCTTAATGTAACTCTGTAGTTCACTTGTCCTTTGTAAACTCATCCAGATATCCTTGGAAGAACTAGGTAAGTGCAAATAACAAACTGAAGATGTTAGCTACTATCTGTCACATCTCTGTGTGTAGGTTCTTCTTCTTCATCATGCTCCACAGCTGGCGATTAAAAACTGCATCCTGTAATTTCAGAAACAAATGGGAGTTTTTCAGCAATTTTTCTTGGCTTTTTTTTTTTTTTTTTTCAGACCATCAGGGTACAATGAGATAAAAACAATCTATGAATATACTGTACAGAACTGTTTGTAAAAATGTTACAGGAAGTCTCTTTGCAGCATTAAGAGAGATCTGATTTCTTCTTTTCTGGACACCAGGGATGGAGCTAATGTGTATATATTGATGAATACTTTACAATTTAGCTAGACATTATAGGCCTTGGCACAGCACACATCTCGTCCTTGTCCTAGGATGTCCGGGTTAGGTCTGAGGAATTGTGCATTGTCATGGCATAGGAAGATTAAAATGACTGTGTGAGAGGTAGACATCTACACTGTATGCCTCCAAAGTTAGATTACTCCAGCCAGCTCTACTCCTGGATGGCAAAACTTACTTTTGAAAAACTTTTATCTGCAGGTTTTGGCTAGAGTAGTTAGAATCCCTTTTCTGTTCTTAGCAGAAGTCTGAGGAAAAAATCTTCAATAAAGACATGTTAACAGTCTATGTCAAGCATTGTTTCCCACAGAATGCAAAGAAAATTAGTTAAATCTGAACTGAATGACTATAGTCCCCATGCTTTATAGCATTTATAATACTGCACTTTCACCAAACAATGATTTTTTTTCTTCTTTTTTTTTTAAGCTAGCCTTTTGTGTGAAGAGCCACAGAAACCTTCCCTTTCTTCTCACTTTTCTTGTTCTATTAATTTCCAGGGTATTGCATCCTTGATCACAGAAATATTTCCAAGAAAAAAAAAGTGGCAGAACTCCCTGTAGTGATTCTTCAGTGAAACCTTCATGTCCTAGTCAACCACAGTTTGTAATTAGAAATAAAGCAATCTGTTTCTCTTCCATTAATTTTTCAGTGCAGCATTCTTGCTCTGCTCTTTATACATAGCACACTCTGAAGTTTCATGTTTTGATGAAGACAAATAGTATTTGAGTGAAATGCTGCAATTTTTTTCTGAAATGTAGCCCTTTTCTTCAAGCTTCAAAAATAACTCTCTGCATGCTTTTAGACATTCTACTGATCAGTTTGCAGTGTTAATGATGTTGAATTTAAATATGGTCCAAGGAGACAAATACCATGTATGAATGTAATGAGACAGGAATGTTGAAAGAGATTTTAATTATTTTATTACAGACTAAAAGAACTAGGGGATAACATCTGTGTTAAAAAGGTTTTGCTAAAAAAAATCAGAATCAGAGGTAAGGATGACTAATGCTGTTTGAAAATTCAGCGTATTGCATTTTTTTACACTCTGTATGTGTCACAGAGAGGTAAGACCTAAGCAATGGATTTTCATTATGGAATTACAAACTATGTCTTAGTTACAGCATTTCTTTTCAAAGAAATGAGAATTACTTGGCTATATAAAGAGGTAAGCTTCTCCATGGACACCCCCTTGTCATTGAGGCCATGCTGCTGAAAACACACCTGCGCTGGGCAGGGCAGGATGGGGGATCACCGCCTCCCTAAGATTGTGCTCTATGGGGAACTCGCCACCGGCTGTCATAAAAGAGGAGCCCCGAAGAGGAGATACAAGGACTCCTTGAAACAACACCTCAGCCTTGGCCGTATTGACCACCA
>JAWWEE010000122.1:43332036-43403551 GCA_035221455.1 Xenops minutus | reverse complement strand
CCACCAGCGTGCTTGTAGCAAGCGTGGGTAGAGCCCTTGTAAATCTTCGTTCGCGAAGCCTAGCCATGATGATGATAAAGAGGTAAGGCATCTTAATAGACTTTTTATTGTTGACTTAAAATCCCTTTCATGAAGTGCTGGTCATGCTAAGGTCATTTGGATTTCTCTATGTAAGCAATAGGAAGAATGGCAAGAGGTAAAGCAATGGTATATTTATTACAGTACTGTGCAGGTTTTCCCAGTTGCACATAGCAAAGTCAATATGGAAAGATGTGATAGTTGTAATCTGAAAAATCAATTATCTGTCTAGACATGACAAAATTAATCTTGCACATTCGAAGTAGCAAGCCACTTTAGACCTCAAATGGAAGTTGCCCCATTGACTTAAGTGGTCAATGACCAGGTATTTTGTACATTTTCCCCAATTTTTTTAAATACACAGCTTGAATAATCTTTGCTGATTGGAACTGATGAGGAATATATTGATCGTATAACTTTAGGAATAATAAGAATGGAGAGAAACTTCCACTGTCACTGAGAGATTGATGATCTTGGTCATCACTCTATCCTGTCTGGGTCTAGCTTACTCTTTTTGAAGCAGGACCTTATTTTCAATCATTCTTGTATGGTTCATTCTTTTTTGTCTTTCTGTCTCTTTACTTTTGATCCTTGTCTTTTCACATGACGTTCCCTGGCATTGTTAGCTGAGAATTAAATTCAGAGGCATTTGAATGCCAAGTTAGTGTGAACATCTTGATTTGTGATGTATGATGTGCATTCAACAGACAATTTACAAATATATAAGATGTATAAAAATAATAGAATTCAAGTTTCTCTTTTTATTAACTCATGGAATTTGAATGATTTTTAATATAAATGTTCACTTCACTGATCCTTGTGTAAAAGCAAAAATAATGCATAGTTTGATTTTTTGCTAGTGTATTTAAAAGGAAATTGCAGTAAACAAGTAGTTTCCTTATTAAGTGCTATGATTTCTTTGGCTTCTCTGAGAATATGTATTTCCTTAGTAACTCAAATGTACATTTCATGCCCTTCTCCAGATCTTACAAAGAAGAATGGTGACACCAATTTAAATTAAACATTTTTTGGAGAAAAAATGTATATTGCATTTGAGTTGACTGCTTGTAGAAGAAGTTTCAAGCATATGGGAGTCCAAATACTTGGATTTTAGCATCTGCACAATAGGGAATTTGTAGTGGAAACAATGATGGCACCAGAAATACTGCAGTGATGTTTCTAGTAGGACTGTAACTAACTGAAAAATGTAAGATAATGCACTGATACATTATCCTAAAAGTACAGTGAACTTGTGACTAAACTGTGTTTGAAATTCTGTTTTTGAAATCTGACCCTATTCAGGAAAATAATGGAATGTGTTTCAGTATATTTTTTTCTCTTGATCTCCCAGTATTTTTGGGTGCGTTTTTGAGCTAGAAATGATTACCCTAGCTACCCGAATGTCTACAGAAAGCCAGACAAATGTGTATCCACTAGCTTTGGACTTGCAGTGTTCTAATAAAAAAGAGTCGTATCTGATAGATACAGCCCTACCAAGGCTGACTGCAGCAGATTTAATTTGATCTCTCAAGTGCAGATTAAAAATATTGTTCTTGTTCCAGTTAGAACATTACCACTTAAGTTTCAATGCAAAAGGGGCTTTTTCATCATCCCGAAACATGTGCTCTCAAACATTTTAACTGACAGTGGTTTAGTATTTGCATTATCTTTTCCTGATTGTGTATTTTTCACCAGAGACAGATGATAAAGTTTATGTGAGAAAAGATCTGCAGTAACACCAAGAAAAGACTTCATGTTCTGTATTATTAGGGATTGCAGAAGAAATTTCAGATGGCTAGAAATTGCATTAAAAAATTGTTGCATTTTCCATAGGGGAGCATTTTTGCATATTTAGCTGATGCTGTTTTGCAAGGAGAAAGACAGCATCAGTCTTGTTTTAACATTATAGCCAAAGTTGTAGAGTTGTAAAGGATTCTTCCAGTATTCATGGACCTAGAAAGAAAATTTTTCTGTGGATTAAACATGGAATTAAAACTTGATCCTATCTGTAAATAGAAGTACACAGATGTAAGATCAATTATTTGAAAGAAATAAAAGTGTCTAAGGCCAAACCCTAAATTTATTTGCACCTCAGATAGATTTGCTAGCATCCACTTTCATATATTTTACATTGTGTTTTTATTTGATTAAAATGGGACAGCCTTCCCACGTAAGTGCTTGAGTCATCATCCCTGAAGGGATTTCAAAAACAAGGTTCAGTGGTGACCTTGGCGGTGTTAGGTTTGTGGTTGAACTTAGTGATTTCAAGGGTCTTTTCCAACCTAAATGATTCTGTGATTCTGTGGTGTAGAACTGTAACAGCAGTATCCAAAGGAGAGCAGCATTCTGCAGTGACATGATTTGGTGCTTGAGGACCTCATTTAACAATCCTTACTTTGATAGTGTGTTCATACTGTACTGCCCGAGGGGGCCACTGTGTTATGTTGTCATGCCCAATGTAATGCAGACTGATGGAACTGCATAGATGTTCTGAGCACTTGGCAGTGTGCTGTAAAACTTGAAGTGTCTTCAGTTATCTTGATTGGTTGGTATTCTGTTCCCATTTCTGTGTGATCAGTCAGATGGACGGGAAACATGTGGAAGGGGCCAGCCAGTCTAAATGCATTGACTGTCTAAGGCTTGCATGTTGCAGAGCAATACTATATTTCATATAATTTATTAGGCATTAAAATTCCAGTATCTCATACCTGTGGAATAGATTGTACTGAGAGGTAAAACAGCACTCTATAAGGACTGCTTTCAGAAAATGAAATGTTAATAATTCACCCCTGCCTATTTGTAATAGATCCCTTTATCTATGGATTTAATGTGTAGTCCCAATAATGAAAGATGGATTATGGTAGAAACATCAAATCTGTCAGAGAAATCATCATCATGATTGTATGGCTAAATTTCCTGGCCCACAGAGACCTTTATATGCACAAGCAGATTCACATGGGCTCTTGGCTTTTAAGTCTTCATCCAAAATCCATTGTATTCAATGAAAGAGCCCTTATAGCCTTCTGTGAGAGGTTGAAGGTAATGCTCAGTGTGTTTCTGTTTTGACCTAGGACTTTATTAGACACAGGAATAGAAACCCAAACATAACAAAATGATCATCACATGTTTTGTTAAATATGAAAATTTCATTTACATTAAGGTTTTTGTTTTCATCTTTTGCTGTGAGATACTAAAGTTAGGAGGTTGAAATTGAGGTTTTTTATTATCAAGAAACAGTAGGTTATTTGTTCTCATTGATTTAAATGAAAGCAAGATTGTTGCATTTCACTGTTCTGTAATTTCTAGCTTATTAGTTTTTGTGATTCACTGGAGCAAATACACAAGAGAAAGGCAACATAGTTCCTGAAGCCATGTGTAAAGAAAACCACCAGTAATCGAGAGCTGCAGTGTTGCTGTGACTGAAATTTGCAATTGCTGAGAGATGCTGGGTGATGCTATTGCAGGCTTACTGATTCGTTTATCTCCCCATACCAGCAATGTTCTTTTGAAAAGAGGTGTTTAATGTCATCAGCAGTAACTTGACAAGCTCTGCTCTGCGTGAATCTCAGAGTCACTTCTAGGAACAGCAGGTTAAATGTTCACATTTGCACAAGTAAATGGACAGTGCCAGCTTTCCAGAATTCTTGCAGCCTGAAGATGTTTACATCCTACTTCAACTCAAAGAAACTCTAGCCACCAGAACTTACCTACATTAATTTAATTGGGAAATGTCTCATTCAGACATCCTTATTTAATCTCCCTGACAATAGTTGGCTGCTTTCCCTTACTCACAAAGATACATATTCACCAAAAAATTATATAGAAATAATCATAAGAATGACTTCTGGCTGGAATGACATTGCATTTACAGCTCAATTTATTAAATGCTCTGAAATGTCAATTTTGCAAGCTGAAAAGAACATCTTCTGTAATAATATATGTTCTTACAAGTGAGTTGAAAAGTGTCTGCCCAGCTGGGGAAAATACATTTGTAACAATGAAAGGTTGCCTTCCCAAACACATACCTGTGTATTTTCTATCACAGTACAGGAACAGATGAAGGGGAATTATCTCATTTTGCTTTTAGGCATAGACTCTCAAGATGTCAACTTTCCCACTCATTTATTAGATGTCACCATCTGTAAGGGAACTAATTTTTAAGTGTTGTGATTTTATGATTGCTCAACTACTAAATGGCTAGCATTACACTTTGCTTATTTTCCTTTATTTCACGAAAATATGGTTCTTCATTTGGGTACTCATCTGAAAATTATGCCAAGGTCTGAATAGATCTATAAATATGAGAAAGTTATAACACTGTCACTACTTGGTATTGGTATTAGTTTAGACTGGTTTGGACTGTGTATCATAAACCTCTCAATGATAACAAGCATCTAGTGGTCCTGATTCTGACGGACCTTATTCTGGATTTAGACCAGCTCCTTGACTTTAGTAGTAGAACTTCTGATTTATACCACTATGAAAACAGACGACTTTAGTAGTAGAACTTCTGATTTATACCACTATGAAAACAGACTTATGGTTTCTGTGGATTATCTTAATTTAGTTAAAATAAAATGAAATTTATTAAAACCAGTTTTGAAATGTTTTATCAGAATACATGCTACAGTATTCTTTTGTATTATAGACAGATACTTTGTGGACATTAGAAATTCCTTCTGATATATTGTGTGTGCATACAAGGATGTGCAGCTCAGTTGACTTAGTTGTAAGTTAGTTGTAGTGAACAAAATTTGTTTTCAAGGTTTTATGTATTCTAGTAGTTCTCCAGAAGCTAATCGTGCCATATTTTATTAAGGGCATACTTTTCTTAAACATCGCATTATACCTTCAGTAGTTGCAGGCAAAAATCATCATCTTCACTTTAGAGGAGAAAACTGATACAGATATTACAATTTTCTGAAGAGCAGAGAAGTCTCTTCTTTATTAGAAGTCCCTTCTTGATTAAGTAATATGAGATGTTGCTAAACATTTTCAGTCATAGGTTTAGTATGTTTAAAAGCTAAATATTCTTTAAGGATTGTCCACTGTTTGCAAACATCAATCCCATTCATACTTAGGGAAAAAACTAAGGGTTGGGTTGTATGGTGTGGCATAAAGGATATGACTCCAAAACTCTGCCTTGGGTGGTAAGATAATGCACTCCACTGGCTGTAATGGTGTCTCCCTAGCAAACAAAATAAACTTATGGTTTATACATAGGATATCACAACAGAAGGAGAAGCTAGGCATGGTGACTCATTTTTGCTCTCCAATGACAGTCATGGAGTAGAGTGCTAAATGTTGTATTCAGAAAAATCTGAGTGTCTAAAATCCAATTGCTACATTCTGCAAAATCTTCACAGAAACAGCTGAGTTACTCTTTAGTTGAAGAGGAAGAAAGCGGGAAAGAGACTAGATTTAGAATAGTTAAAATTTTATAGAACTGATAATCTTCTGTTTATCTTTAATCTACAGGGCACTTGTTAGCTGAGAAATATATTTTCTCCTTCCAGTTTTAAAAAATTCTGGTAGTGCCTATGTAAAGATAATTATGCTCGCTTTGTGTTTTAGTCCATTTCAAGGCTTGGAATATACTGGCAGTGGTGTGCCTGTGGTCAAGACACATGCCCACAGAATGGATATTTCCAGATCTGATGCTGATTCAGTGTCTCAGATCTCCCTATGCCTGATTTCTGGCTACATCTACGAAATGAGGATAATAGAATATATTTTTAGAGTTAGCAGTGCTGAAAGGTGGTACATAGTATATGCAGTAATTACTGCAGTCTTGTGTCAGATGCTGCTGCCCTTACACCTATTAAGTATTCTCCATGGTTTGGAATAGTCATTCAGATTTTGAGCAATATAAAATGACATTTTTTTGCTGTTAAACATGTTTTCAACTAACAAAGTCCCACAGTGCTCAACATTTGCCCAATTATTTTGTTTTGCTTAAATCAAGGGTTTAAACTAGCTAGACTATTTTGATTGTAAGTTTTGCTTAATTTAAATATGTTTTTCTAAGTCCACAGAGGTTATTAATTTTGTACGCATGAATAAAAACTTCCAGTCAGCAAAGTATGAGTGACTAAAATTCAAATGCTACACTCTAAAATCTTCAGTGAAACAATGAGTTATTCATTAGTTGAAGAGGGGGAGTAATAGAGATAAGATTTAGAACAGTTAAAACTTGATAGACAAGAGAGCCATGATTTCTAATCTCTTGATAGGAATTCAGATACAAGTTTGTTTTTATACCTGCAAATGTAAATAGTAGATAAGCATGTTTTATCAGTGAATTTTGCTTAATTGCTTTCTGATGGTATCAAACACTATTGCTAAAACAAATCTGTCCCTATTAAAAGATAGACTGTAATTACATCTCTACTTCCAACTTCCAAAAAAAGACATCAGAGATTTTTTCATTTTAGTCTTGGAAATTTGTGTTGTAGTAAATAAAATCCACAGTCATACAGCTGTTATATTTCAATTTTTTTTTAAATCTAAGGTGGAAGAGATCTATAATCCCTTCTGCTATGTATTTGTATAAGAATTTCAGTTTTTCTTTTCAAGGATATTTACTTTTGCTCATTATCATTGTTATAAACACAAGGAACACAGATTATGTTACCCCAAGTTCCAGTGTGAGTTGGGAGAACTGGGAAAACATTCCAAGTGTACTATATTTTGAGTGCTGATAATGACCATCAGATAATTACCATTGCACTTGAAATAGAATATCAAATAAATTAAATCAGTTTGGGAATAATCATAACATTATGATTGAAGTAGTAAAATCATAGTTTTCAATTTTATTTTTTTTTAATAGTAATATCTACCTGCAGTGTTGCACTCGGAAGAAAATCTCATTCTAACCAGATATTTAAGTTAGTAGTGGCTTCCATTTAAGATGGGAGAACTGTTCAAAGATAAAGCTGATGTCGGCACAAATGGAAGAGTCTTGCCATACATATGATAATCCAAGAATATAAAATTACTACCAAATGGGCAGGATGCTTGCAGAGGATGTGAGAAAAGCAAGTCTGAAGTCTCACCTTGTCTAAGCTAGATCAGTGATGAACCCTGCTCTCTGCATTTTGGGTGAATGTCCTGACTGTTATGTCTGCATCTATGATGTGGCCACTGACATTCTCTTGTGAAAATGCAGATGGTCTGAGTTCCATGCAAAAAGAGAATGAGAAAATCTCTGAGATCTCAGGACGTTCCCAGAAGGTTTCCAGGCCTCCTGAGTACACAGTGAAGTTCACATGGTTCATTGATGAGTGATCAGCCCGTGGAGCCCACTCCTTTCGTCTTTGCTGCAGTTGTGAAAACTCAGAAGTAAAAGGACCAAGAAATAGGAAAGCTTTTGACACTGCATAATGCTGAAATTCAAAGGGGATGGTGAAATCTTTTCTTTTCTCCTACTCTCCTATCTTCTAAAGCAGAAAGACAGGAAAACCCCTCTACCTCTGTGAAAGCATTTTATCCCAGTCATTTATTAATCAACCAGCAAGGAAACCTTTCCCACTTCTTTGTATTTTCCTGGGTTGAAACATGTCCTGTATATCTCACAGACACTAGAATAGTGAGTTTTAATTAAAGGATTCTGGAACTTTATAGTCAAAGTTAGACAGATTTCTTCATACTGTTGTGATTCAGTTAGAAAAGCTAGGACTGGAAATTGCCATTAACTTCCCACTAAAAATAAATATCTGTATAATTTTTACATTACTAAATCTTAGGTTATCAGAAAGAAAAAAATAATTGCGTTAAAAATCAGCTATTACATTTAGGAAATGGTCTGGCAACAGAAATGAAGAAAACAGTAAAGATTCTGCAAAGTAGGTCCAATTAACTATACAGTTCCTGTAAAACAAATTAGGGTTTTCGTAATATTAAGGCATTTTTTTCTAACTCCAGCATACAATGTATTAAGGGTATAATGCTAACTAACATCCTGGGCATTATAAAATTTGGAATGTGCTTGCCAATGCATAATTTCACACAGCAAAGAGAAATCAGGAGGGATTAATTCAGTGCCTTTAACTTAAACTTAAAAGATTATTATCAAGGTCCCCTGTCAGCCAGCCTTATTTTTCACCCATGGGAGACAGCTGCAAGTGAAAAACACCTGGCTAACCTTCCTTTCACAAGCCTGTAGACTTTTTGACATGGAACCAATGTATCTACATAAAGTGGCATGTGGTAAGCAAACAAAACCCAAGCAAAGTCTAATGTATTAGGAGCTGCTATTCTTTGTTTTACATAATCCATGAGAAACCCAGATGAAAAATCCCCAGTTAACCAACCCTTCCATTCTTTGAAAGTTTGCTGGTAGCAGGGCTTGGCTTGTTGGGTTTCTAATCTCAACCAGCAATCTCACATTTAGTGCTATTTCATATCTTCTCTTTATGTATATATGTATGTATGTATGTATGTATGTATTTATTTATAGGAATACTCATCTAAAATTATATACCTGTAAGTGTTCACAGTATCTGTCATCCTTTAGACTTTCATGTCATCATAGCGATACAAAATGGGCAATTGAGAACTCCATGGCTAGGCATAGACATCGGAGTTTTTCCTGATTTTATATTGTCAGGAATGTCTACTCTATTTTATGAAGAATCAAAACCAAGTGGAGAGGTGAAGATAAGTTCTTCCTTGGGGAGAATAGCCCACAGACTAATAATATGGGCTCTATGTAGATAGAAAGGTGTCCAGATTGATAGAAACATATTTTCTTCCTGGTACATTTACTTCTCAGGCAGAATCCCGAGTCACAGAGTGACCTGAAAACACTTTTCACTGAAACAGCACATATTTTTCTAAAACAAAAGATCTTTAGGCTAAGGTAGCATTATTTTGACTGCTTGGCTATAAGATCTACACAAGTACTCTTGTAAACAAAAACTGCAGTTTTGTTTTGCTTTTGGAAATAAGCAATTCTTTGGTCCATTGTCCTGTCAAATAGCCACTAAAATCTATATGAGAGTAGGAAAATGAACTCATTTTACATGCATATAATATTAAGAGGGTCTAGTTTTACCAAATAGCTTTATATAAAATCTCTTTTTTCCCCCAATATCCATGACAAAGGCAGTAAAGTATTGAAGTCTGTTCATGAATTTTACAGTAAACTCATCACCACACTATTGAATATGCACTCAGGTAGCTAATCAGTGTATTAGAAAACTAAATCAGGCAGAGTACCAATCCAACAGACCTTGCTTTTTACATATGCATTTGGTTTGATTACTGCATTTGCAGAAACAACTGAGTTACTGTCTTCTTGTGGATAGCAGGAGTTCACAGAACATGAATATTACTATGTATACATAGCAATTTCTATGTATTGTACGGTATCATTATTCTACTTGAAAAATGATGACATGGTATCAGACAACTTATGCTGTTATGCAGAAAATTGAATTAATAAAGGAGTCTTTTCTGCCTTAGAGCTGCTGTGTTTTTTCAGTTATCCTCTGTGAGAGCCTTTTTAATTTGGAAACTTCACACATCTTTTGCACACGATTTTTATATTACTGAAGTACAATGACCTGTTGAGGTAAGATCTGGCTGAGCTGCTATTTGGATAGCAAACATGCTAATACAGGCTGTCCTCTACAGAGAACAAGGAGTAGGTAATTATTTCATTTTATTGAAGAAAGCCTGAGGTGTAGAGCTATCTGATAATTGTTCCTGGTTTCACTGGAAATCTATCACACATATCTTGGGCCATAAGGGAACACATGTAAATGAGTCTTCATTGGTTATTGGTTCTTGTCTTTTATGAACAAGACTGAAATATCGTCTTTCTGTTTCCTTCCTTGTTTTTCCTCTGAACTTACTAGAAGCCATCCATCCTTCTTTGGTCTTCAGCTTTCAAGATGGACTTACTCTTCTCGGTGGTAGCAACAAAAACTAGCAGTTTCTCCAAGAATGCTGAAATAGTACATAATCGTTTCCACCAAAACTAATATTTTGCATTTCACTTCAGACAATTTAATGCAACTATGTTGTGTGAACACCATATGTTCTCCAGCATTTCTCTTTCTGTTCTGGTTTGCCTGGATGACAGGACACCAAAAAATGTCAATAATAATCCATATTTGAGGACCTCAGGCGAATAAGTTAATTGCAAGAGTATATGAAGAGAAAGAATTATACATTTATTAATAAAATGATCACTGATCATTTTTTCTATAGTTTCCCTTAGCTTGAACTGATACAGAACTTGACTAAAAGTAGTACAGTATGAAAAAGAGGTCAAACTTACTACTCCAGGTAAAAGCTTCTTTTTCTTTACTTACATGTACTTTAACTGTGTCACTTCATTTGTTTTACCCTATGCACTTGCCAGTTAAACAACCTGAAGTCTCCAAACCAATTTGCTGCAGACATACAAGTGGCCTAGAGACCATCTTCAGTGTGATGAAAAATGCATTTTAATTCCTAAAGCAGTTGTATAGAAACAACTGTAAAATAGTAAAAATATTTCTTTTAGCAGGTGACGAATACAGGCTTATTGAAAATATATTTTTTAAGTGTAGTGGAGTTGCATTTTCTTTTCTGTTCATTCATTTCCTAGTGTGAACTGCAGATAAAAATTGTTCTCTTGTATGATTTCAAAGAAACCATATTCCATAAGTAGCTTTTGTTTTGTTCTGTACATTGTGGCAGTTCTTTTACGTTGTTTCTTATTACGCCTTCAAATATTGTCACTTGATTCTTCTAATGTTAATTACCTCTACAAGTTTCCTCTAGCCTTTCTTAAGAATATGAGCAATTTTAAATGCACCAAAATGACTTCCATCTTGTGTGCATTTATTAAGAATAAATACACTTGACCCAGGACTGAGCCATCTAATGTGGCTCCTGTGGAAGCTTCCACAAACATTTTTCATAAATTATGTGAGTTCCTGAGAAAAACTCTTTGTCCCTTCTTTCTGCAAGATCTTACCTTGTTGGTTCTCCTCACTTGGGTGGTGGTTTAGGTGTCTTCCTTGGGCCTCCCCCCTGCCTCTGCCCTCATGCCTTGGAGTCATGTGTGACTTCCTTGCCACCTTGACAGTATCTGATTTGCACTCTCTCTTTTTTTCTTGAGGAAATCTTGCCCTCAGAAGGGATTTAAGGATATAAAATAATGACCTGTTGCATAACAATTTACCTTGTAGTTGTTAATATTGTTTAATCAGGACTTCTCCCAGAGCAGAAATTCTTTCCTGCTCAGGACTCAATACACTACATAAAGGATGGACATCCACAAATATCAAGTTTGTTTTGCCATGCTTAATTTCAGTATTTGATTACTGTTTGACAAAACAAATATATTAAATTTAACTTCTGACTTTTAGTTTAAAAATCAGTATCCCTGACAGCAGACTTTCAAAAGACCTCCCAGGGGGACTGAAGTAGACATACACTTACTGTAAAAGCTAGGCTAGCAGAATTAAACTGTTCTGGCAAAGATTTCAAGGAGGCAGGATTTCTTTCCATATATACAAGCAGAAAGAAACTTTTCTTAATCCTGGGAGTAGGGGAAGGACAAGGTGAAGGAAGCATAAAATTAATCTGCCAGTATTTTGTACTTAATATTTTTATCATAGAAGCATTTTGAGTTCCACCAGACCAGGTTTCTGCTATGGATAAATGATTCTGTTATTTAGACAAAGAAAGTCAGTACCCAAATACCTACAATCTGCAGTGCCTTGATATCTTGACTCTGGTGGGAATGCATCTGTAGTATTTTGTATAAAGAAATATAGGTCAGGTATTGCTGCTGTACTTTTTTCTGCATGACAATGTAAGAAGATGATTAGCGTACTATTCTGGTTGAATGAATTTAGAAGTTTAAATTATACTCCATCAATTCATTTACTTATGAGTCGTACGAGGTCCTGGTAATGTTTTCATGTGTAATATGCCACTGAGAAAGCTGGCAAGAGGATTGCACACTCCTCTTGTTTCTGGGTTCTGATATTAATGGTGGCTGTTTGAATATGTTGTGGCATGGAAATGTTCTGCCTGATAGGAAATTACAGGAAGCAAAAATTAGATAATTTCTTGAAGATGCTATAAATTACACAGAGGATGGAGTAGATGGTATATAGAGATCACACAGTTAAATTTCCCTGGCACTGAACTCCATCCCTTATGTATCTCTAACAATGGATTGGACTGAGAGAGATGAGCATAAATTATGGTTTCCAAAATGAAACCATAGACATGTGAGATTTGGACTAACTTTGGGCCAATTTTGGCCCCTTTTAATGTGTCTCCTTTTAAGCATACAACAACCTCAAACATTCTTGCCATGAAAGAATGCATGCAGAGTAACTGAAAATCATCCCATTTATTTCCATTTTCAGGTCTCAGCAACAACATTTCCCTTGATTCTCTCCTGCCCACAAGATACCACTTTCTGTAATAATAATTTTGCAGCAGACACATATGATATTGCTTCCAATCTCTCATCTTAAATCCCTGACTGACAGGTCTGACAGAAACAAATAGTGGGTGGGTTGATAGATATTGTGTTTGGATTTGCTTTAAAGTACCTTATTCCCCCTTCTCATCCTTTTTTTTTTTTTTTTTTTTTTCCCCTGGTTCAGCACTTATTTCTATATATTCATTATGATCACAACTTCCAGTTTGCTTGGTATATAATCATAGGTCACTATACTAATATTATCACAGCTGTGGATATAATTTCATGTTACTTCCTTTGGCGTATCATGTGCTCTTTCCTTTTTTTTTTTTTTTTTTTAATATACCTCTGTATCATATTCCTTTAATTTTTTTACAAAGGAATGTTTTCCAGTTTTGTTTCCTGTACAGTATTGCAGGATAGACCAGCAGCATGCCAAATGTCTTCTAGACTCTTGCTATTTTAATTCTCTTCTCAATAGGTGCACTTTTGTAGATGCCAATAGATCCCATCTGTGCCCTGGTTGAAATATTACGAATGACTCAGATTAAAACTACATGTTAGCAGAAATACCTGAGTAAACTTGGGCAGATTCCTTTTCTAGTCTGCTGAGTTCTTGTTCCACCCCAATCTGGGCAGGCCACAAAGAACATTAGCTTCAGAGTTTGCCTCCTCTGGGCATTGGCTTAGAGTTCAGACTTGTGGAATGTGTTCACAGTTGTTAATATTTGTCCACTTTTTACAGCTTCTTTGCTTCTGGTCACAAAAAAGCTTATCTCTAAAATGAACATTTTTCTCTATGCATTTGCTGATATCCTTTCTTAATGAAGGCAGTATAATATATCAGAGATACTTTATGTTGAATTCAGACTCTAATAGTAGGTAGGTATGTGAGGCATAAACCAGTTGCTCTTAGACTGAACTAGGTCAAGGACATAGATGGGGTTTTTTTGTGCACCATTGCCAAAATCCATCTAAAATTATAAAAACACAGGTAATACAAAAGAATTTGTAAGACCTAGTAGTAATATCAGCTAATTACATAGCAATTTTATTGCAACAGCTGGTGAGACATTTTACCTGGAATTAAGGATTAGTATCTCCATTTTGTCAAAGGGGTAACTGAGGCAGAGAGCATTTAACTTGTTTCTTCAAGATGGCAGAATAAATCAATGGTAAGAATTGAATGCAGGTGCCATCCAATAAGGAGGTCTGGCTCAGTGTTACTGGGATTCCTAATGGGAAATCTGCCATAGAATGTAAATGAAATCTTGTAATTTTGTGATACTTGGAGGTATTCATGGGCTTAGCACCTTTGTGAGGGAAAGAAGAAAGGAAATGGAACATGTACCTTGAGCCAGTACAAGAAGATTTTCTTTACTTTTACCACATATTCATGGAAAAATTGCAGTTTTCTGATATGAGTGTCCATTTGTGAGTCTGTCTGTATGTTATGTCATATCTTCTTTCCCCTGCCACTTTTTCAGCAAAATGCAGGAGCTTCGTGAAGATCATGCTTGTGAGTAGCTTCTCTTCATTTTACCAGCAATGAGGAAGTTGCATTAATGTATTTTTCATTGTTACATTGATGGATTACCTTTTTCTCCACATATGTGAAAAGGTTATTTCAGAAGGGGGCCAGGTTTTTTCTATCTTTAACAGTACAAGGTATATAATATGTAACAAAATAAGTATTATTCTTCACAATCATCATCAGGGTGAATCAGTGGATTTTAGATTTGTGAAAGAAATATGATTGAATTGTGATTTGAGATAGTGCAATCTTTCCCTGTGGCAGAGGGGAGACTGCAGAGGAAGCTCTTGAGAGGCCTGGTGATATGTGTGTTTTTGTTGTTGTTTATTTATTTTTTTGTTTTTGATTGTTTGTTTTTTAAAATTTTTATTTATTTCCTGCTTTTCTTCTGTTAGTTCAGTTTTAAAATCTAGAGGTAGTAGGCTAGGAAGAGGTAGCAGTGGGTTTATACTGTTCTGTCAAAATCAGGTATAGGGGAGATGAAATGGAAGAATAAGGCACCAAAACACTTTTCTTGAGGATGGAAAGCCTGCTGAAGTGGAAAACTCTGGCTGCCTAATAGCAGTTTCATTTTCAGCCTTCTTCCTTCAGGGTGGCAGATCCAAGGAGGAAGTTAGACAGGTCAGCATGTGGAAAGGTAACAGGGATTTGTAACTATTAGGAAAGGAAGACTGAAAGTTTGTTGATGGGATTAGGAAGAAGGAAGCCCATAGTCTAGAAAAAGATTAAAATTAATATACTTTTCCAGTTCTCTGAACTTGCTGAGGGTTCACTAGCAGTTGATCTCTCAACATCTGCTTTTGTCTCCTCCTAGGAGCTTTCATTGGTATGGATAGAAGCTATGTTAACAAAGATGGCAACACTGAACCATATAAGTATTCATAAGAAAAGAAATTCACTCTGGGGAGAAGCCCAGTAAAAAAGTGTTTGGGGTGATTCGCTCTGTTGGAGAGTTAGAAGGAAGAGAATGATTCACTTCCCTCAATTGCCTTGAGACTCGAAGGAGGAACTGCTACACTATTAGCAACCAATTCATAAGAATATGACATTAGAAGGACTTTTTTTTTTTTTTTAATTTAAATAGCAGTGCTATTTAAAAACAGCTTTGTGTGATAGCATTCTGGTACATGCAAGTTTGTGAGTTTAGCTAAGAACATCCTCAGGTAACAATTACTAAACCTTTTATAAAATATTGGTGATCATTGGTGGCATTCCATTTTAGTGTCCTCTTTTGGCACTGAAAATAAACACTGATGCTGAACGGTTCAGAGGATAGGAAGGACTCTACATCATAAACAGTCAGATTCAATGCTGAAATAAAACTTCCAACTGGAAACAGCATCATAAAATATTTAGTGTTAAGGTACTTTAGACTCCCATTAAACTGTATAGAAGTTCCCCAGAACAATATACAAGTTTTCCTTCTTTTGTTAACAAAGATAATTATATTTAGTTGCTTTGGCATTTTTGCAGGGCAGTTTGAGGCCATCTTATTAAATAAGATTGCAGTCAATTATCTGCTTTATTGAGTATTTGTTTTCTTTTGAATGATCTTTATATTGTTTGCTAGTTAATTTTTCTGTGGTGAGGAAACTCATTAGAGCTCTTACTCTACCTGCTTGCTGGAGACTTACTCATCTGAAACCGAAAATCCAGCTAACGTGATCTGAATTTGATTGGAGCTGTAAACCTTTGCTTCATTAAAATACGGAAAATCATGTGCCTGTTTTCATTGCAATTTATAATTACTTCCTTTTCTTGCTGCTTGATGCAAATAGGAACTGGCCTTTATTCTGACATGGAAGATACAGCACCAAATCAACAACTTTATCGCATGGAACAGATGGTGAAGATCACAGAGATTTCCAAGAAAAGACAATGTAATTTTAGTGCTAAATTACCCTTGCTGAAGGGCCTAACCTCCAGAGGTTGATAGGGAATATGATTTTATGGTATATTTCTTGTTCGTGTCTAAGCTTAGCTCACTAGAGGGTAGGAAAGATTGAACCTTTGTTCCATATTGCTGTTTAAAGAGTCAGAATCAGGCCATGGTGTAAACATTGGTAGTTTCAGAGCTAATTTTAATAGGTCTTCATTCATTCAGTGGTTTGTGCAATTTATTGCTGTGTATAAAGTGAAGAAATAAAGTGATGAGAGGGAAAACTCCTGAGCTGTTGAAACCAGTGACAAAGCTTTCCCTAATATGCTGAAGATGATTTAGGCATCTTCCATGGTGTAGTGTGACAAACATTCTGGGTCTTAAAAGGTATTTCTTATTTTAGGAGAGAAACAATAGCTGTTTCTTCTCAGGGACAAACAGAAAAGAAGTATATATACAGCCAAGCTTTAATAATACCAGAATGTAAGTATCTCATCCTGTGAAGTGCCTGGAATCCTGATTTTAGAGTAAACAGAGTTTGTATTTAAGCATGTATCTTTTGAATGGCTAGGAAGGACACACTCTAATGCAACCTGGATATAGGCAGGTTCCTTTGTTCTTTTGTTCCATAAGTCACATGAAAAAGTTAAAAAAGGATAGATGTTTAGTCATAAACATTCTGGGAAACTGAGAATTGCAAACTGTACAGAAGTTGATAGTAGAAGCATATTGTAGAGCCTCACAGTAAACCATTCTGGCCCTGGGAAAAGAGTTGCTTTTAAGGGAGTGACCTAAATATTGCAAGTCCTCAACTGCTGCAGAAGGCACACATGCAAATATCATAAAACATAAACGAAACAGTGTTAGATTTGTGCTCAGACAAGGGACTGCTGTGTGCTATAGAAGAGTCTGTTCAGAGTTATGTGGACACATGGTCACAAGATGTTTTCTCTGGAGGTGCCCACCAGTTACCCACGTTTGTCAGTAACTAGTAAGAAACAGGTAAAAACTGTCAAGAAACTTGGAAACACCATTGCATCCAATGAAGCCAGCCTGTATGCACTGGGATAGAATACTATTTGCAACTGAGTGTGTCTGCAAGTAATTACCCTGAAGAGAGAAACCACATTGATTTAAAAACTCCTCTGATGGATTATTTCTTGTGGTTTGTGATGCATCCTGTTTAATTGAAGTAGCATGCCATTTTAAGTAAGGCAGAAGCAATATTGGGTCACGTAAATATAAAATAACAAGGCACCAGAGAACTTGCCAGTGGTCATTTGTGTGTTGGTGGCTCAATTTTTGATGCTGTTCCAGCTGAACTTTTTAATCAGAAACCTGCTGAGGCTCCTGCCATTTCTCCTGCCCAACCTCCCCAGCAGGCTGCCTGTCACCACTTCAGAGCAGAGCATTCCAGGTTTCCAGGTCAATGGTTCTCAGTGGTTTAGCCATCACTTTTATATTGAGAAGTTGTAATAAATTGCCACAAGTTTATAGACTGGCTTAACCAGGATTTTCTGCTTTATGCATAATTTTTTGAAATAAAGTGAAAGTTACATTTTTTTGTTGCATCTAATTATAGTTAAGATTGACTTCTAGAAGTCTGCTGGGAATTTTTCTACATTTTCTTAAATACAACACCTTTAAGTGATTCTATTTTTCTGGTTTGGAGAGTGTGTCCAAGACTTTCCAAACTTAGTTTAAATGTATCCAGCTTAACTTTAGCCATTTAATTGAGACACCTAACTTAGGATCATCTACCTATCTCAGTAAGTTCCCTTTCTGGTTAATATAGACATAGTCCAAATAACAGTAAAATTGCCGTCTGTATGTGTATCACTTTCCTTATAGCAAAGGAGAAGCCTGGAATGAGATTGTCAAAAGTTAGGAGGCACAGTCTGTGCCAAAAATAATGTTGTTCTGTTTGAATTTAGATACCTGTTTTGGTTTGATTTTCCACTCTGATGAGAACTCATTGGTTTGTAGAAGTCTTACTTCACTGTTCTGAAAATTGGACAAATATTTTCATCTAGTTATTTTAATATTTCTGCAACAGAGCTGTGAAGAACAGATGGCAGAATCACCACTTTAGAAAGGCCACTGATCTCTTTTTAAAAGGTTTCAGGACCTTAGCTTTAGTCATTTAGCTTGCAAAATTTCTGATCAAGTTGCAGTTAGTATATGTAAAGAGGATCAGATTTCATACAGGTGTGTATATGATCACATCTAGTTAAACAATAGTTACTTTAACAATTTCTTTCAGTGGTAAGGTTTCTTTAAATGAAGTGTGAAGTTCTTAAAAATTACTTCCACCTTTTGTTGACTTGACATAAGGCAAATAAAAAGGTGTTTTGTATATACTTCTAATACATGAGTATTTTCTATAGTCTTTGCTCACCTGTGAAGGTGACAGTGTTGCCAGTTACCTTAAAAGTACCTAGGTGAGTTTCTGTATCTGTTAATTTGGAAATGGAACAAAGTCAACAACAGGACCGTTGTTGGGACTGCAGGCTGTATATATAAAGCTGTATGATATGCTCTTGCAATACCCTTAAATAATATGTAAGGGTACATATTAAGGGTACATATTTCTGTTTTAGGAAATACAGAATTGATTTGAAACTCCTAAAGGTTTTCTTTTGACTTAACTGCACAGAGTTTCAGTGACTGAATGATATGGAGTCTGAATTAATGAAAGAGTATAAAAAAGTCTTCAATCTTCAGTCTTAAACAAGACTTCAGTAAACAAAACTTCAATCTTAAAACAAGACTGAAGTACATATGCAGTTATTATTCCACTACCGTTCATCAAGGGCAGTTCGGAGTGAATTTCAGTAGGACTTCTTGTGGAATGGAATGTTTAAATTGCAGAAGGATAGCAGCAGTTCTCCGCAAGTTGTGATGCCTTATCAGTTGCTCCCAGATAATGTGGTTGCATAGCTTCGAGTGCTATACTGAAGTGGGTCAGAAGTTTCTACTCCATTCTTTGCCTTTTATAAGCAGCTATTCAGAATATCTGTGATTTTGATAAAAGTAATGACAGACCAGATTTCTAACAAGTGTGTAAGCTATTTACATTAATATTGCTATTTTCTTTCCCCCTTAACAAGGAAAACAATTAAGGCAATAATTTTTAAATTAATCTATCTATTAATGTCCCCACAGTTAATACCAAGGTTTTGTGCTTTAAAATTTAAAATCACTTGTTATTAAAAAAAAATAAAAAATTACTGCACCAATTTCTTAAGAGAATCTAATGCATTAAACTGTAACCAAGTAACCAAGTCCAAATACAAGTATTTTTATGGAATACTTTCAACAATATGTACCATCTGCTTAATGTGTTCATAAAACCAAATATTAATTTCCTGGTAAATCAGTTGTAAACCAGAAAATATTATTATTATTATTACAATAATTTTTGCATATGATAAATGTCTCTGTGGCTCAAAAGGTTAAAGTTTAGAATAAGAACTGGCATTTACTTTTCTCTTCAATTTGGCTAAAATTAAATTGCCTGATCATGAATCCAAGTCATATTTTATCTTTCATTAAAATAGAAAAGACCTGGAAACAATCTGTAGACCACCGGGATGTCTGAAAGTTATTTTCCAGTTATAAAAATAAACTAGCCTGAATTTATTCACCATCTGTCAGTCTTCCTACCAGTGAACTGAATTTCAGACAGGTTACTTGCAGTGGTAAGGAACAGCTGTGGGAAGCCAGGATACCAAGGTTGCTCTAATTATATTAGAACACAGAGCGGCTTTTGGAAATTTGCAAGAGTTCGGTTACAGTATCTGGGGAGAGATTTAACGTATTGAGAATTCTCAAGAATGCACATATTTCCTACTGTGTTTGAACCTCAAAGGGTTCATTCAAATGGAATGGAAATGAGCAGAGTGACCTTCCCTTCCTTAATTGTTCTCCAAATCAGAATCTGTGTGCAGGGGTGGGATGAGTATAGGTGAAGCAAGAGAGTTTTAATCTTATTAAGGTAATGCTTGGCTACCTTGCCATGATAACCTTTGGGGACCTATTGACTTTGGCTACCTTATTAGTGGTATGCTATTCTGCTTGAGAAAGAGAAGCAAAAGCTGATTTTTAGTCCATGAATGAAGTGATGATGACCATTTGTAGTTGGGTGAGCTGTGTCACGTGTATATGAGGATGCTCAAATTTACTATCAAGTTCTCTCTGACTCCCTTAAGGACACATGTGCAACAAGATTAAGGACAACTCTACTGCAGAGAGGGATGTAATCAACCTGTTTGTATTCTGAAATTTTTGTTATCTCTTATAATTATTGTAAAGATGTATCAGTACTCAATAAACATAGAGATAAGTGCATTTGGAAAAAAAAAAATCTTATTTAGACTAATTTGGATTCTAAGTGACGCAGAGAGATGGTTCAAAAGTGGTTTCTCCTCTCAGGAACAAAGCAAGGAAAGATAAAGTGGAAAGGCACAACAGAAGAAGCGTTTCTATCTGTATCCCATAATGGATTTGGTTTCAACATAGTAACAACTCAGTGAGTGAAAAGGCTTTGGAACCAAAACCATATGACCTTGAACTGTAAGAATGGCAGGTCAGATCTCCTTGGAAACTGTTAGAAACATAAATGGAAAGCCTATTCCTGTATTGCACACTTATGTAACAAACTGAGCAAAATTGCTTTACAGAATGAATGAAGCGCAAGAATAGTTAAAGAATTGTTTGAACAGTATTTTTGAAGATAAGTGATTTCTCTATGTCTTTCATCTTAGTTCTTTTATTTGAACAAAAGCAGCTTAAAATTACCATGACATATTCAGGAAACTACTGACAGACTTCAGGTCTCGCTATGCCAGAATATGGAAAAAAAAAGGAGGCATGAAGTATGAAGCCATGCTGTCTGTCAAACTTATGGGAAGACTGGGCCGTGCATCAGATTTATGAAACAATGCAAATAACTTCCTTAGGCTGAAAATTGGAAGGATATATCATATTTTTCCAAAACTTTGTAATAATACTCTTTTCCAAATTCTTGCAGTACAAGGCTGTCAGTTCCACAGATTCAAGTACTGTGCATTTGAAAACATGTATGAGGAAAGGCTAGATGGCTGGCAAATAATATATTCTCCCAGAGTTCATTTGTGCTTCTGTTACTCATTGTTCTACTATAGAAGTTGTCCTGCTCACAGCAGAGGACTCCTGTGAGTATTGGGGCACAAAGGCTGAAGAACTGAATGTCTGACATTTTATAAAAATCTAAGGAGACAAGTCATTATTAATACCTTAGAACTACATCTCTGTTCTTCAGTCCCCTTGGTATCACTGCTTGGCATGGAAGTTCTGGCCATATTAACACTGGCTCAGTCTGAAGTTTATTTCTGGAAGCTTTTAAAAAACAGCTGGGGAGTACCTTTCAGTTTTAGTCATGTACTGTGGCTTCTTTTTCATGTTTTAAGGTTGGAAAAAATCCCAGGACTCTCCTTTAACCTTATGTGACTTCTGTATGAAAACATCTAGGTTCCTAACCTTGTTGATTTTTTGTGGTAGAAAAAAATGGCCAAGGGGTATGTCTAATTGAAAACTTTGAAAAAGCTTTATTCATATCCCATATCCTCTTAAAATTACCTTTTTCAATTTGCAATTTTTCAACATTTGCTGGAAAATTAAAAATGTGTCCTCAGGCTTCATACTGTGTGCAGTATTTAATCACAAATATGATGCCATGACTAGCTTGTTGCTGAGTCTTCTGGTGCTTTTATTGTGAAAGGCTTTGAGGCAAGGCTACCTGAATTTTTGAGTATTTGACTACAGAAGTCCATCTTAAAATGCAGATATTCTGTGCAAATCCAGTAGATCTTTGTTGCTTCCACTTAGGACTTTCAGGAAAGAAATAAACGGCTATGGTAAAGCAGGACCTCTCTTCCTGGAGTCTTACAATTCAGGTTAATCCTTTTATCCACTCTCAAACCTCATACATACTTATGTCACCTGTATCTCATTTTCACTTTTTATGCTTGTAGAAAAAAATAAGTTAGATCTGTTCACATCTTTTGGTTGGCATGACTATCAGGTTTCAGTATCTTCTCAGTTGCTGGTCTAGTTCCCTTCTGAAGAACTGCTTCTAAACTGTTCTGCATGACCAGAATATGGAACATGTGAGTCTTTCTTGAAGTACTAAAAAATACATTTTTCTCTTTTTAGTAGAAGTGCAAAAATCTCTTGCTACAGGAAAGACTAGTCTCAAGATATTATCAGCTGGCTTGTCCTAATCCTTGCAGTTTGAATAACCCTTCACTTTATCATTTTAATGTATGGAGCTTACCTATTAATAAATTCATAAATTTTCTTGGGTATACTTTTAGCAACATCACTAAATGGGAAGTTGCTAAAAAGAAATAGATAGAACACTTTGATTTCAAAGGAGCAAAGAGTTCCTGGAGCCAGCTTGCTGGGAATTAGCTGAGCAGTAGCCAAAATTAATTAGTTCTTTAGATCTTGGTACTCTGAATTTCCCTACCACTCAAGATTGCTTTGGTGATATTTGTTATCTTTTTCACAGCTATAGCAACTTCAGGTGACATTTTCAAAGGTCTTAAAAGAAATAAACTGCTCGAACCCCAGTAATTTGTAATAGAAGTTATAGGAATTCAAGTAAAGTTTTTCAGGAAACAAGCTTTTAGTAAAGAAATAAAACTGTACAGATTGACTCTCGAATTGTTCATTTTTTGGTCAGTAAAAGAATAGGGAAAACATATGGATTTCAGTTCAATTTTGTCAAAATGAGACATGTCTATTTAGGTTTCAGAATTCAGCTTCATTTGGAATCATATACATTTATTTTTTTATAGCACAATGGATAGTATAATCCAATATCTTCTTTTTAACTTTTTGCATCTATTTCAAAGCAATTTGGTTTATTTTATAGAATCGACCAGAAAACTCCCCAAAATAGTTCATCACACAGCTCAAGGAATTGTGCCTAAGTTATTTAGACTCAATGCAAATATTCATGGCCAACAGTAGTTTGCGTAAGGGAACCAAAGGAATGTGGTTGATTTATTTTAATTTAGTTTTTGTCCTCACTTTAGAAAGGAAAATGAAGAGGAAAAGTCAGTACATGTACAGAAATCTCTATGACATTTCTGGCAAGATCAAAATACCAGTGATTGGAAACCTTTCCTTCCATGATGAACACATGGATGGCAGTGAAAAATGTTATACCAATGTTATCTGCATTACAGTGTATAACAGAAGTTTTGTCAGAGAAGCAGTAGAATTTATGGGATGGAAAGTTAAGTGAATTAAGATCTGGCAATGATTCACATTTGGGCCAGTAGCTTAAGACTTGGTTTCTTACAATTAGATAAGTCCCGATTTTGGACTGTGTTCACTCTCAAATATGTAATTTGCTTTTCAGAAGACTTGTAGCTGTCATTTGAAACATGCTTTGTAAACATAGGTTGATATCATAATTGCAATAATTTATTATTACTAATGGTTTACTTTGATACATCATTTGTATATGCTCCATGGGCACATGTTTGAAAGCAACTGTAATGTGCATAATTACTGAAAAATAGTAAAAGAGGAGAATTTTGGTAGAACTGCTAAGATGCTGACTATCTTAATATAAACTAGTAGCAGGATATCTGTAATGAAAATTCAGAGACTGAATTTTCAGTTGGAAAAGTCCAGACTGAATTGGTAAATCTGTGATTATCGATCTAGAAATTATAAAAATTAATAAGAATTTTTAGAAAAAATAGAAAAAAGGGAACAGAGTTCCCTCTGTGGCCAGTTTTAAAAAATAGTCTTCAGTATCTTCTATTTGTGCTTGTATGATTTTCATCCCATTAAAGCATCTCAAATCATTACTAGTTAGATTTAGTAGCCACACAATTATGTGAGAAATCACAGAATGAAGAAAGATTTGAAAAAAGTTGACATGTCAAATTCCAAGAACACAAGTCTGTACCATTCTACTGTTTGCACTTGGTGTGTGCACATTTAATAATTTTAGATTTTTCTGAAATAGAACTATGCCAGTGTTATGCAAGCATTCTTAGAACTTAGCATAAGTTTCATTTTATATGGTTTACTCATTATTTTAGAATTTCATGCCATTTTTTAACTGGTTTGTAGCAGTAGATGTAGAAGGGGTATTTCAGTGTCTATTACTAATGTCTTCTACTTTGTTCCTCAGAATTTGAATAATTCTAGAGAAATCATTTTCACATATCCTCTGGAGAGTCTAGAGTTGAAGTGGTGGCTACCTCTTGGTTAATTGTAGATACCAAGAAGTGAATTAGTGAATAGGTTGTGTTTTAGCAAAGGCTGGACTCGATGATCTTGGAGGTCTTTTGGTGATTCTATATGTTCTGTATATACTCTGGCCAGTACAGAATCCAGGTTCTCAGAACTTTTCAAAAGAAATCCTGGCTGCCAAAAAAACAGGAAGAAATAAAAGCACAGGGAGCAGTGGTATTCATATGAATGTTTTGAGTACTTTATCCTCACATTAAACCCGTGGAATGAGGATAAAGTTCCCAAATGCAAGTGAGAGATACTTGAATTCTTCTAGAGGACTAATCCTGTGGACAACTGACATATGGTATACAGCACATATGGTATAAATTCTAGGGTGCTCCTTCTGTTTTTCAGTTCAGATACCAAGCTCCTAGCCAACTGGCAACAAAGAATGGGTGGATAAGGCTTGCCTATAAAAGTGGTCCTCAGTCGGAGGAAAGCAATGCAGTTCTCCTTTGTGTTCAGAATGGATAACTTGTTAGATCAGGTTAGTCAGCCTTAATTTAAGACAACTTTTGATCTGGCAGAGATTATTGCAGATTCTTTTCTCCATCAGATCCTTAGGAAAAAAAAAAAAAAAAGTAAGAATTTATTTTCTATATCTTTCTTTCTTCCACTTGGGTTACACGAGCCTCCAATCAACCTCCAGAAAATAAAATTGAATGATGTTGCATGTTAAATTGACCTATCTACAGTTGAATTTCATCCCAGCAGCCTTTCTGATTTGACATTGATACTCCTAATTCTCAGAAGTAATAATTTGGATGGAAAATGCCATGAAATGAAAGACAGAAGAAAAGGCTAGGGCTTAATTCAGCTTGGTCCCAGATTTATTCTGAGCTGAGCCAGATAGGGTATTATGACTAGTTTGTGCCATGTATAATTTTATATGCTTTGTCAAAAAGTGCTTCCATCAGCAAATAGTGGAGCAGTAAACTCCATATAATCAGGCATTTTGGAAGATTCAGCTTCATGGCTAACCTATAATAATATTTATTTATTTATTTTGTGGAGAAGTCTGATTTAATGGTTCACACTGAACTGTGGGTAAAATTCTTTCTGTAGAGTACTTTATTACTCACTCAATGCTGAGGTCTTCGACGAGTGTGTTGAGAAGCCTAGTCAGGATGGGAAAACACACTAAAGACTATCATGCTGCTGAAGATGAAAAATTTGTTCAGTCAGAAAAAATTGGCCAGTTAGCCCTATAAAATGATTGCACTCCCATAACTGCCTGGGTGAGGTCTTTTGCTTCATGGCTTTAAGCGTTGTAGGACAGTGGTCTAAATCAAGGGCATCATAAAGTTTTTACTAAGTTTGATTTAATGGGACTTTAGAAGTGAAGTACTTGTTTTATTGCTCTAGTTACACTTTATTGGATCCTGTCCTACTGCCAGTAACAAATTGACAGTGGCCTTTTCGGAGGAAGAAATAGTTAATGTTCTTGTTTGTTTCCTCTCACCATTGTTTTTTTTCTTTGGCATCCCTGCTCAGTCATTTGACCTAAGATCAAGAAATTTATGTGAAAGACATTCTTCAAATGGAGCCTTTCATAAGAATGGCTTAAGGAGGAAATATGGTCTTGGCTTAAACTTCCACTGAGTATAATAGTTACAATGCAAAGGAGATATGTGCTGATGCCACTAGTTGATTGAAAAATTTTTTTCTTCTCTAAGATACTATTTCTTGTTTATCTTTCTTTTGACATTCACTGTTAGACTTCCATAAGGAACAGATATTGGCATCTGGAGTTGTTACTTTTCCTGTCTTTCTTTCCTTTTTTCTTTTTTTTTTTTTTTTTTTTTTTTTTTTTTTTTTTTTTTTTTTTTTTTAATATGTTCAATATTGCTGTGGTGGGGCAAAAAGACTTCCATGCTTTGGAAGTTGTGATACAGTTGTGCAATTTGAAAAAAGAAACCAACCCACTGATTTGGACAGGAAGACAATGAGAAATTATTGAGACACTGCAGGTTATTTATTTAAAAATAGGATTTTTATGAGCAATGTTAATGTGTGCTACCTCAGCTAGCCTGACAATAAAGACTTTGCAAGCTATGGTGACATCTGGCACAGGATCACATGTAGGAATTATGCAGAGGCAATAAAAAGTACTTAATTAACACTGCAAATAGTATTTCAACATTTAGGAGATGTCTGCAAATTTGCATACAGATATGTAATTACATAATTTGCAGCTGTTGTGTTTGTTCCATAAGACCTTGCCACTTTACTACTAGAATGTGTAAATCAGGAATTAATCCTTTTTAGCATCTATTTTCTCAGTAGTCCATAAATATGTGGCAAATCATGGGAACTTGTGGTCTTTCTCATCTTGGCTCAGAATTGTGTGGAAACAGAACTGTATCCCCTAGCTTAGTTCACTCTAAAGGTCTTTTAAGAGGTTTGTAAAATGCAGCTCATCTATTATCAGTTTTCTGATCCCCATTAATGCCTGATACCTTAGTTTGCAGGGTCATGCTGCAAATCTCTTTTGATATATTATTTTCCAGTCTTAAAGAGAATCGAGTTAATATTTACTGTCATTAGTACCTTTCTGGTACGAGTAATTACCCTGTGTTACATGTATACAGGGAACGCTGGGAGGGAAGGATAGCTGACCAAACAAGTGTGCTATATAGGTAGTTCTTTAAATGCACCGTGAATCTGGACAACTCAGATGCCTAAAAAGCAAAACTGGACCAAATGATTAGCTAGTAATTTCTTAATGCATGATTTCTTAATGTAACTTCTAATTATATAAAGCCCCTAGCATATAAGATTTCTTTGCCTGGATAACCTTGGACAATTTTTATTTATGTGCCAACAGACAAAAACATTAGAAATGTTTGTCCAAACCAGCTTTCTTAAAATATGCTTTAATATTAACTTCTATTGTGTTGCTAATATTTTTGTAGCACTTTTCTTATATTTGGCTCAGGGGAGGTTTGCAGAGATATAGTTGATTAATAAAAGGTAGTTCTGGCTACAGAGTTTTAACATACTGAAGTAATACATACAGAAGTTGTTCTTTGCTTTTATTTTTTAACATGTTTTCCCTTGTGGTTTTGAAAGAGCTTTCACATAATCATGCCATTGTCCCTTCCATATAATGGAAACTTCACCTTGTGCATGAGTCCTTTAAAGGGAAAAGTTCAAAGGAACAAGGGAGTTCAGAGCAGAGTGGGTGATAAAGCATCTTAGAAAACAGTGATTATGCTCTCCCCCAGGAGAACTTTATTGAATCTAGGTTTAATTTGTGCTAAGAAATTGACTGGATTGTGGATTGCTAGTTCCTTTAACGTTCTTCCATTAGATGAAAGTGGTTTACAGTAATGTAGCCTAAAGTATATTTTTCTTTATTGACTATGTAATAGTTTCTCGTTATTTTGTTTTGTAATCTAAGTGACATGTACAAAATGAAAATGTGTTTGTAGAATAATTATAATTAACAATGAACATATCTTTAAGAGTTTTGTTGTTGTTTTGTCTGAGTATGAAAACAGAAATTGAAAATGAAATCTTTCTGCCAGAATGACTGATCTGCCTTATAAGCATTGCCAGCAATAGTTTTTATGGAGAGAAGGAAGATGTAGTAACTGAAAGAATAAAATAATGAATCTGCATAAAAGCACTAGACAAAGACAGAAGCAGCAGATGTTTCTTTTTCTCTAAACTGAGTGGATGAGCACAAGGATAAATATTGTTCTCTGCTGATTCTTCCAGCAGAATGTTGCTGGTAAGTAGCTCTGTTGAAAATGGAAAAAAATGGAAACAAGGTCTTGCTTCATATTGCTGTAGCCAGACCTGTTTTCCTACAGTTGATCTTTACCTTTTAATGGGGAGTTCATTAAACAGAGGATGAGCTGAGGGCCAGCAGTGAAGATGGTTCTGAGCTTTCTCTGCAACTCTCACTGCAGAGTGAGAAGTTGTGGGGGACTCAAGTTCAGAGACAAAAATCGTCATGACTCAAGTCTGGTGCAGCCTAATTACAGTAGGCTGGCTTGTTAGCCAGATCTATATGGAGATGGTGTTTTACCTCAATGTGTATTTTCTTCTGAACACAGACTTCTAAAGCAGCATTGTGTCCCACTGGACCCCAGAGTTACCTGTTAGGTCTTCAATATACCTAACAATAGACCTAACATTTCAGGATGAAGCTGAAACTTAGGCATTGTCACCTATGCTGTCCTGATCCATCTGCTCTCCCTTATTTGTCTGGAAGTCTATTGTCCTGTGTGTGGATTCCATGTTCTGGGTCTTGAATCATCTCTTAAAGAACTTTTTCCAGAAGAAAGGTAGGGAGTCGTGCTTTGTCTTGGAGAGTGAGTGGTTGTACTGAAGTGACAGAGTTTGGGAATGCTGCAGACTACCTAGATTGAGGCTGACTTTGTGTTTTCCTGCTGTACAGTGCTAGGGACACAGGCTTTGGTCATGGACCAGGGCTCCCAGCTGCTGCCAGACACAAAGAAGGCCAAAACCACTTCTTGGTGAGTTTGTGTAGCTGAGAGCCTTTCCCCTTTCTCATGTGAGGTAAGAATCTTCCAGCACTGTATAGAGGATGATTAGGGCTAATGGTGCTTCTGCTTTAGTTTTCTGATTCCTTAAGCTACAGTACATACTCACAGAAGACATTTCCTTGAACTAAGGATCCATGGCATTTTTTCTCTTAATTAAGCTGTGCATTTTTGAGATGCACAGCAGAGTGCCTTTTTAAAAAAAAAAAAAAGTAGGGAGTTCCTAGAGGCTCAAGCTGTTTTCTGAACTTTTTTAAAGCTCAAAAGAAATTTTTCTGCAGATTATAACTGATTTTTTTGTCCATGCCATGCCACATGCCAGATCTAGGCCAAACAAATTAGAAACACATATCTTTTATTAGCTGAGCAATCTGATGCAACAGAGTGAGAGCCTGGAAACTCAGACTTTTGCAGGCAGGAGGCTGCCTGAAGGAACTGGTGATAGAATGTCCTCTGCAATGCTAAAGCCAGGAAAGAGTTCACTCACAACTTGTGACCTTGTACCTACAATTCATAGGTCTTATTAGGAAATTTCAGCTTGACAAAGGCCTATCCTGATCTAGGACCATGGCTTTTTACTCCCTGGCTACTGCTATGGCTATTAATAGTAAAAGAAATAGTATATACAAAGTAATTTTTTATTGAGCTGCTGAAAAGGAACTGTAGTTATATATGTTTCTGCAGCAGCTGGCACAGCGCTAGTCTTGTCTGTCATCTCTAGATACTCTTGTTTTATGAAACACTGAACTCACATTATACAAGGCAAAGAAATAATTTCCTTCCTTTCAGTCAGAAATAGATAGTGGAGAAACTCCACTATCAATTTAATTCATCAGCTTCGCTGGCTGTATTTCAAATTTAATAGTTTTCAAATATATTTCTAATTTGCTGCTAAGAAAATTAAAATAAAATTCACAAATACCTTGCCAAAGGCAGCATTCAATACACACTAATCTGCACCTCAGGAAGGCATTCAATTTTTTTTTGTCCATAGCTGCACATAATTAGTCTGTCTGCAAAAAGCATGTAATTTTTATAATGTGTGAAGAGTTTGACAGGTTGAATACATCATTACTTGCACATCTAATAATGTGCAGTGCTACAATTCATTTTCTGAGATGCCATGTGGACTGAAGAAAAACATTGACTTTATCTCTCTTTTTGTTTGGTTTCTTTTTTTTTTTTCCCTTTTTTTTTTTTTGTTTGTTTTGTTTTGTTATAGACATAGCAGAAACCTAGCAGTCTGAAGCAGATGAAAAGCAATGATGGAAATATGTTGGAAAGATGTTTCCATAAACAGTGAACAGTATTGAAAAGCAAAATCCAGTCCCAAGATCCAGTAAACAACAGCATGTTTCAAAGACACTGGGCACTTCAAGCAACAAAAACCCCCACATTTTTATCACAATCCAGTGACCTTGAATATGGATCTGCAAGTGGTTTTGTGTATATGCTTTAAAATAGAATAAAAAAATGACAGGAAACTCAGACATGAATTAACATACCATTGCTTTTTACAATTGGCCTTTGGAACAACAATGTACACTCTGTTGAACATAAAACTTTACTGTGAAATGAGGTTAATTATCTTACTAAATTATGGACATAACTAAACAGAATCATTGAGAAGAAATAGACATAAAGCTGCAGTGAGAACTGCTCAGATTTTTGTAGTTATCTGAAAAAAAGAGCTTTGGATAAGAAGTAATAGCATGCTGGAAAAGGGTATGTGAAGCAGGCAAGTATGAAGAGGACAAAAACTCCTTGAGGAGATGTTTTCTGAGTGTAACTATGAGAAGTACTAGCCTTGTAACTGAATAATCCCTTTCTGTGTAGGACACTTTGAGGGACCAGCAAGGAAGACCTACCTGGCCTTCCATCAGAGGTGCTTCTTGAGACCAGACTTGTTTTTCTTGCAGTTGGTGAAGCCTTAGATCTGATCCTAAAAGCCCATATAGACTATGTGGTGCCCCCACATGCAGATTAGTTGTCAGCTGTGAGAAAGCATTTGGAAGAGCTGGAGGGTGAATGTTATGGGAAGCACACTTTGAATATGGCTGTTCCTGCATTCCGTTCAGTACAGCATAGATCCACACTTTGCTTTGGGTCATAGACAGAAATTAAGCAGAAAAATAGAATTCAAATTGTTACATTCCTTCTTTCTGAAAGGACAACAGGCATTTCTGGTGCTGTTCTTAGTTGATTTTGATAATTTCTTCATCACATTTGCACTGAATATGAAAAAAAGGAAAGAAAATCCTCTGAAAATGAAACATACCAACAGCTCACGCCCATGAAAAGGAAGTTCTGTAATCAAATACTTGAGAGGAAAAATTAAAAGCTCTTCAGCTGTCAAATATCCTGTGTTATACTTCAGCTCTGTAGGTCCCTTCCTTAGATGGGTCCAGCTGGAGTTTTGTGAGATCAGTGGTGGAAGCTGATCTTCTTTGCTAAAGGAAATATGGATTTCTCCCATATAGCATAACTGCTCTGCAGAATCTGAGGTAAGTTTTTCTGAGAAAAGTATATTTTATTCATTTGGGTTTCTTTTTAGAGTATAAATCAAATTCTGCAGTTGTCTTACTATGAATGCAAACAAAAAGTGGGATTTTCCTTTTTCTGTCTTAATGGATGCTAGAATAGTATTTCAATCCCTACAGGTGTACCAGAAGAAAAATCCACTGATAAGTTTATCTAGTCTAGTTACATGAATTGGCGACTTCCTTCCATGATCTACAATAGGAATAGCTTGTGACTTTTCAGATGTGTAAATGGTCCCATCTTCTCAGCACTTCAGACAGAGAATATAGCTTTTCCTCTGTATATGATATATATGATGACTATTAATATACATTGAATGCATGTAATGAAACCTTTATTTTGTTTTGGAATTTTTTTGAAAGCGGATCACATAGCAAAAAAAGTGTATACAATAACATTGTAAGATAAATATCCTCTTTAGCATCTTACACTGCTTACACATCTTACACTTACACTTACAAGCTTTAAAATAAATCAGGATGAAAAATTTGAGATAGAAGAACTATCTTTCAGGAAAATATTTTTTATATTCAGAAGAAAATACTACCTGACTGTCAAAAATCCTCTATTGATTTCTGCTGCATATGTACATTTCTCTTTCCCTTTTAGAAATTTCATTCATTGTTTATATTCAATATTTATTTTGGCTATCTTTTGAGACTAACAATACAAAGTAATTTTTTTTCTGCAATTTTGGGGAATATCACTTGTGATGTCTGAGCCACCTGATTTTTAGAGACAGAATGTTTTGCACTGGGAATAAATAAATAAATAATGCAGTACTCATTATGAGTTACTATGTAAAATCATTGCCTTAATTGCAATTTCTATTTGCTCTTTCAAATGTTGCTTTTTCTTTTCATTGACTACAAATGTTTCTCAAGTTTTGTTAGGAAACAAAATTGTGCTTAGGAAGTAAAGATATAAAGAATGTTAAAGCTATATTTAATAAAACAAATAAAAATTCCAGAGAGCTCTGCCATTTCATTTTTATTTTTTTTAAACTTGCCTAGATGATGCAGTAACACAGAAGACTAGAAAATTAAACATCTTTAACTAAAGAAAACCACTACATATTGTAGTTTTTCTAAGGGAAGTTACATTACACTATAAATGCTAAAAGCTTATCTAGAAGTATTTCCCCTCCCCCCCATAATTAATGATTATTGATAGTTATTTATACATAATTACATTTCAAGGACCCTAGAAGATACATTTTAAACTGAGCACTTGGTTTCATTACTTGAGAGGGCAGCTGTTCCCTTGATGGTTTGGACCAAACATAATGCTTGAAATGAATTGTGTTATTGCAGAAACAGTAACTACTGATAAAAACTCTCAGCCAAAACTGAAATTCTTGGAACTATTTAGTGATATAAATACCAATGAACTACAAAATTACAACCCATTCCTCTGAGACTATGCAACAACAGTTAGTCTTAAGAGATTTAATCATGACTAATTATGTATTACCAGTCCTGATCTTTAACACTTCAATCCACCTTTAGTTGTGCTGTTTATACATAATTTGTCTCTGTTTATGGTTTTATGTGATAACTGTGCCAATCTGCATTTCATTAAAATTGACATGGAGATGGTGGAGGCTTTCCCACTTATTTTTTTTTTTAGATACATTGATGTAGAAATTAACTGTAGACTTGAATGTTGAGAAGTGCTGAGAGCTTAACTTCAAGGACATTCAGGCAGTCTGTTTGAAGGGTCTCTGTGGCCAATGCAAAGGCTTCCAGTGGTCCCATGTTGATGCTGAAAACCCTATTTTCTATAATAACAAAACATGTATAATACATTCCTCTCTCTTTGCTCCATCTCTTTGCTTTTGCTTTGCAGCTTCTTCTTCTGACTGCTTTGTAGTTCACTAGATTTGTTTGAGTTGCTGTGCAAGACAGAAGGGAAACCAAACATCTCTGTATTCCAAACACAACCAGTTGTGTTGGGCAACTTGGAGTAGTGTGACATGCTGAAGTACGTGACATAGGTGTCACCAACTGTGGGCAACTGTGCACTGTTCAGTTATATCAGCCTTATGCTGCATTTGAGTTAATGATATATGCCAAGAGGCAGGGTTTTTAGCTTGGATGATATTCACTCAGTGTTATTGTGACTGCTTCTATGGGAAGATTGCACTTGCAGATTCCTGCCCTCTGAAACATGTCACAACTTTGGAGACCACAGTGCTATCAGTGGATTATCTTCACTGTGTGGAGCAGGTGCACCCTTCAGCCATCAAATCCATGGCTGTGAATTAAACATGTGGAGTCCTCATACAGTACACAGGAAGAGCTAGATACCACAGAGTGACACCAATAGAAGCCACTAATAGAAGGGAAGATTTGCGAAAATTGGTAACCCAAAATATGTTATTCATCTGGTCCTCTGACTAATTAATCAGAGTTGGGCACTTCCTTCCAGGTGGAAACGCTCAGATGGAGTCGTCCTTCTTGGAGGTGACCTCCTAAAACATGCTTGCTTTTTGACCTAGAGACCTAAAATTTCTGTTTCTTGCTTGTGGACAGTATCTCTTTTATTTCACCATTCATTTCTCAAGCTTTTTTGCATGGTTTGTGCAGGTGGTTGTTTTGTGTATTTCATCCCTTTTGCTTCTTTAATAGCATCACAATTCCAAATTCTTTTGGCGAGGCTGATAGATATCATGTACTAAGTGTGTTTGGAGCATACTGACAAGTTCAGATTTTTTTGATGAGGTAGCTGTTTCTAATCTAGTTAAACATTGTAGAGGGGCCTCTGGGCTGTTGGTTTCACACAATCACAAACACAGAATATTCTGAGTTGGAAGGGACCCACAAGGATCATCAGATCCAACTCTTAAGTGAATGGGTTTGTCCTATGACACTGCCCATCTTATTTTTTGTGAAAAGGAGTGCTTCAAAACCACCAGACAGTAGCAACAGAGTGGTTTAGAATTTTGAGGGTATAATATTGGCAGGAGAAACTTGAACTGCAATTTTCTGTTTGACTTCCATCATGTTTTCTTTCATTTGTGGGTGCAAAACTGGCTCTTGTTAATTCTGGGCAGAAAAGTGCTGAGTGGCCTGGTGGGGTGATTCTACTGCTGGCAGCATGCAAAGCTCATAATGCAAGTAACTTTGCTGTTTGTACTTTCCACTTCTTCATGACCTGATGTCTTGAATTTCTGCTTGTTTAGGGATCACTGTGCTGCACTCTGTTTCATGATGTAGGTGTGCTGTTGGGATGGTCTGATAACCACCTATTAGGGATCAAAGCCATGCTCCTTAATCCATGGTTATGTAGATGAGTTATCTGTCTTGTTTTTCAAATATCTTCTAAAGATCAGCTCTGACGGAATGGTTGGAGAATTTCCAGATATACTTGCAGTATAGATTTCTGATGATAGGTCAGATATCCCTTAAATAAAAAATAGCATATATTTTTGCCTTTAAACTGTGAAATTACAAATTTATAAGTGCAGGAATGAAATATTCCCATATGACTATGGATTTAAACATTTCTGTTAATATTTGGGGTAGGATCACCAAAAGCCTTCTACTTGAGAGTAACTCACAGTTTCTGAAGTTGTTTTAAAAGAAGTTTGTTTTGACCTCATGAGCTGTTTAAGCTCAGTGACTCTCATTTTTGAGTTAGCAATAGATAGGAAATTATTTCCTTGTGTAAAAAAAGATATTGAATTCTGAAAGGGGTGTATTTTGAGGTGTTAAAATAACTTCTGATAAGCAGTAGTTTGTGCTTGTGAAGTGTCTGTCAACTACAGCTTTTGTGTGAAGAGAGTTTGGTTTAGTTTGCTTTTCTTTCGGTGTGCTTGGCCAAAGCCCTCTGCCAAAGAAATGTGGGAAGCATGTTGTGGTGCTCAATTTCCCAAGAAATTTCTGGAGCTTTCTACTGGCCTTTCAACTCACAGAATTGCAGCAGGGCAACCATAATCCATTATTCAGCATTTTATGTTTATCAATACTAGATTATAAATACATAGTTTTAGAAATAATATGCACTTGGCTGCTGAAGTAGCCTGTTGTTTTTAGAAATACCAGAGGCGAGCACTAAATGATACCAGCTCTTAATTTTTTTTTTTTTTTATGTGCATAACTTATTGAGAAATGAAACAGTTCATAATCTTTGGACCTTAAATTACATTTTTTCCTTTAAAAAAGAGATATTGATGTATTTTATGTATATATGAAAAGAGATACAATTCATGGTAAGCAGTCTGCATTAAACTTCATCACAGTTAGTCTGTATCAGTTGTCTGGGGCATAAAGTGACAGAAAAATGAACTTTGAACAGATTTTAGTTTACTTATGAAATTCCTCCTGGAGTGCCTAGAAACTTATGTTTGCAGAGCAAGTGGGAATCTGTTAGAAATTACCTCTAGATAAGGTGTATGAGCTGTGTAATGAAATGCTTTCAGTACCAGAGAACATTTGTTTTTAATAAAAAAATAGTTGGACATGAGGATTGTCTCCCTAAAGTAGTTCTTGGACAGGTGATTTCCTGCCAGTAAAAATGTTTTCTAAATTTTTATTGAATTAGCTTCCATTCCTGCAAACTAGTTATTCCAAGGTATGAAAATCAATTCTGACATTTCCATTTTTAACATTTACCTTAACATCTATTTTCTAGAAAGAAAAGCAGCAACTTGTGCATGCACATCTCTAAAAACTCTAAAAGCCTACAAACTTGTCCTTAAATGTGTTGTGTAGTGGATGCTTAGGGAAAAATATGAGGAGTAAGACAAATATGCATTCACTTTTCCTCTCGCCTGGCCACTTTTGGCAAGGGAGAGCTAGAAGCTACACAGTTTTTTTTGAATAGCCACCAGTAGACATACTATTCATGATATTGTCCTACCTTTTTTTATAACACTTGTCAATATTAATTTTCCACAAAGTTCTATGGCAGTAAGTTTCACTATGAAGTGTGAGTGATGCATGATAAAAACATATTTCCATTTATTTGCTTGTCCTTGAGTTTCTTGTTTTATGCTGAAGAGTAAAAGGTGGTCCTCTGTTCGCTTTCTCTGCATTATTCATGGATCTGTAGTCTTTCTTCATACTCACTCTTCATTCACTCTTCATTAATGCTTAACACAAGCATTTCTGAGTCCTACAAAGACTTATCATGAAAAACTTTCAAAAAGTCTTGCCCAGATCTGAATTAAACCTTGAAAAGTTGCAAAATTGAGCATGGTGAAAGGACAGTATTTTTAATAAATAAGTTCTTTATCTATATTCTAGACATAAAATCAGGCCCAGGGAAGAGAGATGTAATTTTCCATTTATTTGCCCCTAGATTTCTTTGCAGGAAAAGTGAAAAAGATCCCCAGCTTCCTGATTCTCTCAGACCTTCACTGTTTTTCTACCAGGTAACCTCAAGCGTTCAATGCTGAGTGTGTTAAAATCAACAGAATATTCAATACTTATTACAAAGCTGCTGTTCTATTTTGCCGTATGAATTAGGGTCTGTGCAAATAGTGACTTTGTGTTTTGAATCCTCGTGCAGAAGAACAAAAGAATAGCATAGCAGAAGGGCTTCTCGGGAGATTCATTTGGTAGGCTGCAGTCATATAATTTGTAAAACACAATTCCCTTTATCTATACAGATATACAGAAATAAAAACACTGTTCTCAGAATGCCTCTTCCCTTTCCTCAGCTCAGCAGCTCTGCATTTCAATCCAGTCTCTACACAAGACTCACCACACAAGCTCCTGTGGTGGCAAGTGCTGGAGTACAGGTTGACACAGGTTGACATTTTAGTAGATTTTTTTATACCTGAACTTTAATATTATAAATATATATAAAGAAAAAAATAGAAAAAATCAGTGGCTTGACCATGGATCACATGGATCAGTGTCACTGACCCTGACACAGTATTGCAACTCTTAATTTTTTCTCCTGTTTTCTCTTGGAAATGCGTATCTTACACATTCCACATTTGTCTGCTGTCATATCCAAATAATGCCAGGGTCTCACGGTCCTCCAATGATTATATATAATACTTAGATCTTTTTATTTCTTATGTAGTTCAAATATAAGATTTACTAGCTTTGAATGAATTCTTACTAGCTGTAACCTGTATAACCTTGCATCTTCTCGTGGTGTGCTTAATCCCATATTTCCTGCTCTAGTGTTCAATATAATTCAGTTCTTCCTTTATGCCTTTCTGATATCTTTTTGCGTAGGCAAACTTCTCCTAACATGTCACCAAATTTCATTGACACATTTCTCTCTTGTTCCTTTTAGTACCAAGTACATCAGTGAAATTATGACACTAGGAGTGATACTCTGAGAATTCTGGTGTAATCTCCTGGCCCTATATATCTTATTTCACCACTACTTCTTACCTCAATTATAATAATTTCAGTTGCTTTGTCTTCCTTAATTATTCTACTAATTACTCAGTTGTCCTGCTAAGTTAATGATTACGTAGTCTGGTTAATAATCTCCTCTTTCTGAATTTGGCAGGCATTTGACTTCAATTATTCAATTATTAATTAATTGATAACTCTACACAATATCTGATGGGCTATAAATTGACTTATCAAAGAAAGTCAGTTTAGCACACAGAGCTTTCAGAGTGGGATGATGTGATTAATTTTCAATAAATACTTGCTACCTTCTGTTCATCTAATGAAGACAGTTCCTGCAGATCATCACTTCAGTCTAGGTTTTCCAGATTATGGACAGGCAAGGGGAAACAGAGAGGTGAAAAGACTTGTGAAAACTGTAGAAACATAAAACTGAATTCACCTGTTCTCTGTATTATTTAGGAACTGCAAACATGACATTTCCCTCCTTTATTTTTATTTTTTTATTTTAAATACTTCATGGACATTTATAGAGCTACTCTTTTTCTATTGTTTTTCTGTATTCTTACAGAATAGAGTCCATTCAAACAGAAATCTTTATATATTTTGCTCATGAAAGTAATAAAATCAGTGTGTTTTTCTCTTCTATACCTCTTTTGATTTTAAGACTTACCTGCCCAAGTAGTTGTGAAGCGTGCCAGTCCTGAAGACATTAAAGATATAGGACACTTTCTCACTCACCTTTAAATTTTCCTTAGTTTTGGTCTTTCCTTTTCCATCTGGCCTGCTTTGACTTCTGCACCATTATTAGCCTCACATGAAATAATTAGTTTCAGCTGTGAAGATCCCTCCTCATATATGAAAAAATTTCCTGGCTACTGTAAATCTTCATCACCAAGGCTAATTCCCTTATAAGTATGGTGCTTTTATTTGGATTAAAGCACAGTGCAACAATTAAACCCACTTACATTTATTCATTCTTTTGACTTCTCTGTTCCAGTCTAGGAGGTAGCTTTAGAAGGCTGTGATTATTTTGATAGCCTGCCATTATGTTGTTTTGATCCCCCATTTACTTCAATGCTTAATCTGATTATTATTTATATCCAAACCAGTAAATGAACAGCTTTGCATTCAATGCTTTTAGGACAGCTTTTGCAGTCTGATAGCTCACTCAGTATTAATGATTTCTCTCTCTAGAACACTTACTCTGGTGTTAATTGAAGGGAAATTCATGGTAACTTAGGAAAATAAATGCAATGAGAACAGTATAAAATCTTCTGAGATAAGAATTCTGAATATGTAGGTTTAATACTTTAAGGTGCTGAATCCCATGATTGCCATAACTTAAGAAGATTTAAGACTAAGCTCTCCAATGCAGAGTCCAACACCTTGCAGAAGTGGAACCTCAGTGAGCATAAGTTGGCTGTGTTAGGCAATTTATTCTCTAATTTTTTGTGTTCTTCATGGTCTCCTTGTCTGGATTACCCCACATTGAACTCTCATTTCTCTTTTTTTCCTAGATAATAGTCTGCACATCTCAGAATATGTCTCCAGTAAATACATCTAGTGACAAAACTATGTCAGCTAAGACTCTGAAATTGTGTAATCTCTGAGGGCAACTGGAACTGTTAGTGTAAATGTTGTTCTAAGAAGAGAAGGGAGTTAATTTCACAGATATGTGGGGCTTGTGTTGTGATACAAAACAGAGCTTTCTTGTCATAGTTACAGTCATGCTGGATGTGCTCTGGTATAGGGTATGGTTATAATTCCTCAGCTATAAAATGAAGTGCAGTCATTGCTCTGACAGTTTGGGCCAAATCAGACTGTCTCCATAGTCTATCAGTAATTACTCTTTCAGTCAGAACTAAAGGTCCGGAGAGTCACACAAGCCTGGACCTATGAAATACACTATTCTTTTGAAGTGTGGAGACTTAGCAAAAGGTTTACTCAATTCCCTAAAAGAAATGCTAAGTAAAACTCACAAAGATGTTGATATTGGAGTAAGAGACTACAGTGATGTCCAGAAGAGGCTGTGTACAGCACATTTTTAGTACCATGAGATATGGGCATGTAGGCTTCTAGGCCTACGCCATGGTACTGGATTTGCAAAGGTCCCTGTTCAGTAGTGAGCTTTATCAGACTTCATGATGAGCATTTGTTAAAGGAAAATCTCTGGTACATTAATATTAATATGTGAATAATAGTCTTTTGGGAATTATAATGACGCTTCCATGTATTCTCTAGTGAAATAAGGGTATATACTTGAACTGTTCTGAGCTTTCAGGCTCCTTACCAGTGGTGATCTGGGACAGCACTTTTCTTAGCTTTTCTTTTCCCCTTAATGTTTTCAGGTGAGCCAAGCTCCTCTAAGCATGACACAGTGTCATGAAATGACTGCTAGAGGTTTTCAGCAGATGACCCTGATACATCTAACAGTGGTGATTCCCTCATGAGCAAGGTCCCAAATTCCTCTGAGCCACTAGAGCACTTACTATGTGCATGTGTCACATCTGAACCATTCCTGATTAATTCAGCATCCAGGGAAGTTTATTATTTTCCTTGTGCTTTTATGGATAATATGCATAAGATGCACAATAATATTTAATTGCTACTTCTTTTGTCTCTATTTCTAAGGCATTTCAGTGTGACATCTCAGACAGCAACATAAAGTCATGAGATCCCTAACAACACCTCACTGTCCCTGTTTCTCCTGTACCAGAACACTGGGGTTGCCTAAAAAGACACCTGTCATGTGGAGCTTGAAAGGTTGGTGTTTGGAGTTAAAGTATTTGTTAAATATTATACAATTGAAAATTCTTGCCAATTATATTTGCTTTAAGGGATCCTTAGGAGCTGGACAAAGTCCTTTGATTCCAGTTGCATGTTGTATTTTCTTTGACACCTCATCAAGGTGAAATGAATGGACATAGTTGATACTTTTGCACATTTGGTGTTAAAAGCTCTGTAAAACTGCCTGACTGCTACAAGGGTGTGTTGAGTTATATAAAGAAAGACTCACATAATGCAGGATGTACAGGCTATGGGATTACTGATCTAGTGGCAACTGAGTACTGGTGGACATGCTACGGAAAAATTTTGGAGATTATTTCACAGGGCTCAATGTAGAGTGTAACAGAGGAGGAAAATAGACTGTGGAAGTATTCTAGAGGTGCAAACTTAAGAAGAAACCTATATATCATAATAATGAAATGATCTGAATGAACCATTCTTTAGTAATAGTTCCCACAATGTTATGAAACTATTAAAAGCTGTAACTGAATAGAAAATGTGATGCTGACATAATAATCCTTTAAGACTCTATTTATGATTTCTCTTTCTATGTTTGGTTTCTCTTTTCTTTTTTTTTCACCTGACCTTCACTTCCCCTTCTTCATTGCTGAATCCTTGAAATCTATGTGAATGAATATGTGAATGACGCTATTGGAGAGATCCGATGAGTAAATAGAACGGGGCCATGGCACCAGATTTAGTACTGGTCTAAGGCTCTGCTTAGTTGTTAGCACAATTCCTGGTGTGTCTTTTTTCCATACCATTTAGCATTCTTGTAGATAATGTGTGAACACAGTATAGGACAGTAGAGATTTTTGAGTAGAACATTTGGATGTAGCTACTCTGTCTTGGAAGAGAAGCATGTGTGTGTGAGCCAGAGCACAGTGCTTAGTCTCAGAGACAATGTTCCTTAGCTGATTTTAGTTATTTGTAAAGATGTAGCCCCTATGTCCAAATCAAAATCAGAAATCTGGTTACTTTTGCAGTGCCTCTTTCTTCTCTTCTTAATTGTTTTAATCTGCAGATTGAGATCTTGTATTTTAAAATTAGTGATATGAGAAGATAACTTTATGAAAGAAGACGCATGTGTCATACACTTCTCCTCTCACCTGTCTTTGTGGAAAGTTCCAGGAAGAAGACATGAAATAGCATATGGTTTATAAGGGATAATGGGGTCACAGAATACTCCAGATCAGAAGAGACTTCACCTTTCATCCGAACAGGGCCACATGTAAGATCAGACCAGGTTGCTTAGTGCTTTTCAGGTCTTGAAAATCTCCAAGGATCTGTTGGAACAAGTCCAAAGGAGGCTCACCAATTTGATTATAGGGATGAAGCACCTCTCCTGTGAGGAAAGGCTAAGAGAATTGGTTTGTTCAACCTAGAAAAGAAAAGTTTAGGGATGACCTAATTGTGGCCTTCCCCTGAAGGGAACCTGTAAGAAAGATGGAGAGGGACTTTTAAAAAGAGTTTGTAGTGATAGGACAAGGAAGAATGGCTTCAAACTGAAAGAGAATAGATTTAGATTAGACATTAGGAAGAAATTTTTTACTCTGAGGGTGGTGAGGCACTGCAACAGGTTGCCCAGAGAAATTGTGGATGCTTCATCCCTGGAAGTGTTCAAGGCCAGGTTGACTGGAGATCTGAATAACCTGGTCTAGTGGGGGTTGTCCCTGTGCATGGCAGAGAGGTTGGAACTAGAGTATCCTTAAGATCCTTTCCAACACAAACCATTCTATGATTCTGTGATTCTGTGTAGACAGCATAGCCTATCTGGGCAACCTGCTCCATTGTTTGACTGTCTTCATGGTGAAAATTATTCCTCTTATATCCAGTCTGGACATCTCTTGTTTCATTCTATAATCCCTGTCTCTCATCTACCACCACACACCACTGCGAACAACCTTGTTTCATCTTCTTGATAACCTCTCTGTGAGTAGTGGTGGGCTGCAGGTAGATCTCCACAAAAGCCATCTCTTCTTCAGGCTGGAAAAGCCCCAGTCCTGCAGCCCCTTCTTCCAGCGTAAGTGCTTCTGCCCCTGACCAGCTGAGTGGCCCTGTGCTAAACTTCCCCCAGTTTATCACTATCTTTCTTGTACAGGAGAATCCAAAACAAGATACAGTAAATAATGCCATCTAATGAGTGCCAAATAGACTATTACATTATATGGAATAAATATTATCTGTGATTACTGACTGTGTTCTTCTAATAGAGCCCAGGATGCTGTTGCCCTGTTTTGCTGCCAGGGAGCACCATGGACTCCTGTTAAACTCACTGTGTACCAGGACCCCTAGGGCCTCTTCTGAAGGACTGCTCTCCCTTCAGAAGCCTTGAAGGAGGCTGCTTCTTTCCATATAGAGGTTTTTGCATCTGTTCTTGTGGAAAAGACCTTGAAGCTCATTCTCCCAGTCTATATGTGTCTCACTGAATGGCAGCTCTGATTTTCACAGAACGACAGAATGGGTAAGGTTGGAATGGACCACAGTGGTCTAACCTCTGCTCTAACCTCTCTGCTCAAGCAGGGTCATCCTAGAGCACATTGCACAGGATTATGCCCAAGTGTATTGACCATCCCTCAATTCAGTGTAATCTGTAAACTTGATGTCATTATACTCCAGCATTTCCTCCAGCTAATTGATAAGGACACTAAACATTATACATCCCAGAATAGATTATCCTGTACTTGTTGCTGTCCTGTGGTTAGAGTGTGACCCATTATTCTCTGCTTTATGAGTCTGATCATTCCAAATGTACTCCAAAATTCGCATGCAGAAAGAATTAGTTTTTTGTGTTAGTCTCCAGGGTTTTGAGGAGACATTGTCTGGTTCAGTTTCAAAAGTTTAGGTGAATAGATAAATGTTAATCCATCATGCGTTCCCCATGGCAGATAGAAAGTGATCAGAATTACAAAATTATATAGATCTATCATAAAGCAGTTCTTCTGGAATGGAACTTGATTGCGGGTCACCTTGAGTAGTCTGTAGTGAAAATCATTGCTTCATAACATTTTTAATTTTTGCTGCTTATCTTAAGGTGGAATGTAGAAAACTACATTGCACCCTGCTTTGAAAATAGTTAGTGTTTGTAGCTGGAGGTTGCTTCAGAAAGATGGTTGCATTGTTTAGTCGTTGGCACACATTATGCTGTTCTCTTCAGTTTTTGATTGCCTTTAGGACTTCAGAAGTCTTAATTCCAATAAATTCTGTGAAAAGAACAAGAATACTTTTGATTTCAGCAAACATGTTGTTTTTCATTTATTGCAGCAATGGATCCATTCTCCATTCTAATGATTATCTGAATGATGCCTAAAATCCTGGAAGATAGGCACTCAGAGAAAACATTAATGGAGAAAGATTGATAATACCTTCTTGGGAGTTCGGAGGCTTTGGGCCTCTGCTGGGCCTAAAAAACATGTGTTGTTGCAACAAAGATCTCTGCATCCAAAAATTCGTGAAGAACCCCGCCCTCAGTAAAGTTACAGTTGTTATACTTTTCCTAGCAATTAACATATTAGATATCTATAACCGGTCATAATTTCCAATTCTCTCAGTTGTCCACCCATCAGAGTCCTAGGCTATGCCCCCTGGACCACCTCCAAGGGTTTCTGCACTCTTCTATTGTTTTGACTTCAAGTTATCTTGCAGGTGTCTCTGCAAAACATCATGAACTTCAGAAAGCCTGAGAATGTATGAGAAAATCACTTTGGTAACTTCTAACACCACTTAATATGTGAGCAAGAAAACCTATACTTCTAAAACTCTAAAATCTACAAAATGCACACCAAATCTTTAGGTATCATGAGAGTCTACTAACAAACATCCATCTGTTCTTTCTTGAGATGACTGACTTTGTAACAGCAATTCTATTTGAAATCAGGGCTTCTGTGTCATATTTACCATTTTAATATTTAGTTCCACTTGTTGATGTAAGTTATGTAACTAAGAGGCAGGCAATGTGTTCTTTGCATAATTTTTTAATGAGCCCACTATGATGATTACATGTTGCATGAACAAAGCCAGAACTTCATCAATCTTTAGTAATTTGAGACCTGATGCTCAGCTGTCTCCCATTTTTCAGCTATCCATGATACCAAAACCATATCAATCTTTTTGAAAATACATATATTGACTGCTACTTTTCTCCTTTCTAAATATTGTCAAGAGTTTTTAATTTTTATCTGTGATTAATAACTCATCCAGCTTCTTGTTGGGAGGAGAAGCTCATTAGCCATTCCCAAAGCATTGTTCAGTATTATAGGGGATGGTATAACTTTCTAATCCTTTAGCTATCTCTTGACTATCTTTTTGTATGTACATAAGTACTACTTTCAGGAAGGAGAATAGAGAATAAAAGAGAATTTCATATTCAAGAAAGATGAATTAAGTTAAGTCTGGGGCAGGTGAGAAAAAGGCTACTAGCACAAAATGAAGAGCACCGTTACACCTTACCTTACACTGTAAGTAAGGAGGCGGAAGAGTTACATTAACATAAAATGAAGGGAGATTAGAACTTGTTTGTCTATCCTTATGCACACGTATAATATATAGGCTTTGAAGAACAGGAAACCTGAAATAAAACTTAAGATAAATGACAGTGTTGGCACTTGAATAACTATATTCCTGGGTAGTAATGCACATTATTTTTGGAAGTTTCAGGTGTTCCTATCAGAGTGGTAGATGAAAGTCATGTTCAGTAAGACAGATCTTCAAAAGAGAGCTTACCGTATTCATATGACATGGTTGTATGTAAAGTTGTAGGGTTGGACTTTTTGCTCTTTTGCATCGTTTTGCTTGAAAGTTATAAAGTCACCAATGTGAAAGGTAGAAAAAGAACATTTATGATACCAGTGAAAGCACAGTTCAGTTCCCTTGTATGTCCTGAGCACATGCAGAATTCCTGAGGAAAAAAAAAGAGGGGAAAAGGAAGAAGGTTATCCTGTTTTCAGAAATAGTGTCATTGTGTATACAGATGAAATGGCTAGAGGTCTTCTGAGGCAATAATAAATCATCTGGCAGATGAATTTTTCAGTCTAAACCTTTCTTTTTTGATGCAAAGTCATCATGCAGTTTTACAATGCTGTTTAAAAAAGGAAATACCTTCCTTTACAGAACAATAGCTACTTGCCCCATATTCTTGAACTTCATCCCCAACTTTGAGATAATGAAAGAAGAAAAACAATCAGCATATCAGAGGCAAGATAGGGACCAGCTCCTTAGTCTGGGATTTGTCTGGGGAGGTTGGCATAGCTCAGATATCCCTACTCCCCCTTGCATCTTGCATTCAGATGAGACAGTTCTTGGTAGCAAAACTGGACAAGAAATGAGGGCTCCAAGCACCTCTTTAAAACAGTTGTGCCAAGATTTTTTTTCTGGACTTGCATGTGAGGGAAAAGAAAATGATCACAGATATAGGTATCAGAAATACCAGTGGAGAAAAGAATAGGCATTTTCTAAAACCTGGGAAGTTTATTCCTCTCAGACAATGCAAATGGACTTGGAAAAGTGTACAAGAAGTAGAAGGATGACAGGCAACATATGTTTTTGGAAATGTACTAATAGTCCCATTTCTATTACCAGGAAAAGAAAAAAATATAGGTCAATGTGCTTTTAAGAATGATGCCTTACATGGAATATGCCTTACATTTGATGGCAACGATTTTCAAAGCCACAAAAGTAACATAATTTTCAGTTCCTGGCAAGAGAATTTGGTATTCAAATCCCCTGAAAGGAGTTAATTTTGGTCTGACCTAAACTTGTACCTTTTGGACATTTTGTTAGTATGTCTCCTTTTGCAAACTGCTTAATTTTATGCTTTAATATTGGCAATATATTGTTGTCCTATTGACTTTCTCCTTTTTTTTTTTTTTTTTTTTTTGGTCTTTCCTTTTGATTGCATACCCCATACTACTCAGGGTTAGCTAGTTTTCTGGGCTGCATTTACTGGGGGAGATTATCTGCTGTGGGCCTTATATAAAATATGCATTGCATTTCTGTTGACATGTGAGCTGATAAGTGTTGCTTAAGATCAAAGGTGTCTGATTTAGAACAGAATCTTGTAAGTGACACAGAGCCCTTGACTGTGGGTTAATGGTTCTATCTAATCCTTGACAGTGAAGGCAGTCCTAACGATTTGTAAGAGAAGCTGCTGGCCAAGAATGAAGGCCACAACAGAAATGTGTGGGGAAATGCTTGAAAGAGAAATTGTGTTTTTGTCATGTAAAACAAAACAAACTGTTGAGGAGCAAATTGAATAAGCCTTCCTTAATCTCCTGAGAGAGCTTCTAAGATCTTAGAAAAATACAACAGGTTTGCTCTTTTTGGTTTTCAAGTGTAAAGAAAATTAATAATGGGAAGTACATTCAATTATCTATAAGATATGGGTATGTGGTACATAGGATATATGATCTAAAATAATGGAGATATATTTAGCTGTTTCATTTTTTTAATTGTTGTAACTATATAGGGTTCCGAGTGGATAATATGACTTCTGTGGCATAACATTTCTCATTGTTCCCCATGCAGAGTAATTGGACGTGTTGTCCATTGCTGCAAACTGTGGCTGTGAGTCACATAACAACGTGGGCCAACTCTGTCCCTGGAGGAACTCTGCTGAAACCAACACAATTAGCTGTGTGGTGAGCTTTTCCATTGTGTGCAGCCCATACAATTACTTCCCTCAGTGACAAGAGGCTTAATTAACTGTCTTTGAATTTTCAGCTCTGTTTCTCTTTCACTTCCAATAGCTTTTCTGCCTATTGGTAACCTGTAAACATTGAACATGTATTGCTAAACTCTTTCTTGCATGGCATTCCTTTAAATATCTAAAGCAGAAAATCATGTCTCATTCCAACCAACATGATGTCTTTGTCCTTTTTTCCCTTTCTCACATAATCACTCTGGTACATTCTGTCCTCCAACAGAAAAGCATGAGACATAGGCATCTTCTTTAGCCTTGAGAGGGGAACATGCAATAACCATTAACATTAAAGGGCTTTCAACATATGTCTTGAGGTTTCCGCAGAGATACTGTATGAATTTAATTGAGGTCATCATTAATTATGATCCTTTCCTTCACCTGAGACCTTAAGTTAAAATAACAGGGTCTTCTCTTTGAATGTCTGGTTTCTGTAGATGTGTATATTTCAACTGTCTTTTAATTAATTATTTTTTTTCCTGAGGAAAAAAGTATGAGTTGGAGGAAATGGGACCATTTAATCAGTGAAAAATAAACACATATCATACTTCTGAACTTGTATGAGGACTGTGTGGCACTCTGGGTAGTCAGTGGTTAGACTATAGTGATTTGAAATTTTACTGTTCTCAGTTGTCTGCTCTGGTCTTCTGCCAGACACCACTATCTTCTTGGCAGAAGTGGGAGAATGGGCCATTTGCCTGTGTTTCAACTATTCCAGACTATAGTTCATCACTCCATGTTGCTTATGGGCACTGTTGGGCTGGAATGTGTCCTGGTGACACTAAGGTGCAGTCACATCTCTCCCTGTCAGAGAGAGTTCAGAGTAGTGTAGCTGGAAGCAAGAACAGCTAAAAGCTCTGTCAGAGCTCTATAATGTACATTTCTGATAGTAAAAAAAAACGAGTGTTCATGATTTGGGTTAGCCAATCTGAGCTAGCTACCTTGAACAAGAACAGCAGAATTGAAAATAAAGTTAAAAGTAGAAGTGTTAAAATTTGTAGAGGTGTTTTGGGAAAAAAAAATAGGCTGCCAGCTGAAATTAAAGCCAGGTTGACCTGGTTTTCATTGCTTTTTTAGCCTTTGCTAGCTTATTTGGGTTATTCAGAGATTGAGAGCTACTTGGGTTAAGACTGAGAAAGTTTTGTTTCAGTGTACACATACATTTGAAGAATTGAATTTGCTTAGTTTATGGTGCTAAAGTTTTTTGCCTTTTGTATAAAAAAATCTAACATTTTATAGGTATCTCTTATAAAATGTGTAATAGGAAAAAAGTCTTTAAAACAGCAGATAGAGGAACGCTCATAGCAGAAAGCTGAAGCAAAACAATTCAAATTAGAGGAATAATCTTAAAGGAAGGGTGTAACTAACTACTGGAACCCAGTGATGTGAGAACTGATAGATTTTCAGTTTTCATATCTTCAATGAAAATTGGATGTTGTCCTGGGAGATAAGTTTTAGCCCAACAGAAGTTATGTTTTATTCAAGTGTGAGATACGGACAAGATTTTTCATTAAAATAAATTAATTGGGTAAAATTCAAAGGCCTAGCACATAGAGAAATTCACAGCAGATCATCTAATTAGTTCTGACACCAGTACCCATAAATGTGTAAAACTACTTAGAAAATAGAGGAAAGCAATGATATAGCTATTACATATATAGTATTTACAGTTTTATGAATAAGCACATCTCTTTGTGTATATGCCTCTCTGGCATATGTGTAGCTGGTCTCCTTCTAATCTCATTTACACCCATTAAATGAACTTGATTTACCCTCTGGTAAAACCAGTGGAAACCCTGTTATTCCCTGCTGATTTTAATAAGCATGTCCCACGCTATTCATGTTGTTGATATAATATTGCATATCAGATAGGCAGGGGGCATTTGGTATTAGCACTTTTCAAGTAACGCTTCCAGGAAGGTAATTTCAATAAAAAGTTGAGAGTCTGCATGCCATGAAACCAATCAATACTTACACTTGCTGGCTGGTACTTTCCTCTCACTGTTCAGTATTTCTGAATTTTCATAAGTCACTGGGTCATCTGGGATTACACTTATCAGTAATGCCACCACCCCAGAAAGTGTTTCATTTTCAGCTTTCCAGGCTTGTTGGAGTTGAGGTTTTCTATTTAAGTTTTACAAAAGGCATATTTCATCTGATTTCATCCACTGTATTGTACAGACTTCTGCTACTGCATAGCAAGGCAAACAGTTGGCTTCTAGATGTGCTCTCTCATCTCTTATCGTGACATTCTAGCTATGAAGGAAACATCCCTTGGTGGGCAGATCCTTCTAGTTTCAGTTCCAGAGTGTGACTGGTTGATATGTCACAGCTCTGTCTTGGATCCCAGCTGGTTACAAGGGTGGATACTGGAGCCCAATTGCTTGACTGTAACCCTTGCTGTACACTGTACAGCTGTATGTACTGTACAGCATAGGCTCAGACATGTAGTATGGTATTTTTTGTTTGCAAATAATAACCAGGCTTGGACATTTTGTATTTCTGATGGAATAATTTTCCTCTTTCTCTTTGCTTCAACTTTAGTTGGGTTAAGTGTGGCAATAAAGCTGACACTTGTGATTATTTCTAACCAGTTTGTGTCACGTTCTCTGGGCTAAAGTTCATGTAAACTTTATTGGTTTAAGAAAAAAATCCATTCTGATACTATAAAATTTTCCCAAAATAAATCTCCTATTTTCTGAGGTTCTGTCTTAAAAATCTGGGGTTCTAGTTTTTATAGTATGCCACTTTGTGAACTTATTTTAAAGTTTATGAATTAGGGACATGAAATACCACAATTACATCCTATTTATCAGACAGCTATATCAAGGGAAGCAGAAGTAATAGATTTACAACAATACCTACAAGCTCACAAAAGCACGAGCCATGCATCAGGCCAAGATAGGAGAGCAGTATAGACAAACCTTCTTGTGATCACAGATGTTGGGTTCCCTTGCAGGTGAATTCTGGTTAATGAAGTCTGGGCAGAAAAGCAAGCTGTAGTTTTGTGCCCATTTCTATTCAAGCTACAAATAAAATCTTGTCTGACTGGAGTCTACCTTTCTAACTTGGTCCAAAATATTTTTCCTTCACTTAGCTTTGTGCTTCAAAGAAAAAAGGTGAAAGGGTATGCCTAATGGCACATTTTAAAAATAAATTAATTAAATTAAGAAGGAACTGTACTCTCATTGAACAAAGATATTCTGTTTCTGAATCAACAACTGAGTGGAGAAACATCAGATAAGTATTTCCACCTTCTTTACCTCAGTTTACCTGTAATGTAAAGCATGGTAATTCTTTAGAACAACAGTTATTTTTAAGGACTTTTTTTGAAGGCAGGTTTATATGATAAGGTGTTTTTTTTGTCCTTAGTAGACATATTGCAGATAGAATAATTAAAAAATACTGAGCGTGAGTTACCTAAACTAAAAGAAACTGATCTAAGTGGGGCCAATTGGTGATGGTAAATTTCAGTTTTTGTCATTAGTGAATCTTGAAAAAGCTTGTACAGCCAAAGAAACTGTAATTTTGCTACTAGTTGCCCCATAGAAAAAGTATGAAAATGCTGCATCCTTTTGTATGGCCACAACACAAATTTTAAGAGCAATCCCTTTTTTCTCCCTTGGATAGTGTTGAGCAGAAATTGAGTTGTTCATTCACATGTTCATATTGCCATATATCATGGTCCACATTACTATGTAACTTAGCAATTAACTTCTTTTTTAGAGAAAAATAAGGATATGTTTCTTGATGAAAGCCATTTCTTTCAAGCAGCTTCAAGAACAATCTTGTATTGGTTGAGCAGAATTTCCCTATGTTTATTTTGTAAAAGCTAATTAAGCCTTTTCACAAATGCCAGTAGTCTGCAACTCTGAGAAGTGAACCCTTCAAAAGAATAAATTGCATTTTTTTAAAGAAGTAAGCACTAAGATGTTATTTCATTTAAGTGGCTACTTTCTTTTATTTGGCTGTTTCTGCAGTGAGTTTTAAAACTAAAGATTTTTTTTTTGTCGAAGGAACAGGAGTGACTGGTTTTGCAACAAAATGACACAAAGAATCTTTTAGATCTTGCTAATTTTTCCAATTTACTGGTGTTGTTGAGATCTACTGAAATGCTAATAATCACTTAACTGATTTAACTGCTTTGTCAGCTGATTTGCTCAGTCTTCACTGACGAGCTTCACTCAAAATGAGAAATATAATACCAGAAAAAATAATTTTCAGGTTATTTCAACAATTGGTTATGGTGAGCAAAATGGTTTAAAATGTCTGTTCTTGGTTCCTCATGCACTGCAATCTCACAGTAGGATTTAATGAATAGATATGGAAACACACTGTACTTATTGTATGAGTGAGTGGACAGGCTGCCAAAAAATTTTGGCAGAGAAAGTCTTAGTCTTTTGTATAGGTCAAAAGTCAATTCTATTGAACACTGTAACACATTGCAAAAAGCTGCTGTCCTTTAAAATTTCTCTTGAAGGGTCCTGTTGCAACAGACATTTTAATGGTCTGAATAAGTGAGTAATGGCCTAATAATTAATTACCTCTTATGTAAGGTATTTCATCTAGAGATTTCAAAGTCATGGTTATGTCAGAAACCAAGTACATTAAAACCCAATGTGGATTTTTTTCTTTGAGACTTAAAGTAGGCTGAAATTACCAAGGCTTTAACTAAGAAGGATTGAACTGTAGATGATCAAGGCCACTTTATTTCTCTATGAGAGCACTGGGAGAAGGATGTAATGCATTTTAGCTTGTGCTCTTTAACTGCATACCTATATTTTAACACTCCTGAATGCCTTGTGGGACAAAGAGGCAGAATAGTATCTCAAAGCAGAGAGCCCATTTCTTTTTTATCTGCAGATAATTCTGTAACAAATTGTTGAACATAAGCATTTTGCATTTGCTTTTGGTAGATATTCTTTTTTACCTTCTGATAAAGAGGTTCTATGATTTAAGAACCGTCAATTTCAATGCTCTAATAGCAGTATGCTGACATGGCTTGCTCATGATAGATTAACTTAAGCAGTTATTAGTGTTTTTGTAGAATCATTAGCAATGTGATCTTAGTATGAAAATATCAAAATGTCATATTAGTGAGTGGATGAAACAAAATGGGATACACAGCATACAAAATAAAAAGTTTCTGGTAAAGTCAAAAGGTGTTTTTTTTGCTCATTTCAGTGGTGTTTCATTTTGTTCAGCTTAATAAGCTAAAAGGAGTTAGGATTTTATGTAATTCCTATAAAATATCCTAATTAAAATAAATAAAGTACTGGAGAAGGACCCTCTAATGATTAACGGTAAGTGCAAACATCAAAACATGTTAAATACCATAATGAAAGGATGCATGTATCCATGAAAACTAGGTCAAAAGTCATATCTCATCAGCATATCTTATTTCTACTTCTATTTTTCCTTCTGAGAGCAGAAATTAGTCAAGATGAGTCAAGAAACTAAACAGTGACACACTGTTCACTCTTCTCAAGATTGAGTTTACACTCAAGACATTAATATTACAATCTAAAAGGTTTATCATCTCCAGAACACCAGAATCTCTGAAGGCCTGTGTTGTGTTGACCCTGGCTCAATACAAGGCATCCACCAAAGCTGCTCTGTCAATTCCCTCCTCAGCTGAACAGGGGAGAGAAAATACAATGAAAGACATGGGGGTTGGACAAGGAGAGATCACTCACCAAATAGTATCACAGGCAAAACAGATTTGACTCAGGGAAATAAGTTTAATTTATTACCAATCAAATCAGAGTAGGATAATCAGAAATAATCCCAAATCTTGTAAATATCTTCCACCCCCTCCCCCCGCCACCCCTTCCTTCTTCCTGGGCTTATTTTTACTCATTAATTCTCTACCTGTTCACCCCTCTAGTGGCACAGGGAGTTGGAGATTGGGATTTTGGTCAGTTCATCCTGTACTCTCTGCTGTTCCTTCCTCCTCAGAGGGATGATTCTTCATATTATTCCCTTGCTCAAGTATGGAGTAACTCCCATAGGAAACAGTCCTCCAGGAGTTTCTCCAGTCTGACTCCTTCCCACAGGCTGGGCTACTTCACCAACTGCTCCAGTGTGGATCCCTTCCATGGAATGACAAGTCCTGTTAGCAAACCTGCTCCAGAGTGGGCTCTTCTTTCCACAGGTTCTGCCAGGATCCTGCTCCAGTGTAGGCAGTCCTGGGGGTCCCAGCCTCCTTTGGACATTCACTTGCTATGGCACTAGGTTCCTCCATGGACTGCTGGTGGATCTCTACTTCACTGTGGACCTCTATGGGCTGGAGGGGCACAGCCTGCCTCATGATGGTCTGCACCACAGGCTGCAGGGGAATCTCTGCTCCAGTGCCTGGAGCACCTCTTTCCCCTCTGTGAGACAATGGATTATAATATCTGTGAGACAGCAAATATTAGTTATTGGCTTGGACCAACTCAAGTGTGTGTGTCCATGAGCTTGCAGGGTGGGCCATCCTTCTTCTGCACTGACCTTGGCATCTGCAGATTTTTGCTCATGTGTTTTAACTCCTCTCTCTGGCTGCTGTTATGCAAGTTTTTTTTCCACCGCCTTGTTAACTATGTTATCCCAGAGGTGCTAGCACCATCACTGATGGGCTTGACCTTGGCCAGCAGTAGGTCTGACTTGAAGCCCTCTGACGGACTCCATTGGGGACAGGGGAAGGTTCTGACAGCTTCTCACAGAAGTCAGTCCAGTAGCACCCTCTCTATTAAAACCTTGTCATGCAAATCCAATAGAATGCCAAACATGCCTTGCTGTAAGGCAAGCATATTTTTGAAGAAGATGCATGTTATTTGTGTAAACACATGGTCATCCAAACTTCCCCCAGCTACTGGTGCAAGACATAACTTATTTCAGCTTTCTCCATGAAAATAGTCTCCAGTTACTGCCAGTTATCTCTTGTCAGCATTTATGGTCCTGTGATGATTTTAAAAGGCTCACACTATATGTAGTATTATGTTTCTCTCTGTCTTACTGTATAGAGACACAATTTTCATATTTGCAGGGAAGCTTTTAAACTTGCACATGGAATATCTGACTTCCTAAAATAGATTATTTTGCTTTCTTTCTGGCTAAATCAGCAGAATAACATATTAAATCTCTGAGTTTTCATGAAAGAAAAGCCTAGATATAAATTGAGCACATCGAAGTATACCGATGACTAAAACATTATAGTCTCATTTAGCGTTCCTCGGCTAAATCTTATTTTAAAGAATAAGAAGTCCATCTCATCTGATTTTTTCCCCATACTAAAATGTCTTCATTTCACAAGCTAAATATCTATAGATCCCATTAACCTCAGCTGTGGATATTGTTTTGAACATCATTTTCACCAGTGTAGAAGGTCTCCTCAAGAAATTGAAACCCTACATTTGAAGACACTTAACCATGCCATTTCCCTGCTGGTAATGTCTTAAAAATGCTGCCTCCAATATGCACAGAGTGCAGGGCTAAGAGAATTTCTGGCAAGTGAATTTGGAATTGCTTCTAAAAGAATTGCCACAAAAGGTGTCAGATAGGACAATGTTAAGCCTTTCACCAACTTTTGTGAAGTCTGCAGGACTGAGAAAATGCTTAAGGGAAGAGAAAGAAAATCGTATTAATTTGTGCAGTCCCAAATGAAAACCTTTTACCTGAAAGCTTTGTTTGTAGACAAATGTAAGAACAATTTAAAACTACTTACTTTTCCAAAGTTTGCGTGACTGAATATCTGGTTTTTAAGAGCAGAAGTCAGTATTATTTGTGAGATATGTTCACATTCGTTCCAGGAAACACCAGCAGCCTCCTGTGAATGCTGTATGTGTATTTTGCCTACTTGACTTGATCGCTTTCTTTACTCTTTTTAAGTGTTAGTAAGAGGTCATGGCTGTTCCAGGACTCATCTTTCTTGACCCATACACCAAGATGTAGAGTGAATAGAGGAGATAGAGAGGCAGTTGTGGTAACATCTTTTTTTACAGTAATCAGAATTATGCTATAAAACTTATTGCAAGCACAAACTTCATACCCAAAATAGCCTTTCTTCTGTAGTTACTTCTAAATGATACTTATGTGAAGCAGAGCAGAAGGCGAAGTCAATGATTTAGCAAAAGGACGTTCAGTTAAATATGAGTGTTATTTGTGGCCTCTGTCAATCTCTGAATCAAGAACAAAACTTTTGCACCATGCAGCACAGTGGTTCTCAGGCTTTTTGAGAAACCCAAGATTGATGGTTTTGTTCCTCCTCTTAGAACATGAAAATACCAGGATAGATTATTGTTTGGGTTACAAAGGAGAAAAAAGACACAAGCTGCTCTTAGTTTTAGATTTGTTTTGCTTTAATTCTTCCTTTTAAAAATGTAGTGCTGGAATTAAATAACAAGTATCTTGCTTGGAAAGATCTGCTCAAATACTGAAGAAGTACAACAAGATCATCAGCAGCCATTTCCCCCCCAATATTCTGATAATCTCAAAAGACTTTGGCAAATAATCTTTTATATATTATATTGAGTGAAAAATTTAGTGGTTACAAAACAATTAGGTAGCTAAAAATCTTTATGTGGCTGATACTGACTGCTAGTACCATGTTTTACTACTCTTCTAGAAAAGCATCAAGTTCCTTTTGATCCTTATGCTCAAAGCTCTCCAAGATATACCTTTGTACTCCAAGTTCTTCACAATTGAAGACCACCTATAAAAGGTAAATTTATCAATAAATAAAACCTAAAATCATATTAGCAAATTCAGGATAGAGAGCCTTCTTACAAGTTGTTTCTTGCTCAGTCTGCTTCAAGTGGATGAATGAGTGCAACCCTCATTGCCTTTACAGTTAAAAAGAATACATTTTTCCTCACCTTGGCTTCCCCAAAGCGGCATTGTCAAGGAATAGTAACAGAGTAAATAAAAAGCTGTTTGCAGAATTATGTGAAAAATGTACTTCATTGAAGTGTTTTGCAACCTTGAATACTGCAACAGTGCACATGCTATGAAACACAGATATTAGGGTGTTAGGTTTCCAGTAAAACAGACTTCATTCTGAGTACTGAATTTTTAGCCTTCCTTCTGGGATGAGTAACAAAAGCATACGTTAATGTGAGCAATAATAATTTTTGTTTTACCAGGACTAAGGATAGAGGCCTGGTTAGGTAGGCTAAATCAGGAACCAAACCAAGTTGTCATGTGCTTGCCACACATCAATCAAAAGCTTTTTGTGGTTTGTGAAAGAAATATTTTTTGTTATTCTTATAAATCCAGTCATTGTTATTCCTCTTCTGTAATTCTTAATTTGTATGGATTTCAGAAATCGCAAAATGATATGTGTAAGGCTAGTTTTGCAATTTTGCTTAGCCTCTGGTAGGAAGCAGAAAGTCCTGATGTAGAGAAAGGGTTCCATTTCGTTGAGTCAAGATTAGAGAACTCTGGTGAAGTATGAACACATCTAGTTATGCAGGGTACTTACTGACTCTTCTGGTCATTGCAGGATGCCAGCTTTATAAAGGAGCCCGAGGAATGAATAGATTTGATAGGCACGTGTCTGATCATGAAATTATTAGACTAAGAATAAAATAGGAAAATAAAAATGGAAGCGCTGTTGATTTAGTGAGCAGCATTTGGGAAAAATTTTAGACTGCTTAGGCACCTCTTCACAGAGAAATTGGAAGGAAAATTAGTCACTGGATCTCCTCTGCAGGAGGGAAAATAAAAATCCATGAATGAGATCATCTGAGTGGAGGCGTGTGAGGAGTTCCGTAGGCAAGGAGAACAAAGCAATTTTAAAAACTCTCAGGCACAAGGTAGTATAGATTACCCAGTAGAGCCTTTTGAAAACTTGAGGGAAAAATGTTCAGTGGAGTTAGTAAGTTTGTAGACTTGTAGGAGAGAAGTGCTAATTTGAGAATTGAAAGAGATGATTTCTAATTCCCATCAACCTGTGATCAGAGTAAGAACAATTTTCCTGTAAGATGTGTTTGCGACTGCCAAAAAAAGAAAGGCTGGAGGTGATAATAACTTGTAGTAAAATCTGTTTGGAGAAGTGTTGTCCTCTTACACTGTTTATTCAGACCAAACTGAATCTGCAGCTATTTGTACTTAATAGTTAACCATTGTTGCTATTCTTTTGTGTAGAATGGATCTAAGGTAGCTGGCATACTAAACTCATCAAAGAATGGCACAATTTACTTTCATGAATTCTTCTTGAAACTTCTATATTTTCTTGAAAAACTTTCTTGAGCAATAAAACAATAAATAAGCATCTTGCTAAATCAGAAATAAACTTGCATAAAAGCCAGTAGAATATAGGGGAGATAAACTACAGCTGTTGCTGTCTGGTACTCAAAGAAGTAATAGGTAAGTTTAGAAATGGTTACACTCAAAATGAGCAAATTATGATCACTGTAAAACAATTTTTGTTGGAAAGGTAGTGTTTGAAGTTGAAAATTATAAGCTGCTCAAACTAGCCAGCTGTGCCAGCTGAAATGAAGGCTGAGATATTTTTGACGTGTCTTGCATTTAAACTGCGCCAAAAATAAAAATACCAGGAAGAAAGCACCTGGGCTGTATGACCCGTACATCAGGCATGCCTTGTGATGTTAAAAGAGTTTTTTCTACAAGACCTGCACATAATTTTCTTTTCCTTTGACTTAACTTGTCCATCTCTGTCAAAGCTGTCCACCCATTTGACATAACTTTGTCTCTGATGTATTGGAGGAGCAGACAATGAGAGTTTCAGCAAATGCCATTAATGCATATCACATTAAAACTCAAGGAACTCTTAAGAAACTATTGAAGCTACATACTTGTCCATGCATATACAGTTTCCTGGCATTGCTCACTCATTCAAAAGACCAGCATCAGTTTCCACTGACAACAGACTAGGTACCTTTTGTTACTATATTATTATTAGTTTATTCATGTTAATCAAATACTTCAAAGTAAATTAGTAAATGTTAGTTTTAGAAAAACTCTTGAGCATGTTATGTAACAGTACAAGACAAATAAAATAAAATTATAATGATTAATGTGAATTTATTTGGAAAAAAGTAATAACATGAACTTTTATCTTCTTTTTTTTTAATATTTGAAAAAATTCAGCTATATACCTGTTCATCATATTCTATTATTTTTTAGTTTTTTGGAGCTTGTGTTCTGTGTCTCTAATAAAGACAATATCCACAGATGCTAAAAAAATTCTAGAGCACTTGTATGTCAGCTCAAACAGGAGGAAGAATATAAAATAATTCTCAACAGGCTTGTGGAATTTCCAGCTCAATTTTTAAGCCTAACTGTTTTCATATATTTGGATGAACAGTTGAAATTTTGAGTGCCCAGATGCACTAAACTATAGTTCTGAAGCTTTCCGTGGTTTATTTTCACAGAATCAGTATTTGCCCCATAGTGTAAACCATCTTTCAATCTTATAAAAAATATGGAAAACTATTAATTTTTTCCTAGCCTTTAAAAGATAGCTTCAACCCCCGAAAACAAGCATGAGATTGAAAAAAATCTAATGTTTCAGGTGGGAGTTACATGAGGAAGAAGTGTCTTGCAGAGGTGCATTGCATGAAGAGTAAATACATGCTTAAGCAAACAAATAAAGCTAACTGTAATGTTTATGTAGAGCTTGCACATAATAATGGAAAAATGGTATTTTTAAAGATGTGAGTTTGCCATTTTACTCACACTGCATAAAAATTCCATGTCATCAGCTCTTCCTATCTATGAATACCACACTTTGCAGATAAAATGCTTATGCACCATTCACTGGGGAATTGGTTCTTATTTACAAAAAAACTCTCTATAAAACTACAAAAATTATGCATATAATTTCTTTGCTGCTCAGTCTGATTTACCAAGGTCTATTGCTAATTCCTGACATTTTAAGCATGTTACTTTTCCTGGAGGAATCCTCATTATATTTTTGTCAACAGCAAATGGTGCCCATGACTAGAAAAATAACCTTGTTAATCTGGCAGTGTCTATTACAGTATCCTAATTTTTGAATTTTTCTACCAGACACATATTTCTTATTTAAATAAGGGTGGTGCAAAAATCATATTCTGGTAATCTTTCTTTCATGCCCTTATGCATATTTCTTACCTTCTGTGGATTTTTTGGTGTTTTTTTTTTTTTTTTTTTTTTTTTTTTTTTCCCCCTTAACCCAGACAGCATTAATTTGCCTACTTCTTATACCTTTTAGGGTGCCCTACATGTTTCAAGATGTTTTGAAGATCAGGTCCTCATTGCCTTCACACTAGCACCCTGGTTTTTGGTGAAGGTCCTCTGGAGTCTCAGAGAAGATGACTTCAACGAATGGAGGGAGGTCCTTACACCACTGCAGCGCAAGCAATAATCGTAGCTCAAAAAATGAAATTGGAATCTGTCTGAGGCTGAAATTGCAGTTGTGCCTCACCCTTATTTACAAGCAATGCTTCACTTCCTTATAGTTTATGAAATAAGATTTTAGTAGTCCAGATGTTCTATATGGAACATTACTATGTAATCCACACTTTCGATATTTCATATGTCATGAAGAGCTCTTCTCTTTCCTATAAATCAGTGAAACTGCAAATACAGTGGAAGAAAAATGGCTAGCTTGTCTAATTACAGAACACTAGGAAGATCAGAATGGAGTTGATCTTTAAGTGGAAGGACATAACGTTTAAACCCTGATTGTAACAAGGTAGTATTTGCCCTTTCCCCGTGGCAGTCATTGTAGGAGGGACGAGAAATTGCAGAAGCATTGTCCACTTGTCATTAAAATGTGTAAATTTCTATATATTTTCTGTGAGTGCAGTGTTCATGTATACTTACAAATCATTACACCAGTCGCTTTTCATCATTTGAATGTCAGGCTGAGCAAAGAGGTAACTTATTTAAATATGACAAAATGATCATTAAAGAGCAACTTGAAGGATGTACATTTTCTTACTTTCCCATTTGAAATCGGATTTTCCCAAGAAAAGTATGAGAATTAAGAGTAGTTTTGAAGAAGACTTGTTGTTACAAAACTGTATGGAAAACTGTAATTCTGTAATGTATGATACTTAGATTGTGATAGAACAAAGAGAAGCAGTTCAAAATAGGACTATTAACCATGATCAGAAATTGCTTGTGGATAGAAGTGTGTAGTGGGTTTACCCTGGGTGAATGCCAGGTACCCACTAAAGCCACTTTCTCACTCTCCTCTGCAAATGGACAGAGGAGAGAAAATACAATGAAGGATTCATGAATTTTGATAAGAGCTGGGAGAGGTCACTTACTGATCACTGTTACGGGCAAAAAAGACTCGAAGTGGGGATATCAATTAAATTTATTACTGACAGGATCAAAGCAAAAGAGTGAGAATTAAAATAATCTTAAAACACCTTCCCCTGCTCCCTATGGGGTCCCTCCTGTGGGAGACAGTTCTTCGTGCACCTTTCCAGTGTGAGTCCATCCCACGGTCACAAAACTGGTGTCATTTGTGGATCACTTCTCCACAGGGTGCCGTCCTTTGGGAACAAGCTGCTTCACCATGGGTCCCCCATAGGGCAACAAGTCCTGCCAGGGGAAAACCTGCTCCAGCGTGAGATCCTCTCTCCATGGGCTGCAGGTCCCTGCCAGGATCCTGCTTCATCATGGGCCTCCCACAGGATCACAGCCTCCTTCACGTGTCCACCTGCTCTGGTATGGGCTCCAGTATGGGCAGGGCACAGCTGCCTCACCATGCTCTGCACCAAGGGCTGCAGGGGAACCTCAGCTCTGGTGCCCACAGCACATCTTCCTTCTCCTTCTTCACTGACCTTGGTGTCTGCAGAGTTGTTCACATGTTCTCATCCTGCTCTTCTCTGCCTGTAATTTTCATCTGCACAATAAATTTCTTTCCCTAATTAAATATGTTATCACAGAGGCGTTGCTATCATCGTTATTTGGCTTAATCTTGGCCAACAGCAGAAAGCCTGCCCCGGAGATGGCTGGCATTGGCTCTGTCAGACACAGGGGAAGCTTCCAGCACCTTCTCACAGAAGCCACCTCTGTAGCCCACCCTGCTGCCAAAAACCTGCCCACAGAAACCCAGTACAAAGTAGCAACCTGAGAAATAGGAGACTATTCTCGGCAAAACCTCCAGGGTAATCCCCACATTAGAACTTCTCACACTTCCTTCCCTCTAGTGCAGCCGAGTTTGTTTTTTCATTGCAGAAAATCAAGTGATCACTTGAATTCTATAGGGGTCCTCAACAAAGATTCCACTTTTTCGTAGTCTCGGGATAGCACTTGCTCAAAATGCTTTTTTGTCTGACTGTAAACCTGTGGGTGCTCTGTATTTGTGAAAAGAGACAGGTGTGGCTGCTCTGGCTGCCTTCTTCTGTGTATGCAACTGTCTAAGAGTCAGGACTCAGGTGGGAATGGTGCCGTTTAAGTAAGAGGGTGCTTTAGAAAGCCTATGACATACATGTTAAAAAATATTTATGAAGGACTATGGTCTAAGTGCACAACAAATATGAGTAAAAATAGGAGAAGTAAACAGTGGCAAAGGGAACATATATGGTGAATATGTAGTGCCATTTTCCTATCTTGCAGGTTAATGGTAATCTTAGGTTCTTATTTCTGATAAGGGTCTAGTTTATGAGCTCATAACTGCAACAGAACAAACAGCTTATGCTCTCTTCCTTTGTGGTTCTATTCCTTCTTCCCATCTGTTCAACTGGCTATTGTTTTTTCTGTAATGGATTCTCTGCAGTATTATAGTTCATAGTTATGTGAAGCAAATGAAAGACATTATGAAAATGGCAAAGCAATGAACATCTCTCTTGGCTAAAACAGAGTTTTAGCCTTTCATACAAGGAACGCTTGCTTTACTTTAGTCTTCTTTGATACACTAAAGTCATAGTATGGTACTAGGGATTAAAATTTGAAAATAAAGAATAGAAAAAAATTAGATCAGTGCTTCACTCTGAGTTATGATTTATTAGGAAATGGTGAAAAATTTTCAAAATCATAAAATGTTCTTATGACATTGTCTGGATATTTGTTTCTGAAAATATCTACTTCAAAATACTCTTCCTTCATGTTGTCAGATGATGTTAAAATTTTGGGGGCTTATAAGTAGTTCCATAGAAATAATATTTTTTCCTGTGTGAAATAAAATTTCATTATGGTAACTATACTTTTAAATGTGTAAAATGTGTATCTCGTTAAGGTACATTTTATTGAAGAGTAAAATGTAGAGAGTCATGTTTCTATGTGATTTTTTTTATTGTGGTACAATTTACCTTATGGTTGTGACACTGTGTTGGGATTGTGAACAGGAAATTCCTAATATTTGATCTGTGCTGCATGTCCAGAGTTAATCGGTCAGACACTTCCTTCCATGTAGGCTAAACAAAGTTGAATTATTTCATATTTGCCATAGGCTATAAAAAGGTAGCTGAATTGTGAGGGTTCCTTAAGCTTGTTGGGTGCTGTGACTTCAAGAGATCCTAACGCGGTCACTGAGATGTATGGTGGTGATTTGTTTTGTCAGTGATGCCAGACCTTGTGTGAGTTCCCTAGTCTCCAAAACAAAATGATGTAGAAGAAAGAGTAGAAAATAGTGCAAACAAACCTGTGAGATAAGGAGGAAGAAAAATAAATCTTGAGATTTATAGCTGGGACAATGTCACCTGCATAGATGCACCTGACTTTTTCATAGGGATCCCTTTCTCTTCCTTTTTTATGCAAGTACATTAAGTGAATTCACTAAGTTCATGGTCACACAAGCTCCCTCCTGTGAGGTAAATTATTCTGCAGTCTACAAAGGTGTACCTGTTTACATTTAATGCCTTGCAAATGCTGAGCAGTTGTTTTGATGATTTTAACTACTTAGCAGTTTTTCACCATGTGCTATAACTAGCTGTCCAGGAAAAGGTGTAAAAAAAAAAGTTCATACAAATACATTTTAGTATGATATGATGACATTTCCTTTTCATTACCTCTACTTTAATTTTTTCTCTTTCCTAGAAATTTTATATGAAGAAGAAAAACATCACAAATAAAAGGGTACCTACCATGGTACTCAGTGAAGTGAAATAGAATAAGTATCAAGTTGTAATTGACTAATATGTTGAAAACATTAACTGAAATGGCAGAAAATTAGCAGTCTGTTGAGGCATAGCAGTATACTCCAGCAGATGAGTTACACACTTTAATTTGGTCTATGGCAATATATTATTAATTGGTAATTTATAATAAATGCATGCAATCAAATTTATGTCAGCTAGTAATATAAATATAATTATGTTTTCATAGTAGGCATGAATAGAAGTTTAAGTTTTTTTGTTTTCTTTGTGTACTTGTCTCTGTTGGATAAGTTCTTTGATGTACAGTACCTGGTTTGAGCTGTACTCCCCTGATGGTAAATTAGTGATTATTTATTTATTGTTTGATCACCAAGCAAAAAGGGCGCACTTTTGGTGTGGCCTTACCTTTTTTCCTGAATCCATGCCTTGCAACGATGACATGGCTGGTATAGAATAACAACCCGGCTTTGCCCAGCATGAGAAACCCCTATAGCTATAACCAAACCAAGAGAACCAAGAACATTAAAGGTGAAATAAACTTAAGAAAATATTGTCTAAGATTTACAAACCGTGTTTGCGCAGTGTGTAGCTGCATAGCATCCTGAATGTCTTTCTTGTTGTTGTTTTATTTGTCTTGTGTGTGTGGCATTTCCCATTTTTATGAAAACTATAACATAAATCTACAAAGAGGATTAGGGAAGTTACTCACTCCCTTGTGCGCAGACAGAGAATTTACAAGAAAACATACAGAACCACATTATTTTTAAGGAGCTTATATCTGGTTGACAGAAGCGTGTAAGAGAAGTAGGGTCATACTGCATTTACTTCATGCTCTTTCCCTGCTTGTGTATGGTTGGCCTCTGATAGGGACACAAGACTGGGTTGTTTTCATGTGAGACAGTGTTGCTCTTATGTTATTAAGCAATACATTCCCTATGCTTTCACAAAAGCTGACATTTTTTTTCCCAGAATTATAAACTGTGATTTTTATAGTTTGTGAAGAGTAATTTGTAAAAGGAAGTATTATAAAAATACAATGATACTATCTGAAATTATATGATCCTTATTCTAGTCCAAAATGCATCCTTTTGGTCAGTGTGGAGGGGGATTAAGATACTGTGATGTACTCATCAATGATAAAAAAAGGGAAAAATTATTGAGAGGGGTTTCACATGGCATAGTACCTGTTTTCACTGGGCTCAGTGAAGATTTTGCTGGGATCTGCTGATGTGGTGAAGTGGAAAGCAAAAGGATGCATCTCTGTCTGCAAACCACGTAAGACACTTTGTGAGCTATGGTAAAAAGCTGCATATTTTCTACAGCTTCTGTGTTTGATGATGATTTCTTTAAATTATAATTTAAAAACTTAGTGATCAGGTGTTCATTTGGCCTGGTATACGAAGTGTAAAGCCAACAATACTCCAAACCTATACATCTGCTGTACAGGAGTCTCTAAAGTCTCTAAAATTATCAGTGAAATCTCTAAAATTATCAAGATCTGGTTTTTGTAGTCCTTTCTCCATTGCAGAAGTGGGAGGACAATCATTGATATAAAGTGAAAACTTCTTCCTGCTTTCTCTGTGGCAAAGGCAAGATAAAATACTGTGGCTCTGAGCTTCTAATCTGCCTTTGGTCAAGCAAAATCCTGCTGGTTTAGTGTTGCCGGAGTAAAGGCTAGAGCATTGTCTTTGGTTATTATATAGCCTCATTCGCTCATTTAAAAACATTTTAGCGTGAAATGGGCATTCAAAATAAAGGGCACAGAAGAACAGAATAAATTACAGGAGAAAAGGAGTTTGGCTGAAAAGAAGCCTATGCCTTTCCCACTAAAAGGGAAGGCAGCTATCAGCATACTCTTTATTAAGACTCATGCCTTTTCTGCTGAGGGAAGAAAAGACATGGGGGAACAGAGAGTAGAAGCTTAAATTAGAATTGATATCAGATGCAACAATTAAGTATTGACAACTTTTCAGGCTTTGGAATTGTTCCCATTTGCAGCTGCAAGGCACTGCAGCAGCTTTAGTATTTATGAGCACTTGGTGAGTACTCTGACAGGTTTATTATTTGTTGGCTTTCTCCAGCATCGCACAGTAAAAATTGTTTTCAAGGAGTGTTCAAAAGTGTAGCTGGCTGCCACTGTTTCAAAACCAATCAATCTACCAATGTATTTCACATTCTTGATTGATAACTGGCTCAGCAGTTTGGCATTTCAGGGAAGAAGTGGAAGGGGAGCAGGTCTCAACAGTCATTAATCCTTTTTCCCTGAGCCTCCCCTGGGCAACTGCTTGTGCCATTATCCACATTTCTTACTGCTGATTTCCACAATTCCATGGCTGCTCGAACCACCACAAATTCACTGCTGTCCCTTTCACTTACTGTAGACCTTTCATCACACTGGACTCAGCAACCCTCCTGGGCAGATAGTGGTCAAGGAAACATCTCTCTTTTCTTTTTTAAACCTTGGCCATTAATTTGGTATCTTGCCTCAGTATCCTTTCCTCCCTCTAAATTTATATTGTTCCTTATTGTACAAGAACATGAGGGTATGAATGTGCTTCCTTTAAAATATGTTCAGGTGGATTTGGGTGAAAAATGTCTTATGGTAAATGGAGATTCTGTCTGCCTGCTCTTCCACTGCTGGCTGAACTGGTTATCCATGATGTTTTGCCCGTTATGGTCTGTGTTACCATGAAGCTGAATAAGCTTATGTTAGTTGCTTGGGAGATAGGCTATTTATTTATTTATTTGTTTGTTCATTTATTTATTTAAATTCTGCAAAATTGTGAGCAAGCTCACAGTGTGCTGACTGAAATGTCAGAAGTAATTAAGCCAAACTGTTTCCAGTGGGAGAAAAAAAAGTCACCTGTTATTATGAGGAGCAGATATCTATAATTAATTAGAAGCTGAAGCATTTAGAGAGAAAGAAAAGAGACATAAAAAGGGAAAGAAAACCCCATATTCCCAATTTTTCACATTTTTCCTGTGTTGGCTTCATTGCACCAAGGGTACTGAATACTCCAGATGGGTTTAAAAAATACAGATTTGAGTTCTCCACTGAGGATTCAGGATCTGTCATTTGCCAGCAGTCTGGTGTTATGTGTAGCTGTGCTGCTGGGAGAACTGTCTTGTGTATATTTACTATTATATTAAAGCACAAATGTCTCCTCCACCTGTCCTCTAAAGAGTAATGTGTCCCAGACAAATCTGTTCCATATAATATATATTTAACTACCCTTATCTTTGAAGGCAGAATCCATGTTAGGAAGGAGTGAAATATCCAAATGAAGGGAATTAATTGTGTGAGGAAAGGGAATTCAAGTGATGAAGGCAGCATAAAGAATTTAAAGGAGTGGAAACGGACAAGGAGACAAACCTCACTGGGAAATTATGTAAGAGAGTCAAATATTATGAAAGTGTTGAACATGCATAGGAATCCTCCAGTGTCTCTATAAATTGCAAATAAAAACCTTCCCCTGAAAACGTGTCCCCTGAAAGCTTTAAACCACGTCAAAGGCTCCGCTGAGCCCACCGTGACTGTCCCTTAGTCACATTTGTGTTAACAGTTTACAGGTATGGGGCCAGCTACCTCAGGAGATATTTATTTTGTGTGAAAAAAAAATGCGGTGTTTTATGAGGAGAAATTAATAAAGAGCAAATAGATGAACTGTTAATGTATATGGACAAAAAAAGTTTTCAGGAGGAGTCTGACGTCAGCTTAGGCAAAAAAATTTTAAAAAAGATGATCCATGTTATAGGGGAGTATTGCTACTAATGAATAACCTTGATTCTGTGGTAAGATAGAGCAAAATGCCTGACTACCTAGGGAAGTGGGCAGAATGTTTGTGAGCTTGTTCCGGAACTGGAATGTCACCCCAAAGTCATATTTATGTTGGGACAGTGCTGGTGTGAGAAGGGTTTGTGCTTTCTTGAGCATCCTCTGCAAGCAATATTGCTGCAAAGATTTGGGGCAATTGAAAGAAGCAGAGTAAGCTTAGCAATCTGCCAAAAAACCCCACCATTTCTTTATAAGCAGTGAAAAGTTTGAAGCTCGGCTTCCTATGGGTTTTGTATTCCAAGGTGAACTTTTGTGTGTATCCTTTCATATCCGAAAGGGATGAATTAATTTTGTAGCCTGTTTGCCAGCAGAGGCATGTCAGAGTTCCTATTTCTCTTACATGGTATTGCATTTTACCAAATTTACAGGGATTTTAACACATTCGAGAGTTCCATCTCAACTCAATTTGAATGGGTGAAAGGGTACAGAAACTGTTGGGGAACAAAGGGTGAGTAAGCTCACAAAACTGGACTAAATTGATGTTTACATGATAATATGCAAAAGGATCTTCTGGGGAAGATTTCTGTTCTATTGACTGATTTCCCTCTGGTCTTTATCTGGTATGAGCCAGTATAGCAGGATGAGACCTTATTGCTTTTTTCCCCTTAGTAAAAAGTAACACAACCCCCCCCCCCCCACTTGATTTTTCATATGACCCTGCCAAAAAGCCTTTCAGAATTCTGTCCAAGCTGCTCTAATACTCAGATTCCCTTGTTAGAGTTTCCTTATCCTCCAGAATAACCCTCCTATCTGAATTCTGCCTTGCTATTAAATAGGCCATGGCCGGGGGATGATATGGAAGACCTTGGCTATTGCCTGGGCTGCTTTATTAAAAAAAAAGTAGTGCATTATAACCATTTGAATACATTGCAAGACTCTAAAAGTGCTGGATTTAAATTAATCTGTGTCCTTCAACAATGAGCTATATGAAAATACAGGCTTCTATGTAAACATTATTTCCCAAAAATCATAGTTTGAGAATTGAGCTGTTTTTTGGGCTGCACACTAGCAAAGATAGTGAGGGAATTAAACATTTGACTTGGCTGCAAGTACACAGTGGATAGTTACTGTACATTTATTGCTAACGTTTGAGCCTTTAATGGCATATTCTGAGTATCTGGATGCGTCACAATATTCACAGCTTATAAATGCTAATAATACTGACAGGTTCATCAAACTCATCTTCTTAGAGCTAGGACAATTTATTACAACTTTTTAACCAGGAGGAATTTATATAATTGATGGATTTGGGTTACATTACAGATAGAAAATAACCTTGAGAGAATTGGTACTCACTGCTGGAGCTGAATTTGATATAGCTGAAGTGCCATTCACCCAGGGCTTCAACAAAACTGATAGCTCTGAGTTCTATATGACCAATTGAAATTGTTTGACTAAAATTACATTTTCTCTCTTAAATATAGGACATGCTGATTAGGTCTGAGGGAGAGGGAGTGGAGAACATGTAACTTAAATAAAACCTCCTAAACCAGTAGAGATTCTTCCCTGAGGAATTTTTCTTTTTCCTTCTATTTTGAATATTAAGTGATAGCATTTCTAACATTCAAGTAGGATCATCAGAAACTAGATTCAACATTTCCACAGTAGAGAGCCCTTTATTCTCCATGAAGACTGGAGTCTATGTTGTCATGCATTTGTATAAGCCTTTAAGAGAGCTTTGTGATAAAGACTGGAAATTGTCTTGCATGTGCAACAGCCTTTGTTTTAGGGTGAAATAATGCTTTCGAAGGGACAGCTGAGAGATTGAGATCCTAAGCTCACACAGTAAGTCAGTGGCAAGGCTGTGGCTAGGCTGCTGGTTCTCTGACGTGTGGAGTTGGTGCTGTTTGCAAAACCCATTTCCTTCTATGCAGCTCTGATTCTTGAGTGCTGACTGTGCCTTATTACACTAGGCTATGTGGTAGAAACTAAATCCAGGGAGAAAATAAAGAACAAAAAAGGAAATTTTAAAGCAAAATGCAAAAGCATGGAAAAATAAAGTAATATTTCTCTGGTTTAATGTTTCATGGACTAAAAAAATTATGGTAATGTTCCTGGCATAAAAGTGGATTTTAAACCATTCTATATGGGATTTGTCGTTTGTTTATTTTATTTTTTTTTATTTTAAATAAACACATGATTTTAGGTTCAGTAAGTGACTGGAGGTGGAGAGTTGGACAGGAGTTAGATTCAGGGGATGAGAAGGTGATTTTGAACGTCCTCTGGTTCTGAGAGAATTTCAAGCAGCCAGAGGACTCCAGTGGAATAGAGATTGCAAAGTAAATGAAAATTGAAGCAGGCATAATCTTGTATGGAAGGGAGTTCTCAGTAATGTTAAAGACTGGTGGAAGAAAGATGCTCTTGAATGACTGTTCCATTAAATTATCTGCAAGCAAACATTTTCACATCCACTTATCTCTCTCTGTTTAGAAAAAAAGCCCCACAAATGGGACTCCTAGACCATGGTACAAAAGCCATCCACAATGAGTAGTATTTTCCTTAGTTGTGAATTCAGGTTCTAGATATCTTGGAGTCTTTTCTCAAAATGTTTTATCCTTTTCTCCAGCCTTATAATCTAAGACATGTTGAACACATTTTGGAAATGGTTTGAAAAACAAGGGATGAATTGAATGTTCTGAGTTCTTCTAGTCATTCCATAAAGTATAGATAAAATTTTGAGAAGTGGACCTCTTCTTACACAACAGTGTAAAAGTGATCCAGGTGGGCAGTGCAGCAGTCTGAGAAAGTGTGTCTTTCTCCATTGTAGGGAATGACTGAAGAGTTCTCAACTATTTTTATTTTCTTTTTAGGATGTTTTTTCTCAATCAATTTTTTAGGTGACTTTGTTATGTTTAGAATTTAAAAATAGTAATGATTATAAAAACAATACTATTTTCACTGTGGCATTAACTCAAACTTACATATACAAACATGGGCAGATATTATGGGAAAAATCCCAGCATTACCACTGAAATAGTCTTGAGTGGTGTTTTGAGATAGCATTAGACAGCTCCCTCATCCAGTAGGGTGGAAGAATGGGCTCCTCTTCTGAAACATCCTTGCTGATAGATGCAGTGTGAATACGAAGTTGTAGATCAGAGAGGTGAACAGTTCTGTTGAGTGATATATATCAACTTTTTATTAGGATTTTCATATTCATGTCACCCTGCTGATATGTATATATGCAAACTTTATATTTTGGAATATATACATTTTGCTTAGAAAAATTGCTAGCCAAAATTCTTATATTCAAATAAATCATGTGTCTTGCTCTGATACTTGCTAATGTTACTGCAAGACTGAAAACACTTATGTGTCCACCTGAATAGTCTAAGTACATGTCCATTAAACATAAGACATGTTATCATAAAGATGTATTTTCTGATAGAGTATAGCACTCACCTACATGAACATTGCTGTAAATACATCTATATTTATATATATATATATACATATATAGGTATGTTAATATTCAACTTCAATGATCATTTGTTTTCAAAACTTACTGATTTACTGTAATTGTTATTATCTCTTTGAAGATTATGCTTCTAGTATCTAGTCATCTTTGATACTCCTCACAGCTGTCATATTTTTTGCTCTGCCTCTTCTCTATCTTATGCATAAAGTAAATATTTCATACGACATCTTTCACATCTATCATGTGGAGTCTGCTACATTAGGTGGCCAGAAACAATAGATGAGGATGCTTTTCTTGCATTTCCTCTTCCAGATAGAAGCAGTCCATAAGTGTACTTTGCATCCTGCACTGGAACAATCACCTGTACTGCTGCTCCTGCCACTGCTTGCTAGTCTGACTAAAAGCTTGTGTGGCCAACCAGGTAAGTGACTGCTGTTTACACATTCTCATTTTGATACAGTTACAAAGCACTTTCTTTCTTCTATGGTCTTAACCTGGGTGCAGTCTGATCTACTGTGTGATTTTTCTTCCAAAAGTCAGAGAATCACAGAATATACTGAGTTGGAAGGAACCCACCAGGATCATCAAGCCCTGCACAGGACCATCCCCAAGAGTCACACCATGTGAGAGTATCATCCAAATGCTTCTTGAAATTCAGCAGCCTTGGTGCTGTGACCACTGCCCTGGGGAGCCTCTTCCAGTGCCCAACCACCCTCTGGATAAAGAACCTTTTTCTAATATCCAACCTAAACCTCCCCTCAAGTCTTGTCACTGGTCACTAAAGAGAAGAGATCAGTGCCTGCCCCTCCTCTGCCCTTCATGAGGAAGTTGTAACTGCAGTGAGGTCTCCCCTCAGTCTCCTCCAGGCTGAACAGACCAAGTGCCCTCAGCCACTCCTCATATGGCTCCCCTCAAGGCCCTTCATCATCTTCATTGCACTCCTTTGGACACTCTCTAATAGCTTAATGCCTTTCCTATATTGTGGCACCCAAAACTACACACAATATCCATGGTGAGACTACCCCAGTGCAGAGCAGAGCGGGACAATCCCTTCCCTCGACCGGCTGGTGATGCTTTGCCTGATGCCCCCCAGGACAGGGTTGGCCCTCCTGGCTGCCAGGGCACTGCTGACTCA
>JAWWEE010000122.1:43279355-43331936 GCA_035221455.1 Xenops minutus | reverse complement strand
AAGAGCACAGGGCCTAAGATGGAGCCCTGTGGAACCCCACTAGTGACAGGTCACCAGTCTGATGTCACCCCATTCACCATTACCCTCTGTGCCCGACCCATGAGCCAATTGCTCACCCACCACATCATGTATTTATCCAGCTGTGGGATGGACATTTTGTCCAGAAGGATCCTGTGAGAGACAGCCTCAAAAGCTTTACTGAAATCCAAAAAGATTACATCAGCTGCCTTCCCTTGATCAACGAGGTGGGTTACCTTGTCATAGAAGGAAATCAGATCTGAATAAGCAAGACTGTCCTCTCATGAAGCCATGCTGACTGTGACAAGGACTGTATTGTTTTTCAATACCTCAGAATAATTTTCTCCATAACTGTACCAGGCACTGAAGAGAAACTGACAGGCCTGTAGTTTCTGGGGTCCTCCTTTTTGCCCTTCTTGAAAACTGGGACAATCTTTGCCAGCTTCCAGTCAGCTGGGGCCTCTCTGAATTCCCAAGGCAGCTCAAAAATCATTGGGAGAGGCTTTGTGATGACATCAGCTAGCCCTTTGAGGATTTTTGGGTGAATCCTATCAGGCCCTGTAAATTTGTAGGGACCCAGATGAAGCAGAAGATCCCGCACAATTTTAGGGTCAACTGGGAGTTGATCATTCTTGCAGTCACGGTCCTCCAGCTCAGGGCACTGAGACCCCCTTGGTCTGTCATCTGTATTGAGGACAGAGGCAAAGGAAGCACTAAACACCTTTGCCTTGCCCTCTGTCCCTGTTTGTGAGGTGACCATCCCCATCCTGTAATGGGCCAATGATATTTCTGTACTGCCTAATGCCATTAATGTATTTGAAAAACTCTGTTGTCCCCCACATTTCTGGACACAGGTATTATAAAGAGAACCATTTTTCATTCAAAACAAATATTTGTGAAACAGTAATTCAGTACAGTTTCTGTGAGATGGAAGCTGTCTCACTGATAAGTGTGTTTGGAAAAGCTACAGATTTTGATTCTGTTTTTACCACCTCTTTTTTTTTACTGCTATCTTTCATAGCTGTGATAGCTTTATGATGGTTTGTTCAGGGATTTTTTTAATCTGTGCTTATTATATCATGGGAAATAGACTTAGGATTTTTGTCGCAAAACCTTTATTTGAAGTAAAGCTTATTGAAATTGCTGTAGTTTATAGTGTTATATTTTGTTACCATTGTCTTTCTTTATTTAGAAAAAAATATATGAGTTTTCCAAAGTAAAAAGACACAGATGCTGCATATTGTAAAATTCTGGTAAGACTCTAATTGCCATACAAATAAACAACTGAGTGCAGCATACTTGTAGCTTTTAACTGCACCAAACAAGTTTTTCAAGTAATGGAATTATTATCTTAATGTTCTGGCCAAATTCGCTAAGTTTTGTCTGTCAATGCTCTCCTGTGGTTTTAATTCAATATTCTATTTTCTGACAGTTCTGAGCAAGTTCAATGGCTTTTGACTTTTTCATACCAATTGGATTTTTTTTTTTTAATTGCATTAACTGTTCCTGAATCATTCTGCTTTTAAGAATATTGTTGCCCAATATTCTTAAGTGATACTGCTGAGGAGTAGGAATTATTTCTGTTTTAACCCCCTCTTATTTCTGTATGTAGATGTACAAATATAAAGAGATAGATAGTATGATTTCAGTCTACATCATGACAACGTATTATGTTTACTAAAGAGAAAGTGTTCTGTACAGATTAGATGAACTACAATATGGATTAGCAGATTTTTCTTTTTTTTCTTTTTGCATTTTTTGACAGTACCTGATATATATGTAAAGATCCTGTGCTGCATCATGGCTCACAGGGCAGGGTAAATAGCACTTGTATAATACACAAAAGCACATAGTTTCATACTCTCTGCACAGTCCCTTTTGAGCCTTGCTTTGTAGAAGGCACTTAGGTATCCAGAAAATATCTTTCTTAACCTAGGGCAAAAGTCATAGAACCCTATAACTAAATAAAAAGTTCCTTCTGACTTAAGTGAGCCTTGGACTGAGCCTATAAATGCAGATCTTAATCATATCTCTAAACACTAGGAATATATTACAAATGGGTGCTGTATCTATCCAGAGCTACAGAAAAATAATGTAAGTAGTCTTTCATGCATTTTTATGGTTGGTTTTGTTGATATTTCTTTGTTGTCTGTGATTTCCATTTGTAGATGAACTTTGAGAACAATGTAAATTATTTGATTAGCATCTTGTGACTTACCATCCATTTTGTGGGTAGCATTTTTATTTTCTGGCCTCAAAATGCTATTATTTATGGTTTCATCTATTACAACCATAGCCATGTGATTCTAGGAAGAGGTCAAACCCACATTTCAGCATTTTTCCTCCTTCAGCCCTTTTATTCAAGTTTATGGTACTGATATGTTCATTGTCTTCAGATAATGTACAGTCCTGTTGACAGAACAATGCACAGTGAATATGTTGTCTAATGTATCATTGAGCTTTTAGTTCTCTGGCTACAGAATTAAATGCTAGGCTTTTAAAAAGTAACTTATATTCCAAAGTCAGTAACTTAGTGAAGTATTCGGCTAGTTACGAGTTCTATAAAATATTGAGTGTTATATTTCAGAGGAATTTTGTTTAGTTATTAGAAAGATAACAATACTACCCTGATTATTACAGGATAATTCTATCTGTTACCAAGCCCATACAACTGAGTTCAGATTCTGATACAGTATGATGATTTTTCACTTCTGTGACTTTCATAAGAATTTTGGCAAGTAAAGGACAAAAATAAAACTTGAATGACGTATAATTAGGTTAAAATTGCTATTGTGACATGAAGTACATGATGTTGCAGGTACTGTAACTGTGTTGTATCTGTGTAAACAGAGACAGAAAACAAAGTAGATTCTAAAATACTGAATGTTTACTTTGATGTTTACACATATGTAATAGAGTTGTTGCTGTATCCTCACCTGACTATTGAAAAAAACTGTGGGTGCAAGTTGCCATTCAAGCTAGAATTTTTTCAGGCCAGTGAGTTGGAACAATACTATCAATTTCTCCCTGTCTTTTCTGAATTCTTCACTGTTTTCTAATAAACAGAGTATAATGTGGGAATTTCAGTCCATTCTGAAAATTTTAAATGTCAAAGTATTCTTCAGTGTGGTAAACAAAGAAATAGTGTTTGTTAGTGTTAAACAGTTATTTCTAGTCTCTTTAGAGATACTATATATTTTATTTGTAAAGCACCAATATGTATCTATAGTGAAGAGCTGCCCTGTGGTCTATGACAGGACTTTAATTTTTACATGTACACCATGTTTTTATGCAGGCTGTGTATTTGTCTCAGTTTCCTCACCTTCATAAGCAATGTAAAAAATTGGTATCAGAGGATACTGGAATATAGTAAAAAGGAGAAAACAGGAAACATGCTTACCATCTTAGAGTCAGAGGGGTATCTTTCCTATATGCTTTGCAGTTGGTCCAGTTCATCCACAGTGTCCACTGTGAAAGACAACTGAAATGTTTGTGCTGGTTTCTAGTTTGAGAAAGCCATTGACGGAATCAGCTTGAAAAACAACAAGAGAAGCTCAGGTAGCAACATGTGAAAAACATTTTTAGCATTTTTCAAGCATTGGAGGAGTAGCCATCTAAACAATAGTGCTCCGTCGCAAAATGTCTGCTAAAATGTCAGGAGGAAAAAATCAGCCTGAATGAGGGATATGCTGTTGAGCACTGGATAGAAATGTGCAGAAGAGATAAAGTATGTATGACAATGATCTCTCTAAACAACTGATTTACAGTTGGACCTCTGAGTTACTGGAAGACACCATTGTTGAGTATTGAGCATTGTTGATGTGCTTCATCTGCTGTATTTTAAATCCAATAAACCCCTCCCACTACAACCTTTTGAGAGAGAATTTGAGTAATGAGCAGCAAATGAGAGTTGACCTCTCGTTACTTAATGCAGAGAGAGATGAAAAAGGTAATTTGTAACAACTTTCGAAAATGAAGAGGAATATTCAGCAGCTTTCAAGAGACACATTCAGAGAAACAGTTTCAAATTTGGGAGTGCAGGCAGCCTTGGTGTTCTTACAGAGCAGCTTGCCACTGTAACCCTGCTAATGAACTTAACAGTCTGTCTCCAAGGTAATATTGGACAGTTCAGCCTGAGAGAGAAGTGTGTTAGAAAATAATATACGAGACTGAGTCATATGTGAAAAAAAAGTAAGACATTTAAGGCATTGATCTCTAATTATTGCAGTCCATAAACAGTGAATCTCTGCAATTAACATTTCAGGTAACTTAATACTTTGCTCTTCCTGTCATTTTTGACACTCAGATTCACATTTCAATTTATATCTTGCAGACCATATGTTATTGGTGAGATATGAAATGGGGATCACTGAGTGAGGACAGTTTAAAGAGAGGACATCAGGGGCTACAGGTAGACTCCAGGAAAAAGTTCTAGCACGGCAGAAGTACTAGGGTAGCCAAGAAACCTGGGATAGAACTTGATCAATACTTGAAAATGCTTATGGTTGGAATGTTAACATGTAAAGCCTAGTAGTGATATGGAAAGAATATCTTGTATACTGTTTTCTAGTCTTATTAACCAACTTAGACAGTTTTGTTCTACAATGAAGGTGACTGACATGAATATTAGTATGTTCTCATCTAGAACATGAATGCATTCTCACATGATGTGATTGAAAGTGGTCATCCTGCTGAACAAAAGGAAATAACCCTGAAATGACAAAGAACTTTAGGCTACTCCACATTTGTTTCCAGTGTAGTAAGAGGTATATGGACTACTGTTATTTGTTAACAAAGTTGGAGGCCCAGTAAAAGTTCAAAGAAAAGAATTCTGAGAATACATGAGAAGCTGTCCAAGGGGCTGTTTTTCTGATTTTTTTGACAGGGAAGAGAGAAATGATCATTTGCAGTATGTGGATTCTAATGGTTTTCTCAGCATTATGCTCCTAAAATAATACTGTAATAGACTTAAGAGATGCAGTTATATGCTTTTTGACACATTTCAGGTTCCTGCCAAATGTTGACCTAATGGCAAAACTATCACTTGCATAATCTGTTATGAATACTTATAAATCTTGGTCTTGCTAGCACTACTTCCACCTATGGGTTAACACAAGTCAGCCATTCAAAAGAAACGCTTGATGGGATTGAGCATAAACTGGCCTGGGTCCCATGTTTTGACTTTAATAAAACATTGTTAGTGAATTCTGTGGTGGATCCATTGTTAGTGTCCTCTTTGCAGAAAAGAAAGCAGGAAAAAAGCCATGCATTAAGATGCATTTATATTCATACTGTAAGCACACGCAGAAACTTTCAATAGTACAATGTGCTTTATGAGTGGTGTCTAAGTGTCTGAAGGAGTAATGAAATGATCTGTTATTCTAGTTTTAAAAAAGACTAAAATTCTGTTCGTGCGCCTGACACAGCGTAGGCGTAAATAAAGTAGGTTTTCAACATTGTTCTCTGAAATTAAGGAGGTGGCAAAAATAAATTAATCTCTGTGTTCTGTCAGGAAGCTCATGCTTACTCTTTTCATGCCTGCTGTGTGTGAGGACTGTGACACAGGCTGACAAGGGCGTACGTCCTTGAAGCTATAAAAATGGTATCATTCTACTATTTTCTATGGGAAAGTAGAGAAAATATCTTACAGAATTAGGCAGTCAACACAGTTCAAGTTTTCAGTTTCACATATGCCAGCCATTCTCCAAAGAGTCTAGTGGAACTTCCATTGGCTGGCTCCAATTCTACAGCAGTATTAAACTCATGGGAAGCCAAGCCATTATATCAAAGCCTACAGCAAATGACAAATAATAGCATTTTCAGGCCAGCATTGTAACTGAAGCTATGCTGGCTCATGTATATGTGCTCCCCTGAGCATCCACTGCTCATTTGTCTAGACTAAGATATTTCCAGTCAAGACCAGGACCTCTTCCACTTATGTTCATGGGTCATGGGAATGACTGCAGTCAGTCTCTCAGGGAGCAATTACAGATGCCATATTATTGCAGTAGGGGGTTTGTAACCCACTGAATTAAAAGTCAAATTTGTAAGGTGGACCAATGTAGTCTTTTGAATGAACTCCCCCAACAGACACCTTTCAGAGCTGTGGCAAAAGTAAACTTTTATGGCTTTGACATCTCTATGGAAACTGTAAGAATGCTAAACAGAATATTATAAATGTAGGATGCTGTTGGTCACTTTATAAAGCCAAGACTGACAGGTCTTAGCAGAATGGAGAATAAGAAAGAAAATTAGTAGAGCAAAACACTGTTTGTGCATTATCTCTGATTTGGAAGGGTAGGACTCCAGTGCTGGATTGAAAATGTGCCAATAGTTTAAAAAAATCTTGTTAGAAAATTGGAAACACAAGATATGAAAAAGTCTCTGTATACTGAAAAAACCAATAATAACCTCATCAACAAATCATTAATTATTTGGGCTATTAAGATTAATCGATGCAAATGTTTGGCCCATGAAATGACGGATGAATCGCTTATCATCAATAGGAAAAACATTAGTGGGAAATTCACAGCACTGACTGTATCCTTTAAAATTTTCTTTGGCTGTGCAGTACAATGGTGCTTAAATCTTGCCAGAAGATGTCTAACAAAATAAAAGTCTGAGTGATAAATAAGGTTTCCAAAGCTAATACACAGATATACTTAGCCTCTGTAAGGCAGGTGGCAAATACAGGCAAAGAAATATTTTGTCCTAGTAACAAAGACTGAATTTTAAATACTTTACTAAGGATGTGTGGGGTGAGTTTAGCTACCCTTCTCACTTTTATGCCATTTCTATTATAGAAAAAAAATTTATATCCTATATCCTCTTAGGAAGAATGCTAGTGGATAATAATATTTATATTAGCTGTCTATTTTCTCTAAATTTAGTGTTAACTATTGCAATTATAATTCTGTCAAAAAAAGTAATTCAGAAGTATTTTTCAATAGTTGATGAGTCTGAATTTAGTTTAGGATGCTTTGGGATCTTCCTAGTAAAATTTAGTATGTACATTAAATAGATACTAATAAAAATTATGAAGAAATTTCCTCTTAACACAAACCTGCTCATACTCCTGGTATACATCTCTGTATGCATGATCTATCAGCAACTTTGAATCCTTATAAGCTATCTTTGGAAATGTGGTTGTTCTAGTGGACAATGGAAATTTGAGGTATCTATACTACAGCTTCTCTAGGGTAACAAGTCAGTTCAGGTAAAGACAGTGCCAGTGATGTTACAGAGCAAAAGAGAAATTTTTAATTAATTTATCTTAAGAGGAACAAACAAATATTGGGTTTGGGTTTGCTTAATAATTCATGTGAAGATAAAACAGAGGAATATGGATATCTCTTTCACAAGGGAAATCTTCAAGGAGCTCTAGCTGTATCTTATTAAAAATGAGCTTCTTTGTGAAGCTGCAGAGACTTTTAATGACATTTAGTTAAAAAGCATCAAGATAAGAATCTTTTCGGATTCTTACATAACTGAATTCAGTAACATGAAGAAAGAAAATTAATTACAACAAAATGTTAATTTTATTCTGTGAAAAAAACCCCCACGTTCACTTGATAAACATACAATTTTTAATGGCATATATGATGAGGATGCCATATACAAATCAACAGGTTTTGTCTGCAGTCTTGTCAGGCTGCTTGTCAAATATGCTGCATATTATTAGTAATTACATTACCAAAACAATACCATACAGAACAGTCGATAATAAAATACTAACCAAAGTGTCATGTCAGACACCTCTGTGTTCAAGATTCTGAAGGGAGATTGTCACAGGTATTACACAAATAGTAGATAACTGGAAATCTTTAGTGGTGCTTGTAGTGTTTTAAAGGTTGTCAGATTTGCCAGTATAACGGCTACCAATTTCGCAGTAAATCAATCCTTTCTTAGTGCGATAATCACTGACTGCCAGCAGCTGAATTCCTGTTTGGCATCCTCTGACTTTTTCTATCTCTGTTTTTCAGCTCATCTCCATTGCTACCTTTATGCTATCACTTGTCCTTGAAAGAATTTCCTACTTATTTTTTTTTATTATTATTTTTTTTTAGTTCTTTCATTCTTGTCTTTAAAAGCCTGCTTGTCCGTATTCTGTCACTTATAGCAGATCAGTCACAACAAATGATTGGCACCAGAGCTAAGTTTGGCACAGATAGAGATTTTTAAGCTAGCATCATGACTCTCAGCTGCAATGCTGTTTAAAATAAATTTGGTAACAGACAGCAGATGGGTTTGCTGTCAGGGACCTAGATCTAGCTGATAGGTTTTTTGATTTTTTTTTGGTACAGCGAGTTCATTGGAGAACATGACAGTTTTCTAAGGCATGCTTGCAACTTATACTCCTGTGGAGCTATTGGGGTAATTGCACCTTAGGCTTGATGGATTACTGAGAGCGTGTAAAAGAGAGAATATCTCAAAATCAGGGAAAGTTGCAGTTGGTGCAGCTAAGTATTAATTTTTTCCAAGATGTGTAACAGACTTCAGCATTTGAGGCACAGGAAAAGCAGTGCCACAGCTATCTTGCTGCTGTGCTGAACAGAAAATTTTCAAGCACTGTTATGCTCTTGTGGGATGGTTTTTCTACAATTGCCAATGTTCTTCATAGCTTACAGTAGCGATGCTCCGCAAGCAAAGAATAGTAGGCATCATCATACTCAGTTCTTGAGCAACCTGATGGTGTTATCAGTCTTACCAACTTCTAATGGAAGTGAATACTATCTAGAATCATGTACCTAACTGAATCTAGGCTAAAACCAGCTTCTAACAAAGAGGTTGTCCAGATCAAATTTGAATATTTAGACAATAGATGCTACCATCTGTTTTAAGCAAACTACCTAGAGAATTCAAACTGGTCTTACATTTCTTTAGTCACAGGATGCATCCTAGGAGTAACTCCAAGGCTCCGCTGGCTATTTCACACTTGATCTTTTTCTTTTAATTCATTGAGCAAAAATGCTCGACTGTACCATTTCTCTAAGCCAGCCTTGATATGAAAGTTAAATAAAAAGCCTCTGGTAATGTTTCTTGCCTTCTAATTTTCATTGTTAACAAATTGCCACTTTTTTTGTGTTATGGGACAGATCCTGTTCTTGTCACAAGGCTTTTTAGTGGGTAATACCAGAATGCTGTGAGTGCTGCTGGCTCCATGGGGTCTGCTGCCCTTCCTGCTGCCCCCAGTGCAGGAGCTGAGCAGCTTGGGAGTAGAGGGGGACATCCAGGGCAGCCTCGGCCACTGTGACAAGACAAGGCCATGGTGAAGAGGCCAACACAGGCCAGACACAGGCCTCCTGGTGACACAGTGGAGACTTTAGGTACTTAAAGTGAAAAAAATCCATCTCTTGACTTATGTACTCATGTTCAGAAATATATTTTCCATTTGCTTGTCTGCATATAGCATGATCATGAGTTTGTAATCATATAATACAGAATTTTTTAGAGGTGTTTATTTTTACATGTTGTTTATATATGATTTAATTGTATTTTCATGATGGTAGTTATATGGATTATAAAGTGTTTCCAATAGAAGAAATTTTGTTATTCCTGTATGTATTTCCCTTTTCTTTTTTAAAAAAATGAGTGAATATTTTCACAAGTCTTGAGTATGAAAACAGTATTTTTTACACTAATAAAACAGAACTTAATGTTTGGGAATCTTTACCGTAGCCAGAGTGCATATGCACTGCATCTCTTAGAGGGTACTCAGTTCACTCCCTGCAGCAGATCCGTTGCAGCACCTCTCAGGAATTGTAGCTGTCAGGCCTAATTTCATTTATTTTGTCACTTAGAGGTACCAGGATGTTGCTCAGATCCAGGAAAATCTGTGCATCATGGGAAAAGGAACTAAAGTGAGAGGAGAAAGAATCACAGGGAGTCACTGTTTCCTTAGGAGAACATGGGGTATATTCTAAAGTAAAACATTTAGATTTAAGATTAGTTGATATATGTGACTGATATGATAGATTTTGTTTCAACTTTCATAATTTTCTTTGTTTAATTTAAAATATAATTGCCACCATAGTTTTTATTGAAAAATACTTGCTTTTATGGTTTTATCTAGTCCTAACAAAATTATTTCTTTTAAACGGCTAAATTTCCCACATACTAATATGATTATAAGAAATATAAAAAAAATTAGTGTGAATAAAATATTGTGAAAAACAAAAATACTGCAAAAAAAAAAAAAAAGCCTGACACAAAGGCTAATTTTTCGGTCCTGTTTTAATAAAAAAAACCCTAAGCATGGAAACCTCTGCACTTATTTGGGAAACTACAATGCATATCAGTTTTTCAGTCACAAGCATTTTTTAAGAAAGAGAGACAGTGTACGTGAGAGCAAATAAACTTAACCTCTACGTTTGTGGTAGCCTGCAGGAGTTTCTTACTTTAACATTTAACTAAGATACTACTGCAGCAGAATAGACACCATGTACATAGAGATCAAAACTATTGGCTGTGGCTGTATGGAGACATAAGCTAGATGGAGTTCTTCACCTCATCGTTTCCTGGAAAATATTATGTACTGGAAAAATTCTCTAAACCAGTGTTAATCCTGTCCTTTAATCCTGGCAAGGCTTATGGCTTTCTAGTCTCTGGTCTGTTCTCTTGGTGTTTCCCTTTAAGAATAACATCATCATTTGAAGTAGACTGACATCCATCACAACTCCTGTTGTCAATGTCACACCAGTTTTGATTTCAAATGGCTGAAGTCCTGGTCCCCTAATAGAATAATTATCACATGAATGAGCAGATGCTGACACGGGGAGCATCTGACACTTTATAAATGAATGCCATCCAAGCAAAACATCAGCAAGATTGGATATGTTTGGGTAGTTAAACATCTGCAGAGGTGACTTGTTTGCAAATCATTAAGAATAAAAGCTTATTAGTTGTTAGAGAACCTTGGCATACACATGACAAACGTGGGTCTGGACCTCCTTGGGACTATGTGTTAGCATCAGAGATGTATTCCCAAACACTTTTGGCAAGGTGAACTCCCTGAAGTTTAGGCTAACACAATGGATCTGGCACAGCTCCAGCATCAAAACACATGCTGTGGAAATCTCAGCCTAGACATCTCTAATTGCCTGGAGGTACTTTGAATAGGTTCAGGTCTCCATGTTTATACCACCTTGTTGCTCGTTAAAATGAAGGGAAACTGGAAGTACCACTGCAATAAGCCTTCCTGACAAATAGGAAATATTTGTTATAAAGGAAACATTTGGAAAGTTTGTATGTAGGTTATGCTTCCTAATTACATTATTCTGTCTCTCTCTCTCCCCAGACCAACACAATTATTTCTAAGCTGTTATAGACATCTGGAGACCCCTCACACCTCTTTCTGAGTGAGCTGCAACAGACCCCACATAATATATTCTTGTTCAGGGTAGAGAAAATAATGGCTATGGGCAGAAACCAGATCTGAGGCTTTCAGACCAGGGCTCTGGCAATGAGGTTAAACAGAAGGCACTTTCGATTTCTGTTTCTAATAACTACTGAGCAAAAGTTGAAGACAAACCAAACTTGAACTGGAATAATTAACCTGGGAAATTCTTAGTGGAAAGATGGCACACTGACTAATGTGTGAGCAAGCCTTAAAACTGCCTGAGGTTGACTATAAAGAGTGAGGTATTGCTTTATTTCCAAAGGAAACCAATTTTCTGAGGGTTGCTTAATGGGTTTGAAGGGGTGCTTCTTTTAGGTTACACATCACAAATTAGAGTTGCCGTTTGAGAAATTGAAGGTGTATTGATAGTAAACAGGTGGCTTCTGTTTCGAGAAGATTTGTTTAGTACCATTTTATGATTGAGCTGATGCTGTGACACATTAAGTGGAGCTTGTCACTGTCCCATCTGGTCTACACAACTGCTGGAGGCGGAACTCATTTAGGAAGTTGTGCATTTCTTGCAGCTGTTCCTGGATGTTTCATAAATAACTAACAGAAAGCACTGATTCACTTGGCTTTATTAAACCTATCTTAGGGGAATCATGTCATTGTTCATGGAGAAAATGATACACATTGCATGGCATTTATGGGACTTGTTATCAAATTACAGTGCTTTACAGCCTTACTTAGTGCTAATGGGAAAATAGTGAAGTACAGATCAGGACTTCTTTGGAGCTGATTATAATTTATATGACTGCACTTGATAAAGAGTCCTTCATGCTAAGTAAAATGCTTTTTGCCTGTGGAACCCAATGGTGTCTTGTTTTCATCCCCCTGTGGATGCACTTTATCCTTGGGTCTTATCTGGAAGGAGCAGTTGTTGCAGAATGCCGTGTTCACTTCATACATCATCTAAACAGGTTTTGTTATTGACAAATTGCTTTTTTAGTTCACAGATGAAAGTAAACATTATAAACAAGGCATTCTCATATTAGCTTTTCAGTGCTTTGCCCAATGGGCAATTTAATGCGACATCAAACGCGATAATAGCTGAATGACAAAAAGAACCTTTCCCATGCTTGTTTGCTTCTAATAGCTTGATTTCATTTTTAATAGGCTGTTAATCTTCAGCTAGTGTTTTTCTCTGTATCAAACATTTCACTGCAGTAAGCTGGGTTGTTTGTCTACTTTAGGTTTATGTTGTGTTCAGTTAATACCCCCTTTGGAAGGCACTTGGTACACATAAGATTCCTGAGATTGACTTTGTGGTAGGAAATTTTGACTCCCCTTGACTAAACTTTCCTATCTGTCATGAGATGACAGGCTAATAAAACTATTCATGTGCTAAGTTATAATGATATCTAATATGTTGATAGTAAAAGACTACCACATATTGAATTCAAAGTAAGCAGTGTGCTGCACAGAAAAAGAGAGACACTGTTAGGTATAAAGGAGGTCCTAAAATGTATTGCTGTCTATGTTAGGGCAAAAATTAAATACAGTGAGCTGTCTGACCTGAAGGAGACACACTTATTTTGTGTTCCATTACTGTCCAAGTAGCCTGTTACATCCACAGTGAATAAAGGAAGGCTGTAAAAACTGCTGAAAGCTTTGTGGAGTTTATGCAGAGATTTTTTTCCTAGATGAAGGAAGAATGTCACTGATAGGTTTGTGTTATGTTAAAAGACATTTTATTTTTTATTGATCTGATATATTTCTATTTACTGGTCTGATTTATTTTGGATACTCACTTGATATTTTTAGGGATTAAAATCAGTGTCCTCTCAGAACTGTCACTAGCCAGAGATATCTCTGAGTTTGAAAAAGCTTCCATTCTGTGATGTCAGTACTTGACTGACAAATGATTGCCGAAGGGATAGAGAAAGTTCTCCAGTGCCTGCCATGTTGCTCAGGAGAGACACCAAAGTGTCTGGAAATCTTTTTTGGTGAAAACTGGTTGAGTATCAGTGGGTAATGTTCTGTTACTTCTTCATCAGGTGCTGTCCTTCATACTTCCAAGGATTATTAGAAGTTTTGAAAGGTTCCTACAGACTACAGAGAGAGACCTTTTGACTTATTTGGTCTAATTCCACTCAACTGCATAACTGATAATCATAAACTGATGAATTCTCCTATGAAAAGGACATAGTTGGGCAAAAGAAAATCAGCTACAGTCAGAAAACTGCTTCAGAACATCTCTTGTCCCTACCTTCTCCAGTGGTTAATTTTAAGCCTTCAATTATTAGGTAATAGCTTATAACTGTTTGTGTCCTTGGATGAAACAGTTCTTCCTGCTGCCTGGTGCTTACCTAGTTAGAGCTAAGGAGTCTGCCTCCCCTCAGGCTTTCGTTGTGAAATGTGTGAGTTGGTCCTCAGCCTGATGATCAGCTGAAATGGGAAGGTCACAGGGGCTCAGATTTGTTTTACAGTTCAGATCTGTGATCACTGTTGTATGAATTCATAATAGTGCTTCAAACCCAAGCTGAAAGCATGAACTAATGTTTCTCCAGTATATATCTGTATGGCTGATGTCTTCCATAACCACACAGTTTTTAGTAGTATTTAATACTGTTACAACAATATCTGCTGCTGGATGACTGTAGGATTCCTCTAGCTCTGCTGTCATAGACTGTATCTTGTTATTCCTCTTAAATTTATTTTAAAACAAATCAATTCTGCTTGATGCATCCTAGCTCTATTTCTTTCCAGCTGAAACACTAATCAGTGTTTCCTGTACCTATCCTTCCTAAATAATATGCCTCCGTTCCAGGCCTCTTGTGTTTTTCCTGTCTCTGCATAGCTAGCTTTCTGTTGGGCATCAGTAACATTTCCATTTTGTTAGTATCCTTGCATCAGATGGAAAAACTTCACATTTCTTTCAAAACTATGACATATTCCTGAGCCAGAATAGTTACAATATTTGTTTCAACTCACTTGCCGGTATGTTTTTATCCCTTGCTTTTTACCTCTAACATTTCTTTATTCAGTGTTGAACTTTTGTTTACCCTGAGTTCATCTTCTACTATATTTAAATCAGGATTTAAGATTATTTGAGTTACTTCCACCTTTTCTCTTATTTTCTTATTATAAGAAACCCTTATCTCATTATATTCATATCTTTCAGCATGTCTCAACATGTAAGAAAATTTTCAGTATCTTCCTCTGAGTCTCATTAATTAGTGTTCTCTTCTAAAAGTATTTATACAGAAGATGAGATTTTCTTGTCTCGTTGTCTGGTGGGACTATTGATAAGAGAAACCTACTTTCCTAGATATGAAGATTATTTTTACACATTCACTTTGCAAAGACACTACATAAAAGTAGCTACTAATTTTCCTGATGAAGTCTCGAGGGACCTTAAAACCTTGTCTTCGTACACAGTTAATCTAATGAAAATAATAAGTCTTACATAAAAATTAGAGCGCATCATACACCTCAATTTCTGTACAAGCAATCAGGTTGAACCGGTTATCATCAGTGTCAGAAATAGCAGCTGTTTTTTCTAATTCTTAGTTCAAAAAAATGGTATAATTTGATAGGTGCCAAAGTTTTGTGATGAATGGACTAAGTGTAATGATCAAAATGTTGACATTTAGTCTTGTCTTGGCATCAAGTGAATTGTAGAATCCACGTGTAAAAATGCAAGATTTTACTTTACTTGGGGCCATTTTAGACTTAATTTTAAATCATGTATGGCATTTTGATGGGTCATAAAGAGTAATAGTTTTCCTTGTCAAAGCAACTTTCAAACAAATCTGAAAAAGACAGAGGGCTTTGAAATGGAAAAATGTAGAGCTGATTTACAGATGCTTGAAAAAACTTATCACAGGCCAAATGAAATCTGCAGTGCAGAGAAATATATGTTCTCCATAATATATCACTGATAATTCCTGCTTTATCATTTCAGGATGCTTCTTTGCAAAAGTGTGACTCAATCAATAATCAGTTTCTGTTTCAGGCCTTGGCTAAATAGGGTTTTTATGTGTGTCCTGACCAAACGTGTCAAGAATTATAATGATTAGTTTCCTCTGTAGTTCCCATAATGTTGCCTGCACAAGAGACCAGAGCTTAGCAAACAGCTTTCCATAACATCTGAGATAGAACCTGAGCCTGTTCCCTTACAACTCTTTCATTATGCAGTCTGTGGATAAATTACAAAATTTTTGTTTTCTCTATTTGCATTTCACTTGTGGTTGTCTGTTTTGATTTTATTGATTTTTGTGAGATTTGGTCTTCATTCTGCTGTTTAATTATTGTCCTAGTGAATGTTCTCTTTCTCTTTTTGCAGTCATTTTCTGGTTTTGTTTCTGATTATTTTGATGAGCAATAAATGAAAAGTCAGATTTTAATTCAGTTACTGAGTTTGTGTACAAGAGAGAAAATCACATCATGTCTATAAGTACTGATTTATTTTGATTCCCATTTGATTGATCTGCAATTCTATGTCACTTATCGTTTGCTTAGCCAATTTTGGGTTTGTCCTCATTTTCAGTATTTTACAATATACCAGCATGCACAATACAATGAAAAATTACTATGTGCAAAAAAAATGGAAAAAAATAAACATATCCTTTCATGTGTTTTCTACTGAAATGCATCCTACTTCAATATTACCTAAAATGCTTTGTAGAAAGCTCTTTTTTTTTTTTTTAATGGAAAACAATACCATTATATATGATGTTACTTCCTCACAAAATATAACATAAAAAAGGCATTTTATTTCTTTGAGGTAAGCAACCTTTCTTTGTGGTGTTAATGTTACAGCTGCAGCAGACTTCAAGAACTATGATTTTTTCCATTAAAATATTTTTGATTTGCATTGGTTACTTGAAAAAAAAATTTAATTCATTAGTAGAAGCTTGCCATCCCAAGTAATACTTGACTTCAAACCATTGAATGTAAACAAAAAGGTTAAATCTTCTTTGGCTTTCTTTTGAGAGTAAAATACTGTCAAAGAGATGTTATAAAATATTTTTCTGCAAACATAACAAGTTGAAAATTTTAATTAATAAGACAATTGCTACATTATTACTTTATCCACATGTCAAGATTCCAGAAATGATTCCACAAGACTTCCTAAGAAAATTGATAGAATTTATTTTATGTTCAACAAACCTTTGCTGTGCAAATTTGATTCAGTATTGGTGTAGAAAAAAAATCACAACTAATATTAAGAAAAAAAAAGGCAGACATTATCTTTGAAATGACATGGCGTTATTACAGCCAAACATTCATGTGGACAGACATTTTTTCTTGATTATTCAGTTTCATTCTTCATTGCCTCTCTGATGTGTGAATATACCGCTAAAAAAAGGTCTAGGTGTCCAAAAAATACACAAATCAGATGAGGAAGTGATAGTGGTTGGTTGGTTGTTCTATTTGCTCCCATATTTTGATTGCTGCCTTGGACTATTCCCTCTCTGGTGCAGCTGTATGTCTAATTTTACAGTACCCCTTGCTAGGTAAATATAACTGACAATAAAAATATACTTGCGTAACATCTTATCCCAGCTTTATAAATGACCTAAAGTTATAAAAGTATAATTTTAGCACAGTTGTCACATCTCACACTGCTAAGACTCATGCCTCACAGTATAAATACCTCTGAGTCAAAATGGGTAGGATCACCTGAGCTTTCAAGTACTGTACAGAAAGACACCCTGGATGCCTGAGTGTGGCAGTACTCTCAAAGACTTGTCTAACATTTCACCAAGATCTGTACATCCAAAACCTGTTCAACTGTTGTAAATTTGTCACAAAACCTGACATGCTTAGTATTTCAACACTGCTGAAAGCCTTGCTCAGGCTGAACAGACACAATCTCAGAGCATGTGTACTTTCAGCTAGGGGAAGTGACCTGTAATGCACTGTCTATATATTTGTGTTGGACAGCAAATTCTGTGCTGTTGATCAAGTGCATCCTGATTTACCAGCCCTGATCTACCCCACAATATGCCCTTCATTTTGGTCTGTGACCCCTGTTGTTTTGCTGTCTTGTTCACGAGGAAAGATGCTGAGACCTCCTTTCAATTTAAAGGAGTCAGGCAGTAAATGTGAATTAGGAATTTCAATTTCCTTCTACTACTCTTGATTTCAGTAGAACTGCTTCTGGTTTATGCTGGTGAAAGCACCATCAGCATCAAGTTTTAAACCTTTATAGTACTCTCCTAATAGATAATTTTTCAGTTACTAAATGTGGTCAGACTTTCATAAGTAAAGTCTGCTATCCAGGTGAAAAAAAATTCCCAAACTGTATTATTTAAAAGTCCTGTGATACCAATCATTCTTACTTGACTAACAATTAACCAAGTTGCTAGTTCTTTCACTCTTAGTAATACAGAAGGAAATATTTTATACTCAAGGGTTCAGAAAAGAAATGTAGACAGTATTTGCACACTAGCTTTCTCTTAGACTTGGTATCTAGCTGTCACTGCTGGCTTAAGTGTCAAGGTAGAAAGCACAATTTCATTTTTGTGATGAAGCCTGTAATATCGGGGAAAAATCAAATCAGGTGGCTTGCTGTGTAATCCTAAAGGAAAAGCTTTCTTAGGTTTTAACACAGTTTCAGTTAAAGCAATGTTCCTTATCCGTGGCTCAGCTATTGGCAAAATGTTTAATCTTGCATTAAAGACATTTCAGGGTAGTTCAGCTGTTTTCCCTCTAGCTATGTGGATGAATACTGTGAGCCAGATTCTGATCTTTCTTGCACCAGCTCTGGGTAACTTGTCAGTTTTTCAGGAAAGCAATCCTGGCTGGACTGCAATCGCATGCTGGTGTCCTGTGGTAAATCCCTGATTGCTCTATTTCAGGAGATTCATTCTTCAAGTGGATTGCACACTGTATGTTGATGATTTTCTCTTTGCCCTAATTTAGTTCCTACACCTCTTTCAAAAAATCTTCTATCCAATTACACCTCTTTGCAGACAACACTGATCTGGGTGGGAGTATTCATCTGCTGGAGGGGAGGAAGGCACTGCAGAGGGTTCTGGACAGGCTGGATTCATGGACCGAGACCAATGGCATGAGTTTCAGTAAGGTGAAGTATCAAGTCCTGCACTTTAGTCACAACAACCCCCTGCAGAGCTACAGGCTTGGGGAAGAGTGGCTAGAAAGCTGCTCAGCAGAAAAAGACCTGGGGGTGCTGGTCAGCAGCTGGCTCAACATGAGCCAGCAGTGTGCTGAGATGGCCAAGAATACCAGTGGCCTCCTGGCTTATATCAAAAATAGTGTGGTCAGCAGGACTAGGGATGTGGTAATTGTCTTGTACTTGACACTAGTGAGGCCACATCTCACATACTGTGCCCAATTCTGGGCTCCTCACTGCAAGAAAGACATTGAGGTGCTGGAGTGAGTCCAGAGAAGGTAACAGAGCTGTTGAAGTGTCTAGAGAGTAAGTCATATAAGGAGCAGCAGAGGGGTCTGGGGTTGTTTAGTCTGGGGAAGAGAAGGCTCGGGGGTGACCTTGTCACTGTCTACAACTACCTGAAAGGAGATTGTAGCAAGGTGGGGGTCGCCCTGCACCTTGCTACATCCTTCCTAGGCAACCAGCAACAGGACAAGAGGAAACAGCCTGAAGCTTCACCACAGGAGGTTCAGGTTAGACACCGGGAAGAATTTCTTCACTGAAAGGGTGGCTAAGAATTGGAATGCTCTGCCCAGGGAAATGGTGGAGTTACCATCCCTGGAAGTGTTCAAGAAATGACTGGATGTGACATTTAGTGCTATGGTTTAGCTGACAAGGTGGTATTTGGTGAAAGGTTGGACTTTATGTCTTGAGGGTCTTTTCCAACCTAAATGATTCTATGATACTTTCTATATGAAACCACCTATTTGTTTAACTTGCTTCAGACTAACAGTGCTGGATTTTAGTTGTTAATCAATACGGTCTACATCTCAAAAAAGCCTTGCATGTGCCCAGCGGTTGAGTAGCTGTTATACTGTGATGCTTTGAGCAGAGAAAGAAATGTTTTTTACTCTTCTGCTATTTACCATTCTTTTTTTTTTTTTTCTTTTCAAGATGTAGTTGATTCTGAAAGTTTCACAGCCTTTTTGGCTCTCAAATCCAAGAAATAGGAACATTATTTGGCTGCATAGTATCTTGTTGTGGTGGGTTGACTATCACTGGCTGCCAGGTAGCCACCAAAACTGCTCTATCACTCCTCTCCTCAACTGGACAGAGGAGAGAAAATATAACAAAAACTAAGGTCAGGGAGAGGTCACTTAAAGATTACTGTCATGAGCAAAAGAGACACAACATGTGAGAATTAACTGAATTTATTACCAATCAAAATCAGAATAGGACAATGAGAAGTAAAACAAGCATCTTCCCCTCACCCATCCCTTCTTCCTAGGCTCTACCTCCTCCCACTCAGTGGCACAGGGAGACTGGCAATAAAGTTTATGGTCAGTTCATCATATGTTATTTCTCCCACTGCTTCCTCCTCAGGGAGAGGAGTCCTTACCCTGCTCCAGCATGGGCTGCCTCCCATGGGAGACAGCTCTCAGTGAACTCCTCCAATGTGAGTCCTTCCCATAGGCCTCAGTTCTTCATGAACTTCTCCAATGTGGGTCCCTTTCCACTGGGTGCAGTCCTTCAAGAACAGACTGCTCCAGTGTGGGTCCCCCACACTGTCACAAGTCCTACCAGGAAATCTACTCCAGCATGGGCTCCTCTCTCCATGGGTCTGCAGGTCACTGCCAACATGGGCTTCCCATGGGGTCACAGCCTTCTTTTTGGCATTCACCTGCTCCAGCATGGAGCTCCTCTGTGGGCTGCAGATGAATCTCTGCATTGACATGAACCTCCATGGGCTGCAGGAAAACTGCCTGCCTCACCATGGTCCTCACCAGATGCTGAAGGGGAACCTTAGCTCCAGTGCCTGGAGCATCTCCTCCCTCTGCTTCTGCACTGACCTTGATGTCTGCAGAGCTATTTCATTCACATACTCTCACTCCTCTTTCCTCTGGACTCAATTACTTCTGCACAATAACTTTTTTTTATTTTTCCCTTAAATATGTTATCCCAGAGGCATTACTACTATCTGTGATTGACTTGGCCTTGGCTAGTGTTGGGTCTGTTTTGGAACAGGCTGGCATTGGCTCTGTCAGACATGGGAGAAACTTCTGGCAGCTTCTCACAGGAGCCACCCCCATAGCCCCCACTCCGCTCCCAAAACCTGGCCATTCAAACCGGATACACTTGTCTATTCATGTGAGGTGTTATCTGGTACCTAAATCTTGGCATGTGTAATTTTCACAATAGATTTACAGTTGTAGAGGTGGTGAGGTTATGATCTGCAAGTAGATGTTGATGTGAAATCTTGTCTTTTTGTCACTCTCCATCCATTTAGATCATTAAACCCTGTAGTTTTCATTTTATAATTTAAAAATTTTAACTTCTTAAAGTCTTTTAGATTAGAGAGTCAGAAAAAACTGTTGTCATTGCGCATGAATATATCACTAGAGTACTAATGGTTATTGAAATCACTTGAGCAATTAAAGTTCACAGAGGGCGTTGTCAGCCATTACAGATTAGTGAAAGAACAATGGAGTACATCGATCTTTGGCCTATGGCGTCTGCTAATGTCTCTTTTAGAGACCTTTATAGCTGTCATATTTCAAAGGAATATTTTATGACACTTTTTTGTAGGATCTAATGTAGAATTTAAGCAGTGCTAATTGTGATGTTCTTGGTTTCCTTTCAGTCACAACCAAGACTGTTTCTTCCCTGTTGCTATACCCCTTATGGCTTTTATCTTCTTGATTATGCACCTTAATGTCTTCTGCCATGTTCTCCAAATGTCATTAATCACATCAAGTAATAAGATTACCTTCATGCAAAGGAATTAATTTCTAATAACTTGCAGTTAGGCCACAGATGATTCAAACCACAAAGTGAAGTTTTTACAGGAGGAACTGGCTGTTCCTTCTGGCACCTGTCTCTTACCCGAGCTACCGCGTTAGCCAGCATCTGGGGAATATTGATTCTGTTAACAAACACTTTGACCCTTATTTGAGGGTATAGCTACCCATTGTTGTATGAGGATATGTTCTGAGTCTCACCTCATGAAGGGGAAAAACTTGCTCAACCTTTCCACACAGTTTGACCTGATGCTGTATTTATCATGTACATTTCAGTACAGAAAAGAGTAAACCGTGTGCTTCATATTCATGATCTGGCAACACTTGGTGGAGTCCAACTATTCAATAATCAGGGTCCAAAGCTATTAGTCTGCAATATGCTTTGGATTCCATCTTCATCTTCTAATTGATTATCCTGTGTTTGTCATTCCTTTTCAGTTAATTACTTTGTCCATATTTTAAGCATGTTCTCAGATTCTTCTCATTAGCAACACCATATGTTCAGTTCCCGCTATACAACTTTAGGCTGTGTTTGACCATTTTTGGTTCTACATATCTTCATTGTACAATACAGAACTGTAATCTGTAGGCATTTGTTAGTCCTTTTATGGATTGCATACACCTCATTAGCCTTGTATCTAGCTGCTGACCAGTCACACTAGCGAATCACTTCAGCTGTACAGCTACAACATTTGATTTTATCCTGTGATCTTCTAATGCCCTAGAGTGTAAGACAGTAAAAAGGAGGACTAGGTTTTACAGACCAAGGTCCACTTTAATAAGTACAAAAAAAAAAAAAAAAGAAAAAAAGAAAAAGCTAGTATATAACAAAAGAATATTATAAGACAGAAAAAAAGTGTTCATAGAATCAAATAGAAATTCTGAAGAGGGAAAGAAATTCTCTAGATCTTCCCAGAAGTGCTTTGGGGATACATTTGTTAATGATTAAAGGTTTCAGATTAATAAAGGAATGCAATATATGTGTTCCTTCGTGAATGCAAATAGTTTTACATTCTATGATGTCTCAAACTTCACTTCACTCACCCTCCTTGGCTTTGTGATTTTCTGTTTATTCTACAGTGCTTGGCAAGCTGTCCCTTACACCAATAGCAGATATTTGCTTGAACAAGGTTTAAGACCATTATTGACCATGAAGCAGATGGAGAAAGCACTAAACCTTTCCACTCATCTTTGGTTACATTAATTAGATACTTTATGTACTTTAGAGGTTGCTAAAATGCATACAGTGGACTGCAATGCAGTGGGAAGAGAAATGCAAGAGCAACTAGGTATGAAGACACTCTTACGTGCTGATCAGTGTTTACTGACAAAGACCTGTCCTGGTTTCAACTGGAATAGAATTAGTTTCATTCTTAGTAGCTGGTGCAGCGTTGTGTTCTGAATTTAAGATGAGAATAATGTTGATAACTGTAGTAGGTTGCCCTTGTCTGGATACCAAATGCCCACCCAGCCACTCTATCATTCCCCTCCCAGATGCACAGGGGAGAGAGAATAACATGGAACATGACTCCTGCGCTGGGATAAGGCAGTTTACTAAAGCAAAAGCTTGTGTGTGCAAAAGCAAAGCAAAAAAATAACAAGGCTTATTCTATACTTCCCATCAGCAGTGATGTCTGGTCATTTCCCAGGAAGCCAGGAGAAAGCATAGCCAGGATAGCTGATCCAAACTGGCCAAAGGGATACTCCATGCTCAGTATACAAATTGAAGGAGGTTGACTGGGACCCAATGCTTGCTGCTTGGGGACAGACTTATCAGCAGTCAGTGAGTAGCAAACAATTTTATTTTGCATCACTTGTTCCTTTCAGGTTGTATCCCAATCTCAGTCTCTTTCTCCCTGTCCACCATAGTTTAACCCCAGTTAGCAATCAAGCCCCACACAGCCACTCGTTCAGTCCCTATTGGCAGGATGGGGGAGAGAGTTAGAAGGGTAAAAGTGAGAAAACTTGTGGGTTGGGATAAAGACAATTTAATAGGGAAAGCAAAAGTCACACACACAAACAAAGCAAAACAAGAAATGAATTCACTACTTCCTATGGGCTGGCAGGTATTCAACGATCTCCAGGAAAGCAGAGCTGCATCACGTGTAATGGTGACTTGGAAAGACAAACACCGTCGCTCCAAATGCCCCCCCCATTCTTCCTACTTTCCCCCATTTTATATGCTGAGCATGACACCCTGATGTATGGAATACGGTTTGGGTGGATTTGGGTCTGCTTTCCCAGCTGTGTTTCCTCCCAACTCCTTGTGCAATCCCACCCTCCTCAATGGTGGGGTGGGGTGTGGAGCAGAATAGTCCTTGATGCTGTTGCAAGCACAGCTCAGCAATAACAAAATAATTTCTATATTATCAATTCTGTTTTCAGCACAAATCTAAAATATAGCCCCATGCCAGCTACCGTGAAGAAAATTAACTCTACCCAGTCCTAACCAGCACACTTCTTCCCATTGCAATTAATATTATTGTTATTATCTTAATTAGTATTATCAGTACACTCATCCTTTTCAATTGTTAAAGTGTTGTCATCTCAACCCATGAGTTTTACTTACTTTTTTTTCTCATTCTCATTCCCATCTCATCAACAGGGGTGGGTGAGACAGCAAGCAGCTGTGTGGTATTTAGATATTGGCTGGGGTGAACCACATCAAGTCCTCAATTCGGAACCTTAACTCAGAGTGAGAAGGGTCACCAGGTGCCATTCTGTCACAAGCATGTAACAATTGTACTACAGCTTTGAGCTGCCCATAAGTTGTAAGAGTGAATTCTGACCTAATTATCTTACTTATTTCTCCTATAAGGTCCCATTAGACCCCTGAAGGATAAATTTTTTCCTTAGGAATTTGCTGTTGAAAAATGTCTCATTATGTTTTTGTTTGAAGATCCTATGAAATAGTAAGACAATAGCTGTACTTCTTTATCAGCTTCATCTATATTGTATTTCATATTCAGACTTCCTACAACAGCAGGAATGGCACTGGAGTTTTGGGACTCTTTTGCAGGCTTGTGTGATATGTAGGGAGTCATGACATATTTTCAGATTATTTTCATGGGACTTGAGATTGGCTGATATGAATTGGACACAAGACAAATGTCATCTGCATCAAGGTTTCATGACCATTGAGTAAAACTTTGATGTTATGGGCCAGTTTATTTACTGAGTAGGAAGTTCTCATGAATAAACACTAAAATACTCATCTGAAAATATTTCTGGATCTGCTCCCAAGAAGTATTGAAAAGAAGAATAAATACATTCAATAGAGCAATCTGCTTTGTTCTTTTCTAATTATGGAACCTAATCAGTCAAAGCAATGATTGTCTTAACCTAAACAAAGTTATTGTATCCCCATGTACAATTTATGCAAATATGGTGTTTCCTAAAATATGCTAACAGTATACTCATTTGGAGAACATCAGTTTTATGCCAAGAACTAAACTGAAGGGAATTGCATGATAAAGTATGTAACAGAAGGCTTCTCACAGCTGAATTTGATATGATTATGTAGTTCTGTGGTTGCATAATCATGTTTCTAATATATGTGAAACATATATATTTCCCATCTATATAAAAGTCTTCACTGGGGAATTGATTACAGCTTAAATTACATTTCCTACTGCATCTCAGAAGGCCACAGGTTTAAGTACAGTATTCTGCCATGGGCTTGATTCAAGCTAGAGCAATACCTTTTACAATTTTCATTATGCTTTTTGCCATGAAAAAAAGATTTGTCAAGAGAACAGATTTATGTCATGTCAGTTTGTGTCCCTACTACAAACCGTGATAGGAAGGAATGACCAGATTTTAACTATCCAATATGTTATGTGTTGTGTGCCTAATTGGTATACCATTTTAGGTTCTATTATGGCTTTTCATTGGATAGACATTTTACTGTCACATATCTATCAATTACAGTTTGAATCAGGATTAATGTAGTGGTTATCAAATCAGAAGGAAGCACATTGAAAAGGTTGTGCCATAGAACACAAAATTTTAATTCAGAGAGTTGCACTGTATTATCTTTTAACATGGATGAAATTACATGGTCAATGCATTGCTCAAAGTTAAATATGTTTAAAAATGGTGCTGAATGACAATTTATAGAAGGGATGACTCCCTCTGAAACTCTTATCTACTCTTATCTAACTACCTGTGAATGACTGGGATAAGCAAATTGCTATGCTATGAATATTCAGAATTAACATGGTATGATCAAGAGTATAGTCAGAGTGAGAAAGCCTGGCTGAGCAGAAGTAACAAGTTAGGTGAGATAAATTAGACACCGGAATAGCCAAATGTATAGGCAAAGGTGGACATTATACACTGTATTTGAGGTCTCGAGCAGAAAAAAGAGGGGGAATATAGTCCACTTACTGGCTGGGGACAAAAATGGGGTTTCAAATATGTTTTTCTGGAATATACATACATTTTGTGTTAGTATTTAATATCTGTCCAGATAAGTATTTAACCCTAAACTGATGACTTCTCTCCATTTAACAAATGCTTGAAGTGTTGATAGTTGCAAAATGGTTCAGCTTTAACTGAAATGATGAAACACATTGTCCTTCAGGCTATGTCATGAGACAGTAGATATGATAATCTGGTTTATACATGATGTATCTTCATGGCTGGACCCTTCAGTGAAGGAGTCCTATGACAGATGGCAGATTTAGACTTAAACTCACATGGGCTGATTTCTCTGACTTACACTAAACTGCTTAAGGGACCTTAAACTCTAATGAGGAAATTAATTTTAAGGGCAGTAGTCTAATAGCTTGAGCAATCAAATAAAGTAATTTTTAAAGAAGCCATACTGACTTTAAAGTTTTAGACAGGAAAAAAAAGGGAAAATAACAAGCTTTGCTAGGCCAGCTGCTGGTGAGGTGAATGAGGTGTTCTCAATCTTACTGACTCATGCCAGTCACTTCTCTTCACCTCAAGCATTTTTTTCTCTGTAACTATGCCATTGAGCTAAATGCCTTTAGGGAAGATTGAAATGATGAGTTATTCTGACAAAATAATTCTTATTCTAATATAGCATAAATAAAATTAAATACTAGTATGCTGCAATTTAAGGTCTTCACTGACATGAATATGTTGGTAAAGGTAGTTTGTCTTTATTTGTCTACATTCCCAATAGTTATAATGACAAAACTTTTATGTATAGATCTGGTGTAAATTAGCAAAGAGCTAATATTTAAATAATTTATTTGCTGAAGTGCTAGTTTAACCTCCTTTTTAGCTTTGTGGCATGTAAAGGTATGGGAAAATGAATGAATATAATGCACATTTATATATAAAATAAAGAAGTACATGTATAAATACCCTTTGCCTTCTTGCTCTCAATGGGAGTATTTTATGGAATTTTTCTGGAGGCCACTTATAGACTTGAAGTAGGAACAGCTCTGCTGGAATTTCAACAGCCTAGTTATTTAAAAGATGTATGTAAGCATTTGTCTGACTTATTCTCCTACCTACTTACTTTTCCCCAAAGGACTAAACGCCTGCAAAATTTTTTTGTTCCTCTTTCCCATCATAGTTGAAAGTGTTAGGATGTTCTCTCTGTCTGCCTGATTTTGTATTACCTGTGATCTGTAGACAGATTTGGCAACTGAGATTTGACAGATGAGCTCTTCAGACTCATAGATTAATGATGCATAGTATAGGTTATAATTACTGCCAACCTTACACATTTCTTGTGAAATTGATCCTTCCTGTCTGGCACAGTTCTTGCTCCAAAAGCCTCACCCAAAAAACTGTCTGTGATAAGTTACCACTAAAGGGATAACTAGGAGCTTCATTGCACCTCTAGCCACTGAACCATCTGCTTCTCAGGAAGCAGTCAACACCCTTTAGGATTTTTTAGGTGTACGTGTCTGTTAGACACCAGATCAGCTATTAGGGGGTCAGAACCACCTAGTGAGGGGGTGTGCATGTGTGTGTGCAGTGGGCAGGGCTGGGTCGAACCTCACAGAGGTGCAGTGGTGCTGTGTCCTTCGTGGCAGCCCCTGGAGCCCATACAGGGAAGGCTGGGAGCAGCTGCCAGTCACAAACAGCCCAGGAAAACTATAACACCCCACAGCTGGTCTGGAGCCCCTGGCCCAGCTGGGATTGGCAGGGACAGTGGGAACACAGCCCCTCACCCTGGCCTGGGACCCCAGAGTGGCCAGGGGCTCAGAGGCCTCGCCTGGGGGGTTTGGCCATAGAGACCAGAGCAGATAAGGAGGCAGCATGACGTCTCCATCTGGCCCTGGCTTGCTCTCCTGAAGCTGCAAACATGTGACCTTCTATGTGGTAACTATATTTTTCTGTCGTCTTTTTCTCTCTTTATTATTTCTTCTCTTAATCTCTCCTCCTTTATTATTTTCTTCTTCTTGTGGGTAACTTAAACACTTGCTTTGTGCAAGTTGTGGGTACCTCACTTAAGTGTCATGGAGTTTGTGTTTGCTGGGTGTAGCAAAAGTTCCTTACTACAGCAATGCTTAATAGTCTCAATAATCTGTTGTGATGCTTTTGTGAAGTTGTATGTTATTTCTGTAAAACCCTTTTTGCCAAAATGCTTGTTTCCTCACCAGATTAAAAGAAATCTCTTAGAGAAAAATATGTAGTTTTTCTCCAGGTGTGAACTCAAGGAACCAAAGAACCAAAAGCTTTACAAGAATTCATGTGGATGAAATCTCTTGAAGCCTGAAAGTGTAAATCCAGTAAAGCATGGGGCTTTGGGACCTGGGTGTAACAACGTTCAACTATTGTCAAATCAGATAGAGAAAAAGTTAGTGAAGCAGAGTTATGGTAGTTTATTTCTTAGACTTACTATGAAAGGCTGATATTTGAGTTCAAGTGAAAGGATATGGCCCTATTTATGCCTAACAAGTAGTAATTGCAGGAGTTAGGGTAGTTATTATAATCCAAATGGAAATATTACATAGTAATATTAGTAATTAACACCTTTGAAACAAAACATAAGATGTGCAATTATTTGGCCTGCAAACGTATTTTCTGGATTATCCTTATTATCCAAAATCATTAAGAGAGTATGAAAACATGCAAGTAAGCTACAGAAACCTGATATATTAAGCATAAGCAGCCATGTAATGGAAAATTGAACTGTGTGGCATAATTCTTTGAAAAATGTAAATGTAAAAAATTAGAACATTATATTAATTCCACAATTGTTAAGCTATACTGTAGATGTAATGCAAAATATTGCTGAAAAATACATAGGGAAGGTTTCATAATTAGGTAAAATATAAAATATATATTCCTAACTGAAACAGTGTATATCTTACAAAGTGGGAAGACTCTACCAGAGGTAATACTATATAGATATTGTGCTTAAAATTTTTAGATATTTCCTTTTAATGAAAGGTTAGAGCTGCTAATATTTGCATCCTAGTATTTGCAACCATCTGAGGCAAATCTGTATATTACCTAAGAGTGGAACAGTCTGAAATGCCTGTTTTTGAGAAAACATGTGGAACTAGTAACAGCAGCCTATCTTGGAAATGAGGCAGTAGGTATTTTAAACCCAAGTTCAGTGTTTTTCTCAGAATACATATCTGCAATACAGATGTGAAACATTCCTTTCAATTCATACCTATCACACTCCAAATTTATGCATATTGAGGAGAAAAACATTAACTGCTCTTATACTTACATAGAATCTTTTAAACCTTAAGATTAGAATGAAGTATACCCAGATAATCCTCCTGTTGATGGATGAATGCATGTGTCTTAAGTCAGAACCTGGCCCTATGAGATAAATAAATCCTTTCATTAAAGAAATGGATTTAAATCGGGGTGAATTTTGCTCTGTGCGCAATGTTCAGATCTGTCTTAGACAAAGTGTGATTTCTGTGATTCTAGCATGAATATGAATGCGGTCTTAAAATTTCTAACATGACATATGAGGCAGAAAGCAGATGCACATGATTAGATGATGGGTCCAAAAGCAATTTGGCTGGCAGCACCTTCACAGAACCTGGACTGGGCTGGAGTCACCTGTCAGCTTGCCTCATGCTGGACCATGGGCTGTGCCTTCCCCTCCTTCACTCCTTTAAGCTTCAGACTTCTAAGGAACATGATGTAGGCCCTTAAGGGACTTATCTCACATGTCCTAATGAATTTTTTAAGCTCTATGTTATATGCAGTTGCACTCTTTCCCCCCATTTAATATGTAGTTCAACATAATAAACTCCATGTTTTTATCACAGATGTTTAAAAAAACCCAAAAAACAAACCATGTTGATTTAAACACAGATCAAGACCTGCTTGCTATATAAGAATATTTGCCATGGGAAACTGGCATTCCTTTTGGTTTTAGAATAGTAGATCAAGGCCAACTTTTTATCTAAAGTAATCCCAGTGTGTGTGAAGTAGGAGGCTGCCTTCTGTCTCCTTTGGTAACAACCCATTTTCAGATCCTGGGAGATGATCTCTGTGAACTGAAGTCTTCAGTGTGTCAAAGCTGAGGATGACGTATCTCAACATATTGTAGACCTTACCCATTAGTTTCAGACCTGGGGAAGGAAGAGGAGAAAAATCCCTCTGAATTTTTATGGAAGTTGCTTGCCAGTTCTTGGGATGTTTTGACTTAATCCTTTATATTTTCATTTAACTGGCTTCCTCTTGTTTTGAATACGTGCTTTTATGTTTATATTTTTGTTCACTGTGTAGCCTTTCAATAGATTTTAATAGAAGTTAAATATGCAGTCAAAAGGAAATTGCAACACAGATCTGGAAGCACTTAAAGACAAACAAGCTGTTAGCAGGCTTTTCAGCACCAAGCACATCTTCACATTAATAAATTTGCTACAAGAAGAGATCCCATTTCAAGTGAGTCACACTGTCAAACAGTTGACATATTAATATGTTATATTTTAATAACATATTAAAGCTGATTCACAATTATGGGAAAACTGTTCATCTAGCAGCTTTGGTTGTGCAAAAGGAAAAAGTCAGGGAACGTGTCAGTCTGTCTCATTTCCTGTTGGTGATCAAGTCCTGAGGGTTCAAACAGAAGACCTGATATACCTTTACAGTATTAAAGTTGAATGATGAGAGTTTTTTACTGTTGACAAAAGAGCAAATATGACTGTTTCAAGATTAAAGAGAAAATCTCTAAAGATGTACTCAATTCAAAGGAAATGACACTGATTCATAGTAATACTTTGAAAGAGTAATGGCCATGTAATGTGATTTTCAGTGTGCAAAGTTCAAAGAAAGATGAAGGTGAAACAGCCTAAAGAACTTGGAAATGAAATTTAAATAATTTTTGCTTTTGAAGCAATTCTTGCTAGTAGAAAGTTTTTATTTGTCATAATAAGTTTCAGTTAAATACTTGTCCTCTATAACGTCTAGAAAATTTGCATACATTTTGTATAGATTTCATAGAAAAATTTTGAAAATCATGTCACACTGAGCATGCACAGAGATTTATCTGTATCTTATCCCTTCTCTATCTACTTGAGGAAGGACAAACATGTCTGGATCCATCAGGAAGCCCCATGGAGTGTATGGCTTTCTGATTTTGTTTCCTGAGACCTAAAACCCTGGTGCAATTGAGAGTACCTAAAAATACCAGGCAGTGTGAAACCTAAGTAACTGATGCAGCAACGTATCACACCTTTTTCCCTGCTCTTGATGTGCTTTTAATTCCAGCAAGTCATTCTTTTGTGGAGAGAAAAAAAAAAATTGAAATAGAAGCTGGGCAAAATATTTTGCTGAGAGCTTTGTCCTGCTGTACATGGAGAGAGAAGGGGTTGGCTAAGGAAAAGAAAGTAACATTGTCTCATGTACCATGTTTGTATGGCATAACTTTTCAATTGTCAAAAATTCATGAGATAGTGCAGCTATACTAAAAACCTCTTAGTTTTCAAAATTATGGATATTCTTCATAATTTGCTAATTATGGTGAGCATAAACTTTGATATGTAATTATATCCGTGTTTGGTCACTGAAAATGTAGACCCTAATGGCATGTTATCCCAGTAAATTACCAGGAGATGCCAGTTCTCTGTGCTACAAGCAGTACTCTCATTTCTAAAAAGGTTGCACATTCTGCGTTATGCATAAAGTGTATTGTGAAACATAGCTAAACCTGGGTTAAGCTGTTGGCTCAATATATAGCATAAATACATAAAAATGTCAGAGTCCTGAAAATTTGATTTATGTTTTGCACCTCAGGCAAATACCAGCTAGACATATAGTTTTCAAATTTCTGTCTTTTTCTGCAGGGAATATTATTTTGGTTGCTAAGGCACTACTAGCTGAGAATATACAGCACCAGTGAAGATTTAGCTGTTTCTTATTAGCTCATAAAAACAATCACAATTTTGATCATTGTGCTGTAATGGGAATCTTGAAAACTAGTTAATTTTATTTAAGCAATTACATTGCCAGTTCTATGAAATCTGCACATAATTTTGAAGGCAGAAGGTAGGAATCAGAAATAAGCATCACAACTTTGTATATTTAAAGATGCCTTGAAACTGGTGAAGGTTTACATTTACAGAAAAGTGTCATAAAAAAGGAATTTGATTTTTAATGCTCTACTCACTGAGTAAAATCCTTCTCCGATAAATAGGTTAAGTGCTTTTGCTGAATTTCGCTTTCTGAAAACATCCATGTCTTGAGAGAGGGCTGTGAGAGGCTCCACTGGGGCTTCCCTGTGCCCCAGGAACTCCATGCTGGGAGCTGTGGGGCCATGGCCAGTGACCTTCCTCTGCTCACCTTTGCAGGTGGGTACAGCCCTGCAACCGGGCTCACCTACCACCTCTTTCCTGAGGAGAGAAACAGAGATGAATGACGGGTGGGTGGTGGAAATATATGAACCTATGAATGTACCAGGCAGGTCAATTTAAAACTGCTTTTGCTATAATACGCCAACTGGGGCACAAATATGGTTAGATTGGAAAAGAAATGTTTTTCTTACACTGTGTATATAAATCCTGAGACTCATTGTCCTAGGATAGTGGCTTGAAATATAATCCAGAAAATGTCATTAAACAAAAAGGCAGAGATATAGTTTTTGACACTTCATGTTTCTGAGTAGTTTTCTGAAGGTAGAGGGAGCAATAGTAAGAGAAATATGATTTCTGCTTGCTTTAACATCTTCCTAAGTAGCTGCAGTTGGCCACTTGTCACACAAATGCTATGGTCTCCTTGCTATGTTGTTCCTTATGTTCCTACTGTGAAATGATGCTGAAAAGCTAAACATTTAAATGTTTTCCCATAATTTTCTACCAAAAAGATCAACTGTAGTTAAATAGCTTGTGATCTTAGTAAAAAGTGAGGACAGGGAAAATGTTATCCCCTTCCATGGAGAAGGGAAGAAGTACTTAGATAATTTGCATATCAGCTCTATTAAGACAGACCCCAAATGGCAAATAAATAAAATGACAGATAAATAAAAGATAACTGGATTCCAACAAGCAGGACTCAGGTTAGACATTGGAACAAAACTCTCAACATTTAGAAGAATAAATCAACATATTAGAGTCCCTGGTGACAATGAAGGCACTATACCTGGAAGACTTAGAAAAACTTAGAAAAACATGACCCTGAGATAGCTCAGATGGTTAAAGCATGGTGCTGATAACACCAAGGTTGTGGGTTTGATCCCTATAGGGGCCATTCACTTAAGAGTTGGACTGGATGATCCTTGTGGATCCCTTCTAACTCAGAATATTCTGTGATCTATTAGCGCTGACACTGCTACAGTGGTTTGTGCAGTAGGGCAAGAAGCTTTGTTGTTCAATCATCCTGTAGTTGTCAAAATATGAAAAACTGGTAGGTGAAATGTTTCTAATAAAGCAGCAAAACCCATACAAATCCATCCTATTGAACATGAGTAAATGTTGAAAAAAATTATGAATAGCAGTCAAAAGTTTTACTTATGTTTTCCCTCCTCATAAATTAAAAAAATACAAGATAGTCCATGGATTTATTTTATTCTCCAAAATATTTCAGCTAAAAATGTAATTACTTAAGTTAAATAATCTCTGAAGTCCCTTATAGGTGTGTAGTTGTGTAACTTATGCCCCCAGTGTCTGTATAGTTAGTGGATATATATGGTCAAAGACAGCAGGGGATGCAGCCTGCCCCTCACCCTTCTGTCATTGCCCTTTAACTATAAAATGAGACAGATGTAATGATATTCTGGGCTTTGGTCGGCAAGTACATCTAAGTTTTGCACACAGAGGACCTGTGAGGAATGCTGTGAGTTGATCTGCATTTTATTGAGGTATAGCTAGAGAGGGAGTCTGTGATTTGGATATATTAGATAGCTTGAACAGAGTAATTATTTTCCAAAGGAAAGAAAATTTATGGGCATACTATTTATGTTGTATTAGGACCATTTTGCTATTATTTTAAAGCACATATAAGTTGCATAGATGTCTGATGGAATGGAAGGAAAAAGTTAGTCAAGGTAATTAAGTAAGCACACCCACTGAAAAGCTATATTCACAATAGAACAACAATGTGCAAAGAGTTTGACTGCCAAGCAAAAAGAAAAACCTAACCAGCAAAATTGAAAACACAAGGTAGATCTTGCTGCAAAATAAAAATTAAAAATGTGAATTTTCAATAAAATTTTGATGGGAAAAGAATTTCTTTTAGCAACGAATTTCAGTCTTGTGTTTGTGAGAGATAAACCAAAAATTCCTACCTGAAATATGAAGAAAAGCTCCTGGAAAATAATGAAGCTACTATTTTCCTTGCTATTGAAGCTATACTTTGTTTTAACTAATCTATATGCACTGTTGTCAGGTTCAATTTGCACATTGATAATGATAATAGACATCAACTTTTATAAAGGGCAGTTGTGAATATGTGATTTTGCTAACTGAGAATTTATAGCACTTCTTAGCTCAGTGCTGGCATTACTGATATGCTGTTCTCATCAAAGACAGTTTAATTCACAGTCCCCTATGAAAATGATTTGCAGAGGTATGGGTAGAACACCACACAAAATTTTTTGAAGAGTTTTACAAAGGCTTTTAGAAAATTTTGCTGTGTGGCACTGTGGTCTCCAAAAGTCATGTCCCACCTTTCCTCTCAATAAGTTAGAAACTGTTCCCAAGCTTCACGCTCTCCTGCACCCATCTGGGCTCCCTCGGACCAGTGAGGCAGCACAGAGGCATGTGGCATGGGCTGTACTCTTTGGTTGCATACCCATCGTACCCATCTGAAAACTGACAGTGCCAGAGTCATGCTTTTATTATGGATTCAGATCCTTTAAGCTACATTTGGGATTACTAAGTAGAATTTTCGTATTCAACTCAAAGACTAAATCAACAGACATTCTGGAACATAAAGGGAGTAGTATACTCCATAACATAAATAAATCCTTGCATAATGATTTACATGTTTACAGCATTAAGACTAGCTAATGTGCAGAAAAGTCAAATTTCAGTAAAAATGAATTCCTATTTTAACACGAAGAAATACAAATAAGCATCATGTATGGCTAATAAAAATATTAATTGCTTTCAAGATGACATATAAAAGCACAATATACTGTTATAATAATGAAGCAAACTCTAAAAAACCAGACTACTGTTCACCACAGCGTATAGCAGTGTCTATACACTGTCAGTGTGTGGGAGAAAGCTTCAGATCTTGTAAATAAGGTCTTATTAACTGGGGAAAAAAGCGCCTTTTCTATTTCACAATTCTAAAATGCATCACAGAACTGAAAATGCCTTTGTAATCTACTCTTTGTGTGTGCTTGTGCATGTGAGGAATGAAAGAAAACAGTTTCTCAGCATCTGTATCAAACCACAAACTTCTGGTCAGTTTTTATGATAATGAGATAAAATGGCCCTCAAGAAAAAAAAAGGTTTCTAGAGAAAATACAGCCATTAAATAATTCCTTTTTTCTTTCTATCAGACAAATCTTTCTGTGACATAACCTCTTTGCATTTGTCTTCTTGCAGTTTCATTAATCGTTCTTGTCACTCGGATTGCAAAAATCAATACTTTTGGGATGTTACTGGAAGACAAGAATATTACAAAGTTAGCTTCAGAGTTTCACTGCTTAGATTCATCTGACACAAGTTGATAATGGTCATTGGAAAATCATAGCATTTCTTTGGACTTGGACTGGTACACCAGTCTGCTTGCATGCCTAATGCCATAGGGTGCTGGGCTAAATGCAAACCACATGCTCTCTCTGTAAGAACATTTTATTGTTCTATATGCTTGTTCTGCTTCTCAGTTGATGTAAGCTGAAGTTTTGTTGAAATCAACTGAATTAGTGAAGCTCTGCCATCTCATACCTGCCCATGATTATGTTCCTAAAATATTTCCAAAATTATTGCACTAGCTTTGAACTTCCAAACGTGGTAGGAAAGCCATACATCAAATGTAGTATAGAGACTTACTTTCAGAGCAGTTCTACAGATTTTTGAGAGTTTGCTTGAGGAGTGAGGTGTTACTCCTATAAATAAGATATTCCTGATTCAACTGTTAAAACACTAAAAAAAGGAAAAGTGCATGTCTGCAAAGAAAAAACCCCATAAATTCTTGGCAATTGGGATTCCTTTACTGATTGACTCCTGCTGCATACTGCTGGTGGATTCCCATGTGCAAATGAAAATATCAGGTAGGTGATTAAACAGACTGTTATGGTGTAACTACACAAAACAAACCATGCTCCTGCAACTGCATTCCTTAGAGGGTGACTCTGATCCCATTGAAAGTATTAGCTGTGCCTTTGATATACTAATTTCTTCTGCAAACTTGTCCAAATTATTATTGCATGATGGATCCTCTGTACAGTATAGTCACTTGTCTGCCCAGTGAATACAAATCTTAAACCAGTCATAAAAAAGACCTATTGATAAGGTTTATTTATATATTTATAGATAAAATATATTTCTATTTATCAATCTTTTTAAGAAATCACACTATGTATAAAATCTGATAGAAGTAAAAAAATCTACTACAGTGTTTTAGAATAGAAAGTTGATTCTAATAATCAACTACCTTTAGATAGGTCTTTCCTAACTAGGTAATCTAATACACATTCATTATCAGCCTTTTTTTTTTTTTTTTAATTAATCTCTGTTTCCTTGCTTTTAACATCATTCCATCTCTGTGATTTTTTTGGCTGGGCTTGGACTCCAGATAGAAGTTGGTTAGGCTTTTTGATAATCTAGGGATAAGTGGGCTTTGCTGCTTTTGAGTTCTCTGCCAGAAAACTCTTTTTTTTTTTTTTTTATTTTTTTTTTTGATTGATGATTCATGAGATTGTGACTTTTGCAGATTTGCAAAGGTGTACCTATGACTTTCATCAGCAGAGCATACACACACACACAGTCTATAACATTGATGAGACTGGAATGATTAAGTACAGGAAAAAGAAGTACATCTGGATGGCTCTCACATTAGATATCTGAATGACAACAAATACATGGTCATAGCAGTAGGAATAGAAAGTGGAGTGTGGGTGAGAAAAATCTGGAGATAAAGGATTAAGTTGTAAATGTACTAGCCTGTCAGATCGTGTATCTTCTGTAATATTCTTTCCTCTTTTCTTGTTAACCATGTGACAAAGATATAGAAACAGAAAATTACACTCATCTAATACTGAAATTTGTTAAGATAAGGACTTAAGTATTATGTCTACATGCCCCTCTTTCATACACCCACACTCTCTCTCCCCACCACATTTTAAAGTTTGATTCATTGTATAACTATCACCTGGCACCTCTTCCAGCCAAACCTGGCTTCTGGAGGCAGATGAAAAGCAGCAGCACACACATGCTAGCAAGTTTAGTGGGTTTGCCAGAAAGTTTGTTGAAAATAACTAAGTCAAAGGCACTAGTGCTGTTGTGATCTTGCAGCTCAGGCTCACAGCTAGTCTTTTCTCTTTGTACATTTGAAGGCTACTAACGAGACAGAAAAGGTTTATGTGAAAAGTAAACATGGAGCAGATATACTGTCTAGTTGGCCCATAGTCAAAGACTGTTTTTAAAATCAGTATGTAGTTTTCTTTCTTCCTTTCAATTTCTTCTCTAATAGCAGCAAAGTGTTTCAGATGTGAAAATATTGTAGTTTTGTATATGCTTAAATTAATCAAAAAGGCTTTCTCTGATACACGTGATTATAACAAAATAATAATAACAATAATAATAATATTTATCCTGTGGTCTGTTTCAAATTAAATGAGAACGTACTGCTTTGAATAAATGATAAGCAAGGGATTAAGCTGGAGTTCTTAGGACTAAGGGATTCTGGAAATGATAACCTTGATTACTTCAGTTAAGGAATATCAAAAGTTCAAACGGAGGCACAGGAGCAAACTGGAATCAAGTGATGGGTTGCTGTACATTGTACTTCCAGAAATTAATTTTGAAATGCTGATAAGCTGCAGTGTGCTGCTATCGCTCATTGCATTGGCAGAGTTACACACCAATTACTTGTCAAGGTATTTTCAAAGCAAACGTGCTTGATTTTTGGCTTTACTATTGCTATGAGCCAGAAAAAGGGAAGTAATAAGGCGGGATATCTGAACCAAACTGCCTTTTTTTTTTTTTTTTTCCAAATGAAGAAAAATAATTGTTATTTTTCACATTGAACAGAAAGTACAGCTTTCCTTGCTTGAAGCATTTAATCTCCAGCATTAGTACGGAGAGCCAAATGGTTAGAACCTTTTTTGAGCATCACCGTCACCACCAAGGAGACACTGGCAATGTGTGCTGTGTATCCTAGCACAGTGCCCCCCTCCTGCAGCTGGGGTGACAACAGTATCCTGCCTCTCCTCTTCACTAGTTTGGGAATCTGCCCATGGAAAAAAAAAAACAAAAAAACAAAAAAACCCCTGAGACAAAACTGACAATGCAGTTAACATAAAATCATTATTTTTACTATTTAAGTCAGCTGGAGTCACATTTTTGGGTACCATGGCATTCACCAAAAATGCTGTATCTGGCTCTACCATGCAGCTGTCACAACTATCAGTAACATTTCCCTGTAGAGGCAAAGGATTATTCACTTGCCTGTTGCTCTGATGCCCACTTATAATGACAGCAGAATTCAGCCAGGGACAGACCAAGTGTTTAGGTACCACCAACATGTTCCTCTGGATGCTTCAATGGAACAGAGAAAGACAACAATGTTCCACAACACTGTGGGCAAACAGTCATCTCCACTGATTTGTCCTGAGTTTATTCCAGTTGCTGTACCAGCTTATGGAAAAAGGGGAAAGGAACTCAACGGTGGCCTCATCTGCTCACCTTCTATCCAGGCTGGTCAAATAGGGGTGAAGTAATTTTGGTTCCCTCCTTCCCTCTAATTCTGCACCTGCAAAACAGCTAATCATAATCTTAAGGCATGTTATTGAGCCATAAGGAGAACAAATTAGAATGTTGACTTTAGGATCTTAAAGCTGGATTTTGTGTAATATTTTCCGGTGTATATAATTAATATGCCTCCTGGGGAAACGCAGCTGGGAATTTCTACATGGAAAACTCTCTTTAAGATACACAGAGTTGAGATATGCTAATCTAATTCAGAATTTAAGACTGAGATATAGATAAATTGATAATTATAGAAGTATAAATAACACAGCTCTAATCGGATGTGAATGTCCTAACTGGCATGTGAGATGCAGAGTGCTGCCAATTTTTAATTTCCAGTAGAATCAGTTACAGCTATGATACCTACTGTGAAAATTTGTGTGTTACTGAATATGTGTTTTTAGTGAACCCAGTAGTCATCTAATCAACAAAAATTCATAGCTCAATCCTGTTGTTTGAGGTTTGTGAAGAACTGAGTTTGGCATCCTTCTTGCTGTAATAAAGGAAACATGGAGAGTTTGGAAACGTGTCTGTTTACAGTTTTGTGGTTTCTGCCTTTGTAGACAGATGATATGGCAAAAGCCTCAGTTCTGGTACAAGACCAATCCAGCTAACTGTGCTTCATCAAACAGACCTGAAAGTGCTCAGTGTACCTCTGACTAGTGTGCTCAACACAGCATGAACTTACTGATAAATGATATCACTTTGACTTGGTCTCAGACTTCTAGTCGTACATTTTTATATGAAGCATTTTGTAAAAAGTCTTTAAACAAAATTGTGGGTAAACTTAGTGCTACATGCAAACTGGTTCTCCCTTTTCATTTGTATGGGAGTGACATGTCTAGGTAGACAGTTTTGGAAATCCCAATAACTGTATACTGATTTGTGTATCTGATTTTGCATATATAGCCCAAAACTCAAGGAAAATAAATAAATATAAAATATAACTAACTAAATAATGAATACTAGGGAACAGTTTACTTTTTTTTGCAGAAGTTCCTTGAAATCAGTTCTGTTCTTAGCAGATAGCATGGATTTGCTTCCCTCTTAGGGAAGTCTACCACATATGGTGGCTGTCATCTAGCTCAAAAATGGTCATTAATCCTGTTTCTCTGAGGCACACACACCAGTATTCTTGAGGCTGGGATGTCCAAGGCATCTATGATATCTTTTAATGAGCTGAGGAGAAATGAGTTCTGGGACTGGTGCACAGGCAGGGTAGGACAATGTCACTTCAAGCATCTCATCTCTATTTTGACATGTTGGTGGGTGGATGTGAACTAAATTCTACAGCACCTAACCTCTATTCAGAACTGTCTTGCTTCTTGCTAATGTAACAGCCTTGAACTGCAGTGGACCATTGCAACTCCTTTGCTGTTTGATTTGTGAGCTTTTTTCACAGGGGATGCACCTGAACTGCCTTGCTGTGGCTCCATTTCTTTGAGGTTCACCTTACCCTCAAGGCTACATTATATACTTCAGGAACCCAAAGAATATGTTGAACATTCCCTTCCTCCCTCTGCTGCTGTTTTGCCAGCCCTTTTCACTCATTTTGCCTTCTAACTAAAAAGCGATTTTTTTTTTTTTTGCCTCTTTTGGAGGTTAATTAGATTCAGAGAGAGAAATGCCATGATGATAACATTTGTTATTTAGCTATCTAGTAATGAGGTTTCTTTGCTGAGTTACTTACAGATTTTTTTATAAATAGTATAAACTGATTTGTCACAACAGAACAAAGTAGGATGATTAATGAATGACATTCTTTCTGACTGAAGATAAGGATCCTTTCTTTCTTAAAAGACCAAAGTATTTGCAGCTGTCTCAAGGTGTTGGAAGACTATCTCAATTCCCTAAAATACCACTTAGGTAGCAATTGAGTTCAGCTATTCCCTTTGTGATGGAGTTTAAAGCCAGAATGAAGCCACAAATTTGTCCAACATTCAGCTTGCCCTGAAACTTGGAATTTTCCATCTTATTCCAAAACTTTCTTCACTAGATTTTCAAATTAGTGAAGAACTTGCCCATGGCACGCTGTTTTCCAGGTCCATTTAGTGCTCCCTGTAACACAAATCATTACCATCGAGATAAATATTGATTCTCTGTCATTCTTTGTGTCCTTTACTGATTTTCATACTTCATAACTGTATTTGAATTAATGAATTTTAAAGACACTGCACATTGTACATTTAGCTACAATCAGGCAGCTGAAGAAACAGAAAAGTAAAGTGTAAAGAAAGAAGACACTGAAGAAAATGAGATTGAAAAGAAATTAAGTAGTGTAAACTACATATATATATATTCACACATATTATCTATAGATATGTACTAGTAAACAAGAGCCCAGACTACAGCAGGAGAGTGGAACAGCAGCAGAAGTGATGTACATGTAGGAATAAAATGTTAGCGCCCCATAAAAAAGAAGTACCTCCTGGAAACTAGAAGGGAAATCACGAAGCTTCAGAGTAAAGGAAATTGTACCAGATTTCCTGAAACATGGCATTTTGTCCGTACTGTAGGAAGACATGAAGTACTTTTTGACCTTAAAGTCTGCTTCTGAAGCAACTATAAAACAATGTCATCATAAAGGGCCCTCTTCATTTGCTGCTAATGGCTTTCTTATCAAAACTGTGCAGTTTACAAGCCAGAGTATGATTTTTTGTGGTTGCTTGCACTCCTAACTGCTCTTTGGATCTAGGAATTGAGTGGCTTTTTGTGTCTTTTACATTACCATCAGTAATAAAGAACCTGCAATTCAACACAGCAGAATTCATTCCTCTCTGGAAGCTCTTTGCAGTGCTAAATGAGGCAAAAATCTTGGTTTTATCAGTAAATTGATAGGACTCTGAGGCTTAAAGGGTACTGATGTGCAAGAATGTGATATTTAAGAACTTGCTTGTTTTAAAATATTTACATTACTTTCCTTTTTCTTCTGTTTATAATTTCTCAGTGGCTTATTTAAGATAACTGCCTTCCTTGGAATGGAAAAAAATTGGTATCTTCCTAACTAATAATCCTGCAGCCTCTGGATGCAGGAAGCTTTATAGTAGAAGCCTTTACTGTGTGTTTATTTTGTTCCAGCTGTTTCCCTATTACTTAAAAACTGTTGCATTTTCATGCATGAACCCATGTCCTTGAAACAGGGCATGTACTTGTGTTTCAGTTTCTCAAAAGGAACTTGGGAGGCAGCTGTCATTTAAAAGAAAGATTCTGTGAATAGATGTCAAATAGATTTATTAAAATATGTATGCAAGGCTTGCCTTTGGTAGTAAAATCGCTTAGCTTCATATGGAAACTACTTTCAGCATAAGACCTCTGATGTTCCCTTGTCTGAGTACATATTCTAAGTACTTTAAAGTTATATAGCAAATGCATGGTTGGGAATACACATCACAGCTTGACTCCAGGGAGTAAGGAGACATCCAGCCTGGCCTATCTATTTCAGTATCCACCTAGATCTTGAGAACATTTCTTCTGACAGAATGGAAGGGCAAACAATTTTCCACTGCAAGAGTGTAGCAGAGTTACCACAAGAAATATTGTCTGCAGCATTGCTGTATAAGAGTTTCTTTTGATTAATTTTTTTTTCTTTTGTTTGTTTGGGGTTTTTTTTGTGGTTTTTTTTTAGGGATCTTCACAGGCTTTAGATGAGATCCCCCAGTAGCCCATAATTCCATGCATCATCTTTATGATTCACATGCTCTCTCAATGTCACCAGCTTCTGGAGACACTGTAGTCTTTCAGCAATGATAAGCTTTGCTCTCTCCTTGCATCTCCGCTATGTTGTACCTGTAACAAAATGCCATCAGAATGTCAGCAGAGAGACCTGCCTTACAAACAGAAAAAATGTGTTTTGCAAACAAGGCTAATGATTTCAGCAGTTGAGGACTAAATTGTTCCTAGCTTTCCTGTAAATTGTCCACAAGTAAACAAAATGATTTTTAAATTACCCAAGGCATCCGAAGGAATACATTAACTAATAACATCCTCATATGCCACATGCATTTATTGGAAGAGCTTTGTCTGATTGCTCTGATAATATTTTCATTTCCTCATATAGAAATTAAGACATAATGTTTGTGGTTCTTATATAGTTGTTTCCTTCCCTATAACTTTCAGCTAGAGAAAAATTCATATGTTATCACTGAAACTTAATTCTTTTTTGCATATCATGAACTTTTTGTGAAGTTTGAATGTAATTGAAGACAATAATGTACTTATTGTTGTTGTTTGCTGACTTTGCTTACAATGCGTTTTTTGCTTTACAATATACCAGGAAGATAAAGGCAATATACTTTTGCACTAAATATTTTTTATATATATGTATTGTGAATTGTGAAGTGTGTCCAGTAGTAACTCATAAAACTTCCTATGTACTGCTCAGTACCTACTTTGAATGTCAAAATAACCAAAAATACTTTATTTTCTTACAGGAGTGAAGCTAACATTTGGTGTGTATATGAGGAAAAATAATCTGAACTTTAGATAAAATTTCTGTTCCATCTTCCAATAGTAAAGCTTTTCTCTGTCACTGAAAGAAAATTCACTCATTTAAAAAGGAAAAAAAAAATATTTCATTGTGAGAGAGATCATTATTTCTAGTTAAAGTGAATACCTCAGAAAATAATTCAGTTTTGAAAAGTATAGTAAGAATTTTTTCTAAAGCCTGGTATAATTGTGATACTGGCAGGATTGCTCTATTCAGTTTCTATTCATGTTTTCTGCCAACAGATGTATCTTCTACCACAGGTTTATATTAACTGTTCTGGTGGCTGTTAAAGTTTGTGTTTGCTTTTACATATTGGGAGGTGATAGCTTGAAATGATGTCTTGGTGTAATAGGCTCCTTACATTCGAGTTGGACACCAGAGGCAGTTTTAAGTGTCTGAACCATAAATACCTTCTTCTTCTGAATACTTGAGAAGAGTTGGAAAAGAAAATGTGATGTCATTTTGAAGAATATGAAATTGCTTTATAAACTGTAATACTGGTTTAGAGTTTGCTTTGCTCTCTATGAAATGCAGTTTTCTCAGGCCACAGATGTGGAGGGAAAAAATAAATGGTTAATGCACTGCATTGGCAGATAATGTTTTAGGAAATAATTAAGGTGCACACAATTATACATGAGTGCTGTGATGGCTCAAATCAATATGAACAAGACCATTTTTCAACCAGCTTTTTTTCTGGCTGGTTGTGCTTTTTATTGTTCGATTTTGATTTCACAGATGCTCCAAAAGAAGTGAGGATTAACCAAACAATGTTAATTTCTGAAATGAGATATAGAAGACCTACTCAATATTTTGGGCCTGCCAGAACACTATAAAGCTTTGGAATACCCTGAGACATTGCCACAGTTGCACATTTCTCACTAAGGTTCAAGGAAGGTGGCTGCATCCCCTGTGTCATACATATATGCTTTTTGATGATGCTGTAGAGGCTTCAGTCTGCTCATCTGTCCTGCTCATCTTCCTGCCATCAGTATACAAAAGCTTGCATGCTTTTGTGCCACTGGTTCTTGCAATTTGTTGGAGCTGAGCTAAACTAAGCCATTTGCCCAAACTGTGACCTTGAGTATACAAGGCTTTCTAACCCCTCTTAGACACTGCTGTTTACTTGTTCTGTGTATGATAACCAGGTAGAAAATTGCTCCATTGTACTGCTGAAGAGCGGATCGGTTTCAAATTACTCTGAAAGGCAGTGAACAGAACAGCTAGCACCATGGGGCCAAGATTTTAAATGGCCTTCAATCTGGCTTTCAAGTCTGTGTTCCCAGGTTTGCACTCAAACAATTGTAGAAAAAAGTAATTTCAGGCCCAATTAGCTATGAACCTCCATCTACAAAGTTTAGAGAAAACTGAATAAATTTATCATTGAAAGGAGAGTGGGAAAATGAGACAACACTTAAACTTCCCCTAGTGCAATCAGTTTTACCATTTTTTTCTTTTATTTTGATAATGTGGACTTTTATTTCGAAGTTACAATAACACTGCATGATGCCGGTGGCAGCACTCATCTCTGCCTCTTTAAAAATAGGATACATCAATATAGTAATGAAGCAAACTCTGTCAGTGATTGAGTGTTAAGGAAACATCCCTGTCTGGCCATAAAGAGCCACTTTGGCAGTCACACCACCTGAGCTGGGACCAAAGCTCCTTCGCAGCTACACAACTCACACTCACACAGTCAGACTGTGTTTCCTTACCAGCTCAACCCCAGGTTTTCCACAGCAGAGTCTCAGTCATCTCAGTCCTTAAAATAATTGTGGTGTAACAAGAAAATAACCACTCAGTCTGGGTCCTTCCAAGGAGGGACCCCAAACAAGAGAATTCTTGGGCTTTTATTCCCTCACAGTTTAAGCAAGAGAAAATTTGAGGTCCTTGACTCCTGTGGTGCCTCTGAGTGTCTGGTTCCCTGGCTGGGCCACAGGTCTCTGGGCCCTTAGTTGTTCAAAAGGATGGTTCCAATTCATGGGCTCTTGCCTGGGGTTCCCCAAACATAGAGCTTGACTTGCAGCTCACACTGCAGCTGCACACTGAGCTACTTGCACAGAATGTGTTCCTCAACATGAACCTGTTTCTCCCTTTACCTGAGTCTATGGTAATATCCTGGATTGAAAACCAGGTGTCAGTGTCTTCAGTTAATCTGCCATTTACTTGAGCCCAGATTCCAACTCCAGACAGTGTAGGTGGGGGAAAATGTCAGGTATGTCACAAAAAATTCAATATCAATTATCAGGGCAACTGTTAAAATCCTACTTTGTTGTGCAGGATGCTTCAGAAGTAGGACCAGAGAACAACAGCATGCCAGTGAGAGAGATGAATTGGTCCACAGTGTGACAAGTTTAGTTTCCAGGATTTTGTGGTGCCCTGAGAATAGCAAGATTAATTTTCTTGCCCTTTTCTGTGTGTTTTCAGACCTTGCAACCTCTTCCTCTAGAATAAGTGGAAAAGACTGAGCACAGAAGGAATCGAGAACAGCATGATTTTCAATACAGCTTGTCACCTAAAATAATTTTCCTCCTGTGGATCAATAGGGTCCTAATTAAGGTCATCCTAAGGATTGATGTTTTTGGCAAATTTCCTTTTACAAAGACAGCTCTCTTAAATGAAGTTTTTCATGGTTCTATTTTGTCATGATTACCAGTACTGAATTTCTCACTTTCAACTCTGAAAACAACTATGGAAACTCATGATTTCTGATGGAATACATTTACTGATACAACTAGTATAGAAATCGTCAAGCTGAACTTCTCACACAGCAAAAAATCAGTGGGAAGTGCTGTATCTATCTTTCTTCTTTTCTTACACTGACAGACCATTCCTTAAAGTGAATAAGTACCTCATGTGAATAAACAGTTTTTGCTCAACATCAGAAGTCACATATTTTGCTGCTCCCTAGAAAATCATGTCAGTAATTCAGAAAAGCTTTCACTGCATTGCACAAGAGTTGTTAAAGTCTCTTTGGAACAGGTTGGCTTCAAGACATGCTGACTTGATGATTACTGTGAAAAGAAGGACATGTGTCTGAAATCTTGATGGTAGAAATCATGTGCTTGGCATTGTTTTTCTACCCCTCATCTGTGGAAAGGAAGGAATATACTTTCCACAGAGCAGATATCTGGTCTCAAGACAGTTGTCTGCCTTTTTAAATCACAGCATTTCAAAATGAGTTGGCCATAGTGGAGGATGCTGCTGTACTATATCTTCTTTATGAAACTGAAGAGAGAGGCTGCCTTCAGGGAAGTTGGCTGCCATTTCTTTAAAATACACCTGACTCTTTAATTATGCATGACATAAGACAGTTTAATTTGTGAGAAATGTACTTTGATTGTTTTTTTTTTGGTTTTCCTGTCAGTTTCTTAGGATTTATAACAAATCAGTAAGCAAACAAAAGCATCCCCTTTGTCAGAGAAGCTTTTTTCCTGTTGCAGGAAATATACCACCAGCTTACTGTAAAAGAAGCAAAAAGGATATATAGAGAGCGAAGTTTACCACTGACACCTGAGTCTTTATGCTGGTGGTTCATAAGAATGTGTTCTATATTTAATGCATCCTTAAAGTATATAAGAGGTGTTTCTGTTCCCCAATGTTCTATAAGGAAGGTCTTTCAGTCTGTCACAGTCATGATACACAGACAAGTCAAACAATCTTCCTCTTTCATGGAGATGTGAGCCTTTTGCATAAAACAATAATTGCCCTCACATTCCCAGTACAAAATCTTAATTACAGCGTCAGGGTACACTAGCAAGTAGCCTATAAGCATTTCTGCATACTGAGTATGGCAGGAACTTTTTTGGCAGAGGCTGCCAGTGGCCTTATGTTGGTCACTTCAGTCCTGAACTGCTGTCTGACAGATATGCTGGAGGGAACAGCATCAGGCTGTTAGTGCTCCTGGTCTCAGTGGTAGGCTTTCAGCCACCAGATGTCTGATGGAACTCACAATCTCTTTAAATCAGAAGAGCCTAATAAATAAAGATGAAGATCGTCCAGTCTCTGATTAGTTTAATATATAGGGGGAAGAAGAAAGCAAGCATTTTTGTAGTGATGTTTAAGGTATGAAAGAACAGTTCAAAGCAGGCTAACATAAACACTAAGTAGATAAAAAGTTTAAGCTCCTTGGAGGTCTCATGGAAAGGAAAAGAAATGCCCTTTCTTCTGAGTACAGCAATTTTAGGTTGCTTTTGGTCAGTTCTGCACTGCAGCTGTAAAGGATTCCAGATTCCAAGCTCCAAGATCCAATTACAGCACTGCTTAAGAGCCACATAGCATGCAGAACTGAGCCTTGTCCCCCTATCCGGGACACATTAGGGGAATACAGTTAACCCTCATTCCCTAGACAAGTAAGAAACAATCCTGTAATTGCATCTTGGGACAGACAGGTTGGATTGGAGTTCCCTGAACCAATTATAATTGAAAGTCTTACAAAGCTTGGCTCTCAAAGCAGGTCAGAAAGCTAAAGGGACAGATTCATGTTACGTGCTGAGCATTAAAGTTTCTTTGAAGCAGATCCACAGTGCTCTAACCCAGAGTTCAATAGGCACCGTGCCAGTCCTTCTGCTGTATCCCATGTGAGCTTTACATTGCTTTGCTTATTAGTGGCATTCAGAATGCTTCATGTATTTTTCATCATTCTGACAGTCTTGTATCATGTAATGTCCCTTTCTTTAGTGGAGGGGCTGCTTTTTCCAAATTTAAAAAGCCATCTGCAAAATGCTTTACTTTTACCACTGGAGACTAAACTTTCTTTTGTAACAAATAAGTTCTGTTTTTCCTGTTTACTTATATGTCTATTTCTCATTGCATTTAAATGAGGAATTAACTTGCTTGATTCAAAGCCAAATCTTTGTAAGCTATGCCTTGTTGAAGGAGAGTATCTAAGACTAAAGTATGGAATAGATCTGCAAGTAAAAGATACACTTACCCCTATCATAAGAAAACAGTTGGCTTGTGCTTCAGGGACATTTCTGTTGGTATATTTTGCAGTTGAGGGGAGCAGGTGTTGAATTTTCAACTTACTGGGCTCCAACGGTTCCTTAAAAGCCTTATGTTTCCTTTTGTCTTCATCATGTTAAAAGTTTAACTAGCCCTAGAATGACACCTCAGGTTTCCTTGGGCAGAATTTGGGCTTCACTGGTGTTAATCAAAGTCTTGCTACTGTCTTCAGTGTAACAATTATACACCTGTGCTCAGTACATTGATTTTAATAGCCAATATTTTCGTGCAAAGCTTTGTTGAGATTTTAAGCTTACTAGAGTGAAAAGCTTTTGGTTTAAAATTTTTAAAAGTGTTAAATTCTTTAATAATATGTATCCATTATGTATCCATAATATGTACTTAATAATATATACTCATACAGTTACAAGATGTGAAAATTGGGAAGACTGGAGACCATAAGGGCAGATACTGGAAGGGTACTCCTCAACTTAAAGGCTTTTACTTGCACTAAAGATCTCCTAAGAAAATGCTCAATTCCAGATACTGTCTTTGATCCTACACATTGCTAGTGAAACATGAGCCTAAAAGGGCTGAAAGAAATAGACCAGCATGGCAAGAACATCTTAAGCCATGTTTTGAATGAACACTTGTGATACTACAATCATGAATATGCTTATAGCTGATCTAACTTATGGACTGATTCAAACTGATATACCTATTTCAGGTATCAGTTACAATGAAAATATGGGCTCTAGGGGCCTGCCAAAGCCTCTTGATAGATGGTCACTAATCTGGTGTTTGGGCTAATGCCCTGTAATTGATACCTGAACTAAGCAGGTTGAAGACAGATAGCATCTATATAAGAGACTGCATTGTTGTGGACAGATAGCAAACCATCATAAAATAAGTTAACATGGATACTGGAAACTGCCCTAAAATGTTATGCACAGCTCAGGGTGGCCTAACTTAAAGAACTAGGGAAAAAAATACATACCATTTGAGAAAATAGAAAACAGTGGGGAAAAAACCAACGTGACACAAGGCTGAAATATTGCAAAAATCAGGGAGTGCTAATATAAGGGACAATTTAAAAATACTTGTTGGTTTAGAAAGTAGAAAGCAGTGGGAAAACAAAAAGTTGGACTAGCACGTGACTAGAATCTTACAGAAAAGAATGAAGAAAAAAGAGAAGAAAAGAAAAGGGAAAAACAAACCACTGAAAAGAAGAATTTTATCTACAAGAAACAAAAATTGGGAACTAAAAAACTCTGAAGTTGTCAGAAAGGTCCTATAGGACTATCATTAAAATGAAGGAAAGGGAATAGATAGCAGAAAGTGAGAAATATGGAAAATCCACATGGAAGAAAGCAAGTAAACAGAATTCACAGAACCTTGTGAACAGCATTTTCTTGTGCATGTGCTTTTCTACAGGGCCTAAATTTTGTAACTTATTTTTTTGCTTCTGTTGCTGGAAGAGCCAAAGCTTAAGGGCAGGAAAACAGGAAAGCATTCCATTGAAATCAAATCTAAATCCAGACATGAGCCTGGTTTTCAACTTACAGCCGACCTCTAAATCCCTTTAAAGTTTTCTTGTCACTTAATTGCACTACAAAACTTTGGCAGCTTCCTCACATCACAATTCTAAGCTGTCAAAGTAACTAAAAGTAGATATAAACCCCCTCTAACGTCTGTCAACTTTTAGAAACCATTTTCTAGCTGCAATTATGTACCAAGCAATAAGATCTTTGTGTTGGGTTATGAGGCCTAACCTACAAATTAGGGCCCATCAAACTTATTTGGGCCTTGCTTTATTAGGTGGCCTTTCTGGGACAATAAAATCCACCTTTATCATATCCAGAACTAGAGTCTTTGATCTCCAGTTTCGCATAATGCATGTTTGTTTGAACAGACATACAAAGAAAAAGATAATTAAAACAACTAAAAATGCTCTCAGTTTTCTCTTAAGTGGTAGAAATGCTCTAAATTACATGCATATGCAGAGGAAAAGGTTTTAACTGGGATATTTCCTAGGGAGGTTGGGTGTATATAGCAACATGTAGCACTATGGTAGACTCACATCATCTTGCTGACAAGTACGAGTAACCAGTTCGCCTTATGAAGAAATAAGAAGGTCCCAGATATCTCCGGTGACAGTTCATGGACTGTTGTGGTCTTTGTTACCTTGTGGATATAGTACATCTGTCTGTAATAATTACACAGTAACTGAAAGTTATTTTACCTTTGCATTGAAATTTTGTGGCTTGGATGCGATGCTTAGATACTGTTCACTAAATGAGGTAAGAAGTATAGGAGTGGGAGATTAAATTAGGGAAAGTTTTCTGTAGTTTTGTTAAAAATGAAATTGAGATTCAGGTTGGTGATTACTATGCCACATATCAAAATATTGTGGTTTCAAATCAAAGCATTTCTTCAGCCATCACTGTAATCAGGGAACAACAGAGTGGATTTCACATTGATTTGCATTTCAATACTTGCACTGTATCGACAGAACTCAACTGATTTTAATGACATTACCTCTGCTTTGGAGTGATGCTTATGAGATTTGCACTATTTACTACTGTTAGGTGTGTACAGGTATATTTACAAATATTAGGTGTATTTACAAATATCTAATATTTAGTACACTTGCACCACAAAACATTCAGTACTCTTAAAATCACAGTTAGCTGAGAAGAGACATGCTGTGCATGTCTGCTCATAAAGAGCACAGGTCTGATCTTTATAATAAGAGGAGAGCACAGTTCACTTGGATTTTGTTTTTCAAGGGTACTTGTTTGAACCCAGAGAAATGCTGGAAATAAGGATACATAATAAATCTTACTGTTTTCATAGAAATAGTGGGTTTCTTCCCTATGTGCTTTTTGAAAGAAATAGTTATAGGTACTTATTTGACTTGTGTGTTGCTACAGAAATGTCAGGGAGGAGTAAGCAAAGAAGAATTCTGTTTATAAAGAAAAAAGAAAACAAGTGAAAGAAAGAAAATATAATTATCCCTGTTTCACAGCTGAGAAATTCAACACAACAAAGATAAAGAGCCCGACATTTATGGAAATTTATCAATTCTTTTAGGTTCACCTGTCATTTAAGTACCCTTCTGCCTGCAGGGTATTCACAGTACACCTATAAATCATTACCCTCTCCTCACCCTCCACCTTTCACCTGCTTCTGCATTCAGATCCACCCCTTCATCATAGCTGTCAAAACTGTCTTCTATAAAGAGACTCCAGAGTCACCCCACCACCATCACTTCTAAAGAAATATTGCAAGGCCCAGTGATCAATAGGACTTCTCATAAGAGAAAGAAAAGCACAGACACTGCAAGTAAAAAGATGTTGCTTTCTCTCCCACTTTATGTCACAGTGTGAGTGTGAGCTCTCTAGTCATAACATGTCTCTGTAACTATGCAGCCTGGTTTAGCTGTTTTAGAACTGATGTTGGAGGAACTGGGTAGGTCATTCACTACTCTGATCATAAATTCTGCACTCTTTGATTGTGAATGGGGAGGATCAGAAACATGTCCAAGCCACCAAGAAGAGGTTAGAACTAAAACAAGTTCAAATTTAAATATGAAAACAATCTTAGTGAGTAACTACAGCTTTCCCACTCCTTCTGACTTCTGTCAGGTATTCCTGATCCTTGCATTTTGCAACTCATCAGTGCCTGAACCTGGATGCAAGCTGATGTTCAGGGTCAGCAGAAACTGGTTCAGAGACATCAGTGAAGAATTGCACTAGGAGAGGAGAGTGGAGGAGATAAAGGAGAAGGTGACTATCTCCATTACACGTGCAAGAAATCAAGTACTTAAAGTACCAATTCAGATGGTTTGATACCACAGTTCTTTGGTAGAGCAAGGAGTCTGAAAAATTAAATCCCACAAAAAGCCATCTCTGTGTTAGAATCCAGTCCCAGTAGGTAAAAAAGAAAATTTTTCCTCAAGAACAGAGTAGAAAGAACATAAATTGTTCCTCAAGAAAAGAGTGGAAGAGGACCTTCTGCACACACTTGTAGTTGCTTTGCCAAACAGCCTATACTGATCCCGAGACAGTGGACAAGCCAGAGAGTCGGATCCAGGATTTTGCAACTAAAAGTGTGGTCATAAGAGCTGGAACTATGGCATAACGAAGTCATACCATAAGTGTGCCCATACGTCTTCCTCTGAACTTTTAGTGTATTATCTCCTGGTATGAGAAAGTTGGTGGAAGAAACCCACCTGACCAAGATTTTGGAGTCATGCTACAAAATGGGCTGCTTCTCTCTTTGGTCACAGAGATGGGTGTCAAGAAATGTCTAGGAAGAAGGTTACACTGACTCCACACTTTAAAGATGATGCTTACCTGTCTGTATTTCATTTCCAACCACATTTCCACACCACAAGACAGTCAACTAGCATCCCAATATTCTTGGATCTCAACTGTGCAGTCCATTGTTGGGAAAGAAAAAGGATTATTAACAGACGGAGATCTGAAGGGATTGTCCAGCAAGCCCTGGGCAGCAGATATCGAAAGGCTTTCCTGCCTTTGATAAGACAGGAG
>JAWWEE010000122.1:43239511-43279255 GCA_035221455.1 Xenops minutus | reverse complement strand
ATGTTGCAAGATATCCAGAAGTCCTTTGTTCCCCCCGGGTGGTCCTGGTGTGGAGAAATGCTTACCCCTGTGATGAAGTCCCTAGTTAAAGTTAACATAGCCTGTCCCCTTCATTATCATGTCCTACCTCCTTATTAACATACCCCGTCCCTCGGTTCTATATATTGTAATGCGAGTGATCAATAAATTGTCTCAGTTTCTACCCCCAAATTGAGAACGTTAGATTATTGACCGACCAACAGTCCATCATTCTCTACATGTTGTAATAAACCCTTTTTTTTTTTTTCCTTGAAGTTCAGTCAGTCTTTGTATGTCTTTATGAATAGTGTTCATTTTATCACTTAGGTGAAAAAAGATGGAATATTCATCTAATGAGAGTGATATCATCTAAATAACGCAGATTTTATCTAAATAACTGAGACTGAGTCACAGACTCATCCAGGACTAAGACCAAAAGAATACTTAGAGCCTTTTTAACCTAAAACATGAGGCATGTGACGTTTTTTGTATATTCAGCAAGGAGTGCATCGCAGAAAAGATGTCAGAATGTTCATAGATGAAGTCTAGGAAGGTGGAGCTGTTAAAAGGTTTTTGCATTTCTCCTAGAACTTGGTAGGTGACATATTTCTCTTGTGTTAGTTTGCCTCAGTGGCATATCTCTCAGCTTTATCTACACTTGTAGATGGAAATCCACATTACCGTCATATTTCCTGTTCCAGTCCTGCCCCCACTGAAATCTGAAATTACTGTTGCTTCCTTTCTGAGTCCCTAAACTATCTATAACCTTGCTTTTAGTCATAATCACCTACATCTTTTGCCAGACATCCCTGTTCATGCAGCCACTCCATGCTAATCTCATCTGGAAAAATCCCGTACTTGTTAAATTTTGTCTCTCACTCCTTACTAATCTGTCAAGAGCTGAAGGAATCAGTGCTTTCATCTTGTGTTCAAGCTTCCTCTCTGCTTCAGGTATGTCAGCTCTAATCTGCTAGGCTAGAGTAATTATAATTCACTTATAACAAAAAATGAGGACCTTAAGGACAGCAGTGGAGGAATGTAAATATCTTGAAAGAAGGAGAAAGACCATGACAGGGCTTGAATGCAAATCTGAGTTATGAAGGTTGTCAAGAGTTTTGTGTGCTGAGCATGTGTGCAGGGTCACCTAAGAGGTGGAAGAAACTTTAGACTTCTAAATGTAGATGTCAACGTAAAATAAATGCCAAATAACTGACAGGAGTATATGAGCATGTGGGGAAGAAGAAAAAAGAAGCACAACCTGAGATGTGAAATAGGGCTGAATCTTGCTTGAGTTGAAAAACCTGTAATGCAGCCAAGAACTGAATCTATCAGCTGAATGCCAGTTCTTCATCTTCTACCGCTGCAGCCTAAGCCTAACATCAAAGTCATCCCTAGACTCAAAGGCCTCTTAAACAAGCTACTATAGCTGATATCTTCTAACAAAAGTTAGTTCAAGGCTATTTACTTAAAACAGCTCTTTATGTGATATATTCTTCTACTGTCATCCTTGAAAAAAATAAAATTACTTCAACAGTGAACATGTATATACAGTAAGGTGTAGTGTGTTTAATTCCCTGATTCAGACAAGAAAAAATTCTCCTTGGAACTGGTGTAGCCTTGCTGTCTTGGCTGTCATTGAACCTGACTGTGTTGCAGTGGGGAGGCAAGAAAAAGCAGCTCAGGCTTGCAGCAGAGCAGTTTCTGATCTTGTTTGGGTGATGTGCAGGCAGCATCTCTGCTGACACCTGAATAAATAGTCTAGCATCACTGAAAGGCTGCAAGAGTTCAAAGAATAAATCCTGAAGGTGGGTTTGGCTCCTAATTCAAATCCTAATCTAATTTTCTCAGTGTGCAAAATTCGGATTCTTAGCCCCAAATAGTCCATAATACTGAAGCTGCAGTTTACACCACTTACTCTTGGAATACAGTGATTTAAAATCCAATAGGAAAATTTCAGGAGGTTTATAGTCTTTTTCTAAACTCCAGTATGTATTATACCATCTGTTTATTACAAGATAGAGAAGAATGAAAAATAAAAAGTATGTATAATACCTTGAAAATACTTTTAGAGTATTATAGAATGGAAAAAAAAAAATGCTGATAAGCTATAGGGACTGGTCCAACATCACCGGTTTACTAACATCACTAGGACCTGTACTATAGATCAACTGTTTGAACAATTAATGCTGCAATCACTATAGCAGGTGATAGAAAATGACCTATTCTCAGAAGTGTATCTATGTACACATATGTGCTTGCGCACCTAGACAGGGCAATCAGAATGCAACTCAATTAGGCAGAAAAGGGGAAATCACAAAGGTCAGACAAGTGTGGTTTGTTGCAGGAAGAAGCTGCTCTAATCATGACATTTACTTTACTTTTAAGCAAAGCAAGGGGGAATCTTGACAGTTAAGAATCTTTGATGTGTGTTTGGAACGTGTGTAAAATATCAGTAAGTCTATATGAGCCACTAGAACTATAGCAGTTTGGAAAGGGATCTGTATGAATTGAAATGCTATGTTTGCAGAAATGGTATACATCACTTTGCACTATGACTAAACAAAGGTGTGGCTTCTTTGAAAACCTTTCCCAGGCTTAGTTCTGCACTCAGTTTGGTTGAATTGAATTATACTTTGTGAGAAAACAGAAAGAACAAACCTGTGGTTCAGATTAAGTCCTTCCAGTACACAAAGCCATAAGTGATTATTCTTTGATGTAAAATCGTTAACTTCTACATAAGATCATTTTAAACGTCCTGGTTTTGTCTTCCTTTTTTTGGGTAATATAGGAGAAAGATGAGGGAGAAAATGGATAGAGTAGGAGTCTTTCTCCTAACTCTTGTTACCAAGATCTGCTAAGGAACATCCAGGCGCAGGCATGTCAGGAGGAATTCTGGGGTTCTTAGCAAAAAATCTCTCAAGGATCAGATCTGCTATGTTCATATTCAAAGGAAAAGGAGTAAGGGACAGGAGTGTACTTCGACTTTAGAAATGAGGATAGAGGATCAAAGACAGAAAGTGAAGTAAAATAAAAAAAATATATACTCATGGCTGCTTACAGGTAAAAAGATCCTCTTCATCTGCTCACTCCTCTTTCTTATCTTTCATCTACAACTTAAAAGCAAAGAGTGTCAGTGAAAGCAAGCATCTCTGTAAAAGCATGGGGAGCAGAAATATGAGTATTTTCTTTTCTACAGGAAAGGAGAATTGAACCCAGTTCTAACATTAAAACAGATTGCTAAGAAATAAATATTTAACTTAGCTATTTGCTGAGAGAAGAGAAAAGACTCCTTTTTAGCATTAGCCCAGTTACGAGAACTTGAAAGGTTAAATAAACATAAATTCCTGAGAGGTAATCATGTGATATGGGTCTAGAGGGAGGATAGCAATATGAAGCTAGAGTATTTTTAGCAGTGCTGCTACAGAGCATTTGCTGTGCTAACATTACCTTATACTATAAATCCATGTATCTTCTACGGTATTTTGATAGGCATTACAGTTTGTACTTGTGTTGTATACTTCCACTGCGTTTTCCTACTGTATATTATAATAAGATGTATAATTCTGCCACAACAAAACAAGATGCAATAAAGCTTGACTGACTGATGCTGTCTGTATATTTTAGACTGTCATCTGAAATTAGTCTGAATTTCCAAATTGGCAGTAAATGAATATTGATGCAAAAACTATTCATATAACATGAAGCTTTTTACTCTATGTTCTAGTAGCATTTTTTACTCCTTGGCTAGATTTGAGAAGTCTCTTAAACCATCTAGCTGGGAGAATAGGAGTAGACATGTTTTGAGTTTTGAAAGTTGAAGCATGCAATGGTTCTGATTGATTAAAAAATAGAACAAGCACAGGAAAAGGTATTCTTTGGAAGTTGGAGTTTTTGCTGTTTCTTCTTTATGTCATTTTAGCATGATATCCAATGTTACAATGCAAATTCTATCTGATCAGAGAAGGTAGAAAGTTTCTTGAAAATAAATACTGCAATCTCTTTTGTCATCTATGAGAGGGATGGATTCTACTTCCACTCATATTTATATAATATGTATATAAATATATATGATTTCAAAGCAAGGATACTCTAAAGTGGGGAAAGTGAAGGACTGTGTCTTTCCTTGAAAAGAGGTGTGATTTTCCACTTTCAACCTCTTCTTTCTCAGAGAGTCTAGACAATGTCAACTTCCCTAAACCTATGTAGGCGGCACATTTTTTGTGAGGAAATGGTAAGATCCCTAAGAAGGTTTAGTCTTAATAACAAGAGGAAGGAAAGCCCTACTGAAGCATCTCAGCAATAGGAAAGTAGTAGCATTTCCTGGGTACATTAGGAATGCTATGAAAAAATCCCACAATATTGATAATAACATTAATCTTAGAAGATCTTTTGAAAAAGATGTTACAAGTTCCCCTCTTGGGTTACAGAGTGTTGTGTCTGTAGGGCCTGTCTGATATAATAAATAGCTCCCTGACATCCCCACAAGGTTTCTCAGTTCTTTGGCTTTAGCCATAATCCTCAAAAACTCCCACTGATATTTATGCATAAATTTCTTTGTTGGGCTTGATATATATCAGGAGTACCATATTTACATTTTATATAAATCTCTGGAGCTCCTGAATATTTAAAAAAGGCATTCGGAGCTTTTTCTTTCCTGAAAGACTGGAATGTGCCTGGTTCAGGAGGGACATATGTCTTTTCCTGTTAATAGCAGCTGCCTCCCTTGGAACTTCTCTGCTCCCCTTCCTTTCTTGACAATGTCAGACCCTTCATAAGTTGCATGCTGAACAAGTTAAATGACTGAATTAAATAATATTCCAAAATGTACCAGATTTCAAGTAGTTAGAAAAAAAGTAAACCTAAGATTCAGGTAGCACAGTAATACTCTAAAGGCATACTGGCTAAAAGTCATTGCTAAAATTGTTGTGCCCTCAGAGCGAGCAGTAACAGACAGTATCATGCTTGCCTGATTAAAAAAAAACAAAACCAAAACAGAACAAGATGGTTGTAAATTTCTCTTAAGCATGATATGGTATGATATCAAATACACACTCACCTAGTAAGATATTTTTATTAGAGAAAAGCAATCATTGGTAACTTCATAAATTTTAATGGAACAATTATACACTGATAATAATGCTATATGTAATGATTTCTCTTTCACCAAAACTTTAGTGTTGTCAGTTGACCTTTAATGCAGATTCACTCATGTAAAACAAGTCTTCCATAGAATCCAAAGTAATGAGACTGGGCCTTCTAAAAAGTCAAACGACATCTTGAAGTTCAAGTAGTGAAAAATGATCCTGAATTATCTAGCAGCGTGAAAATATCAGATTTTTTTTTTTTTTTTGCTTATGAAAGCAGTAGCTGTTGTCTCTAATTGGCAGTTTCAAATTATTACTGTCCTTATTAATTATCCTCAAGTTTTCTTGCTGCAAAATGGAGCCAAGGAAACACTTGAAGTTTCAACAATGCCTGATTGGCATGGTAGGAATAATAGACCTGAACAAGTTTTATCAAGATAGAGATTTGCAAACTTGATTTTTCACAATGAAGGGAAGAAGCTAACATGAAAACTGGTAAGTGTGGAGGTGAGGATATGGGCTGCATTTTACTGTTGCTAATCTCATTTACCCTGCTGGTTTAATATTGCTCAGTGAAGTTCTTGACCAAGTTACATATGATTTATGTCATATTATAGGGAACATTAAGCTGCAAAATTAATTACTTCAGAATGGAATATCCCCCTTGTGCAAGGCAGGCCCTATATGCCTATACAGTGGAGTGGCCTGCAGCTCACTTCCCAATTCATGTTAGCAGAGAGTAAAACTGCTTTTCTGCACTCAGTTTATACAACTGATCTCAAACATAACTTGCTTTGCATATAATAATACACTTCAGAATGGTGTGGAACTGTCAGAATGCTAGGGTTGCCCTGTACCATGTTGTCTCCTTTCTCTTGACTTTTCCTGTATGATTTGCTTTATGAGGCACAAAGGAGGCCAGAAATACACAAGACTATCTCCCAGTGACAGGCAGCAGCTCCTGCTGTGAAAGTTTGATATGTCTGCAAAAATTGTTGGCAGAATTTAGAGATCTTCAGTAACCATCTCCAGAATATATGACAGTTTTCCAATATTGCAATTGAGTGAATGACAGATACATGTTAGACTCCAGTGTTCTGAATTGTATTTGAACTATTTAGATTACTTCCTCTCTCTTCCCTGGGATGTTAACAAAGGCTTTGATATATTGGAAAAGTGACTTTGAGAAACAAAAATGGTTATGCATGTATGTTACATCAACATTTTTACCGTCTATGGTCTATTTAATCACAAAGGCTACTTTAGAAAATAGAAGCAGATCTATGGAGGGAACATTTGGTCCTGGTGCCCACACAGACTGTCACTCTGGACTAGTTTTTGTCTGAATCAGTAGACTGAGCATCTTCAGCAGTAACAATGCTTTAGACACTTTTCTTGGGCTCATTTCTGCTTTATCTTCATCATGGAGGAATCTGATTTGAATGGATTCTGTGATGTCATGAGTATGGCAAGTTGGAGATAATGCATAGAGTTGCTTCAAAACTACTGATCCAAACTTCACAGCTACTGTGAATCCATATGGAGACATCTGACATGGTCCTCTCACTCTATCTCCAACTCCCACATCCAGTTGTATGACCTGCAGAAGAGTAAGCAAATATTCTTTCCTGCTATAATTTGGTTTCTTAAAATTTAGCTAGATACACAGCTGTTAGGTGTTTAAAGAATACATAAAACATTCAAGTTAAGCAAAGTTTCAGAAATTTAGGTCTGTATTTGTTACATAGTTATGCTGATAGAAACCAGTAGATTTGGATTCAGAGTCACAGAACCACAGAATGGGTGAGGTTGGAAGGGACCGCTGAAGTCATTCAATCCAACCTCACTGCTCAAGGAGTATCCCCTAGACCATGTTACTCAGAATCCTGTCCAGATGGCTTTTGAATGTCTTCACAGAACGAGACTGCACAACCTCTCTAGGTAGCCTTTTCCAGTGTGCGGTCACCCTCACAGTAAAGTTCTTCCTCATGTTCAGGTGGAACTTCCTGTGCATCAGTTTCTACCCATTGCCTCTTGTCCTATTGCATGGCACCACCATCCTCTTGACACCCTTCCTTCAGATACTTATAGACATTGTTATGGTCGCCTCACTGGCATGTCTTCTCTGAACAGGCCTAGCTCCCTTGGCCTTCCCGTAATCAGCTTTTTTTCCCTCCCCTGGACCTGTTCCAGGAGCTTCATGTCTCTTGTACTGAGAAGCTCAGAACTGGACACAGCACTCCAGTTGTACCTCACTAAGGTTTAGTTTGGAGGGGCGGGATCACCTCTCGTAACCTGCTGGCGATGCTCTTCCTAATGCACACCAGGATACCATTGGCCTTCTTGGACACAAGGGCACACTGCTGGCTCATGGACAGCTTGTTACTCACCAAGACTCCCAGGTCCTTCTCCTGAGAGCTGCTTCCCAGCATGTTGGTCCCCAGCCTGTGCTGGTAAGGGGGTTATTCTTCTCCCCCAAGTACAGAACCCTACATTTGCCTTTGTTGAATTTCAGACAGTTCTCTGCCCATCCTTCCAACATGTCAAGGTCCTTCTGAAGAGCTGCATAGCAGTCCAGGGTATTGGCCACTCCTCCCAGCTTGGTGTCATCAGTGAACTTGCTGAGGAAGGATCTGACCCTTCATTCAGGTAATTGACGAGTAAATCAAACAATGCTTCATCCAGTATCAACCCTTGGGGAACACCACTAGTGACAGGCATCTAGACCCTGGGCCACTGAACACAGTCCTCTGAGAGCTGTCATTCAGTCAGTTCTCAATCAACCTCTTCCAGCTCACACTTTTCAAGCTTGCCTATGAAGATATCATGAGAAACAGTTTCAAAAGACTTGCTGAAGTCCAGGTAGGCAATATCCACTGCTGCCCTCGTCTATCCAGCCAGCTGACTCACCATAGAAGACAATCAGGTTGGCCAAGCATGATTTCCCTTTGGTGAATTCATATTGACTACTCTTGATTACCTTCTTGTTCTTCATGAATAAGTATTCATAAATAAGCAAAGAACCTAATGAAATTTGAAAGACTTTAAAAAGCACACGAAAAAGCAAAAATTGGTTAAAGTGAACATTTTCTATACTACATACCTGAGAGCACTTCAGCAAGGTACCTCTCAAGGTTGAAGCAGATCCACCTAAGAATTTGCTTGACCGTGAATGAAATATTCATATGTTTTATCATTCTTTTTTATATGAGTTATGCATCTCTCCATGTAGTTACCTTCTTTGGTCAATTGGAGAGCTAGGACATGGATTTCAGTTGTGACCTACAACTGGAGAGATAAAATAGGGAATACTTCTACGTCATTCTCTCTTGTGTTTCCATGCAAGAGACAGATGCAATTTCTGCAGTAATTTTCTTATCAGACCATGTCTCATCATACATGAGGTATTTTCTGGAAATGTTGTTGAGGATGACCAATTCAAATGTGCATAAATATGCATGAACTGATGTTACAAAAAAATAAAATAGGTAGTGTACAAAAACATACAGATAGGTCCATGAAAGCACAGTGCAAGATAGGGTTTAAATGAAGTTAAATGCTATAGTGACCCTACAGGAAAGACAATCCCATCAACTGTAGACATTTTTTTCTTCTGGAAAAGGCAGAGGGCTTTTACAGCATTCCAAGAATACATTCCCTGTGGATCGTAATAATAGTAATAACAATTTGTCTCCTACCATCAGGCTTTCCTAATGCCCTGCCTACTTCAGAGCAAGATTAACATACATCTGAGATCATAAGAAAAGTAGATATGATCCCATTAACTTCTTAAATAACTACAGGACAGCTGAATTCAAATCTAAGCCAAAACATTTACAGACATTGTTAGTGTTAAATATTTTTCCTTTTAGCAGAATAAAAAGTATAAAATGATTTTTTTTTTTTTAAATGCAAGGCCTTAGAGGCTTCAACCAAGTGTTTTTGCAATAAAATGTTCACTAGCTACAATTCTGCAAATATTTTATTTAACAACCAAATGTGAGGGTGGTACATGGGATTTTCAATGAGTGCATACACTATATAATGAGAAAAATTTATGCAAATGAAATTTTCAGTTGTCTTGTTTAAAGGAAAAAAATAAAAGAAAAATATTTTCTTAACTTCAGGATAAATTTTGCTCCTTAAGTTGATATCCCATTATTGTAATTGACATCATACATAGTGCTTTGTTAATACTGTGTTTGCTACAGTACACACATCTAAAGAAAAGAGTTGTGCTCAGTATTGTTGAGACAGTATCAAGATTACTCATAATTTTTTGTCACATATGGTGGGTAACTGATGTGCTCTTCTAACTGGACACATGTCCCTAATCAGAACTTATTTTCCCTCCAGTTCAGGAGCTCTTCATTTCATATCACAAAAATAGAAACAACCCCGCCCCCCCCCTCCCCCCCTCCCCCCCGCTTCCGATTATGTCCTGGCTGATACCAAATGGAATATTGGCGACTTCTCTTTGTTTAAAACGTGTCTTCACCCAACTATTAGGCATGGGGAAGTTTGGTGTCAAAAATATCCCTTTGAGGTTCTAAGCACCAGTCAATAGAGCCTAAATTGAAATATAAATTAGCAAGTTTCAGTGACAGAAGTCAAGTTAGGCCAGCGTGCATCAACTGAGCATCCAGAATGGACAAAACATTTTGTGCTTTGTACTGTGGTTATCTTATGTTAAATCTTTGTTGCAGTCTGACTTTTGTGTTAAGTGTAATACATGAGCCTCTTGAAATCTTTTGCAACAGTGAGGTTTTCAAAGGTTTATAGGTGAACTATATAAAATCATGCAGGCTGGTTTTCCCCCATAATGAATTTGCATATGATGAAAGGACACTGAAAGCTCAAAATATTCTGGGATCTGAAAGAGTGGAATAAATAAAAAGAATATAAAGAATTAAAGTTTTCTGTAAAAACAGAGATTATTATACCAGATGACAGCTGTAAACAGCTATTAAGCACTTTTTTCTAGAAATATTTTAACATTTCCAGTTACAGGAACACTATTACACAGCAGAACACTACTGCAAATTTACATTGGCTTTTGCTATCTTTAAAGAATGCTATCACTTGCCCTGAGGGGAAGCCGTATGAGGAGGGTTTCAGGTCACTTGGTCTGTTCAGCCTGGAGAAGAGGAGAATGAGGGGAGACCTCATTGCAGTTACAACTTCCTTGTGAGGGGAAGAGGACGGGCAGGCACTGATCTCTTCTCTGTGCTGACCAAACCTGACAGAGTTCAAGAAGCATGTGGACAATACTTTCAGGCACACAGTGTGACTCTTTGGGATGGTCCTTGCAGGGTCAGGAGTTGAACTTGAAGATCCTTATGGGGCTCTTCCAACTCAGCTTATGCTGTGATTCTGTGAACTGGGGACAGACAGCTAGTGGCTATTGTATTTTTGTATATTTATTACACTTTTGGCTTAACAAAGAGACATTGATATCATATGTCCTAGTATTCCGTAGAGAGTTATAGTGGTTTTGCTCAGAAACTACAGGATCTTAGTAAGTCTCTTGGTTCTGAAGGAAAAATTTTCTTTTTTACTGGGTCATGGTTAGTGACTCAAACCACGTTAGAGTTGTGTTGCAAGAAAGAGATCAGACTGCTCAACATAATTTCTTTCAAGGTCCTACTTTGAAGTCATATGTCCTTACTTTCCTGTTGACTTGGGAAAGAAACTGGTACTGTGCAAACCTTTACTGAGTCTGTCTCTGTGTGCCAAAAAATTGGCCTACTTGTATTCTTTCCTGGTGCTTATAACGCTAACTTCTATCCTGCTATCATAGCCAGCTTTGCTCTTTGGAGACGTGTTACTCAATTATATGAGGAATTTGTCAAAGCTGTGAAACTAATCCCTGCCAGAGGACAGTGAGCTCTAATTGTCAGTGTCCTTCAGGAAGTATTACTGCCAGTATTTCAGTTTGCTTATTGTTTTTTATTAAAATAATACTCATCCATTTAGACAGACTGGCTACAAGTTCTGTGGCTTGGCCTGCCTTCCAAAGTGGTTTCTGACTTTGGCACGTCACTGAATACCAGGGGAAAGGCTTATGCCTCCTCTAAAATGCTATCCTTTTGTATTTTGACTCTAATGATAGAAAGGATTTGTGAAGCATATGAATGTTGCTTATGAAAATGGCCTCTTTCTAGTTTGTTATTCATTTATCCATAGTTCAAATAATTTCATTTTGGGCTTTGGTTATGTGTTTCCTGGGTGATTTGGTTAAAAAAGTTATAATTTATTTTTTTTTAAATAAAATTGAACTCCTTTAGAATTGATGCTCTCTCCATCTAATATATAGGAAAAGAAAACCAAAATCAATTCTCTAAGATCAAATATCAAACCCCCACCCCCCTTGGAAGCCCCATAGAGAAGTAATCCTGCTATTTCAGGAGTCCCACTATGGAGCATCCTATACAGCCCTGGAAGAGATGTGCTAAGTAGAAGAATCAACCTTACTGACTCCCAGTCTTTCCAATTTCTTTCATCCCTACTTTGCAGGATAGAGAGGCTTGTTTGATTACAATGGCTATAGCAAGGTTAATTAAGAGGTCAGCTGATCTCCATCACTGAAAAACCTATCTTGTAAAAGCTGTCATGACCCTTAGAAAGGCAATATTGGCAAGCTATGAGTATGAAAGCAAGTTACAACTTGAATGTGTGACAGAGACTGATGAGGTCTAGATTTTCAAGTGCAAGTGTCATAGGGGAAAGAAGACAACTACAGCTGTTGTGGCTGGTAATTTTTTGGTTGTTTGCATTTTTTGTTTTTGGGGTTTTTTTGTAGTTTTATTTTTTGTGTGTTCTTTATTGTAGCTAAATTTCAATATTAGTCACCTCCCTAAATCTGGGTGTTGAAGATTTCTGTCTATCAGATAGGCAGCTCCTGTCTGGTGCCCATCAGTAAATGACTTCATAAAGTACATATAAGCCATAACTAAATTTTTTTTTATTTCATTTTTGTGTAATCCACAAGAGTAATTAGGCAGCTAAAAATGAAGAATAGAAAGTATTGCTACCATGTAGGAGATGTGTGCCCAGATCTTAGATATTGAGTTATTTACGGCAGGAAAAGGAACCTGACAGTTCCATTACCAGAATAGCAGTGATTTTCTTACTCTCTGATGGATTTGTTATTCAGTCTTTTACAGAAGGTAGAAAAGCCTCAGGGAGAACAATCATTGAGAAACCATTGTTAGATGACACCACTGAATGATTAGTACAAGCTACCTTTTTCTTTTTTTTTAATGAGGTAAATAGTTAATACAGAGTGAAGACTCACAGCTGTATGAAGGCTTTTGAGATTCCCTCCTCCCTGCCCCACCTCCCCACCCCCATTCAGCATCAAATATGCAACTATTTCTGTGGACCTACATCTAGTTTTCTGTGAGACTTCTCCAGGGAAAGTGGGTATACTTAAAATAGGTCTGGAAATCACATAATTTCTCTGAAATTGCCTTCAAATTACTTTCCTCTAAAAATGGAGGAGTTAGTCCTTTTATGTGACAAGAGGCTCTTACTAGCTATAGTACTTGGTCTTGGCTGTAGGTATTTGCCTTGCCATCCCAAAGGAAGTCCCAATGAGCTGGCTGCTGGCTGCTCTTAGCTTCTTTGATGCTGTGTGAGTTTGTGTTGTATTTACTAGGGGTGAGAAAGAGAAAACACTTGTCTATACCCCAGTCAATACAATCAGTCACAGGGAAGACAAAACTTTATGTTTCCTGTTCCAGTGGCTGTTTATACATTTTATATAATATAGCTGCTAGATAAACATACAGCACCTAACTAGTTCTCAGCGCAGGTAAGAACTCAGATATTTGTCCAAATTTCTACAGCATTCGACTAAAATGTGTATATCTGCTCTACCTTAATGAAATTTTAAGGCTCTTCTGTAAGAAAGTCCTACACTAACAGGCAGAAAAAGTTGTTCCCTGTGTCTCTATTGGTTCCCAAATGTCTACAGTTCACAGTAACTAGATGACAGATATCTTGGTAAGAGAAAAATGGGATTAAATCTCACTAAAGGTCTCACTAGAGATTCAGTTCAAGAAAGCATATGTGGAGGTTTTTAAACTTTGGATGAGTGCAGTAAACAGCACTTCCTCTCTCTAGCATAATTTTTTGGTGTCTGTATCATACATTTCTTGCATATGCTTCTTAATTTGAGGACTATGATTCATTCTAACTTTAAATTTATTCAGTAACACGTTTTGGCATTGGCTTTTCATTATGTATGTCAGAATTTAAGAAATCCTTAAAGAACTAAAGAAGGTCATAGATTACAATAAGATTTGTTTACAAGGAAGAAACATGAAGTGTTTTTTTTAGAAATAGTTTACTTGTGTGTTATTTGTGCATTCTTGATTTTGATCTGCCTCAAGTATTGCATTATGCATTTTATGCCTTTGAGTGTAGGGTGCTGGGAACAGCTGTGTATACGTGTATGAACACATCTTCAAATGAGAATCATATTCTATAGAAACCAAGGTTGCAAAAGTTTATAAAACATCCTGCCTGATTCAGAGTAGATACCAACAGCTGTTTGACAGTGCACAACTGAAGTTCACAAGTATTAAGGGCAGAAAGATACTTGTGTTTGAAACAATAAATTTTGGTTTTGCTACATGTAATTCACATTGCGTCATTCAGTTTTAGATCTCAAAATATATATTTAAGTCTTCAAGCTGTAAAGTAAGCAGTGCAAACCATTTGTTCCACTTCTCTAAGAGAATTTTTTTGGAAATAACTAGTAACAAAAATAAGGTCCAAGTGTTTCTTATTGTAAAGTGTAGGGTTAAAATATTATTCTTTACTTTGGGGCTGTTTTGCTCCCATAATAATTTCACTGGTCAATGTCTGCCACTGATATTTGCTATTGTTATGGTAATAACAATACTTATCAGAGTGGTACCAATGCTGTGGCTGTGTAAGCATTTCCTAGGAAATGACATGAGGGAGGCTTTTGTTCAGGCTTTGGTCTGTAGAACTCATAAGGCTCATAAATCAGAAGCACAGTGTTCTTTCATACTATTGTTGAAGCAACAGTGATCCAGTGAAATTCAAGAACTGCTCCAAGGGGAACAATTTCCCTTTTAATCTCCTACACTTGTTAATTCACGCTTGGAAAAAACCTCACACTAATAATTTTAGATTAAAAGAAAGCAAGAAAACTATTTATTGTCAGTCAGTGAGTGCAAAATCCAAACACAGATCATTTCTGGGGCAAGTACCAGTTTCTGCAAAATTACAAAGGGTATGGATGGCCCTTGGGCTGTCATTAAGCTGCTTCTTTGGTCACATTGATGAACTACAGTGATATGTCATTCAGTAGCGCATATTTTAAAACAAGCCAGAATTCAATCCCCTGATACCTGCATGATACACTTTTATCCATTCCTGAATGAAAAATATTTTCGGAATTAGACTATTAGGCCATAATCAAAATGAAATCTAAACACAACTTTTTCCACATAATTTCCAATAAAAACCCACCACATGTACTTCCCTCTGGGTTTGGAAGTAAATGATGTTTCATTATTATATTTACTACTTGTTAGTTATCAAAATAGGATCATCATGCTATTTATTTCAGACCTGGTATGGACATGTAATATAAGCAGTTAACATTAGTTCCAGTAGAAAAATACAATACCTTTACAAATTTTCATCCTGAAAACTGTGCTACTGACTTACAATTTTTATTCTACAAAGCTGCCCCAATTCTAAAAGGTTTTTTTGAGGCATCTTACCACTTTGCAGAAGCTATGAATCATAAAACTATAGAATGTTTTGGGTTGGAAGGGACCTTAAAGATCACCTAGTTCCAACCTGCTGTCATGGACAGGGGCACCTTGCTCCAAGACCCATCCAACCTGACCTTGAAAACTTCCAGGGATGGGACATCTGGGCAACTTGTTCCAGTGTCTGACCACTCTCACAATAAAGAGTTTCTTCCTAACACCTAATCTAAACCTGATCTTTGTGTCAAGCAGAGTGTCAAAATATTGTGCAGTCGCTCAACATGATGTAAAGAAGCACAGGCAGAATACAGCAGCCTGAGTATTGTGTCTGTAGTGCTACTGCTACACAAAATACATCTCTCTACATCTCCTATTTTATTTTGGATTAGCAGGGAACTTCTAAGTGGATAAAGAAAGACAAAAGAAGGATTAGGGAAGAGGAGTAAAAGGTAAAGAATATTTATGCAGCTTAATTGTCATAACATCTAAACTACATGTTTAGGTCTAATTACAAACCAAGTAGAATAGGTTATATAACTTATTACCTATAAGTGAGTGCTGTTGTAATTGGAATCTTATTTAAGTATTAAAAATGTTTCTAAAACTAATTTTTGTCCTGAAAAAAGCATATTCTGGTTTAGGAAAGTAATCCTAGGAGAGAGTTCAATCTTGAAAATCATGAAAAGATTTAATTTCTTTATTACATCTAGGTGATGAAATAATTTTTTTTTTTGGAATCTTCACTTCCCTGTGGTGGTTTGAAACTCATCTTGTTGAATGCTTTGAATACTGCCGTTGGGTGCCTAATTTTCTAGGTGTTTAAAAATTAAACATGGCAGAACTAGTGTCTCTCTCATAAATTTATTCCTATATGCTCCAAAGAAGTGGGTCTGTTCCACACTAACTGAGATCCAGTTATAAAGATTTTTGAAAGAAATGTTTGACTTCTGCCTGTACCTTTTTTTTTTCCTTCAACAGCACATTAGTTTTATGAATGCTGGTTAGAATTTGTCTCTCTATGTATTTTTAATATCAACTTCAAATTTTTCACTGAAGCCACAGTTATAAGTGCATCTTTCAAGATTATACATTAGGCAAACAATCTACATATATAATTGACTCCCTTTGCAATTAGAATGACTTCTCAGTTTCTGAACCATTCCTTTCTCTTACTCATATCTATAAACGTTTTTCAACTGATCTGACTTAAGACTTTTCATTTATGCTTTTACTTTTTTTGTTGTGGGTATGCGGAACAAATTACATTGGTGCTTTTTCCTGGGGTTCTATCCCCAGAGATTAGGGGACTGTAATTTATTTGCACTTTCAGCCGTTTCTTTCCTTGTCTGCTAGATATTTTCATGACTGATAAAAAGACTTGCTGACTAATCTAGTTCAATGTAAACACATAGAGAAATTCAAAGATAGCTAATACTTTCTCTAACCAACTAGGAGACTAAAGGGTGGGAGGATTGACTGAAAAAAAAAGAGAAAACAATCCAGAAATACAGAAAACCCCACAGAACACACTTTTGAGTTGTTTGCAATGAGTAAAGAATCTGGGCCATAGAATGACAAGTGTTCTGACTTTTCTGTTGGTTTATTCTCACTTGTGAGTGTTTGTTTTCTGGGTAGTGTCCCCTGCCTAAACTGAGAGACTGGCTTTCTGTGTCTGAAGTCACATGCCATCATAATGTTTCTTTGTATAGAGATCTCTTCATTTATTTCTTTTTATTAATTTATAGCATGGACTTTGTTTATAGGTTTCTTCAGCTACAGCTTATTTTGTTTGGCACAGCTTGACTGTATCATAGCATTATTGTGGTATCTCAAAATTACCTTGTTATTTCACTCTGAACAGAGCCCAGTTTGGAGAAGTTACAAATGTGTTTCATTACTACTAATACTCCTTTAAATTTCTGAAATTAAGAAGACTTTCAGGGTAAAGAGTATTAGGCCATTTGTGCAATAGCGAACAATTATCAGAAAATCTTAAACACCATAGTTCTTGTGGTGGTCCTCCATACAGGATAAAACATTTAGCAGCGGGGACCAATTTCTTGATCTGAATTATGTACCATAAAAAGAAGGAAAAAAAAGGGAATGGCTATCTTGCTTTGGCTTTTATTTTCTTTAATAAAGATAAAACCCTGCAGTCTTCTGAGGTACTGTTCACATTTAAGTTGGTTTTAGTGAAGGAAAGGCAGTGGAAGAATACATTTCTGCATACAATATGTTTGATTCTGCTAAGAATCAAAGACCAAAGAAAGGATTACTGTTCCTTGTGGGCCACTATATGAGAATATATACAAAATTTTGAACCAGACTGCTTGGACTGATATATTTGCATGGCTACTTGTGACCTTCTGTCTGGTTAATCAGGCAAGTAGTGATTCACTGTACTTTAAAACTAAACTTACATGGATTTTTTATGATACCAATGTTAAATTTTTCCTTTCTAATTTATGATAGTCTATATTTTTTATGGTCACCCAATATTTTTCTTTCTTCACCTGCTCTAAGACTCATAATATAAGAATATTGTCTTGCTATTACCCTCCACTGTAAGGATTTTAATACAGCAGGGAAAAAACCAAGAGAAGAGATAGATACCCTGAAATCTATACTATGATCATTCCTTTTCTTGGAAGGAGGCACAGAACTTATTAGGCCATCTTGCTAAACGGTTGAGAAAACAAAGATGAAAGAAAAATTTTACAATATATTAAAAAGATACAGTCTCCTGAATCAGAAAGAAAGAAGTCACTGAAGTAGAAAATAGAACTTCTAAAAATGAAAGACAAAAATGTATTGATGCCATAGGGAGATGTAACTAAAAGTGAAATTAATTCTAGGAAAGATGCCAGTACAAAACACAACTTCATGAGAAGAATAAGTAGTCCTGTAGAACATAATGATTCCCTGGAACAAATGACCAGTAAATTAAGAAAAACCATAAGGCTAATAAGTCTAGGAACTGTCTCATGGGAGATAGCCAGGAAACCTAAATAAAAATGTATCTCTGACCTAAACATTCATATTTAAAATACAGAGAATCTAGGGGTGATGCGAACAGACAATGAACAACTGTCAGTACCATAAGGATTCCTGAGCAGTTAGGGAAGATTCAAAGTGCTACAATGGGTTGTGATTTGTCAGGAAAAATGTGAATTAAATGAGAACCTATTTTTGTTATAACTCTCTCTTTCTATGAACATGGGTTCCAACTTCTAGATTTCTAACAATGATCTCTGGATACTGCACAAATATGGGTGCTAATTCTGAGAAAGAGAAGAGATGATTTAGTTCAGTGATTGTGCTGTTGTCTAGTCTACCACCATGAACATTTTGTGATGTATAAGGCTTTATATTTAGAAGTAATTACAAAGCTTCAGCTACTAAGCTCTCAGTGCATTGGATAACACCAGACAATTTATCAAATCCTGTAACTCATCCTGTGTAATCTTAATTATTTTAATAACATACTCAGCTTTGAATCCTTTCTGTCTCCCTCTTCTTTAGTCTGCTGGCATTAAAATGAACCACTCTAAAAGAATTGCTGGAAGAAACCAGAGACTTTGGAGTGTATGACTTGGGTGTTTTGTTCATGAGCTTCCCCCCATTATGCTAATTATAGGACATTTTCTACTGATAGAAAAGTGGAGCTCTGTTTAACAAAATACTCCTTGCTGAAGCTCTACTCACTCGTATTATAACAGAAGGGAATAGAAGTAGAAGCTTTGTAGCACTCTGCAAAGCAGGGTCTTACTGTCCAATAACTTTTCATTGTCTAATTGTTTTTCTATATCAGATCTTATTGGATCTGGCATTTAGCTCTTCATATAGTGACTGAATGTGGATTTCAATCCTGCGGATTGAAACAAATGGTGTAGGAATTCCTTGGACCAACATAACATTTAGCAATTTATGTTTAATTAAGCAGATATAGATCCATAAAACAATCATAGAAATGAGTAGAATAGAAAACAATCATTTAGACTGGAAAAGACTATTGAGCTCAACCATTAACCTACTGCCAAGTCCAACACACATCTTTTAAATTCTTTCAGGGATGGTGACTCGATCACTTCCCTGGGTAACCTGTTCCTGTGCTTTTGACAACCTTTTCTGGGAAGACATTTTTCCTGATATCCAATCTAAACCTTCCCTGGCAAAACTTGAGGCCATTTCCCCTTGTGCTATTGCTTGTTATCTGGAAGAAGAGACCACCACACACCTCACTACAACCTCTTTTGTGGTAGTTGTAGAGAGCAATGTAGTCTCTGAGCCTCATTTTCTCCAGCCTGAACAACCCCAGCTCCCACAGCAACTCCTTCTAAGACTTGTGCTCCAGACCCTTCACTACCCTTCCCTAGCTTCATTCCCTTTCTTTGGGTACAGTCCAGTGCCTCAATGTTTTTCATGTCGTAAGGGGCCCAATGTCTTTAATTTTTCTTAATATGGGCCTTAAAGGAAAAAAAAAAAAAAGAAAAAAAAAAGAAAAAAATCCTTATCTCTTGCATTACTGAGATAACCTGCCAGCACTTTTAAGTCACAAATTTTCACATCTCCATCTTATGTGATTTATTAATAGTATCTCTGCTGATTATTAGCCATATCAATGTGATGAATAGATTTTTAATTATCCGAAATTAGTCTGAATTAAACAAATTCTAAAATTTTCATTAACGTGTCAGAGGGGGAACTGTAGAGAAGGAATAAAAAAATACCAAAGGCAGAACTACTAATAAAAAGTTCATTCTGTATAAGTAATGAACCAATAGTCTTCAGGTTTTTTGCTAGACTTCTGTACCATCCAACAATAAAGCAGATTCTACAGCAAACCAAATAATTTTAGGATTTATTAAAAGCATTTGGGAATATTAAGGTGTTTAGAGAGTCAGGGCATTTCAACTGTATTGATTTGTGGTCAAATTATTTTCACAATGTCACAACTGATTCATGTCTAATGACATTTCCATTTCAAAATCTTCATTTTTAAAAAAAGTGTCTAGACCTTTCTGTCTGCAGATAATTCACAATTGCTTCCACACATGTCCCACATATAGAAGAACAATGAGTAGATTTTCCGCTTAGATGCCATTACTTAATTTGACCTATGTCACAGCAGGATTCTGTTCATAGTCTCTAAAAATTTTTCACAAAAATTCTGGAATGTCTTAGGTAATATCATGATTTATTTAATTGTATTTTAAGGAAAATGAGAGTTTAAAAATTCAAGTAATCTGCTTTCTGAACCCTGAAATACAATTACTTTAGTATGTATATTAGGATATCAGGTCTTGTTATACACCTCTAAGAAGTCCTCTGAAAATAAGATAGCCGTCAGTTAAGTGCAATAGATCTTCCTTAAGACTGTTGTGCTCTAATAATTAATTAAAATTTTACTATTCCTCTCTCTGTCTCTCTTACTAATCTTTAGGGCTACTTTTCTTTGATTTTGAATAAAATCAGTCTATGGAAAAATGCTTAAAAATTAATAAAATGTTTCTTTATGGCAACTGTTAAAAACCCAGACCTACAGAACAGTGAAATATCAATAAAAGAGTGTATGACCAGAGAAGCATCCAGACAAACACTGATCAAAAAATAGCATGGTATAGGTAAAACCCTTAACAGAATGCTAGGGAATGGTCCTGTGAGCCAAGAGTTGGACTCAATGATCCTTGTGAGTTCCTTGCAACTTGGCATATTCTGTAATTCTGTGAAAATTCCGTGCAGCCTTCTCATATTTTAGCTTTTATAGTTTCATAGCTTTTTCATCCAGATAGAGATTGTGTGGAATATTAGTTGTCTTCAGTGGAAACTCTGGGCATGAATGTTAGAAAAAACATTTTTCTTTGTCATAGTGAGAACTGAGTGTATATTATATGCTGAGTGTATATACTATAAATATAGTATTTTTACTGAGATACAGATTATAAATCTGTGAAGGTCCCTATAATTTATTATCTGCAAAAAGTTCTTTTTTGTACATTCATCCTAATTCATGTCCTGTTCTTGTAGTTTATTCTTGAAGCAAATGGCAGTAATTCCACTTATGTGACCCAACTTTTAAAAATTATGAAGTGAACCAAACCTTCCTTAGGTAATTATTACAAAAATAGTTAAAAACCTCTGTTTGATAGAAATGTTTGAAATATCTTTTTCACTCCATGCTCTTAAGTTTTAATAGAGGTTTCCCAAAATGAAGTCTCTTAACCGTAATTGGCTGATTGTTAGTTAGACTGAGACGTGTGTCTTTTTCACTGTATTAAAAAATAGAAATATAATTCTATTCACTTGAAGGATTTTTTTCTAGCACAACATTCTACAACCAGTGGTGGCCATGAAAGAAAGAGTAGGAAAAGCATTTGTGCCTTCCTCTATCTGTCTCTCTCCTCTTCCTGGATGGTCTGTGCTTCCAAAAGATTTCATCTTGCACTTCTTGAATACGGTAGAGTCTTGTCTACAGCTCCACTTTATTTGTCTGGCCTTTCCTGCAATCTATTTTCTTCTCTCTAATATGTTACAAGATCATCTACAGCAACATAGATTCCATTGTAAGAATGTGTTATGTGTCCCCAAACTGTATGGACAGATAAGGGTGTCCTTTTAATATTTGCTATAATGAAATGCTCCATGACCCCAGAAGTAAAATTTCATCAGTTTTATTTTGTACTATAAAAGTAAAATAAATCTGTCTATTAATACTTTCTTGAGTTTGTAAGTAAAGTAAGCTCCACTGAGATATTCTTTCCTTCTCTGTGGTTGGTTCAGAGTCTTATTTCTGCAAATATCTTATTTTTTTCTTAAAAAAAGGGAGTGAAAGTAAAATCCAATATGGATTTTAGAATGATTAGATAACCATTGCCTTCCAAGGGTGGAAATCTCTCAGGAGTCCTGATGTCTTAGAGCCGTTTAAAAAGTGCAGATGGAGGTAAAGTACAGGTGCTTTTTGTTTGTATTTAAGGTAACTGATATGACAGGTAGTTCAGATAAGACAAAAATTTTGCAATTACAACTGGCTCATATTTGTGCAATGACTTTTCAAAAGATAATAATAGGAAACTATATTTCTGCCTTGACTGATCAAAGTAAATGTAACATAATGGAATTAAGAATAGTCTGATATTTTTATCAGAAAAACAAACTGAAGGTCACTTAGTCTTTCTCTGAACTTATTGTATATGATTTTTCATTATATTTCTGGATATAAGATAAAATGCACTACACAAGGAAAAAAAAAAAGGCAAACTTCTTTCCTATTTATAGTGAAGTGCTGCAGAGTGCTCATTGTCTGCTTTGTGAGGAATCAACATCTATTATGTATCAGTCCAGGAACACAAGCCATTTTCTAGGTTTGTACTATTCAATCCTGAAAGCAGTTTTGCAGAATGCAGCAAAAAGAAATATTTCATAATCAAATAATTGAATTTTCAAAAAGCTTTTTAATGCCTCAGGCACAGATGGTACATATCTAGAAGGTTGTTGATCACATTACTCAACAGATATACAGTATGTTATGCTCTTATGATCTATTGAAATTTTGTTTGGCACACTAAGTTCTTAAGAAAAATGTTTGCCAAAAGAAAGGACTCTTTATTTCATAAAGAATTCAGAGAGCCTGCCTGTCGTATTTTCAAAGTGATGATAACTGCTTTTGCATTAACATTTTTCTGCATAAAGTTTTCTGCCTGCATTTACCTGTGGATGCAGATAATATCAAGTGATTAGTCCATTACCTGCACTCATCTACACTGAGATTGAAAAAGTTGCAGAGTGACAGGGCAGGATTAGAATCAAGGGGTTAGAAGTCACCTCAGTTTAATCTACCTTCTTGTCCTAGGGCAAGATCTACCGTGCCTATGTCCTTCCTGTCAAATGCATGTTAAGATTTTAACTTAACTTGTACTTGTCACTCCATTTTCTGGTTCCTCAGCTCTGAACATGATTGCTTTTGAAGGATGTTAGATATATACAGCTTTTTAAAGGGCTTGTGTGTCTTTTTAATTAAAGAATATTATTTACATCTTATTTTATAGATGAAGAGATTTATGTATTGAACAGTCTGACTCATGCATTGAAAGGATCTGTCCTGGAATAAATTGTTGTCTAATATTGACTTGATAAAACATTTTAGGGAGTTGGATTTCAGTATGCATTGCTAAGCTTATTCATACTGGGAAACAGTACAAGGAACCAGTGGTAAGCTCCTGCTCCCTGAAACTGGCCTGTGGGGCTTGGGGCTGCTGCTGGCCATGGTGAGATGCTCCCTTTGGGGAGGCTGTGGCCCATCCTGACTCTCAGAGGCTTCTTTCAGATCAGGGTCTTGCCCTGCCTCTGCTGGCACTGTCACATCTACTCTGGAGTCCCTGCAATGCCTGCAGCTCCCGTCACCAAGCACTCTGTCCAGTGGTGCCTGGGCTGGCATAGGCCAGACCAGGTGACCTTCCCAGTCAGCAGTTTATAGGCAGCCACTTTGTTTTGAAGAGTCAGAGCATTTAGTCGTATGCTTCATGCTGTTCCCTGCCAGCTGGTGTCATTGCCCAGGAATGGCCCCAGGCACACTTTCCTTCCAAGCCTAGGTGTAGCCTTGAGGCATCTTGTCCTGACAGGCACCTGCTGGGGTGTGCCTCCACTCATGGCAGTGTCTCTACCAACCTTGTCACACCCAGTCAAAATCCCTGCAGAAATTACTGCACTTAATAAATAAAAAGAGGAAATTTGTTCCAGGACTGAGTTTCTGTGTTTATTCTCTTTGTATTAACGGTTAAAAAATAGACTAACATTATTTTAGTTAAACTTTGCAACAAAATATATAAAACTTCATGAGAGATTAAAATTCAAAAGGAATTTATTTGCAGAATCTGGGAGGGAATGCAAGAATAGATTACAGTGCAGACTGAATTTATGGCATACAGAATCTACTGTGATAAGAGGTATAGAAATATCTATAAATAATGAATATATCCATTAAAAAAATCAAAAGCTTGACTTCAGCTTCTGTTTCTAAGCTTTAAAATAATTAAAACTTGCATCAAAAGAGTTTCTAACTGCAGATGTAATTCTAAATGAGGATGTGAAATTGAAAGTAAATGTGATGGAGAAGATGAAAAAATTGATGTCTAACAACATTTTTAATAGTTAAAATAAACATCTAGCAATCATGTCTTCATATAACAATAACTGCTGAATAAGGTTTGGGTGTTAGCAACATTTCTGACCTACAATATTTAAATAAAGCTTATTATTTAGTTTAGATTTAATTCAATTCTGAAGTATGCCATCCCCTCCCCTGCCCCCCATCACAATCCCATGGCAAATGTTGTTCAAAAAATGCAAAAGTACTCAGGATTAATATTATATATGCAGTTCTGGGTGGTATTTGGCCTGAATAACAAACCTTATATTTCCTAGTGTACTTGGTCAACATAACTAAATAATGACTTCTCTTTGATTTAATTACCACTTTTTCTACTATACAGAGATAAAATAGGAGAGTGGGATAACTGGTTGGTCCAAACCTTTTAACATGTTGGCAGGGAAAGTTTGAGTGTAGGACTTTGTTGTAAGTGGAACCCATTTCTCCCTGCTGGGGAACAGTTATTTATAATATGGCTGCTTACATCATTATAATATTGTTTAAGAACCTGAGCTTTGTTTTTGCATTCTTTCATAGCAGCATATCATTTCAATCTAGAAAAATTGGAGTGCATAGTTCAAAAGCAGACACTGGTGAGAATAAATGAAGAACTTTCCCATACTGCAAGATGGGAGCAGGTTGTGAGTTTCATTCATCTGGAATAATTGATTTACATCAGTTCTGCAGAGCTTTAGGAAATTGCTATTTCAAATCAATTTGATCCAGTTATAAAGTACAAGACAGTTTAGTTTATTTTAACTGTGCTTTGTGAGATGGATATGAAGATATTCAATAATATTTGGATTTTAAATTCACTAAATTGTGAAAGTATACAACATCTGTCTTAATTATAAAATTCCATCTACTGATATGCTGATTGGGGTTTAGATAGCCAAATTATATTTTACATATTTTGCAACTGGAACTAACATGAATCAACACAATATGAAAGGTCACTTAAGGAATTTAAAAATTTCTCTAAGATTATGGGAGCTATTATCAGCTGTGCATCTCTAAAAAGGCACAGATAAAAAATTAGCAGATTTGCAAAATAAAGTTACTAAGAAATTTTAGCTTTTATTATGTATGATATAATGCAATTTTAAGAAATTCTGTGTCTTAATTATTTATTTTATTTTTTTATTCAAAGAGAAGATTAAAAATAAAAAAGAAGCGCATAAAACATGGTTTCTACAGCAGAATCTCATCTCTTTTTTAACAGCCTGCTGTGCTACACTGCAGATCTTTGAGCCTGTTTTTCGTCATTCTTTTTCTACTCAGACTGTTTCCGGATAAAATGAATGATGGCAATAAATAATTTGGGAGAAATTCTTGGCAACTCATAAAAAATATTTGTCCTATTATGTGAAACTGAAGGTCAAAGTTTGAAGTAAGATTTAAAAGGAGAGGTCAACAATGACTTCCTACTCTCCTTGTTTAAATCCCCAAAGCTGCTGAGTTTGCCTGCAATATGCCAATACCGCAGGAATAGTTAATAGCTACTTCTCCAAATGAACTCTCCCTATGAGAGTCCCGGTGCTTTAGCTAGTTTAACCTAATCTCATATCTGTCAGCTAAGTAAGTACTACTAACCCTCTTTAACATATAGCAAACTTAGTCTCTGAGAGACCAGCAACAAGGTTATGCAGGAAGTGTAGAGCAGAAGAAGAAACAAAAGGCCTGATTTCTTTATTCTCATGAGCTTTAGTTACTATATGTTTCTTCTATCCAACACCAGAAATTAGGCATGTGCTGACTTTCAAAGGCTGCAGTCATCATCTGTTTCTCCACACATATGGCAGCTGCCCCTCTCTGAACTGAAGCCTTCGTGCTACAATGACCACAGGTCTCTTGGTGAGATGGATGAATTCTGTGCTTTATCAATGGTGCTAGACTAGCTTCTAGTATGCATACGCATACACGTAATTGTTTATATGTAATTATTGAATGCCTTTCTACCACAGTTACTCATATTTGCATGTGCATGTGTGCATGTGTTTATACGTGTATGGGGCAGGAAGGGCAAGCAAATCACTTTGGGTTTAAACAGGTTGGACTAGAAGATAACTGAGTCTCCCTCTGCTCCTCCCTTTCTTTCTCTAGAGTGAAGAGAATCCATACCACTGCCAACAGTTAAACTGGCTTGATTAATGAGCTGAGGTCTGCCAGCCTTCCTGCAATCTCTTCTGAAGTTTTATATTTGGTTTAATGTAGTTTAGTCTGGGGTGAAAGTTGGGCTGCTTTTAATTTTATCTGGATCATTAAACCAGAATATAATTGGCACTTGTAATTGAGGGGGAAGACTTCTTCCCCTTTGAACTGACTCAGATAGCAACAAACGAAAATTAACTAGATGCACAGAAAAGGAGTTGACAGCAGTGTATTCTGCTTTATTCAGATGTGCATGAGATTTGCATTTGGAAATGTGATACAGCCAAATGCAACAACCAGAATTCATTTTTTGTAGTGACTTGTTGAGGAAATGTTTGTGATAAGTAAGGATAAGTGGATAAAGAGATCTGAATATTTCTGTGAAATTTGATGCCAGCTCTTTCTCTTTACTTAGGGACTGTTTTAACTAGAAAGTCCAGGATTTAAAATTTGAGATGCTTACTTTCTTTCATGTTGAGTTAGGCTCCACTCTAATCCCTGTCTGTAGGTGGCACTGATCCTTCACTTTAACAGCAGCAGGGAATTTATGAATGCAGTGAATTGCAAAAAGTGCCCTGATTTTTTTTAAAACAAAATTAAAGTATGTCTGTGCAGTTGTGAATCTGGTAGTTACATGAAGCATGTATGAGCCTACAGAGCTCACAACACTCACTGTAAGACTGAAGGAGGCATGTTCCTGTCTTTAACTTATAGAAAGTATCATTACGTAATGTTATGCTGTATGTTTTGGCATGGTTTCCTTTCAGTTTTCTTTTCTCAAGAGCATTAGAAATTGAAGCAAACAAGAACTGAAAAACCTGACCAGCACCTCATGCATGCTTGATTTACTTGAAATCAAAAACTGATTTTACTTTTTTTCTGGTTGAATAATTCCTGGAGTGATGAAATTCTGCTAGAAAGGGTGTGGGATTCCAGATAGCATACAGCAAGTTGTCTGAATATGTATTTTTTGCCTTCTTATATTTGTGGATTAATAAGATGAATCTTTGACTAGTAATATCCATTCTAATCAAAACAGGTAGGATCAGATTCAGAAAGTGATTTAAATGCTGTACCACTGAAAATATTATAGCCCTGGGTTGGTCACCCTTCCCTGCAATAATATCATCTTGTCTGCAGACAATTAATTGTCCAAGAGAAAAGCCACAGAAATTTGAAAGCTGAATAATGTAAACCAGACAGGAAGAAATACTGAAGAGAGTAATAGGGCATATGATCATTTACTCAAAGACAGTTAGGAACTTAGTTCCATCATAGAAACTGAGCTATGAAGTCTGCTCTCATGTAGTATTGTCTTTAAATCATATCTTCATGCCATCCCACCCTAAGGCAGCAAGAATTAATTTACTCTGATTCCCTGTCACAGTAAGACTGGAGGAATGTCCTAAATTAGTATGCAAGATATTCTGCAGCAAACACCCATTGTTTTCCAAGTTGTACAGATTAATAAATATTTATTGAAGTAGGCATTTGAACTGAACTCTCCTACAGGAGTATCCTAAGGAATTCTGCAGGCCGCTGTGTCAATCTGTCACTTTACCCTTCTCCCTTTTCCCTTCTCCCTCTAGTCCATAAATAAGGTCCTTCAGCTTACATGGAGGTATGCTGGATTGAAGTTCAACATGAAGAATTTGTTAGGGGAGCAATTAAAAACTATTTAATCACTGGGATGTTGAATGCATTTGGAACTATCTAACTCATCCATGTCCTATCAAAAAGGGATACTTACAGATTACCTGTGAGAGGGAAACTGGCAAATGAGATATAAAGAGGATCATCTAGCCTGAGTATAAGGAGTTTTTCCTCAAACACCTTGGCAATAATAGCTTTTAGGTGACAATACTAAATATTCTCAGTTGGAAAATCAGAGTCTTCTAGACTTTGCTGTTAGGAACTTTAGAATTTTATATGTGCATCGCTTAAATCTAGAGATCTACTCTGAAGAGTTCCTGAGGATTTTGGGTGCCTCAGTTCTGGCTCTGGGTGCTTGCATGATGACGTGTGTTGGTCTGATATAATTTCCAAGCTATCTGTTTCCAGTCAGGAGATAAGATTTTCCTTCAAGGTAGAGCAGCAGGGTTCAAGACAGTGAATGCAAAAGGTTGCCTCAAGAAGAAGATTTCCCCCAATTTAACTATAGTAAAATTTATTCTATCACACACACATGTTTTCTTAAATGAGGATTTGGCATGGAGGAAGCTAGCATTTGGGTTGAATACATTTTTTATAGTCTGTTTCTTATGCCAAGACTATTACCTTTCTTTTGGAGAGGAAAGCAACAGCAAACTGTAACAAAGTGGGAGGGGAACTTGGATTGCGTTATTTCTTTCCCCAGTTTCTTGCTCCAGAAATGTTTGGGGGGAGGTGGGGCAGTTCATCCTGTGGGGCCTTTATGTTGCATTCAGACCAACTTTTCAGAAGAAAAGTTCTGCCCAAGTGAAAGTGAATCAGTAGGTTCTGTGCCCAGAAAAGTTGTCTTTGGGAGAAGAGACAAAGGGTTTCAGCAAGGAATAGCTCTGTCACAAGAAGAAAGAGGGGAACCTGAAGCCCACAGGGCATTCTCACAGCTCTCCTTAGATGGTCTTTATGACTTAAATAGAGGAGATTGTTTCCCTATGCTGATCAAATATTTACTCCAGTTCCTTCCCATACCTTTCCTCATATTCTTTTTGCCTCAGCTGTGCTGTTCCTTTCCTTTTATTTAAAGTCCTTTTCCAACGCTAACTTCTCTCATTAACTTGTTTATTTTTTTGGCAGAATCTGCCAAAGACACTTTCCATCTTGTGCATAAGGTGCTCTTCAAGTATGGATGAAAGGATGATTGCTATGTAAGATTCACTAGGGAGAAGAAACAGGAAGATGGATGCCAAGATGCCAAAACCAGTTAGTGTGATAATTTTCAGAGCTGTGTGGGTCCCACAGACAAAACAGAATTCAAAAGAAGTGTTTGAAAGACAATGAAAAAGTTTTTATTCTATCTTTCTTAGAAAGTTTTCTGAGTGGAAAAGGCTGTAAGGAATGTCTGAGACCCCTCCAAACAGGTAAAGGAACCTGGAGGAAAGGAGACAGGAACTGACAGCTTGCTAAGACATAAGAGATGTAGCAGTACTCTATGTCTTAGCAAATGAAAAATGGACTAATAATAGCTTCTATGTTCCACATATATAATTGCAGGACAATGTGAACTTTAATAATGCTATTCCACATTGCTGAGATTTTCAGTGTGGATGAGACTAGGAAGTAATTAGAACACATGTTTTTTCCTCAAGAAAGTCATGAAGACTTCTATTTATTTGATTTTTATTTGCACAGTTTGCATCAGAGCACATCTCAACTTGTGTGACGGACAGCAGGGTTAATGGACACAGTCAGTGGCATAAGGATTAAGAACTAGTCCATCTCTAAGAAAGGGTGGTCTCATGTTTTTATATAAATACATATGCAGGGAGAACATGGCAGGATTAGTAAAGGAGGCTTTTAAAAAACATTCTAGTGAAGGAATCCGACCTACTGCCTTGGAACAGCAAATGCAGAGTCTGACAGAAGGGAAGATATTCTGTCTGCAAAAGCCAGATGTGGAGAAGTCTTACAGTGCAGATCAAGAGCAACAAACTTTTAATCAGCCCAAGCATCCCCTCATTGCCCCAGTTCTCTGCCTTCAAAGCTGATGATGCTACAAAAGTCATTCTCACACCCAGTACTGTGGTCCCTTGCTGAAGGCTACTTTGTAGACCTGCATGGCCTGTAAGCAGTATAAAAAACACTCTGAAACGAATTTTTTTTTCCAGAAAGATTGCCTTTTACCAGTTGATTATGGCTATTTATTAAGAGCCATATAATTTGTAACTAATTTATTTTTCCCTGCAGCAATGACAGAAAAGTCCCTTCACAGTTGAGGAGTGAGCAGCTGAATTGTGCCTTATGTTTGCACATCAGGCAAAGTCATATGGAGAAAAACTGAAGCATATTTTTATTCACAGTCAAGAATGACTTTGGAAGCATAGCTTTTCAGAGACAACTGTTTTAGACACAAATATATAATGAATGAAGATTGCTCATCTACATAAAATGCATATTGGTATGGGTAAACCCTAAATGCAAATAGCTGTGTCTTATTCCTGTCATATTTTTATTTTATTCTGAACACATTATTATTTTATATCACTATTAGGCTTAGTGTTTGAAATATTAAGTTTAAGTGAAATAATAAAACCCTGTTATTTTTCAAATTAGCATTAATTTCTTCTAGTGCAAATGTTTCTGCAATTTGTTACTATCTCACCAAGCTAAACATCAAATTAAGTATTTGAAAATTTCTGTAATTTTAACAGATTTAATTGAAAAGGGGTGATCTACTTTGTGGTGTCATGTTCCAAAAACCTGTGGTTTCCTTCACTTGCTGCAGATCACGGGAAGCTAATAGTGCACCATATGCATTTCTAAACTATTTTTGTTAAATGTACCGTAGAGAATCACCTGATTATTATCTTGATAATAAATGTTCAGTGAAGTTCAGTAGCATACCATATGTGTGATAGTACATTGGCTAAGGGAAACACTAAATATACCGCTTGTTGAAACCTTGTTCTCCCACTCAATTTAAAAGTGTTCTGTTACCTGATGCAGAACAGTCAGAAAATACAACAAAACCAGTTAGCACCCATCTGCTACTATTTTGAGTAAATTGATTGAATAATTACCCCCAAGGACATCTATGATCTGGCACCTTCCTTGCTTCAGATTAGAGGATGAAAAGGAAGAAGAATGTGGTGAGGTGATACATGATTTCCCATTACAGATGTACAAAAAATGAAGATTTGTACTTGTTTTTATCACTGTGAATCACTGGCTACAACTTGTCTGATGTGAGCAAATATGATGAGATAAAAGTTTTGTCTTCAGAACTGCTAAGGTTTGAAGACATATCAATAAGATGGTGGTGGTGCCGACCACCAGGTCAGTTGCTATCAGAACCATAGATGGAAACATAGATATAGTCCTGGCAAATGTAAAATACAAGTCCAAAGTGTTATACTTGATTTTATTTTTTTAAGGTTAGTAGTGCTGTTAGAGATGTCTTTGAATGCTTTATTCCCAGAAAAAGGAAGTTCTATTCTTCACCACTTAAATAGGCTCAGAGAAGAACAAAAGCAGAAGAGAAGAGGCTCCAAAACTTTCCCTGGATCTTAGGGGAGGTATGGATTATGATTTGATTTATATTGAAGTTATTAATGGTGCAATGTTATATATATATTTATGTTACATATATATATTTATGTTACTATCATTGGTTGCAAGTTTTTTGCCTAAAAGGTGCTAGTTTATTCTGGAACAAACTATTTAAAACGTTCTGACTTGATAGCAAGTGGCCAGGCTGTGTCACCTGAGCGCATATTTGTTGCTTCCTGATGTCTTTTTCTCTCCTCTGTAAACTCAAAAATGTATTCTTTAGTGCAGGTATGGTTATGTCGTCAGAGATTGATTTGAATGAATGAGTGGGTTTTGGAAAATATTTGTGGTAATTTGAAGCCTTATAATCTCGTTGAAAGTGTTGCTCCCTTCTCAGGCCCCACTGCGAAATAAAACCATAATGTGGCTTAAGTACTTCCAGAGCTGCCCTCTTTGTTAATCAATGATGTTTAGAATTTGGCTTTTTTGTTTGTCAGTTGAAAGAGTGGTCTTGTTTTAATGCAGTAAAAATAATGAAACCTTGATTTTCATGAAAAAAATTCATATGCCTGTATGAACAAATAGATACTTGCCTGTTCAAAATATAAACCCATAAATAGCAGTCTTTTACTGCAAAAATAATCATGTATTTTTTATTTTAATATATGTTAGCTACTTACATTGTCAACACCTATTTGTAAAAAACTTGGTTTACAAGTGCTTTTTTCTCTGATTATTCTGAATTTTAAAGCTTAATTAAAAGACTTTCCTTAGAGAACAATGCAAATGTGTCATTAGCTGGTTTTTCTAGTGGTGGGCTCTCTCATCTGGAACATAAAACTTTAAATTCATTAATAGTTTTATATTTAATTGCATATTGGCTAGGCAGTTTTTACCAGACTTTTCTTTACTATGTTTGTTAGAACTGGTTGACTTATTCATAATTGTTAACAATTTTTACTGACATTTTTCACTTACAAATAATTCCTGATTTAATCCTCAATTCTGTCTTTGAGTTAACAGGCTGGATCCGGTCTCAGGAAAGTGGAATATGATTGCTAGTTCTAACAACATTTCATTTTGATAGATTGGCTGAAGTAACCTAGAGCTCAGGCACGAATGACTTGACTCATTTTTGTGGAATTTAGGCACTGAAAAGTGATAAACATAAATCTTGCAAACCCAAATCCATACTCATTGTATTTTAGAAGCTTAAATCAGGCATATAAAGTAGAAATCTCTTAGTCTAGTAGGCTCCCTCTGTAGATAATGATAGAAATACATGTTCTGTGGGGAGTAAATCAGATCACTCAGAAATTAATCTACTTGTACAGTGTAGCGTGTCTCTCCATGCTCACTCTAACAGGAATACTGAGTGACTTCCTTCTTTACTTGGACATTTATATGTACCATAAAGTTACAAAGCTGAACCTGAATCTGAGTGTAAAACACTGTAGGAGATCAGTAGGAAATTCTGAAGGATGTGTTTAAGTCTTGTCTTCTCCAGTGCACAGTTTATAATTCACAGAAGTACCCCTGCCCATTTCTGGCTCACGGTGGTAAAATTATCTTGGAGTTAGTTATCAGTCATCCCTTTCTCACTAAGTGCTATTGAACTTGGAAGATTGCCTTTTTTCAGGAAGATTACTGCTAAAGATCTTTTCTGAGGTAAAAGAGATTGTTCTCTGGGTGAGGAGATTTGAACCCATTCTTGTTCTCTTTTTTGGAAGAGTTTTCCAAGACATCTGATTTGATAGGTATGTTTTTAGAAAATATGAAAACCAGAATTTAACAGTTAATTAATTAAATAAGGAAGAGCTTCATGTTCAAAATGGGACATTTAGGCAGTGAGGACATTCTGGTCTCCGGGAAATCCAAGTGTTTGCAAGGTCACAGATCAGATAATCTATAATTTAGACAACTAAATAATGTTTAATCTCCATTAGGTACTTCGGTTGGAATGAACTATGTTTTTATTTCCTTATCCATAAAACAAATTTTACCCCCTTCTCATTTTATATGTAGTAAATTGAGGCACACTTTTCTATTCAAAATATCATCACTACTACTATGTAAGTAGGAAAAGTAGTTTGGTAGACCCCAGAGTCACATGGTAGAGGCTCTTGTCTCTCATTGCATCATCATCATTATTAATAATAATAATGATAATTTTCTTACTAGAGAGTGAGAAATAGTAAATAGATAATGTGTTATCATGGAATATATTTTCACATGAAAACTTGGATTAAAAGCGATTTTTGTGAAAATTACCTCCCCTTAAAAAAAAAAAAAAGTGAAAATTGTTTTTGTGAGGTTTTAGTGCTTGAAAACCATTTATGTGTGTTTTAGTTGGTAAGAACATATGCATGTCCCTAATTCCCGTGAGACATAAGGAACAAAATATATCTGAAATATAGGCATCTCTGAATTCCTTGTAGCCTGAGGGCTATGGTGTGCATAGGGCAGACTTTGTGGTTGGCCTCCCTTGTTCTCTGTCAGGTCCTGGTCCAGATGACTTGTGAGCTTTGATTGCCATTGGAGAGTCATATGTGACAGGCACAGGAATCTTGAATCTGTTTTTTTCAGATCCAGTAGCAACTCAGGATGAGAATAGGTATCCCTGCTTTTCAGCTTCATTTGTTTTCATGGTATCCTGGGTATTTGGCACCTAATAATATAATACTGATGAAAGAACCAAGAAAAGATGCACAAAAATATGGAGGTTTAGGGAAATGTTCCTGACCATATTGCGGATTCACTTGTTGTCTCTGTTTCTAATCAAGGCTGCGGGGTTCCTATCTTCCAGCATTTTATCCTTTTAAAAGAAACTGTCTATTGTAGAAAAGAAATTTAGGATTCCTCTTTAGTTGATGGGGAAAGTTAAACACTGTTTACAAGTATTCAATCTTATGCTAAATTAGGATTGCTAGTCATGTGACACATCCTTTGCAGGTGATAGTTTCTTTCAGGGTACCAGGAGAGGATTTAGGTGACAACCTTAGTTTGGATCCACGCCTCTTATATGATCTTATTTCATCTTACATGATGATGCACAGATGAAAAAAAAAGCTGAACATAAAAAACTTGATCAACCATTCCACTATGAAATATACTTTCTGTGTGTATGTATATATATACCTGCATACACACATGTACATATTTGTGTGGGATCTTTACCATTCAGGAATATTCCAATTCTACTCATAACTGGAAGGTTATTAAAATTTGAAAGGTTCAGTCATTTACCTATTAATTCAGCTTGTGTGTACAAAACCATTAGCTCAGCATTTGAGTGAGCCCTACTTGTCAGTAGGGTAAGTAATTAAAGGGTTCGGTGGTTAAATATTGCTACAAGTATTTCAAAAATAAATTGTTATTTTTAAAGACAGATTGGGAGACAAGCACAGATGAATAATAAATATGTGGTTACATGCATAGATCTATTGCTGGAAAAATAGCTGCTGACAGCTTGCTATTTTTCATCACTTTTCTTCATTAAAAAAGGCAATTGGTGAAATTATGGTTGAGAGTGGGGAATATGAAGGAATGAAACATTAATGGTAGTTTCCATTTTGAAATTCAGCAATGATCCTCGTAGCAAGGGAAATTCAATGCAAACATCACACTTGCAGACCAAAACTAGTCATGTCTGTTCCATTTGTCAAGTGTTAAATCGCAGAGCTGAAATATTTCAATGAGATATTTTAGTCAAGCTAGTCTTTCTGAGATTGCTCACTTACAAAAAATATTAAACTTATAACCATCTACATTGAGATAGTAAACGATTTTGTTTACAGCTATCCTAAACTTGCCTCCCTACCTTCCTCCCTTTTTAATTTTTTTTTTTTTTTTTTTTTTTTAAGATTAGTCTTGTTAGTGAATTATGATTGAAGTTAATTGACATCTGCCTGCTGAGGGATTAGTCACAGCCACAGTCTGTAGTTAACATGCTAACACAATGAACAATAATACATATCACAATATTAAAATATTCCTCTGTCTACATGTTTACATTATCAAATGTCAGCAGCTGTCCTTGCTGTGGATGGTTTTTAAGGCTTTCAGGAAAATTACTATCATACATTGCTGTAGACAGTGGTATACATAGAAAAAATGTCAATTTAATGACCAAAACATTCATTCTTGTTTTCCTCTCTCCTGGTGAATTCCCAGCTTGAAACACAAAGATGTGTGGGAACACAGAGACCTTTAAAAAGTTACTAAACCAGTAACAGACTTAAACATAGTTAAAGGCCTTTATAATCCTCTGCAATTTAATTTTTAAATAAATGTGTATCTGCAGTGCCTGTCTTCCAATGTAATTTCAAAAAGTATCCAAACCATCTTAAAATTTGGTGTACTACAGCAAGGTGGTTTCCATTACAAGCCTTCAGCATTAGTCTGTAACACATATAATAAGCAATTTCTGTGGTTGCTGTATGGAACACAATACATTAAATTATCTTTACTAAAGAAATAATAATATGGCTTTTATTAGATCTAGAAGAACATCACAGGCTGAGGCTGGTTAATATGAAGCCTACTATTTTAGCAATTCTAACATATATAGGTATTTTCAATGGCTCTGTTTTTTTAAATTTAGCATAGCTTTATCATAAATATTAAGATTCAACAACTATACTTTAGAATGTTTTATACATCATTGTATTATAGTATGGTTATTTGTTTTTGAAAGATGCATTACTATCCCACTAGCTTTTATAATGGCTGAATGTAATGTTTAGTAAAGAAGGAATGGATATTGAGTGTTACTAAAATGTGATTCTTTTCTACTACTGTTGACCTTGGAATATATTTGTAATTCTGTAACCATTGCTACATCTCAAGGTTTCAAATAAATATCATCTAAGGGACACTATGAAATTCAACTGCAGATTTTCTGATTCAAAATGTAGATATCTATACTGTGATAATTACAAATGTTACACATGCTGTCTTTCAATATTGCTTGTCACACCCATTTTTTTTTTTTTTCCTGGAAATAAATTCCACTGCCATGTGGAGAGGAAAAAGTGGCAGCACAGGAAAAACGCAAATTCTGGAAATTTGCTTTCTGATATGATGAACCATATTTAAAGAAATCAGAACATACACTTAACAAAACAAACAAGAATATCTACTTTGTATTCTAAATATTCACCCCCCTCAATTCACTTCCTAAAACATTTGGCTTTCACTTAAAACAAAACTGATGATGCTCAGAGAAGTATAATACTTTTATGTCGCTGATGTCCACTTATACTAGAGTGTCTTCTTGACACAGAAACGCAAAGAAAACCTCTGGATATGTCTTGAGTCTTACCGAGACGAAGTTAGTCTTCCCTATAGCAGCCCTTTTGCTGCCATGCTTCTCATTGGTAGCCAGAAAGGTGCTGATAACACCCAGGTGTTTTGGCTACTGCTGGGCAGTGCTCCAACATCATCAGAGCTGTTTCTCCAACATCCCCAGCCCCATCAGGAGCCTGGGGGTGGGCAAGATCTTGTCAGGGGACACAGCCAAGGCAGCTGACCGAAACTGACCAAATGGATATTCCATACCATATCTGCTCAGCAATAAAAGCTTAGAGAAAGGAGAATGAAGGGGGGCTGGAGGGAGGTTGGAATTTGTTACTTATAACTTTTGCCTTCTGGAGCAACTACTGCCGGCACTGAAGTCCTGCTTCTGGGAAGCAGCTGGGCATTGCCTACTGATGGGAAGTGGAGAATAAATCTTTTGTTTTACTTTGCTTTCAAACATGACCTTCACCCTTGCTTTATTAAACTGCCTTTATCTTGACCTACACTTTTTTCTCTCTTACTACTCTCCTCTTCCAACTTTTGTTTTTCCTCTTGATGGTAAATAATCCCATTCACTATTTTTTTTTTTTTCTGGTTGACCAGAATCTGAGTAAAAGTACCAGAACAGATGGAGTTGTTTCAGCAGAATAAGTGGAAGATGAAAATTTATAATGTTTTCATATTTAAAACCTCTGTATACTAGATCTGCCTAGCTTCTACACCTCTTTATGAGAAGTTCAGAAGTAGCAGAGGAAAGCAGAAGTGTTGGTGGTCCTTTTCTTGCAATACTATTTCTCTTGCTTGAAACAATGGCTGGGAATTTGACCCTGCTTCAGCAGGGGAGTTGTACAAGATGACCTTCAGAGCTTCCCTCTAACCCCAGCCATTCTGCCATTCTATGAATTGATTTTGTTGTATCTCAAAGGAGTGTTTTTTCTAAGAGAGCTATTAGAAACAAGATGCTAACAGAGGTGCCAATGACCTCTACTTTTCAGGCATTCCCTGGCAGTCGTTACAAAAGGGAATATTTCTGCTTTGTTTTGAAACCGTGAGAATATTCCCTTGTGACCATGTCCTGCCAGCCGCCTACCTTCTCCCACAAATGGTAGGTTTTGTATACCAATTATTATACCCTTCCTATGTGAGGGAACAACTAAATTACATAATCAGGTTCAGCCAAAATCATGCTTTAGTTTTCTTACTAAAGGACACTGTAAATTTTCTTAGGTTTAATCTCTTTTGCTACATAAAATTCCATACTAGTTTAAATATGAAAATTTTTCTGCATCAGATAATACATGTTAAAACCATCTTACTCGTTAAAATAAAGCCAAACTTATTTATCTGAAATATTAGTCTGTAGTACTAGATTTATTTTCACAACCATGTCCACATTAGAGGGAGAGTGAAGGAGTTGTTTTTAGCCCTAAGGAAACTAAGTAGCAAAAATTAGTCATGTTTTGGTTTAGTGGAAACCTAATTCATTTAGCTTAATCAAAAAGCCCAAAACTTATATTTTTCAGTCTAGCTATTAATCAGAGAGCAGGCTGCAGTTTGAATTTGAACTGCAATGTGCTCAAGAGACAGATTGATAATCTTAGGACATACAAGCCCTTTTAGGGCAATGAAATAACCTGTCCCTATTCCTTATACACTCACCTAAAACTTACAATGTGGGCACCAGTTAATTGCAAAGACAGATACCTGCTAGGAAAAGACCTACTTAACTGCAGTTACTATTCAATAGCTGTATAGCAATGGTTTCTGCATATTATTAATCTAGACTAGATTCAAAAGAAAGCTTGAGAGGACATCTTCCTCCTCTCTCCTCCAAGGTTATGTATTGGAGTAAAAATGTAAGTACTATAAGCATAAACTTACTGAGTCATGAACTTACAATTCACCAGGAGTTAAATTTCAGTGTTAAAGAGGGAACAACTGAAAAATATTCCATATTAAATAAAAACAAGTAAAGAGAATTTTTGAAGTGTTTACATCTAGCAGTAACTCTGCATGTGACTGTTCACTCTAAGTGCAAATCTATCGAAACTGCTGCTCAAGCTGTGTTTCCAGCTGTAGGATGCTGGAATGCTGACTTAATAACCTAGAAAATGAAGATGAACTTTTATTGGTGGGTTCTGAGAGAATCACAGTTAGCAGATTGTACTGAATCTGGCTGTGTTTTGTATTTGTGGCTAAAGAAGCATTGACAACAGCTACCAGTGCGAAGTGATTTGCAGTGTTAAGGCATTCTTTTTTTTCTATCTCTGTTCTGCCTAATTGAGCATATTGGGAGTAGGTGAGAGATTGGGATGGGACAACTGACCTGACTTGGTCAAAAGGATAATCTGTACCATATAATGTCACTCTTGACAATAAAAGCTGGGACCTAGGAAGAAGGGTGGGGTTTTGTTTTCTAAGGTGTCTGTTTGTATGGGCAGTGATCCACCTGTAGGAGGTGGTGAGTGATTTCCTGTTCATCATTTTTTTTTCTCCCGTTATTTTTTTTCACTAATTAGACTGTCTTTATTTTGACCCATGAGTTTTCTTGGTTTTGCTCTTCCTATTCCTTCTCCCAGACCACTGGGTAGGGTGGGGGAACAAGAAAACAGAAATGTGGGTGCTTGGCTGCTGGGTAGGGTCACTCACCACAGTGGTTAATCAATTTTTAAGTCAATACTACATAATTTCTGTTAGTACAACTCCGCAGATATCCAAAATGCATCAGTACCCAGGGTATGAGAAATGATTAGCATTGACAATCTGTGTCACAACTAAATACCTACTTAAAAGGTGACCAAAATCTCCCTCAAAACCAACTGCGTACACAAAACAGCGTAAGAAAATAAATGAAAATAACAAAAAGGCCTAGCAAAGCCACATGTCTCCACAGGAAGCAACACACATTAAAGTCGTCATGTTGTTTCTTCCGTGAGATAACACAACTCTAAACCTTGTTAGTGGGGTCAGCGAAGTGTCTTTTAGGAGTTCTTATGTGTCATGGGTTCAAGATTGGTTTCTGTTGAAAGCCTCTGGAAGTTTCCCTCCATCCTATAGAGCAAAGCCAATGAGGGCCAGCTCCGAGGAAAACTTCCTGCTTTTG
>JAWWEE010000122.1:43215129-43239411 GCA_035221455.1 Xenops minutus | reverse complement strand
TAAGCATTATTCTAAGTTCTGCTTTGCCCGTGGTATTAATCAAAGCTCCCCTTTCGGTTATCTCTAACCATAAATTCTGAGCTGTTTTTTTTTTTTTTTTTCCCTGTGGAAGGGGAAAAAGGGGCTGGGGGAAGGCCTTGAAGGAGCTTTGCTGGACATCAGGCGTTTATTCAGGGTCAAACCTCCACATTATGTTTGAGAATTTCCTGAATTTTCTTTGGCTAAAAGTCAGATATTTCTCTGCTGTATTCGAATAACATAAAATGTACAGTCACATCTATAAAAACTACAAGCCCCAGAAAGATAAAGGGTAAAACTGGGGTTTTTATTATGACTACATTACTCTTCTAAGGACAAGGATGCTTCAGCATGTTGTGACATGCACCCATATAAAATGATTTTGATGTTTCACTAGTATATTATCCTATTAAAGATAGAAATTGGCATTCTGTCAGTGTAACACATCCCTGAGGTCTTTCAGGAATTACTACTGAATTTCATTTTTCATTTAGCTGCTACATGCTGTACATTTATTAACAAAATAGGACTTTGGTAGATCTGCAGTGAACTGTGTTCACCCTTCAGGCAAACAAGCCCCTCAAAGCTCAGGAGTTTTAGCTCACAAGCTGTCTGCTTGTCTTGCAAGTTTGCTTCTTTCTGCAAATCTAAAAGCACTCAACAGGCTGACATGGAAGGGATTGCCTAGAGGAAATGTGAACATTTCAACAGTGAACCACTGGGAAGCTTCCACAGCTGAAAAGAAACGCATGGAAAAATCATTTCAGATGTGTCTTGTGAGGAAATCACTAATCACGATATTTAAATTACTTTTAGAAGATGAAGTGTAAATGCAGATGAGGTACAGATTAGTGGCTAGGACAAAAACATTGTTAATGAGAACTGAGAGAAGTGCAGAACACAAAGGGTATGCTCTGAAAACACTGGTATAATTCTCCAGAGAGACTGAGCTGGAGGAAAAACTGCAATTAAGGAAAAACATCAAAGCTGCCCTAGTCACCAAATTCTTGAGCAGGACTTCATAAAAAATGCTTAGACAAACGAAGAATCTGGTCTTCATAGATGCTGGAAGTGGGTGTGTCTAGGTTGTTATTCTATACCATTCACGTCACTTCAGGGGAGTGGAAGTTAAGGGATTGTCACTTCCATGGAGAAGAGGATGTGGCTTTGGGATGAGGTAAAAGGTGGCCTGCATCGGCTAACATTTTGTCCTTTTCCAGGGGATTGTGTGGCAGGGTAATGCTGATCCCATTGTAAGCCATTATTTTTCGTTGCTGGGGCAAGGGGGAAGTGACTCTCATTTCTGAGGAGACAGATGTCCTTTTCTGCTTGGGAAAAAACGTGGTGGAAGCAGGGGTGGGGTGGTGTTGGCTGTGGTTATGTCAGGCTTATTGAGCATTTTGCATGTAATCACCCTCTTTTATGCACTATTAGTATTGTTGCTGTTACTGTTCATTTTCTTACCTCATTGTTGTTTCCAGTAAATTGTTATCTCCATCCTTTTCGACTTATCTCTGCCTTTTGTCTCTCTATTCACTGGAGGGGGGTGGGAGAAGAAAGCAATTGGATGGGCCTTAACTTCCAGCTCAGCTTAAACCACAACTGGCCAGAGCTGACTAGATTTAAATGTTAGTCTTTTTATATATCAGTAAATCCTTATCTGCTGGCTGTGATTATCACAAAATGATCAGAAAGTTATGGAAAGATTTATGTGTCTGATGCCAGACAGACTAGAACTTGTTTGTCATAAGAACTGGTACCCTCAAGGATTCCCTCTTTTGACCCGAAGAGCTCACAAGTATACTACAAAAGCAGCATCAGCTGATATTGGAGAACAGATAGTACATATGAGTAGGTAGCAGTTTAAGAAAGATACCTCTCATATTGCATCACACACATTGTTAGATCAGGAGAAGAAGACTTCACTGCAAGTATAGAAAGAAGGAAGGAAGTGGCTGAAATCAGCAGGAGGGGATGACTGTGATCAGCTTGAAATACCCATAGGTATTCAGAATGAGATGAAGACGATGGGGACAGGAGTGGGGGTAGTTAAGCTATTAATTTATTCACAGAAACCAAGGTGTGAAGATTTCTGATAAGACTGAAATGGTGATCTTATCTCACCTTGCCTGCTTAGAATGCAATCAATAATAGCTGTCATTTAGCATACCTTTTAAAGAGCCCTTTCAAACAAAGAACTCCAAAATTTAATCATCCAATCACAGGTTCTTACAACCTAGAGATGTACTTTTGATTTTTGCTCTTCATTGTGATTTTTTTTCCCCTGCCTCACTAAGTCTCTCTCTTCAAGTGCCCCCTTACAAGGGTTGACTGAGCTTCATCAAGCTGCAGATCATTCAGATGTAGAAACAACTCAGAACTTCTTTTGAAACCCTTCTGGCTTGCTTAGGAATGTAGACCAATAAATCTTTAACCTAAAAGCATTTTCAACTTTAAAAGAAAAGAAAGAGGAGATTCCAGAGCAATATTTTTAAATACATCTCCAAAATTTCTTGCTGTGCTTAAGGGGATCAAAAAGACTTCCTTAAAAAGACTTCTCCTCAAAAGCTAAGGAGAGCATGAAAGATACAACTCCTGCTGGAACACACTGAGAGGATTTTTTTTATTGCTTTCTTTCTTCCTCTTTGTTGTTTCTGCTGTTGTTAAATCTCATACTAGTCATGGAGAAAAAAACCACACTTAAATCTCCACAGGTACATTAAAATTTCATGTTCACTATAGTGGCTTAAAAACCTGATATTATTGTATTCCCAGATGATAGTAATGAAAAGATCAGAGATGCAGGTTTCCTGAAACTGCCAGATTTAGATCAAAGACACTCAAATCTGCGTGTCTCATTGCCTCTTGGTGATTTTGATGTTAACATATTTTGCCAAACTTTCTATTACAGAGTAAACAGCAGTATGGACAGTGCAGTTGATTTTTCTTCCTCAAATTCTATGCTAATCTGGTATCCATTCAGGAATATAGTAGATGCCATATTACATATATTTTGCAAGTAAATCATACCAGTGACAAATCACAGCAGGTATACCATGTTTCCTCACAAATCATCAGCTTGGCAGAATCACTACATAAGCCAAACACCATTTGTTTTTAAATTGGTGTAGTTTGTATCCTGCTGTGTAAGCAATCTCCTTCCTTAAAGTTATAATAACTTCCTTCATAAAAGCCATTGTCTTCAAAGTACTTTTTTCATCTAGACTGTAATTTTCAGAGAGGGGGTAACAAAACAGTTTTCCTGGCATTTTCTTACAACAATTAGCTATAATGAAATTTAAGTGAATTACATATTCAGCTACAATCAGCTGTCTAGGTCTCTCTTTCAAATTTTAGTCATCTCATTCCTCAGCCTCTTTTATACATGCAGAGGTGCCTTGATAATTACTTCCAACAATTTCATTCAATTTAACAAGATCTACTTTGCAGCATTTGTTTCATGTTTGACCTGACAAATGCTGTATTTGTAACATTTCCATGTGCGTCTTGCATTTCTGATTACATTTTCAATAGACAGATTTAAAAAAAAGCTGTTTAAATACAGATTCAATCTCAGGAACTACTTTAAGTGGATCACTATAATTCACATTTCACTTGTTAGGCAGCTAAATCTGGGCAGTGTAGTTAAAAACTCATATGAGCTGTGCTTTTGTGTAGACTTTTAACTTGGGACACTCAGTTGTGTAGTATATCTTAGCTGAATGGACAATAATTTGCTAAATTGAGCAGCTAGATAATATCAGTTTTGTGGAGAACCAGGCATAAGCACGCTTTGTCTCAAACATTCTGTTTGTTATGACAGGAAAGTGGTGATGTGAAGAGAGGATCCTGTGGAAGTGGGGCAGTACTATTCTGAGCTGACTTCTTTTTATGCCTTGAAACTCACGCTCATTGTGCCTGTGTCAACTTCCCCATTCCCTGCCAATTACTTCCTGGGGTACTCGAAAGGGGTGGCTGAACATATGCTAATAGAATGGCATGAAAAATCTGTTTTACATAAGAGGCATGCACCAGGTAAACTATAAAAGGTAGTGGATCCCCCTTGCTGTCTCTCTCTTTTCCCTCAATTTGTCTTGCTTTCTTTATTGACCCTGGATTCGGACCATCCTTGCAGCAGGGCCAACACACGATTTAAGGTCTGGAAAACTTCATTCTTCTCTTTCTCCCTTTCTGCCTTTATTTCTCTCCGCTCTTGTTTTGTCCTGGCAGAATATGGCTATTGTATTGTATCCTGTTCTTCTTACTGAAGTTTGTTGAGGGAGTTGGGAGCTTGAGTAAAGTGTTAAAAGTTAAGGGCTTGTTAGCCAACACTTTTGAGACTAAATAGTGGACCAGTCACCAGAGTTAAGGTGATTATACAAAAAAAGCTCCCTGACATGTGGACTGATGTCTTTGTTCAGCCTGATGAACATCATGCCCCCCGGCTGAGTATGTTATAACAGGTTTGCCTTATGGTATCACGATATCACTGTTACTCAGAGATCAAAGACCACCTACCTTCTTAATGCCATCATTCTTTTTTTTTTCTTTCTTTTTTTCCCTGTGGCTTCTACATTACAAACTCAGTTTCTCCAGAAGTATTACAACATTTTGAAAATGTCTTTGCAATAATCCTTAGACCTCAGGAGGTAACTGGAAAAAGATATGCAGCAGAAGGATCAAGATATTCCAGAAACTGGTTATGGTGGCAACAGGCAAAAGAATTCAAATCACTTCCTTCTATTCTGTCAGGGCTGACTTGTGCTGCAACAAATGCTAACACCCCAGAGAAGGAGTAAGAGCCACTGTTATATAGTGTAATACTTAGAATTCTGACTTGAAGTGTCTAGAGGTATAAGGAATAAGAGAAAAAATGTTGAATACAAATTCTTTATAGCATTGAAATATTTTCTAAAACTTTTTGTGTCAGTCAAATGAATAGGACATGGCTTTCTTGTTTTATACATGGAAAATAAGCAGGGAAATGGACATCTTTTAGTACAACATCTTCCATCATAGAAGACTACAGGTCTGACAAAAAAGGAAAATAGTGAGTTTTCTGTGTTGGTGATTCATCATATAATTTTAGGTCTGCAGCTAGAACAGAAACCCCCACACCTTCTAACTGTTACTTTTTCTTCACCCTTACCTTCTAATTGAAACCTTCTGCATCTATATATAAATCATAAAAATCTCTTTTCCATGGGTTCCTGAAGGCTTCCAAAAGTAATTGGCCTTCTGTTGGGAAACATATAAAAATAAGAATGCTAAGTTTTTCCAGCAATGTTTTGGTAAGCCTGTAAGTTGGCTTTGAGAAGTGGTGTAATCTCCAATTATGCATTGCTCAAGAGATTTGGAAGTAGAAACTAGATGACTTAGAAAAGGATATTATTAGTCTGAAGAAAATCATATGGGAGTATTGCCAAAGTAGAAATTCAATTATACAAAGAAGGAGGTGAAAAAAAAATAGAAAGGAAGATAAAATGCAACTGAAATATAATATCTTATTTGAGGAAAAAAAAAAAAAAGAACAAAAAACTCAAACCGTTAAATCTTTATTTAAACTTTCTGGGACAATACCCAGATTTTATTTTATTTTTTCCAAAAGTAATCTTTGGCTTTTCCAAAGTAAAAATTATTCCAGTCATTAGAAGTTAAATGTCACCTCTAAATAATAGGAAATTGTAAGTGTTACTGCTGGTAGTATAGATGTTACTTCAATTGAAATCAAAGTGAGAATCATCACTTAAAAATCTAAAAATAAGTCTCCCTGGAAACTTGTTCCAAATTTTTTTACTTTGTGAGTCATATAGCATCAGGTAATACCTGAGTATTGCTTAAAGGACAACTATTCGAATTCCTGCTCTCACATGTTTCTTTCTGTACTAAATGCAAACTTCTGGGTGTTTACCAAGTATTAGGTTCTGATACCATTGAAGAGAGATCAAAAACCATTAGTGCTCAAGGAGGTGCAGTCTCAGTACTTGTCCAGTGAAAGTGTACAAGATGGTGTAGGTAACTCCTCTGCATATCTGTCCCACTTCAGAGGTACGGAGACAGAAATAGAAAGTGTGCCTTGTTTTTCTCCACTTTTAAGACTGACTTTATATTTTACAGTTTTTATATTGTGCACAGCTCAGAGCCAGTAGACATTCACAGGCATTCTTCCTTGATAATATTTATTTTGGCTAGGATGAACACTCTAACTGTAGAGAGCTAAGTACTGAATTTGGGAAATCCTCAGCTTTGCATGTCCTGATTCTCAGGGGGGACTTCAGAAAGCAGCATAATATTGCGTAAGTAATTTGGGAGATTTTTGCAGTATGTTGTGACTCCTGATGCAACTACTGTGCATGCTGGCTAGGAGTAGTGGTCTACTGAACTGATTATTTACAAACAAGGAATAAATTTTGAGTGCCAGGAGATATTCAGATTGTTCAACTCTCAAAGTACAAGACTTACAATCCTCCAAGCAGGAAGAAGAGCAGGCATAGCAAGCAACTGCTGCAGAATGAGGCTGGCAAATTAATTAAAAATTATGGAAAAGAAGAAAAATAGCATCACCCTTTTTATAATCTTCATAGGTAGGGTCAGCCTAGATCTATGCCAAGGAGACATGATGAAGCATATAGTAAACTATAGGTGTATGTTGTTGGGAACTTACAGGATGCATCCAGGGCTGCTAATGCGATTGAATGTTGCCATTGCAAAGCATTTGTGGAAGGTTATGGAGGTCAAGAGAAATTCCAGATAAGAGAAAGTGTGACTGGAAAGTATCATTACATAAAAGGCAAAGAGAAAGATTCAGGGAATCTGCAGACTAGTTGAGTAGGTAACTAGTTAATAACTGAGAATCTGATTTCTTTTACTATGTTCTTGCTTTCTGTCTGATGAATGGAAGCAGAACAGAAGTGACAGTTCTCATTTGTTGGATAGTATAGGATATTTATGACCAAAAATAACAAGTGATGAAGCCAAACAAAAATGTTGACTCTGCTGGTTGAAGACCTACTAAAGAACTAAGGAAAAGGCTTCAACAAAGAAGAAAGTTTCTAGGTGAATTCATCTGAGCAATCAGAAACATTGAATATACATGGGTGGTTCTTTTCAGATCTATTAACATAGCATCTTTGTAGATAATAACTTTTTATTTTCAGAGTTTACATGTCAGCAGCCATCAGGAAGGGCTAAGATGATCAGTAATTGGTCAGATACCAAACCAGACTATAATGGAGAATGCATCCTTGCTTGTATTTTTCACTGGGGAAGAGAAATAACTTGTCAGGAAATCACATCTTGCTAACAAATTGGTTTTCCACTTGACTGGTCTTCTATTTAATGTATAGCCTGTGACAATATATTTATACAGGTGCATCAATTGAACAATTTCATAGTTAAAGATTTAAAAGGCAATAGCTGCCCTCATAAGTTATGGAATGCTTAAATACAACCTTTTGTATTGATCATTTTCAGTACTATAGCAGTTTTAAGGGAAGTCTGACTAAATATGTGAAAGCCTCCAACCCAAACCATGCTATAATTCTATGACATGGAAGAGTGCAGAAGAATGAAAGAACCCTTGTTAACAATCCCTGCTTGCCAAACATGAACCTATTTTAGTCCTGTAGTGGCAATAATGTAATGTTTTTCCCCATCTGGTCTGCTGGTAGGACAGCTCGCAGCAATGGAAAAGTAAAGACATTTTTTTCTATCTGTCTCTGTGGGCATTCTCAAATTCAAACTGATTGCTTGTAGTTGATACTGTCTCTTTTTAAAAAGGTCACAATATTAAAACATGTCACAGAATTAGAGAATAGTTCATGTGGGAAGGAAATTAAGAAGGTTTCTAGTAAAACCTCCCATTCAGGCAGAGCCAGCTGAAGAAGCAGGTCACATTTCCCAGGGCCATATCCACTTTGGTATTAAAAAACATTCAAGGATGGAGACATCACAATCTCCCTGGGCAAATTTCTCCACTGTACTTGTGCTGAAAAAGGTTTTCTCTATGTCCAGTCTGATCTTTTCCCATCTTATAACTGTGGTTTTGTCTTCCTCCCACTCACTGCTTTCAAGCACAGCTCCATCTTGTCACTGTAGTTTCCTTATTGGTTGTTAGGTCCCCCTGACGCCTCCAGATTCAACAAGCCCTGATCACAGCCTCTCCTTGTAGGTCGAATTATAGTCGTAATCATTCTGGTAGCCTTCCCCTGAACCCCTGCCTTTGTTGCAGTTTTGGGGAGGGGGGGGTAAAAAACGAATGCAATACTATAGATGTTGTCTAATGAATGCAAAGCAGAGGGTGACTATCCCTTCCCTTGACTACTCCATTTCTTGTAGTTGGCTAGTTCAATAGTCCTCTGATCAGCTTGCTGTTTTAAATTATATTCCTGGTACCCCTATCCCTTTCAAGGCCTGGTAAAGTAAGCTTAGGCATGTGATGAGGAGAACTTTATTCACAATACTTCTAGGACTATGCGGATCTGATGTGGAGAAATGAAGACCCTGATTGAGCAAAACCTTTTAGCACTTGGTTTACTTTTTTGCTTTACTGAGTAATTTTTGAGATTCTTGGTATTTTGGAGATGACTCTGACATTATGCTGTCACCCAGACTTCCAGGAGAGAAAGAAATGCATAGTCCAGGTTATCTTGAGGATGAAGCTGACACATTAGCCACATGACCCTTTGCTCTATTTTATTTGAATAGCAATCTCCTTATGAAAATTGTGATTGTTGCTTAAAAGTGACCTGTTTATTCCAGCAGATGACTGCACACTGATTTTGCAACTAAACCAGAATTTAGGGTAATGGGGTGCCATTACACCTGGTGATTACAATTTAAAATAAAATTGCTACTAATTCATGTTTTGGGTGTTTAAGTGTTTATGCAGTAAGAAAGAGAATATCAAAGCATCCTTTGCGCGTTCTTGTGATTCCAAAGCACTGAAGTAGTTCCATGATTACAACCAATATTTAATGATACACAGCAGTACAGTACATTAAGGAGACTTTATTGACTTCAATTATAGATAAACTAATCAGCACATAATGACAGACGGGAAAGTGAATGTAGTCAAACACTAAACTTGAAACACATATATTGAAAATCAGTAAGTTTCAAATGAAACACTTAAAGACTAAACATTCAATGATTAATAAAAATTACACAACTTAAAATTAATTCACTCCCTGAAAATATACAAAATATGTTAATAGCACTGAATTATTATGTCTTTTACAATTTCTGGTCAATAACTCTACTGTGTGCATACAGAGATCTTTATAGTGTGTGGAAATTGTAATTCAAGTTCAGTAAACATTATACAATTCAAGTACATAACAACTCTGCCCTCCTCCTCCAGAATTTGCAAGGGAAAAAAAAGAAATATCATTATCATTTGCCTTTGTTGCATTTAAATAATACACAATGATACAGTATTACTTCTAAACTAAGAATAGCTAAGTCTTTATCAACACATGAATGCTGAGTCTGAAACACCTCAGGAAACTAATTTTTTTTCCTTGCTGCACTTTAAGATTTCTTTTTCACTTCAGTGTCATTATAGATGTTTACATAGCATGCATGTAACTTCTTTCAAGTCTGGAGCTTGGAGGCAGCAGAAAAAGGACCCCAACTATGTTGTGCTGCTTAGATATATCCAAAAATATCCAGGGCATAGTGTCTTGTCTCTCTCATGCTAGCAGACATCTTGGCTGGTTTTTAGCATCTGCAGTGTCTTAATTTTCTGATTTCCTTTCTGCTGTGCCTCAATAAGATTCTTAGAACCTGCCTCCCTTAAGCAAGCTCAAGTCATTTTTTGAAACTGTAATTTTCTTTCTTCATACTATCTACCATTAGGGTAAAATAGTGGCCTGGAAGACATCACTATGTGTTTTCAGTGCCTTAAATCATATGGGAATTACACAGTTCTTAAATGTGAGCCTACCCTTCAGAACTGCTAATCCCAGTCAGTCAATCTCAGTCTCAGATTAAAGGATTCTAAATTTCCTTGATTTCCTTTGTAGTTATTATTTTCTTACATTACCCTTTCTATGATCTTTGGCCACATTATCAAGTGTATCTCAACAACTCTGAAAGTTGAAGACTGGGCTGAAAACTGGCTGTAAAACAACCCTTTAACTGTACCATTCTGGCATGTCTATAATGGGTGTATGGCAAATGTGTATTGTGATAAACTCATTACAAAACTACAAAGAGACAATCACACTTGAACTTGCAACTTCCCTTAGTCAGAATGGTATGTCTAAACATTTTTTTTAGTTGTTTTACTGTATTTGGTTTGCATAAAAAAAAAGGAGGGGGAGTTCAGGTAAAATAATACAGAGAAATGCTACAAAATTATGCCTGATAAAACCTGGTTTTAAAGAAAGACCTTGCAAATGCAGTGAGAACAGAAACACAAGGCAAAGGAAAATTGCCATTGAAGTTGCTCCCTCCCCCTCTCTCTTTTTTTCTCTCTTTCCCCTCTCCCTTTTGCTTTTTACCAGGTCACCATCTTTCAAAATAACAGAGGATGCAGCAGACATTTACAAGAGGTGTGTTCTTCAATCTACTTTAATGATTTAATGACAGCAGGAACTCATACTGGACAAGAAGAGTGGTAGTTTCTTATAGAATATTCTCTGATAGTCTAGTATGCTTACAGAGAACTGTGTTTATTATTGTGAAACTTCAAGAGATGATTTCTTTTAAAGGAAATAATTAACCATCTCTGCCTTAGCACACTCCCCACTTCTAAAATATAGAAGCTTATTTTGTTGGATGTTTGCAAATCTGCTGCATTGCATACAGTTCATTCCTCAGTATGTTCCTCTCAGTACATTTAGAAAAATATAACCTTTAAAGCAATATAATTTTTTATGATATTTGATTAATTTCAGATTAAGACATGGGGATCTAACACTGATATTTCTTACTGTCATAAAAAATCCTACTCATTAAGAGGGTCTTTGAGCAAAAAACCCTAACACCACAAAATAGCAGAAAGGTTTGAACCCTAGAATGAAGGGAGCTTTCAACTTTGAAGTTCGAATCTATTTTCATGGGACCAAAACAGTTGTAGTTTTGCCACAAGAGATTTGCATTCAGAGTCTTGTGCTGTAGTTTATACAGGCTGTGCCATGCGCTGCTGGTGCTCCAAAGATTTCTTACATACTGCTTCTGCTTGCAAGGCACAACATGGAGCAACTCAAATGCTAAGGTATTTAATAAAGCTGCACATTGTCACCCACTTGTATTTCCTTTGATAATCCTGTGACAGTACATACCACATTAAAACACAGTTCCTTTCCTTTTTTATGCCTGAGTAGATGCACTGACTCATTCACTGAATAATATCATCAGATCACATTCTTGCAATTGTCAATGCCTGACTCTGTGCAGTTTCTGTCTGGTGCAGAAAAACATCTTTGTGAAAGCCCTGGTATTCTGTAGTAGAATAACATACAATAAAACCCACCAAATTCATGTTCTACCTTTTACAGGGCACCTAGAATAAGATGACACTGATTTCTAAAATTTGAGCTGTACCTTTAATTTGACAGGGAAACATTTTGCAGGATGTGTTTAATTTCAAGACTCATTTCCACATCATCAGATAATTGTGACTATTGTTTTGGCAAACTAAGCCAGTCCAAAATTATATGTGGCAGGTGGAATAAGAGAAAATAATTCCTTTACCAATATTGAAAGAACACTATATAAAGAGGACAAAAGAATATGTAGGAAGAGTTAAAAAAGGAATAGAACTGGATTCCCTGTTGGTGGAAATAAAATTACTTCACAAATTTGGATGAGGTCTGTCTGATTACTTCAGCAGTGGAACATGTTCTTGAATGGAGATTGTTGTTTAATTTCTTGGCATTGTATGGAATAATTGCCTAGGGAATCTCAAAGTATCTCTATCATGGAAATTAGCTAAAAGGAGAGAGTTTGCATATTCTGTCTTATCTTCATTCCAATATAGATTTTGTCACCATGGTATAGCTTCGGAATCTTTGTCCAGCTATACTGGACACTGTACTTTATTCCATATATTATTTTCTTCTGAGTCTTGAAAATTGTGGATTCTTGCCAGTAGAATTCCCTCCTAGTACAAAGTGCATATATACAGAGAACCATTGCATCACTTAACATTTTTTCTCTGCCATTCTTCTTTTTCTGAAATATTGACAAGTAGATTTCTTCTCATTTTACTCTCTTCAGGCAAAGCCAGTTTTAGATTATTTGAACAATGGGAAATTTGAGAAGAATAGTAAGAAAAACATTTCCAGCTTTCCAGAAGCTTTCAGCCTTTTCTGAAGCAAAAGTTACCTCCCTTGTGCCTAAACCAACCATGTACAGAAAATGGTGCCCCTGCCCCTATCCTGTTGCTATCACCTCCTCATTACAATTCCTTTGGTAGCTTTTATGTCCTTGCACACAGTCGCTGTTGCAGGATCTTTGTGCCTCTCAGACACAAAGATTTAACTCAGTATTTGCTTCTTAATCTTTAATTCCAGGTTAACAGCAAGCTATAATCAATTGCTCATTGATCATTCTTGACAAGTATCAGCTACTTAGAAAAAGCTGGTAGAGAGAGTCTTTTGTTATTATTATAGGCAAGCTTTGGGTAGGTTATAACCTTAACTTGTTACCTTTATTCATGTTTCTAGTTAGTAACTAAAATTTCTATATTAATACCTTTCCCTGAATGGTATGTTGTATTTTTCTCCTAGAGATAGGGATGGTCACAGCCCAATGAACACGCATATCTGAGTATTTTAAATACCTTGATTAGCTGTGCCAAACTTTTAACTTGCATGTGAAATTATATGTGTCTACTGACACTGTCTTTGCTTTATTTTCCTTTTGAAATAAAACTCTGCTTGTTTGTCCTTTCTTCTGCATTCTTTGCTATTCCTTTGTTCACTGTTCTATTTGCGCTGAATAAGGTCTTGTAAGATAGTGTTGGTTCCCCTTTGAAGATGAGCATTTGGAAATTCTGTGGGTTACAAGTCATGAGAAGGAGCTGAAAAGCTACAGAGATTTGTGAGAGCGGTCACCATCTCCCAAAGGACATAGGGCAGTCTGCTCTCCCTCATGCCTGTCAGCACGGCTCAGTGACTGTGAACAAAATTATCAGGTGTACTGTACCATGCCTTTTGGAGCACTTCCAGCAGTTTGGTTGCACTGAATGAATAGCTTGGCTCAAAGTTACAGGGGTTCCTTGTTTGTGTCCAGATGGAAGCATGGCTACAACATACTCTGATCCTGGCTATGCCCCTCTTTTGCACAGCATTCTGACACACTTTCACTGGAACAAGAGAATAACCACTTTGCTTGCATTGATACATTCCTTAGAACATAACATGTTTGTGTGTTTTCAAAACAGTCAGTGTCGTTGTAATAACATTAAAGTGCTCTTAATGCTCTTCATGTCTTGGTGTTGTGCAAGAAAATACTAGAAACTTGCTCTGGGACATCTTGCTTGCTTACTTTCTTCTGAGTTTATACACATTGCTGCTTATCAGCATATTTTGTTTGCCTTCCATTTGGAATCTTACTTCACATGGCAGTGCTTGCTGAGCTAATGTAAGATCTTTCTCAGAGACCTTTTTGTAAGCCTTGACACAGTTTGGCTACTGTTTCCCCTCATCCATTACATTTTTGGTTTTAACATCAAAAAGCAGTTCTTTTTCTCTGTCATGATTATTTGGTTTGAAATGTTACTTTCTCAGTTTTAAGATTTTGTTATTCTCCAGATGTTTGCCTATTTTGACTCACAGCTCTGGTTGTGTTTTTTAATAAGGATACAAAGAAAAGCAGGCTATTTAAGATTGTAGCATATCAGCTCCAAGTTGTTGCTTCCCTTTCCTCCTCTTCCTACCTGAAGTCTCCAGCTATCTATTACTCTTTAAAATATATTGTCAGGAGTTTAGTAAATGTATTAATTAGTGTCCCTAAACCTTAAATACTGTGAGTTAGCACCCATGATTTGCAGATAACTTTTTTTTTCCTTCCTGTTCTACCTGTAGTACCCACATCTTAACCTGTTAAAAATTCTTTTGACACCTTTGTTGATTTAAGGTATTATTTTCGCTGTGATCTTTGCTTTTGAGAACTTTCTTATAATAGTACTAGCAACAGCAATAATTCCCCATCTTATTTGTTTCATTGTTCGTTTTCCTCTTCCTAAACCTTTGGCCTTTTCTGTTTCTTGCAAGTACCTAATTTCTAAATTATTGATGATTTTAATGTTAGCATATATCTGCAGGAAAGCACTCTTAGAGCACCTTCACAGAACCTTCTGGTTTGTAGAAGATAGTATAAACACCAAACAGCAAAGGCACCTGTACAATCAGACCTTAGAGGTACAAAATAACTTTACTGGTCGTGGTCTGAACAAACCAAATTAATCTCAGTCCAGAACAGTATCTCATAGCTGAGCTACATCACTGGTTTCTAGCAAGCCTGACGAAGGCTTAGTGAAGCTAAATCTTACTTTAAGCTTCTTACCTATGTTCCTTTAAAGACAGTGTTACAACTGTCTACCATGTCTTCCTTTTAATCTTATCAGTGAGCAGTGTAAGCTAGTTTCAGTAACCTTAAGTGATCCCATTTTGCAGTCTCTAATTATGCACTGATGCTCATATTTGCAATTATTCTCTTCCTGTCTTTAGTTTCTGGTTTATGGTACTTCCAACATAATAAGGTGATGTTTAGCACAAGCTTTGACTCCTGTGTGTTCTCCTGGCTTGTCTCATGTACTAGTACAATAGTTTCACCCATCTGTAGAAAACTATTATTTCAATATCCATAGTATCTGCAAAAATACAGATAATGTGTGACTTGAATGACAATGTTGAGTACTAGTCTATATGTTGACTGAAATAAAGACAGTCTCATTATCAGAGGAAAAAGTAATGAGATATGTTGCTCTGTCTGTGATTTCTGTCTTGATGTTACTTCCGTCACATGTTGTCTAGTTATAAACATCTATATTACACATAAGTACGTAGGAAAAGAATAAAAAATATAGTAAAACAATAGATTAAAAAAGCTTTTTTCAAAGGCAGAAAATCAATTAATAAAGCTGTTACTTACCTTTAAAATCATTCGACAAAGAAAAAAAAAATAGTTGCTTGAGAGAGCTCAGTAAAATCACTATCAAATTTACTCCTAAAATTTTGAAGACACACTTCATTACTGAAGCTTTCAGATTTTGTTGTTTGTAGAGTGGAATATGGAATATATCTCCACAACTATTGTTTGTAGAAATATTTATTCCATACAAGTCAATATTTGATCTCAACCAGAAGTGAAGATATAGAAAAATAATCCTCAACACAATGACATCAAAATTATTCTGTATAATGCTTTATTTATTATCTTTATAAAACTTCAATATATTAAAATGGCCTAATGCTTTTCAGGGAGTAAAATCCAAGACAGGGATCTGATCTCTGAAAGACAGAGGAAAATATTGTTATAGTTACATACAGTGTCTGAACTAGAAGTTTTCAGGGCTGCTTCACTGATTGGATTTTGGGGGAGGCAAGGCATTGTAGGGAGAGGACATATATATATTTCAGTAAATATAAGCATTCTGGGGGTCTTCACTAAGGTTTACATTTTCATAGTTTGCCGCCTCTACTTGAGCCCCTGAGAAAGTATGCTTGTCCTCTGCCCTATAGAGTTGCATTTTATTAATTTTATGCTGCTTATGGGATTCATCACTGTAAGCAGGAGAAAAATGTTGATTCTTATCCCCTGTGCAGTAATTTTAACCTGATTATATATAAAGTTGGAATCAGCCTCTTTGTCTCTTTTTCTGAATTAAAAAAAAAAAAAATTCCACTGGAGACATTAAGTATTAATGGTATATTGCATAGCAATAAATGCTTACTAAGGATATATTTATTGATTATTAATTCATATGTCTTTTCTCAACCAATTTCTTTGGTTACTTAAAGCAGAATATAGGTAACTCAGTGTTGGCTCTTAGTAAAAAAGTTGCAACAAGCCATTAAATCCAGGGGTACATTAATTTGCTTTATTTCATTTACCTAAGTCAGATAATGACAAATCTATATTTAGAATTGGAATTGCAAGGAAGAAGATAAGGCCATTAGAGAAACCAAACCCCAGCAGTTTTAGAATGACATAAGCCTTGCTTAAAAGCCTAAAAACATCCTATGTCTTTTATTTAACAGGGAAAGTTTGAAGTATTATTTCAAAGGCTGTTTATGCAGTGTATATATCACTGATAAGCAAATAATCAGTGAATCTTCCAATCTAGACAGTTAATTAAGGAAATAAAAGGATTTAGATAGAGGAAAGGAGACAAACTCTTTTTTATTTTTATTTTTTTTTAATTTTTTTTTTTTTAATTTTAATCCTCACAGGTTTGGTAGGATTAATATTATAAGATCCTGGCTAAAAATAAAGCTGGAGCAGTGGGATCTGCTGATCGCGTTTTTATTCTTTAGGAGGATTTCTCTAGCTTCCGCTGTAAAACAAATTTAGGCATTGTGTCTGCTCTGCTGGCGCCTAAGCCTTCCAGCTCAAAAGCTGCTGTGAACATTAATGAACATCAACAGATACAGAGCAATAATGTACCCTGATTGCAATCAGAATCATGAATTAGAAATTGATGTGCTACAGAATATAAAAGTAAGTATTCAGTAGTAAACCAGATGAGAAGAATGTTATGATGACTGTAATGATTAGCTTGACTTTTCCTGACTGTTACACTATAAATCACTATATTTTACCGACCAGATATATTTTCAAATTTGTACATCATATTTGACTAAATTTAGGATGGTAAGGTACACTTTGCTTTTAGTGTTTTTGATTTACGTGTTTGAATTTTCCCTACTTTTAGATAAAAATGAATCAAGTGAAAGAGAAATCTGAAATTACTTGTGAAGAGAAAGGAAAAATGTTCTGAGTAATTTTGATATTTATTTTTAAAAAACATTACAATCATTCTTTGAAATTTCCAAAATGAAAAGTGTTATTGACTTAGATTGGGAGATATATTTAGCAAGAGCTTCTGAAAGTCATGTATTTATTCAGAAATCTAAATATAGATGGTAAAATTTCTTTATTATCACAGTCACACTTTAAATATCCATCTTTTAAAAAAAGTGTCTTCTACTGGGAGAAAGGAAAGTGGCTGCAGAAGGGAAAACTACTGCTGACTGGTCATGCAGGAGAGTTTACGAGGGGTTAGTACCATCAGCTTCTATCTTTCTGCAGCAGGAATGAGAGCTCTTGTAGTAGTGACAGTGTGACAGCTCTTGTGGTAGTGCAGTAATGACAATGGCTCTTGTGGCAGCAAGTGACAGAGCACTGCCTCTGCAGACAGTTTAGCATATGTTGACAGGGTACTGCCTCTGTGGCCAGTTTAGCGTATGTATTGAGGTAGCACTCGATCATTTTTTGTTCAAGTTAATGTGCCAGGTGAACTACAATAGCTAAGGAGCAGGCAGAAAATTATTTCATATTTCATAAAATTTCCATGTCATATCACCTGGAACTGGGTTAATAAATTCCTAAATTGCAATAGCATAATTAGTTTGGGCTTAAAAAGGATACCCTTTCAGTAAGAGAATTTGCCCTCCATGTCTCATGAGCACATTTATTCAGAGTAGTCCAGGAACACACAAACTTCAAAAGATGGGATGTACGATATACACATATTTGATTGAAACCAACTCCATCTACCCCAGAAGCAACTCTGCTTCTATTCTTCATTGTTCCTTTATTCCTTTCTATATAGAAAAAATAAAAATTACTTTTCTTTCTTATTATTTTGTGGTGGAATTATAGGATGTTTTCACCTTTCAAAATACTTGTGAAGATTAACAGAGAGTAAGGGACCAGTTGACTAGAGAGCAGGATTGTGTCTGCAAGTAGCTTTAGTATTTGACAGTATCCATTTGTGCTGCAAATTTCAGGTGAGTATATGATTTTATAATGTCAGTGTTATGTACAGTGCTTTAAGTACTACTCTGAAAAGTGGGTGGTGAGTGCATATGCACACAACTCTTGAACTCTGCTATTTCTTTGACCATGTCTACCGTGGAATGATTACACTGACACAAAAATTCAGCATAAATTCTTTCAGTCTCTCTTGTATCAGTGTTCAAATGCTAAAACATTGCTGCTAACTGAAATTAATTACTGCACAGTGTTTGTCATGAGGTCTCATTTTCGTATTGTATAATTATACAGATATTAAATAGCAACTATTCAAAACAGCTCAAAATAGCCTATAGAGCCAATTTCTCCCTTGTAGCAGAAATGTTAAGTAGTAAATATGTAAACTTTAAGTCTATTTTTTATGATCTTGTAGTTATATTTGCATTTTGCTTAAATGTGCTTGTGACGGTTTCTGCTGTGAGATATGCCAATGTTACGAGAATATTACATAGGTTGTATAATAATTCAAAAATAAAGCACAAATTATATATTAAATGAGTTTGATTAGCTGACTTGTAAGGCAATTTTGCTAGAACCAGACCTCAATTTCTTACCAGCATAATGTAACACATGTAAAATGAAAAAGCACTGGTCTGTAGATGGGACAGTTTAATACTGATCTGTGGCATACTAAATACAGAAGAGTTACTTTATAACCAACCTCCAGAAAAAACCCCAACAACTGACTTTAACTTAGAGATTATACATTTGTTGTAATATACAGATGAAACCCTTTGCAGTATGAAAATATGAATTCAAACTACTGAAATTTTTTTTTTTAAAATGGCTAAAGACAATAAATTCAGAGCAACTGAACAACAACTACATTTTTGTTGAAATTAGCTTTAAAATATGGGTAACATATTCAAGTAGAAAAAGGATTTGTTTTTTACTTTTAAGTGAAATGAATGATATCAGAGCCTGAACTGAAAGGGTGCATCAGCCCAATAACAGATTTCTTAATCTGTTATCTTATCTAAGGGATATCCTTGGGTTTCTCCTGTAGTCACAAATGTTAGGCAAAGTGATGAGTTCAGTCACCTTTGGAGCCCCACCAGCAAGGAGGTTTGGGGTGACAAGATGTAGGGAGAGGACACAGCTGGGACAGCTGAGCGGCACTAATGAAAGGGATATTTCATAATATATGACATCATGCTCAGTAGTAAAAGGTAGGCATTTTGTGTCTTCCTAGGTCACTATGTGTGATGGAGCCCTGCTCACCTGGAGATGGCTGAACACCTGCCTGACCATGGGAAATAGTGAATGAAATAATGTTCTTTCCTTGTTTGCTCAGCTTTTGCTTTACCAATTAAATTGTCTTTATCTCAAACTACAAGTTCTCTCACTTTTAGTCTTCTGATTTTCTCCCCCAATCCCATCAGGGATGGGGAGTGAGGAAGGAGATGTGGGGGGCTAAGTTGCCAGCAGGGGTTAACAATGATAGCCCCCTTGGGATCCAGATATGTGTGTGTGTGGAGGTTGTGTGTTTTTTTTTTTGTTTGGTTGGTTTTTTGTTGTTGTTTTGTTTTATTTCTGTTTTGTTGTTTTGTTTTTATCTCTCTTTGTTATGTCTATTTTTTTCATGCTACTTCAGGAACTTCTTGGGGTTTTTGTAAGGCAGGAAGCACTGTTTATTCTAGCTCCAGAGAAAATTTTAATAGCAACCACTACTTTTAAATACAAGTTAAGTAAATGAATAAATACATTTTCACGAATCACAGTTAACTACAAAGTCACAGAGTACTCTGAGTTGGAAGGGACTCACAAGCATCATGGAGTCCAACTCCTGGCCCCACACAGGACCATCCCTAAGAGTCAAATCATGTGCCTGAGAGTATCATCCAAATGCTTATTGAAATCTGTCAGGCTTTGTGCTGTGACCACTCCCCTGGGGAGCCTGTTCCAGTGCCCAAACACCCTCTGGGTAAGGAACCTTTTTCTAATACTTAACCTACACCTCCCCTGACACAACTTCAGGCCATTTCCTCAGGTCCTGTCAATGGTCACCAAAGAGAAGAGATCAGTGCCTGCCTCTCCATTTCCTTTGTTGTGGTCTCCTCTCAGTCTCCTCCAAGATGAACAGACCAAGTAATCTCAGCTGCTCCTAATAGGGCGTTCCCTCAAGGCCCTGTACCATCCTTGTTGCCCTCCTTTGGACACTATCTAGTAGCTTAATGTCTGTCTTACATGGCAGTCCCCAAAACTGCACACAATATTCAAGGTGAGGCCGCTTCAGTGCAGAGCAGAGCGGGGCAATCCCCTCCCTAGACTGGCTGGCGATGCTGTGCCTGGTGCCCCCCAGGACAGGGTTGGTCTTCCTGGCTGCCAGGGCACTGCTGACTCATATTCAACTTGCCATCACTCAGGACCCCCAGGTCCCTTTCTGTGACACTGCTTTCCAGCATCTCATTCCCCAGTCTGTACACACAACCAGGGTTACCCCATTCCAAATGCAGAATCTGGCACTTTACCTTGTTGAACTTTATGGTGGTGCCAAGAACTAGAACAAGAGGCAATGGGCAGAAACCAATGCCCAGGAAGTTCCACCTGAACCTGAGGAAAATCTTCACTGTGTGTGACTGAGCACTGAAGCAGGTTGCCCAGAGAGGTTCTGGAGTTTCCTTTTCTGGAAATATTCAAAAGCTGTCTGGACACAATCCTGAGTAATGTGCTCGAGAGGACCCTGCTTGAGGTGGGACCAGATGATCTCCCATGGTCCCTTTCAACTTCATTCGTTCTGTGGTTCTGTGATAATTTCACCGAACATGGATTCGTCTCTCAAGAAATATTGGCTGGGTCAGGTATAAGGAATTTTTCTACCACTTATAAAAAAACCCACTGCAAATTTCCATAGCTACAAAATATTTCATGAAAGGATATTAGGTAGCGTAGAGCAGCATGAGTCCTATGATATGCCTAGTGAAACTAGCCAGATTTAGACAAGCTGAATATCTTGTCCCAGATATTCAAATTACAAAATACGTTTGCACTACTCAACTATGATATGTATTTCACTTTTATGAAGCAAATGCAGACTCCATGCCCAGATGTTTTCGTACTATATTTTTCACTAGTTGGCTTTGTCAGGTATTTCACCTAAGACTTCAAAACAATTTCTCATCCTCTTTCAGAACAGCCCTGTTAAACATACATTTGACTAAGTGATTGAAACTACATTTAATTTGGTACAAACCCTTGCTTGATATTCCCAGAAGGAAAATGAGTTTCTATTTCTTTTGGTGAGCTACTGAAGTTTTGAAAATTGTGAAATATTGGAGTTCTGGTATGTATGCATACAGAACTACAGACTGTTAGTTAAAAAAAACCCAACAAACTCAAACAATGTTATATTAATAATTTTGTTCTTACAGGGTGTGTTAACAGACTTCAGATACTTCAAAAATATTGATAATAAATTGGTCAACATTTCAGAGCCCATCAGTGATTTTGAGGATGCTAACCTGCACCTTTTAAAGAAACATGGAAGTGAAATTCTCACTCCATTAAAATAAATCATGCTACTTTATTAATTAAACTTTGATCTGGGCTTTATTTTTACACTTTGACATTTGACATTTTTCTGAAAGTGAAGCAAAAATAATACCAGTATGCATTGTTCAAAGTTTGGACTGTAAAAGCATACAACATGTGTACACTAGAACATAATAAAAAATATAGAAGCTTTCAATTGCTAGAAAGTTATTGAACACACATTTGAATTGCATTCTGAGCCATTCTTACTTAAACATTACTTACAGAATCCATCAGAAGGGATGTAAAATTTATTTTGCTTTTTCAGAAAATGCATTTTTTTAACAAGCTTGTATGATTATGTATATATGCTCATAGCTTTACCTTTTTATATTCATTAATAACTTGGAAAGATAGTTATTAAAAATAAAAATAGAAAAAACAAGCTTGATTTTGCCTTTCATTATTTCTTGCTTTTGCATTTCATGAAGCATTCTTTATTGCTATTTAAAACTACTTAAAAATCAAGACACAGAAAATAAACTAAATGAAAATGGTGTGGGTTTTTTTGTTTTTTTGTTGGTTTTTTTTTTTTGCAATGTGCAAAGCAGACCACATTTGAATGCAGCCAGGCTTGCTCAAGAATTAGCACTGCCACAGGGTACAACAGTGCCCTGTGCTGTGTGACCTGAATTGCTGTTCTGAATGACATAATGCGGGTTCCAGCAACAAGTGGCCCAGCAATGCCAGTGTTGCAGGCTGCATGACCCTGTTGCCTCGCTAAAAGACTGAAGAAGGATGCCTTACTGGAGCATCTGTACTAATCCTAGTACACTTGTTGCTGTCCTCAAAAACTGGCCTGGGTAGAAACTTGTGGCACAACTTTATGCTCTTTCAACACACTCTGAGGGTACTGTATAGAAAATATATCTAGTCCTTCAGTTCAATTGCTTCTTAGGGAAAGATTTAATTGGATTATTTATAGATTGCATGGTTGAATCACAGCTGACTTATTTATCATTTCCTATGCTGGGCTCTTTTCCAACCCTGTCCACTTGAGACAAATGAAGACAAAATAATAGATTTTGAGGTTTTATTAATTTTAAATCCTATTCACTTACATTTGTTCACTTAGGTCCTATATTAGCGTTGAAGTTGAAATATCTAACCAAAATAATTTCTAACTTGAAAATATTAATGAAAGAATGTCTTTGATCTCATAGAAATAGGTTTCAAACCAAATATAGAACTGAGACTCTAAAATTGTAAAGTACATATACCAATATGTACATAAAATTTTTTTTGAGCTTGATTCTGGACAGAATTCATGAAGTCTGTTAGGCAGACATTCATACGGAGATAGTGAGATAAAAATTGTTAGCTAGTTATAATTTTGTCTTTAATTATAGATCCTAATGTGTGATCAGATGGATGTCAATTTTTTTGCATATTCTTAATTAAAAAAGGTAAATATAGATATCCTAAGACTAATTTTGTCCTTAATTTGATACAATTATTGAAAAGAATGAATGTTTTATACCTACAGATGTTTTTAGCATTTCAATCGGACAGAATTATAATAAGCCTTATATTTTGTATTTTTACAGTTAAAACTTTAGCAAAACTAACTGCTTGTCTTTGACGCTCACGTGGAGTAGATCCATCCATTCAATGCCCTTTTCCACCTTACTTTTTACCACCCTCTAAGATACAGTCAAGCTAAGCACTCAAGTGCACTTGAATGGTGAAAATGAAAGTACTATACAGGTGACTGTTTACATAAATCTAAGATCATGAATGTATGTGTGCATGGTCAGGACTGAATCTTCCTTATCTTTACAACATGTTCTTGCATTCTTAAGGGCTCAGTGCTGTCTGATAAAATAATAACATAAAAATACAACGGGCTTCATGAGAGGGTTTTATTAAGAGGAAGAATAGACACACCTGTGTTTAAAGACAGTCTTAAATGGACTGAAATACTGAGAGTACTTAACATGCCGAGTATAAGTAGTATAAATATTATGCTGTGGATAATACTTTGCAGATCACCTGCCTTACCTTATCAGTATTGTATACTTCAGAACTCTCATTTATTTCAGTCATACACAGAACTTGTAGCTTATAGCATAAAGAAATAAACAGCGGCTTTAATTAGAATAGTTGGTTTTACAGGCTTTTGTAGAAGCTCCTATTTGAGCTGTTACAGCCAAGGATATGTCAGCATTACATTTCTAATGGTTTATAACCGCACTGTAAAAATGGGTTTTAGACTGAAAAGATATCTTGCCAGATAAAGTCTCAGCTCAGAACAAAATTGTTTTAAAAGAACAAATTTCCACAGCTATATTCTCTCTTCTGTATTAAAATTGAATGGTTTAGTTTAGCTGTGGGAATGATCTTCACATTTGGTATTTTGTTAACAAGAGCTCTGAGTTGCTAGATAGATCCCTGTCCTCAACGTATCAGTGGGAACACATTGTAATAAAAGAGGGTGGAAACTTTTTCAGTTTCCTAAAGAGCACAACAGATATATATAAAATTTTTTCCTGCCCCTAAACCTGTAGAGGCTGAAGAGCCCTCGGTTTAGTCCAAAAGATGCAGTACAGTGTCAAAATATGCAAAGTGGAAACTCAGAAAGCTGAGCTGGATCTTCTTAGACACACAAATTACTGCCTCAGCTGATGCATTTTGTGCCAAATCTATGCTGCTTCTAAATTTAAGCTATTATTGTTGGTTTTGTTTTGGAGGTGGTGTCCTCCCCCCCCCCCGTTTTGTTTTGTTTTGTTTAGTTGGTTTGTT
>JAWWEE010000122.1:43201983-43215029 GCA_035221455.1 Xenops minutus | reverse complement strand
GGTTGGCTTTGGGGGGGGGGGGGGCAGGGGGGTGTTTTTTTTTTTAATTGCATCATTCTGGCTTTAGCCATCCCACACAAAGTGCAAAATTACTACGCAATTAAATCCATGGCAATATTATACACAAATTTTTCCCTAAATCAAGAGCTGCTTTTTCATCTGTATTTTCACCTCATAAAAGCATTCTAGGTAGAGACCCAGTAGTCTGCAAGTAAACACCTATTAATTTACCTCTGTAGGGTTCACTTTTTAATAGCTTCTGGATATTTTCAGTATCTTATTGAGAACATGATGACTCCTTGCTGTCAAAGGACAGAAATTAAATAGCTAGCATATTAATAAAAAAATCTGCCATTTGTGAATATTTCCATATATGCTTGTGCGTAGAGAGGAAGAAAACAGACCAGTCACTGTACAAGCACATATTTTTATATTAGCATTATGGAAATCATGCTGTCATTATCATTGCTGTAGTCTGCAGAAAATGGAAGAATACACTAATATGTCAAGGTGAAAGAACTATAAAATAACTCTTAAGGAGGAATAGTTATTATGTTCTCTTATAAATAACCTGCTTTTATAAAATTTTTTAGATTTGTAAACTAATGGACTGCTGATAGCATCATGTTGAATTGGAAAAACTAAGTGTGGTACTGCAGAGAGGGATGTTTTTTCCCCCAGTTCTTCTAGGCAAATGGAAGCAACAAAGGCTTTTTGGATTTTCTTGACACATTTGCATCCGATAGGTTCATTTATCAAGGATTTTACATTGTTTGTCCGTTTTAGGATTAACAGAGTTAGTTTTACATTGTATTCAAAGCTGTGTAAGAGCAAATCATGAAATACCTGAAAATCCTGGCATAAGGATACATGTCTAATAGTTTATCATATTGTTTATTCAGTGGTACATATTATGCAGTCATTCTGGCAGTGGCCTCTAAAGCATTACTCTAAAAAATCTTATATTCCCTGCGAATAGTACAGCTCTTTTCGTGCAGATGGTTATTTGTCATTCTCCATGTGATCCTAAAGAGCCCAGTATACAATCTTTTATTGCATATCATTGTCCTCTCTCGGTGATACTGAAAATGAGGATTGAACATGGTGGATTTCAATGGTCATGACATAAACGGTTTCTAGAAGTACAGGGGAGAATATAGCGTTGTGATACATTGCTCAAAGACAAGGATAAAATATTTTATGCATACAAACAATACATACATATTCCTGTACAAGGTTTTTCTGTGCCAACACAGTATATCATACATTGGACCCCAATGGAAATTATTTTTTGTAATTTTCCCTGTATTGTAGGTGTGTACATGTTGCAGGTATGTAAACCTGGTTTTGATCAAGGTATATTGCATTGTATGAGGTGGAAGCTATTACAAATATTTCACAATAAATGGTGATAATGAAAGCTGCCATAATGAAAGTTGTGCTGTCCTGTGATGATCATATCCTTTTTCGACAATGCCATAATGCTTTCAGTGCTTTCAAACAGGGAATCATAATTCATTCTTCCTCACCAATTTTTAACCAAAGCAGACTTAACAGCTCTGTAGATACAGCAGCATGTTCTTTGCTTTACACTGCTGTTTCTGAGTCCTGAAAAGGTCCTGGCACAGACAGGGCAAACGAGCTGTGGAGTCTTGTGTGTGTTTTATACTTTTCCACTATGTTGTTGCTTTTCTGGGCCGAAAGCTCACAAAGAAGACAGTCAGAGTTCACCGTCTGACTTTTGAAGGCTTTCTGCAAATAACTCTTGAAAGTAATGAAGCACGTGCAAGAGCAAACAATAGGTTCTGAAATGCTCTCAAAAGCTTGCAAGAGTTCTGGGGCAGAGGGTACAGCAACCAATAAAAATCAATACTCTCCATCATCAGAGAGTTAGTATCAAATGTTAATATAGCTATGTCATATAATGCATACATTGCAGAATGACTCTATATTGATATTAATGTTGTGCAGATTAACTTCTTCGTAAAGCACACAGATATTCAAAAACTGAAATATCACTAAATACTCCTATTCAATGAAGAAACATAATTCCTATAAAAAACTGTTTAGTTTCTCTCATAAGTACCTAACTTCTGAGTTTATATTTCTTAAAAGACTATATGATATAGTAAAACTGCAGAAAGAATGTAGTAAAACGTGTGTGAAATAGCAGCTAACAGCTTCTGTGGTTAAGCTGGATTCTCTCAGAACAGTGAAGATGCAAAATGCATACGCTTGTGAAGTACAAGAGTTAATAATGTCCTTCCTTATAAGTAACCATTACTTCCTTTTAAAAATTGATAATATAGGAAGATCCATCATAATATGGATGTGATTTTGTAAGTAATTAAAACATCTGAAAAGCAAGTGAACTGGATGTCTTGGATCATGAAATGGTAGTTTCTGGATGGTACTGTATACCTATGTACGGCCTATGCTCTATTACTAGTACAACATGGTTCTTTCTTTGAAGCTATGAGTAATGATGTTGATATTCATCATCTATGATCATATCATCATCATTTTATAAAGTCTTTATTCTCATAATCAAGAAGAACTTTATTCTCACTTCCTTTGAAAGTTGAATTCTGTATCATAAGGATAGCTTAACTCACATGTGCAAGTCAAAAAGCCTGTGACAGAGACTTTTAATACAACATTAATGAAGATCACATGGCCATCAGAGTACAGGTATCTAGTGTAAGCTAATTGTCCAAACGCAATAGCTGAAGAGGATCAAGAGGCAGACTTTTTCTATCTGTGTTAGAAATCCAATTGTAGGTGTTCATCCAAGTAGCATGTATACAGGTTAGGCTAGCAGACACCTGATTTTATATTTCTGAAACACTGAAAATTATAATTTGGCTAAGGTCTAGCCTTTACCTGTGTTTTGATGATTATCTTTCCTGCAAGGAAGCAGGATTATTCCTGCATTTAGGGGGATTTTACAATTCTGTCTTCTTTGGAAAGAAATCACAAAGGACTTAATGATTTTCATGTGAAAGCGGGGAGGGGGGGGGGGCGGGGTGGGGTGATTCTTTTAACTCTTTGTATTTGATTGGTCTTATCAATGCCCCAGGAAAGCCAAGACCCTTGTGCCCAACCAGTCTGTCAGCATCCTGTCATGGGGACTCCACAGAACAGTTCGCTGTGCCATAGGGAGTCATCCAAAGGAGATGAGGAGCGGCTCAGGTCACTTGGTCTGTTCAGCCTGGAGAAGAAGAGACTGAGGGAAGACCTCATTGCAGTCTACAAGTTCCTTGTCAGGGGGAGAAGAGTGTCTGACATTGATCCCTTCTCTGTGGTGACCAGTGACAGGTCTTGGGGGAAGTTGTGTCAGGGGAGGTTTAGGTTGCATATTAGAAAAAGGTTCTTCAACCCAAGGGTCGTTGGGCACTGAAACAGGCTCCTCAGGGAAGTGATCACAGCACCAAACCTGATGGAGTTCAAGAAGTATTTGAACAACATTCTCAGGCACATGATGTGACTCAGGAATGGTCCTGTGCTGGGCCAGAAGTTTGACTTAATGATCCTTGTGGGTCCCTTCCAACTCAATGTCTTCTGTGATTCTGTGAACTAACTTCAGGGACGTGCTACAACAGCAAATTGGAGTTGAATCTCCTATTACAAATTAGAAAGAGGTACCCCTTCCCAGATCTCCACACTTTTGTTGAGTATATTACTTGCTGCCATTGACTACTATTGCCCTTGAAGGACTCATATTAAATAGTTTACAGAATGACATACTTTATTAATAAACACACAGATAATAGAAAATTGTGACAGTTTTGAACATTACCATTGATACTGAATGCAAAACCAAATTTGAATCAATATACAGACAAGCTCTAATCACCAATGAAAGCTAGCACGAGATAATAATTTAGTGCACATAGAATAAGGTTACCCAACAGATTTCCCTACAGGGAAGAAGAGAGGTTCAGCCCTTTAATAATCCCAGAAGTTACAATGGAGTCTTCCTTAAATTCTCCTCATCCTTAACTTACTTTTATACTATATATTTACATTTAGGTGGAACTTGAATGTCTCTAGTTGTTACTGATTGGTGTAAAATTCTTTTGCTTTGCTCTTAAATATATAGTCAAAAAATATAGAGACCATGCTCTGTGAGAGGTGGTCATACCTTGAAGGAAAGTAAGGAAAATAATTTTGGAAGGTAGGTCTGAGTTAGTACTGCAATTAGATTATAATGAACCAAGTTCACCTGAGAGGAGTGATTTTACCACAGTTGCTGGTTCAGCAGCAAACATCTTCCCCTTGGTTGACAGCTGCTATGTGGTGCATCAACTGCATGGTAACATCAACTTCCCAATCCTGCAATGATTACAACAGACCCTGGCCATGATGTTTCCACTCTGCTCCACCCTCCATTTCATCCCTCAGCATGTGCTTAGGTTTGCAGGCTGTGTGTTCTCTGGGGAATCATCATAGAATAGTTTTTATGCATGCCAACCACACTGCATCGAGGAAGTAGCAACTGTGTTACACCTTATAATTTCTGTCCTGTTATGACTTCTATTAGAGTGTGAATATAAGTTAACCATTTTTTCTAATTTTACCCCCAGCCATCTTCCCATGATATAGAAGAGGAGCTTCTTCAAGCATGGCTCATAGGTCAGACTGAGGTACATGTCTCCTACAATGTTATTGCACATGTGTTCACTGGTGGCTAAGCTCAACCAGGCTCAGTCATATACTGAGCAGAATTCTATCTGGCTGAATTGTTGAAGGGCAAGATTGTATTTTGTAGCTATATGTACAGAAGTGTAAAAATCTCCTTTTATCTATATTTGTAGTCTCAGCCTGGAAGAGTATATCAAAGGTCTAAGGATATTTCATATTTAGCATCCTTTTGGAATCTAAACAAGCAATAGAGAAGCAGCATAAAAGTTAAAAATATACTAAGAATATGTGAATGGAAAGGGAGAAGTAACAGCTCAGCAGTTGAACTCTACCCTCATGGCCTTTGCAAAAGGTGAAAGGTTTCCTTGAACAGAGTAGTCCCACATAGGCACTGATGTTTTCCAGAATGAGTACCAGAATTCTATCTGTTACACAAAAATAAAGGATACAGTGTGTCCAATTCATCATGTGAAGTAAGAAATTGGAATGACAAACTTAGTCATATTGAGTCATAACTCTGAAATTTTTTTTTTGTATTCTGAATTTGCTTCAAATAGAGAGAGACTCCAAATGAAAAGATTGCTTAAGATGAACCAAAGTCAACCATCAAGGCTATGTTATACCCTGCATTGTCCTTTCATTCCCTAGTATATCCTTATTCATTGGAATGTAAAGGTTGTGCCAGTATATGTATTCTCTGTGCAGAGAGAATAAACCTACCAACTCTACTGCATCTTTATAGTGCCAGTATAATCCCTAGGAACAAGGTCAAAAATCAAGATTGTTAAGACTATTTTAAGACACTTTGCCTTTAACAATAAGAAAACTCAGTGCTTGCCTGGTACTGTTTCCTTTTCTGAAGCATTGTCTCATTCTGCATTCCTCATTTTACAGAAACTCTAATGATGTGTCATCAGTGACATGGACCAGTTAAGCAGAACCCCTAATGATATTTTCTGAGTTACCTGGCTTTCAAAAAGCCTGATCTTGTCAAACAGAGACTTCATAAGTACACAGTTACATTGGGTCACAAATCTTACTTTCATATTTCACAAGCTTATGCTAAAAACTCTGAAACTCCTACAACAGAAGTAATTAAACAGCTAATGATATTCCAGCTCATATAAATATAAATTTACATGTTTCTGCTGAATTCCATTTGACAAATATTTTGCACAAAAGCAAGTTTAACAGGATACCTTTGAAATTTCTGAGTTCAATGAAAATGGAATGCATCATTTCAAATTAACGTAAAGCAGATAGATCACAACTGATCAAAACTAGCTATTTAGTACAATACATTATCAACAACAGTGGTAAATACTGAATATGAATCTTTACTGAAAGTAAGTGAACAGAATCAGAGGAGTGATTTGAGGCACTGAAGATTCAAAGCTTCTCAAAATTCTCTCTGAGTCTCTAATCATGTTTCAGAAGTTCACCAAGGCAGAGACAGTGTCTTTGCATTTAGCAGTACTTTGCAGTCTAGTTAATGAAAGAAAAATCTGACATTTAGTATCTACAGATGTGTTGCAATGAGGAATTCCAGAGCTTAAGTAGATGACATATAAAAAATGCCACCTGTTTCTGGGATGTTGAGTCTGTTGATTGCTAATTTTGCTATAAGAGACAGTGAACAAAGTTAACCTATTCACCATACCAGTGCTATTCACATCCCTTCCCTTAGTTGCCTTCAGTACTGAAAAGTCTTACATTTCAGTTGCTCTTTGTGTGTTCTTTCTCTACTTTGAGTCAGCCTTGCTTTTCTCCAATTTTTATTCCTGTTTTCTTGGGCAGCACAAGACATGAATGCACAATGGCAGACTCCAGTTTATTTTCTATCCCTTTCCTAATAATACCTGGCATCCTATTTCAGTTATCAGCTGCTTCTGAGCAGTTGCCTAATGTTTTTACAGAATCCCCTATTATATCCCAAATTTTTAATTTCCCAGCAGGTCTTATCACAACACTGTATATTTAAAGCTGGGATTGTTTAACCTGCATACTCTGCTTTTTTGTTTATCTATGTTGTGTTCTGTCTGACATTTTGTTATCCAGTCAGTCAGTGTCATAAGGACTTTCTGCAATAATCCACAATTTGCTTTTGGGAATTCTCCCCTGAATCACTTAGTATCACCATGCTCCCCTCTCTCACCTGTCCATAGTATACCATGCAGCCCACACCCTCTCAGAGATCACAACCAGGGGCAACCTACCCCGAGAATGAAAGTAAAAAATGTTTCCAACTCTGTTTTCTACTTTCTACTAATTCTTTAATAGTTGAAGAGACTGCTATTTAAAAATCTTTAAATTTTAATTATCCTGACCAAAATTAAGTTAATCCATTTTAGGCTGGAGCAATCTTGTGTGTTAAAGAGTGTAATACAGTTACACAATCTTTCTAAATGAACATTTACTTTGGGTGTTTCAATATTTTATACTAGGTTAAATTTCTGCCTCCAACAACTTTTTAGTGTCACATAATCTACAACGTTTTGCATGTAAATTTTTGTTCTCTAACATTCACTAGGAGTACTGCATGAGGGCACAGTTCACTGTTACCTACACATAAAACATTGATTTTTGACTGACTATCCTAGTTCAAACTGCAACAGTCAAATTTGCTACTTCAGGCAAAACTCCCTCAGAGAGATGAAACACACACAGAGAAGTAGAATTGACACCAGGTAAGCAAATATCTTTGTTTCATTCATTATTTGTTTTCATCATATGCTATTACTCCAACGCAGGCTTTGCCTTGTCCTTTCAATAGACTCCTATCCTTCTTAGAATAATACAGATCTCTTTTGTTTTCCAAATTTCCCTAACTTTTTTAAATTTTACCAAGCAGTTACTTGCCTCTTATGAGTCATAAGAGGAGCATCTCAGGGAACAGGGGTTGCTCCCTAGGGAAGTGGTGGAATCAGCATCCCTGGAAGTGTTCAAAAAACATGGGAATATGACACTTGGGGACATGGTTTAGAAGTGAACAGAGCATTGCTGGGTAGTGGTTGGATTTGATGATCTTTGAGGCCTTTTCCAACCTAAATGACTCTATGATTTTAAAAGAAAATAAAGATGAAGTCTCAAAGCTAAAAGGACATGGTACACAACCAGAAAGAAAATGCCTAAACAGAATGACAGACTGCTTACACATATGAATATGTATGACTGTATACACATTTTTAGTCTTACCTGTGATAAATTAGTTGTATGAACGACAAAGGTTATATGTGCCCTGAGTATTTACAGAAAGATATTTTCTAGATAGTATGAACATCCAAAATTTTGTAATTCCTATGTACACATCACATGTTTGTCAGCATTGATTTCCTAGTTCTGGTTGTTTCCATGTGGCTTTCAACTTTTACTCACAGGCACAATTTTCTGTTGACCAATATAATATCTTAAGAGCACCACTGCTTTCCCAGCAATTCATCCATGGGATCATGTACCTAGGAACACTTAAATACAAACTTTACAAACATTTCTTCAGTGAGCATTATTTATGGAAGATACAGTTAATTTTCTGAGTAGATATTCCTCAAGTCCTGTGTAGGCTGAGCACAAAAAGATAAAAGATACAAAAGTAACAATGAGCCAAAAGGTTTGATTTAAAAGACTAAATTAAAGAGTGTAATTTTCAATAGCATTTTGCAAGTGAGGTGTTATAAAGTACAGAATCGGAAGTCAGTGTCTGTGGTTTCTTTGGTTTATTTTGAGATGAAGTGACTCTGGAGGAAGGGATATCAGGACAAATTACCAGTGAGGAGTAATACTGTGATTCCTGGTCATAATTTAAAATTTTAAATTTGTTTCTAAATCAGTGCCCTTCTGGTTTTTACAAAATCACTGAATAAGCTGAGTTGGAAGGAACCCACAAGGATCATTAAGTCCATCTCTTAGCCCTGTATGGGACCATCCCCAAGAGTCACACCATGTGCCTGAAAGTATCATCCAAATGCTTCTTGAATACTGACAAGCTTGGTGCTGTGATTAATTCCCTGGGAGCCTGTTCCCACCCTCTGGATGAAGAAGCTTTTTCTAATATCCAACCTAAACCTCCCTTGACACATCTTCAGGCCATTCCCTTGGATTCCATCACTGGTCACCACCGAAAAGACATCAGTGCCTGCCCCTCTGCTTCCCCTCATGAGGAAGTCAGAGCTTTGGCATTACTGATCTTTAAGGTCCCTTACAACCCAACCCATTCTATGATTCTATGAATTCAACACTAAGAGGAATAAGGTAAAAATGTTTAAATATTGAAATTCTGTTTAAAACTTGGAAAACAGATTAAAAGTTCTTCTGAAGAGACTATGAGTCAAATAAATCTAAAATGCAAAATCTTTCATTTTCTCTCCCACAATACAAAAAGAAAAAGCACAAGCAAAGACAAATTTGCAATCTTGTCTCAAAAGGCTGACAGTTCAGACAGCTGCTACAGAAACCTCTGTAATTCTTTGGCTTCCTTTAAAATTGTATGTGTCTGGATGAATAAAACCTGAAAGCTGTAGATATGGTTTCAGCAATGCACAGTATGTTCTACTCACTCACCTTAGGAAAAACAAAAATTTGACATTATGAAAAGACAAATTTTTATCTAAGGTCTGTACAGAGATAAACAATTAGCATGGCATATTTTTGTTTCCCCTAAAGAATAACTTTCTGTTGAGATATTTGGTTTATTATCTCCATTGGACTTCTGTTCAGCTTAACACTCATGACAAAGCATGCGTTTCTGTGATGTATCTGCTCAGCATCTAAATGTTGTATTTCCTATAATCCACAGAATAACCAGTAGAAATCATCCTGGCTTCACTGTAAAGAGCAAATAAAGACCCATTCTTTAAAAAGTCTTTAGTTTGAGTGCATAATAGCATATATATAATCAAGGAAGAAAATGTATACAACCCCCTACCCCCTTGAGTGTTTAAGACAGGCGAAAAATGTAGTTGTATTGTTTCTCTAACCAACTCACAGGTAGCCTGTAATGAAAGCATGGAATCTGGCAAAACAAAACAAATGAAGGCAAAAAAATCAAGCCCCGGAAAAAGCAAATCTCAAATGCTGAAACCCATTCTTTTTCCTGAATAAAACACATTTTCTTGTCAGAAATGTCTTTTGCCACACCTTGCTAGTTTAATGTTTGACCAGGCTATACAAACATAGGAAATTAACCTCTTCAGAGGAAATATTTTTAGAGGAAATAATTTCCTCTCTATGGAGGATATCTTTTTAGAGGAATCTTTAAGAAGAAATCCTTTAAATTTGAGGCCAAGCAATTGGGGAGTGAATATTTTGTTTGTGTGTGGTGATAATAGTTATTCAGTAGTGGTACCACTAAAAGAATTCAAAATTAAAGAGAATTTTGAGATCTGATTCCCTTCTATGCCAGCTGAGAGCTTCTGAAATCCAGTTTCAAATAGGATAACTGCCTCACAAAATCAATAATTTATAACTAATGGCTTAAACAGTACTAACAACACCTGGCAAAACTCAACTATTCATCTTTTAAAAGAAACATGCATTTCATTTATATCTCGGGTTTCTTCCATAGAAGCTTTCTTCAGGATCCTCCCATTTGCAAGTTCTATTCAGGAGTTTTATTTCTAATATAAGTGAATCTCAAAATCATAACCAAATACTTTTATGTAGTGGCAACAACCTTTTAATATTAAATTAAGGTGGTCTTGGATTTTGGTAATTTAAACATGGGATTTCATGCTAGAAATAGTAAGGTTTCTAACTGGCATTCAAATTTGGTTAGTATATATGAACATGTAATTAAGATGAAAGATTGTTCTGAAATATTTATTTTCCCTTTTTCTGTAAATCAAATTACATAGGGACAGCTTTGATTTGATATGTAGCCAAAGAACTTTAATATGTATTTTAAAAAGCTGAAAAAATTGTTATTTTACCTTGCTGATGGCAATTTCCCTACTGATTTAATACTCCTAAACAGTGGATTCAGAATAGGTTTTAAAGAACAAGATATGTCCTCTTATGAAAAGTTACTTTTACTTGTGATTCAACTTTACTATGCTTTTCTCCCATTTTTCCCCAGTTCCTCTGTGAGATTCTTAGAAGAAAATAATTTTCGTATCCATCTTAAGAATGTCTGGTAACAAAGTCCAGTTGTAGACCTTATGAATTTACGGCACAATTTGAATCTTCCACTAGTAGAATTGAAAGGTCCATTCCTACTTTTGAAGATTGTTAACATGTAAAATTTAAAGTTTTGCATTATCAAGAGGATACTTTTTTCTTAGAGGATGGGGAGTGGCTGTGATGCTGCAGATTCTCCTCTTTATTTCACACATATACAAACTGCACATAGGAAAGTAATTGCTTTCTGAATGATGGTCACACCTTGAACAGCAGGAAGAAGAAACTGTGTCCCTGAGTTTGGGTTGTAGTTTGTTTCAGCTCTAGTTTACATAGCCTAACTTAGAGCTGTATTATATCTCAACAGAGTAAAAATTTTCTACTAATAGTTCCATTATTTTCTCCGTGAAAGAATTTAACAACATCTTCATTTAAATGCTAATTTTTTTCCAGTTAACTACAGAAATAGCATGCTTGGAGACAACATTTAACATTTCAAGCCCTGCTATGAAAAATGATAGCAAAATTCATGCAAATCATCCAAATCAGTCAGTAACTTTCCAAGAGAGCACCAGGAGAAATGTATTAAAAGTGAATAGAAAGTGAGAAACATCACTGCAGGCTTATTGTAGAAACATCACTTCTGACTTACTGCAGATGGATTAAGATAGATTAAAATGTTTTTTTTTGTTTTTTTTGTTTTGTTTTGTTTGTTTGTTTTTTTTTAATCGGTTTGTTTTGTTGTTTTTTGTTTTGTTTTGTTGTCCCTTTTTTTTTTTTTAACTGTAGTGGATGAACTAACAGAGTATTAACACATCAGTCTGGTATCTTCACAACCTAAGCTTTGTTTTCTCAACTTCAGATGCAAATAGTTTTAATCAGTTATTATCTCACATTTTTTCACACAGTCTATAGTTAATCGACCATGTTCCTTCTCTTCTTTGTCTGTGGTTATATTTACATGAGATTTAGAAGGAGATGCTTATTCAACAGTGTCATCAAAGCAGCTGCTTTCTGTGGTTAGGCACGTCTCCCAGTTGTAAAGAAACCAGTGAAATAATGTGTTTACTCTAAGCAATATTCACATGAAACCTAAATAAACTTCCTGGCTAGACCTCCTCATCAGCATGCACTTCAAATTTGAGTAAACTAGAAATTCTAAGAACACAAAAAATTTGAAAGAACAAAGCAGGAACAACAGCTATAATGTTAATTACAGAAATGAGATTAATCTGTAATTCAACTCAATTCCCACTCTTTTCCTGGGGAAAATTCTACAGAGAGACTGGAGGACCTGTTTGCAGGTAGTCATAGGTAAGCAAAATGAGTGGAAGCCATGTTAAAGCAAAAAATGTACTAAGTGAGATTTTGCTGGCTTGAAACTAATCTAGAAAACCTAAATCTCTGTACTAGATTCTAGATATTTAAAGGAGCCATACAGACGTTTTTACTGCTGAAATGCAAAGCCTTATCTGGCTTATGGATCCATCCAGGTCCTCATAAATATTTGTTTAAACATCTAAAGGCTAGAAAATGACTGACAAAAAAAGGAAAAAACAAACCCTAGACCAGAACCCTCCAAAAAACTCCCCCAAAACCATCAATGCATGTTGAAGGAAGAAATAGAAACTTGTAGCATAAAAACCTGAATACAGATGGCTGGAGAACATAACAAGTCATATAGAGGAGGCCTAGCTTACAATCAGAAAAAAATGGGCACGGAAAACTGACAAAATAACAAAAATGGTTTATTGTGAAACAGGTTCATAATGAATAGAATGGTTTAGAAGGAAGCAAAAGCTTCCATATGGGATGACTGATAGCAGGAAAGACAGGAACGGCTCTGGATTATAGAGTAAGGAGAATAATAAAAAGTCCCAATTAGTGTTGATTTGATTATATACTATAGGTCAGGAAATGGTTTCCTGACTGTCACTGAACTGAAGTTAAGAACCTGGGTTCATCTTCCACTGCCACACCACCTAACCATTGGCAAAGTTATTTAATCCATCTGAGTTTCTATTGAATTATTTTTCTTATTCTCCTTGTCCATGTGCACTTCAGTTGTCAGATAGGCAGAATAGCTATTGCTTTTTTTTCAGCCATACTTTCATCTACAAACTAGGTTCAATGTAGTCCTGTCATAGTTGGGGCAAGTTAAGATCACTGTCCTGTCTCTGGATTTTATGCTTCAAGCCCACTTTTTTTGAAAAAAATTGTCTTAGTTCGAGGGGAGAACTAAGGTATTTATGTTGGTCAATAAATAATTCCTCTCCTTTAAATTTAGAAAC
>JAWWEE010000122.1:43102672-43196574 GCA_035221455.1 Xenops minutus | reverse complement strand
TCCATTATTAACAGTTCATCAGAAATGACATAGAGGGTGTAGAATACACAGTTTTGGTTACACCCACACAGTGATAATTGGTCCTGGCTGCTGTAACTAGGACAGGTTCTACTCATAATTATCAGGATAATTGGAACTAAGCAAGAACCTAGTTATGCTACTGACTCAGGTGCTCTAATATTCAAAAGTTTACACGCTTTCACTGCAAAGGGTCTTAAAATTTGTTTCGCATACATGAAGATATCAGTTCAATAATCATTAAATTTCAGGAAATTATAGTCTTTCAATGAGTATTGCAAGCAGCTGGGAAATTAGGACTGAGGGTAAGGAATTCCATTTTGATTTTACAGGATAAATGGCAGGCAGACAATAACTATTAGAATCATAATTTCCTTGTGATAGGCACTCATATACGAACCATGAAATGTCCCTGAAGAACTCTGTGAAGTACAGTATGGAAAGTGCAAGGGTCTGCTTGTGTTTTCTTATGTCCAGATTATCTGTCATTGTGCTGATGGGGACAGCTCAGTACCGTTCTAGCTTTGAATGAAGAATGGTGTAACAGAGTAGCATTCTGCCAGCTGCCAGCTCATGCTTTCCTGTCCTTTTCCTTCTACAACGACACTTGACTAAGTTAAGCTGAAATGACTGTAATGAGCATGACCCACATTGCTTTCAACAGCAATGAGGAACTCACCTCACTGTATATCTCTTCAAATTCGGACAGATCTGTGTTTGATAGTACATCAACTGCAAAATGAGCTGAGTATATCAGCAGGTTGGAGTCCCACTTTCTATATTAGAGTAACGAGACTTTTAGTCACTTTTTATTTTATGAAAAATTTTACAAATATTCCTCAAAGCTGTATCCCAAAAGAAATTAAATACTAAGGAAGAACAGAGAAGCAGAAGTAGCCCTACCTTCTTTTAGGTTTCTGAAGTACTTTGTTCAGATAAAACATGTGCTTATGTGCCTGCTTATTCTATCATTATGCTCAAAATCTTATCTATCATGAGAAAGAATTCTAAACTTGGTAGCACACTAAGAATGTTCTTACTTGTGCCAAATGTACTATACTACCAAAGCTAGTAATAACAAGATATTGTTTCTAATGGAAAAGGTAGTTTATATCTGCAGCAAAACAATATTATCTTTTTATCTGGTCACAATGACACATCTGTTGTATGTCTTGATCTTAAGAGCAGAAGTATTATTTTTTATTGAATTTCCAAGTTTGCTACTTTATCTTGTTTCTCTTCTGTATTGTTCATGTATTAATTCTTTTTTTTTTTTTTTTGAGGGAAACCTCTTTTTTATTTAGTCAGGATGGCATGCTAGCAAGCTATCTTTCAACTGGCAGAATCAAATATTAGTATGTGCCATAAAATGATAATCTGGTATCATCTGAGAAGACAGAAGTATGTTTATTTCTTCTACTATCCAGAAAATAAAAGGGATCACTGTTATCTTCTTTATAAGAAAGAGATTTTCTTTCTTTAACAAAGAAAGTTTTGTATGGTTTCTCAAGGGACCTTCTTAGATTTTTCAAGACATAAGTAATACCATACTGTAATCTTAAACATGTCAAATTGCAGTTGCAATATCGTAATTATCACCTAGTCAGATACAATATCATCTCCTACCTTTACAACTGATGTCCTTAAGCCTTAAAAAGAAAGACTATTCCATGTTAGTAGGACTTTTTTTTTTTTTTTTTTGGTTTAATGTTTCAGGGTCACAGAGAAAAATGTTCACTGTGGGCTTCATTAAGGAAGTTGGAAATTTAGGAATCTGCTGTATTTTCTTGATCTTCCCCTTCTCTTGAAATCTTCCTGATGCCTCATTTTAGACTTTGTTCCATTTAACAGCATATCAATAAGTAATTTTACATTTTTTTCAGATTCCGCATATAAGCATGGGAACAATTAAGGTTTGGGATGACATCAGTCAGCTATGGACCTCAGGCCAGATACTTAGGGACTTTTGTAAGAAGGAAAATCTAAGAGGCAGAAAAGTGTGTTCAGCTGCACTCAGGGACATACCATAGTAAGTGCTTTAATCAGGCAAGCATTCTCTGGCTGCACACCAAAGAGTATGCAAGTGTAGCCTATAAATTTTCAGTTCTGTGTTTTGTTTATGCCAGGTAACTATGTACAAAAGAACTGTTTGCAGATTGTTTTGTTTTTAATCTCAGACTATCTTCTAATTTTACAGATTAAATTCAAGTCTACAACCATATGTAGGATAGCTAAATTGTATATGCAACCATAGTATTTATAAAGCCCTGTGAGGACCTAAATTCCTCTTTTAGAAATCCAAAATATTGGTTGAAATCATCGTTTCTTTTTCTTCATATCACCACCCTCTATTTATACATAGAATGCAAGCAAATGAGAAGAACAAAGAGTGGGAGTAACCACATAGTCCCATATTTCCTCTTCAGTGAAGCCCACACATATTTTTTCATTTCTGCTCTCTAGTACCGGATCCAATTCACTAGTAAGGGGGGAACCTATTCTCAATTCCAGATGTGAAAACAGGAAAAGGAAATTAAATAAAAGAGAGTACAACGAAGGATAATACTTAGCTACAAGTAAGCGTGATTTCCATGTATTACTCATGCTAGTAAGGGTGTATATAAGTGTAATAAGAATATGTATTGGGGAAAATCTCCAGGTGTTCCACAGTTTTGAAATCAGGTCACCTAAATACAACTGTTGCTGTTTTTAAAAGGCTTGTCTACAATCTAATAAAAATGAGGTATTAAGAAATAATTCATACCCCTTGCTACAGCATTCAGTGTGATCATTGATTTCCTCATTAACCACAAGCAACTGTGTGACCGTTGTACTTTAAAAATTAATTCAGCACTTTACCTTTTTAAAGTGATGTGTGACAAAGGCTGTTAGAGTTCAAGCATGGAATAATGGTGTCATTTGAACCATATCCTTTATTTTTCTTTGTTGGAGGATTTTCTAAAGCAGATTAAAAACTGCTTGTCAATTTTTTAAACACTGTTATATATTGTTCCAGAGGAAATATTATTTCAACTGTTCTGAAGCTGATGCTCTTTTAAAGTCTGAAACACTTCTTTCCATAACAAGGAATTGACAAATTCACGTAAAAGGTAATAGACAAACTTCCAGGGAATGCAGCAGCCTGCTGTTTATTTATTTATTCCTCCATAACTGAAGGAAATCAGCCTGGTACAGTCTCGTTAGCTGCTCTGAAACCTGTTATATGTGTATGAACATCAGGCTGCTTAGGGCATTGCTTTTGGCTACCTCCTGGGTTCCAGACACGTGAGAATGGTGTAAGGCATGTAGTACCTGGTTAAGGGGAGTCCTAATTGGCTGGACCAGAAAATGATAAAATGATGGCAGGAAGATTTAAGAAACATAAAAGTAAGAGATGGAAGAATAATCTCATCTGCCAAATGTTTTCTGGATTACACGTGAAGCCAAGGGGGAAGGAATGTTTCCTTCTCTCTCCTGCTCAGCCCACAATTTGATTCCTGATCAGAAGTTAAAATGACTGAGGATTTTAAGAAATAGTATCATGACTGACACATGATTTGTATCAATCCTGATGTGATTGCAAGGCTAATTGGTGACAGCTAATTGTAGGTGATATCTCTATTTTATTTTTTTTTTTATTATGCAGTAAATTCATGCCTAATTATAAGTAAATAAACAGGAATCACATTGGTAAAATTATCGTCATCAAAGTAAAATAAATTTTTACTTATTTTCATGCTAGTTAGTAATTTTAGCAGAACCTTTAAAAACTCCCCTGTCACCTTTAAAGAAGCCATTTTCAGCTGTGCTCATGAGGGACTTTCACTCAGTAAATAGACCCAGCCTTATTTATTTACATTCTACTGAGTAACGGCTCAAAAATACTATCAAGAAATTGTTTAGCACACTAAGTCACATACAACCTAGTGAGGGATATATGAAAAGAGTAAGGGGTACATAATAAATATTCGAAGATCTCCCTTTTAAAAAAAATGAAAACTCAACAAAAGAGATGGAATATGACAGTAACATTATACACCTGTTTAGGGCTGAACATGAAGAAATGGAGCTCTGTTTTAAATTATCAATGAACTAAATTAATAAGCAAGATGAAAATCCATTTCTGTTCCCAGGAAAGACGGGCTTTACACTGACATAGGGATTTGTTCTCTCTAGCCTACTAAATGATGCAAAGGTTTATGGAAAAGTCTATAAGACAAGATACAAAATAAATGATTGGAGATTTGGGAATTAATTTTCTAGGAATATTTTTCTTTCATTTTCTGTCCTTATTAAATTAACATAGACAATGTTTTTTATTATTACCAAGTGGTTGCCATGAATGTAAGTCAGCCTTATTTTGAGGCATTTAAAGCACTGAGTTTCCTTAGAAATTAACAACTCCAAGAATCAGTACTTTTTGTTCAAAGACCATAGACTTTCTTTTGCAAGAACTAGCATTTGATTCTAATTGCACCTCATGTGTCAAGTGTGACTTTGCTGTTTGTCTATATCTGATATAACTACCAATAATGACCTTTCAATTCATCACACAATGTAAAACTTAAAACTAAATCTGGTGTATTTCCTTAAATTGGCACTGGCTTTTTCTGTACTCAAGGAAGTTATATGCACAAGTAAATTAGATTACTGTTTTAAGTAATTCCCCTTTCTAAGTATAGAATGGCATTGGTTAAAAGCAGCATTGTAAATCTTATTTCCAATTAGCTTAAGCCCTGTAAACATTCACTGAAACCCTACTAAATCTGCTTAAATTCAGAGACTGCCCACGATTTGCCAGCTGGTTGTTCCTGTCTAGAGATTTAGGAACAGATATCTGTGGGATGGGGAAAAGCTGATTAGAGATGAGTAATGAGGAGAGACCAAATCCCTATTAGCCAGGTCAAAAAGCATAGTTCAGCAAATGACCCCATGAGATATTTAATAGTGCCCAGTTAGGAAAAGAGCAGTAGACAACAGAACTTGCTTCTTATGAAGGAGAGTGCAGAACTGTGCATGTATACCCTGCTTGCTTTGAACTTCCTATGGATTCAGTGACAATTTACAGTAGACAAAACCCCCTTATACTTCACCAAATGCATAAATAATTATTTTGTTCATGCAGTTAATATCAAAGAATGGCAGTCTGGATTTTCATAAAATGGACATGGTTCATGAGTCTCACAAACAGTAAAAAAAAAAGTTACCCCCTAGAAATGGGAAGGAGAGTCTAAGTAATGATCACACTGGAACAAAAAGAATATAAACAAAGGTGGTGAATCATTATATTTCCTCTCATATTCACTATGCTGCCTGTGAAAGAACTCATTGAGGCATATGCCAATCTCTCTTTTTCTGGGAATAAATTAAAAGTGTATTGAAATCAATGAGTCTAGTAGTTATGGTGAGCCTTCTAACAAACTATTATGCTTTTGCTATAGCAATTTCATCTCCCCATTCTGTCAGGCACAATAACTTCCCCTGATGACAAAAAACATCAACTATCTCTTGAGATGAAACCCCTCTTTGACATATGCTATGTTAGGAAGCTGAGTAATAAGACTAGGATTCAAACTTATGCCATTCAACTCAATGTGTCTCGTTAAGTATTTAGACTTCTCAAGATACTTTTTTAAAACATCTATGCCACATTTATTTTACTATTTCAAAAATCTATGTATATATTTCATATTACTGTGCATCTTCCAAGAAAAATTAGTTTTAAGGTGAGTATAAAATCCATACTTTTTCTGAGGATTACATACTTGAAGAAGAGGTTCACTATTATAGTATAGTGGATTTCATACTCCTAAGATAAATAACAAAATGAAATATTATCTCCTTTTCTGATTCTTCTGTCTAGACACATTTTGTAGAGTGGGCAATTGGGAATTATGAGATTAGAGTTCCACTGAAGTGTTCCGCTGACATCATAAGCCACACAAGTGAAGCTCAAGTGGTTTACATTGTCATTAGAATCCCAAGACAGAATTGTTAAACTACATAATTCATGGTGTGCCTGTTTGTTTTATATAATAATACACAGTCTGAGTTCCTGTTTCAGTTCTTTCTTATTCCCATTGAAGCCATCCTTTCTTTTCTGCAAACAGTTTATTAACAGCACAATCGAAACAGTAGTTTGTTATAAAATAAAAGGTATTTTTGTAATTGAAAGAAAAGAATGAACATTTCTTGAGAGGGGAATATAAAAGTGAATATGTCAGTAAAGATGATAAATAAAGAGGAATTTGGGGTTGAAATGCTGTTCATCAAAACTGGAGCAACACATGGGTTACTAAAGCAGGAGAACATAATAACTGGGAAAGAACAAGCGGAACTGCTGGTCTAAAAAGTATCTAGTTTAAGAGATTTCCATTTTTTGAAAAAAAGACAAGAAATTTTCTGAGTCAAAAAAGAATAGATCTGGAAAGAAACCATCCAAATTTGAGGTTTGTCAAAACAAGGCCTTTTTAAGATTTGAAATACCTTAAATAGTGAGACATGCTTTTATGACCATGCAAGCTGACATTGGAAAGAATCATTCTTCCAACACATCCTTTAACATACTTAGCACAAATTTCTCTGGTATAGAAGCTTTAGTGAGGAGTTAATGCTGAAGGAAAATGCTTGTTAGATCTTATGGGAGACTGAAAGTGTGATATTCTTCTTTTTTCCTCTCCATGCCAAATGACACATTTTTTTGGCATTAGGTAGCAAAACAGTGTCACTATTTTAAGTATTGGATATGGCCTTTATGCATTTTTGAACAAGGAAAGGAAAGGAAAGTGTCTGAAAATCTGAAACAATCAAGAGAGAAACTGTTATGTGCTCAAGCAGATATTAAAATAGGCTACTTAAATAGCTTGTAAATATCCAATAATAATTTAATTACTGTGTGTGGCCTCCTTACAATGCTCTTAAAAAGTTGAATCAACACGCGTCACAAACCTGCTATGATCTCACTGTAACAAAAGATATTTCTCAATAAAAAACAAACAATAGAGTAGCTCAAAGCCATAACAGAGGCTGCTTTAGTAGACCAAACGATTTTTAGAAGGTAACAGGGGATTTTATACTTTCAAACATGTTGGTCATGATAAGAATCCTTTAGAAGTCCTTCTTTTAAATGAAAAATATCATCAAACAGCTAACAGAATAATTTAAAATTCTGAAATAATACTCTTGTTTTTTTTTTAAATCTGTTTTTATTTTGAAACAGAACTTTGGCTGATAATATAGATTTTTCTCTAGTTAAAGTGCAGCACTTAAATTGTGAAATTCATAGCTCCCACTCTCAGAAGTGATACGACATCAGGAAAAGATCAGCAAAATAAAAAGGAAAGAATCTCTTTTATGAAATTGCAGCACAGGATCTTTCTCAAGGGAATATTTAAAATAGATGTTTTTACTGCTGATGCAGTTGCATGTCTGATAACAGTAAGCAGATTAAGTATATAGAGAAGATCTTTTGTGCCTGCTTCCTTTGAGTGAAGGGTATTATGTTTGTAAATCAAAGTCTAAATGCTGGCAAAGAGAGCACACTGCATAATCCTATTGAAAGGTTTATACTTTTAAACAGCATTTTAACACAACTGTAACTTGACCCTTCCTTTAGTTCAACTTCAGGAGCTGAACATGAGGACATGCTTTCCAATAACAAATTAGTCACAGCTCCTAAACCCCAAGGATTTTTCAAAATTTTTACCTTTATTTTTACAAACCACAATGTACGTTTATAAGAAACATTGCCATCTATAAATCAAATTTTTAGCTAGAATAAGCCTTTCATCTTAAATGTATAGTTATGGTAAAATAAATGAAACTTGATTGATTTATTTATTTATTTTAACACAGAAGAATGCATATAACTTTCATTTGGAAGCACTGTAGGCAAAAAGAATAGACACAGTTTTAAGTGTAGCATGCATTAAGTCAAAGTCTTCAAAAACTTTGAGGAGAGAGAAAATATTACAATTGAAAATATTTCTTGGATTTTATGCTTCATTTGGGACTTTTTTACATGTGTGTATGATTGGTTTTTCTTTGTGTTTGTTTTGTTTTGTTTTGAGTTTTGTTGTTAGTTTGTTTTTCTCCTAAAATTGCAAAGATCTGTTCAGATTCAAGCTCTGGAAAAATGACCTACACTAGATGGCTCACATGAGTCCAACTAAAATCACCAAAGTGTCTGGCTTTAATAAGCATTCTATATTCCCAAAATAGGAAAAATCCCAACATTTTTGACTTTTGACTAATGTTACTAGACCAAATATGAGCATAAGAAATTGCTTATTTTGTATTGATTTCTTGCTCATTTAGTAAAAAACTGTTCGTTAGTAATGTATAAAACATTAAATAAGTCTTTGGTTCCAGCAGGGTCGTGGAGCGAACTATAAGCAGAAAAAACAGAAATAGAGAGCGGAGAGGAGAAGAGGTGCAAATTTTTAGGAGAAGAGCAAAAGGCAAAACTCCTGGAAATCTGAGACATGGGAGCATGGTGCCTCAAAAGAAGAATCTGATTGTACAAACTAAGACTGGTGACACACTGGTGAGACACTAGTTCAAATAAGGAAAATTTCTGGAACAAGGAATAAATGCAGCAGCAACATAAAAGCAGCCAGGATGTGGGCAACAAATTGAAGTCGAAGAGGTTTAGCCAGGGAAATCCAAGACTTTCTGTCCAAAATGTATGCAAGCTTTTAGCAAGAGACAGCACAGGAAAACTGAGGATTAAAAGTAAAATATATAATGATGAAGGCCAAATCTAAAAAAACCTGATGATACTTCAATAGAGAAAAGTTGGACTGAATAGAACATAAAATAGCAAACAGAAAGATTTAGGCTCAATAGAGCACGTTCTTTTTCAAGAACTAAAATGGAATCCAGTCTCATCATTTAGTCTAGTGGCAGGGGTCTCAGGACCATAAACATGCATATCTTTTCGTCAGCCTGTTGAAACTAAAAAGTTTGGAGTCAGATGTGTCCTACCTGCATTTATACACAAGATAATCAATGTTAAATGTTTTCACATGATCAAGGATGTAGTCAGTAATTTAATTGTGGGGTAAGAAAATATTTGGACAGAAAAATTCAGGCTCATTCATTTCAAACTTAGGTCCAGGTTTTGTAAAGGTATTTTCCCAGAAGCTGTTTACAACAGCTTCCAAAAATACTTTCATCTTAGAAAGTTCTGATTATTAGAGAAAGATGGATACTGTACTCAGTGTAGGGCAGCAATAAATCACAAGAGACCAAAAAAAGATTGAAAAGTGAGAAGATGGCAGGATTATTTTCATTCATTTTGATCCCAGACATCTCTGGGATTTATGCAGTTATAATATAAGCAGGCAGGCTCTTTACTGTACAAATTGTCCTAAATTTTGCATGCAACTTCTAAAACCCTCTACTCAGCTTTTCCTTTCAAGTCCAATTCACAGAACTGTCATTTATAAATTTACAGCCCAAACTGCAGACCATTTTGGACTGTGTGTCTGGGATGGATTGTTATCTCATTCTAAATAGACTGGAATATAAAGTTGTATCCTACATCAATATGTAGAAGATAAATGAAATAGTGTTTTTTCTCATTGTGTCACTCAGTTTAGTATGAAATAGAATTTTTTATGACATTATATTGGGGATGGAAACCAATTTTTAGCAAGTGTTTACAACTCTAACCTTAACATATTACTGTGATAGGTGACAGTGATTTCTGTACTTCTGACAATCTCAAAAGATATCTGTAGGATGAATGCTAACCAAGTTGAAATATTGATTTAACATGTAATGACAAGCAAAAAAAGAAAAAAAGTAGGAGCTCTATTAAATCAGATGCTAAAGATCACTTGTACCTCACTCTCTTATCTAAGGAGGGTTAAGGTTCACTGAAATAACGTGCAAATCCTGTAACTTACTTATGACCGCCAACTCTCAGGTTTTGTTAAGCAGTTAAAAGCTTCCATAGAAACCTTATAAAAGGAAAAGACAAATATTCAGTGGCTGAGGCAATAAGCAGAGAGGATGGCTGTATCCTTAGCAACACTGTCACCAGACAAACACTTAACGGACCTGAGTCCTGAAGTACATCTTCAGACAATCTGACACTTGGGCTTAAACCTGCTGGAGTGAATTTCCACTCCATTACACTTAAGTACATTTCTCCTTGATTCAATGGTGTCACCTATCTCTGTGGTAGTGAGGAGTTTGGATAAGGGTATGAGAAGCCAAACTTACATGTTTTCAGCAAGTGCTGCACAAGCACATCCTGTAAAGTCAAGGATGCCTGCACAGCTTATGATGGTACACGTACATGGCTTAGCTGTAATTCCAAGGTGAAACCCTGCAGCAGTTCTGACCTGTGCCATTCTAAATCAGTTGGAGGTTTTTTAATGCCTACAGTTATTCCATGGTGACTGGGTTCAATTTTACAACAAATGAAAATAAAAAGACAAAGAGGAAATCCTCCCTTCTATACACACAGCTATTAAATGGTACTGAGAAAGCATTTGTATGAAAACACAAAAAAATAAAACTGGTATTTCTTCTGAGGTAGTGTGTTTCTGGACACATAGATTTCCAGGCAGCTTTATTGGAAACTAGATATGTCTTGGAAAAGAAATGTGGTATGAAATAAGGATCACCAGGTAGCTTTAAAAATATCCAAACAGAGTAAAAACAAATGGTCATTATGCTGGAAAAGAGAAAACCAAATGTAAAAACTACTATTAATACATATTTTCTGCCTCATGCTGTTCGTACTTCTTTTCTCCAAACACACAGCTGGTGTTTAAACTTCAGTTTGAGAAATATAACTTCAGAACAGTAAGTCTAGTAGTATCACAAAATGAAAGAAACAGCTATACAATAACATAATTCTTTGTATGTTTTTTATGTTATGACTGTTCACTCACATAACAGAACCTTGTGGTGTTTTCATTTTTCTCCTGTCTACGTTTATTTTTTCTCCATCCCATATTTGTATGTGCTCCCTACCTTTTAGAGGTTTAGATGTTCCTTGGTTATTAATTCCTCCATGCAGCTGACACACACAGAATGGGGGCACTCAAGAGGGCCCGTAGAGGGCATCAGCTTCTAAGTGGGCTTAGATACCTTAATGCTTCAGGTTCTTCTAATCATAGTGAAAGTGAGAACAAACAATTAGTACATGGGTGTTGCCATTTTGTTTGCCTAGGGCCAGTGATACACCTGCTTCCATCACTTAGCAAAATATTTACAGGATAGTTTAGATACTGTTTTAAAAGACTGGTATAGATATCAGTTATTAATTTCTGTCAGTGCAAAGCAGTCATAAAATACAGCTGTAAATGAAGACCAAAGTAGATGTTCTGGGTACTATATATTGGAAAGGAACAGAGAAATTCACTGGGATGGAGTATGATTTTTAAATTATCTATTCTGTGAATGGATGGGAACAAGATTAATGACCAAATTTAAATAAATAAACTCTTTGAGAATTTGACTGTGTGGTTCCTGATGGAACAGTTTACAAGACAAGTTAGCTATTTTCTTATATTAATAATTTAATCTCATTGTTTCCCTGTGGCACATGAAAGTGTAAAACTTGCCTTTCACTATGGCAAGCTTTAGATTAGCTAAAAGTGAGATAGATCCTCATGTACCAGTGCTTGAAAGTTCTGTCTCTACTCAGTCTAGTTTTGTTGAGCATACTCTTGCCCAGATTCATTCCTCGGCATACACAACATTTATATTGCTAAGCCTGCAGAGAACCATGCCTTGTGAAATGACATTTACAACTGCTTGAATGTAACAGATTTATATATATATGGCTCATGTTTACTCAGGGACAGAAGTAGAAAACTTCTGAAATTTTAAATTTAATACTTGGAAAACCCTCAGACACAGAAAAAGCTTAAAAATTTTTAAAAACTTAAAAGAATGTTTAAAAAGTTACAAACCCTTTAGGATGGAGAAGGACAGCACTGTTGTTCTGACCTTCCAACCACATATAGGTTTAGAGCCAGAGATGAGCAGGAAATATATTTTCCCTGTTTTGTATCACTGATATTTCAAAACATTTCCATCTTTCATGAGGCTAAATGTTAAAAATATGCAAATGGGTAATATAAAGTTTTAAAGGACAGGAACAGGCAGATGTGGTTCAAGACTACTTGTATGTTCAGTGGAGGTGTGGGAATCAGCGTTCTGCTGCCTGGCCCTGCATGGATCATGGCAGAAACCAGAACAAAGTCTCTACTCAGCAACAGCTAGAGGATGAGGCAAAAAACACCAAAATGAGTCTCAATTATATAATTTCTCAAGATTTTCACCTCAAATTTTAGAAAAGTTTTCCTGAGTTCAAACTTACTTCCGAAATATAATCCTTCTAAAGTATCATTAAACCCCAAAAACAACAAAGAAGACAAACCAAAACAAATCAAGCAAAAACCAAGACACATCAACCCCCTCCAAAAACCAAACCAACTAACAACAAACAAAAAAATACCCCCTCAAGCCGTAAGAGGAAAAAAATAAAAGCTGGGGCTGGGGGAGATTGCAAACTGAGAATGTGACCTTTCGGAAAAAGTCATGAATCTTTCCTTGTCTTAACACTGAAAAAGAAAAAAAAGAAAGTTGAAAATTTGTCCTTTTCTTTTAAATTGAAGTAGACATTTATTAGTTATAGAAACCATTCACACTTTTTCTGGTGGCATTTTGGTTTCTTTAAAGCATCTCATTTTCTAAGAATGAAACCCCCAGCTTCAACCACATCTATGACACCGGCTCTTTCTATTTATTACTAGTTTGCTCTTATTGTTTAGCTTTATTCTTCTTTATAATAATGACCATTAATAATTGCACCAGAGTAACCTGTACTAAATATAAATTGCTGCCTACAGAATCAGCTAGGATATTGTCTAGGATCATTGACATAAAGATAAAAGGCACTTTTGTAGCACCTAACAGTCCATGAAACAAAGACTAATAATAAGTACAAATTACAATCCTAGCATGCCTAAGGCATTTATCTTTGCTGACAACATTTGGAATACATTGCTCTAAGAAGCTGTTCAGACAGTGAAACCACACATCTCAGTAATGTCACCTTTCTCAAAAACAGCATCAGAACTGTCAGGTCATTTTGGATGCCTGTTGGCTTTAATATATCAGACACATTTTGTTCATATAAGACTGTGTTATTTAATCATTATTTAAAAGAAGAGAACATAAAATAACATTTCAGACACTTGTATTTTTTTCTCAATTTTGTATGCAATCAATTCCTGAAAATATCCCACGATTATGAAAAGGACAGAGTTCCAGGGATTCTGCTTTTCTGAGAACAAATTTCATTTACTATCATTTCTGTGCTGAACAAGACACTGAATTAGCAAAATGGAGCTGGATTCAATTAAACTGACTCCCTTTGTCTATTATTTCACCAAATTTTAGTTATTTAAAAAAAACCTCAAACACATTTTGTTTTCAGTATTGCATAAAAAAGTTTTAGAAGTCTTACTATTTTTGAAAGGTCGCAGTGACAACCTTACTAGATGCAAGCATGTCATCACTCACACTACAAGATGGTCCCAATATATCTAGGTAATTCTTTTAGCTGTTTCTGTTTCTTGATGTTCCCATGAGCATACCTGAGAACTCCATGACTCCACTCCAGAGTAAACCTCAATCACAGAACACTTTCACAAGAAACTATTTTCTTAGCATTACTTCTGATGACTGTGTCAAGAGACATTTCCTCCCTTCAAGTTGACATGGATCCAAATAGCCAATATTCACAGGTGTTGCGCTTTAACTGTGAAATATTTGATCTGCCCACCCACAAAAAATTCTCCTGGAAACACACAGATATTGCAGCAGTTCTCCAGCCTGCTATTGAGTATAACAACCGCTCATGGTCACTCCATGATCACAAACCCAGAAAGGAATTCTGAGTCATGTCCACATGTCCATTACCTTATAGCACCTATTATAAATTAAAGAACCCATCTTTTTAGTCCGTTCAATTGCTTTAAACTTCTGGCTCTGTTATAAGGTGAATAAAGCTAATTAGGACTGGTTTGTATTTCAAATAGAATTTTAAAGGTATCTGCACTGAATTAAGTAGAGTAATTCATGGAAATGTTTAAAAGAGAATTTTTTACAAAAATTTCATATTTGTTAATTCACACAGAGGAACAGCATTAAAATTGTAATTTAACAGGCAGTATCTGCTGCACAGTTGCATCCCTTCTGTCAGCCTACATGTAAGTCTCTGTGAGCAGCATAGCACAGAAATAGGTTGGAATCAGTAATTGTGACCCAATCACAAAACCAATATGTATGTGATCTTCTTACACCAACAATTATCAGTGCAGGCATGTAACAGTTTGTTGTTTCAGGCAGGTGGCACAAAAGTAAACAAGACATTTATCTTAGGCTTATGCTATTAATTTCTCATTATTTCTTCTCTCAATTCACATGGACTCTGACTTCTCATTCCCTACTGATTTGTTCTTCAATTAAGAACTTTGTTTCGTTTTGACTTAGTAGTGACTAAATGATGGTGGTGGCTCCTCTGTGTCTCCTCTGTCCTCGCTTGAAGAGTTTGAGCCTGAACTTAACCTAAATATGCCTTTCCTACCTGTGAGAAATGACAGCCCTCCCCTCCTTCTGAGACTGGGAAGCAGACTGAGCCTCAGGTCTGGCTGGGAATGAAGGTTGTCCAATCATCATGAAAAGGTTTCCTTGTTTTCTGCAGGATTCCAAAACCCAGTTGCATAGAAAAGGCAGACAGAAGATGCAAGAATACATACAATATTTTGATATTTTAAGGAATGATCTTCGTTTTAAATTTGCCATATTAATCTCATAAGAGTGTATATTTACATATTGCTACATCTTATAGATGCTACATCTTTTAGATCAAAATATTCTAATACCTAATGGAGTTCTAGCTTGAGCTAAAAAAACCCCATGGAATCCTTTCTTCTCTTGAATGTTGAAGCACAGCTTTCCCTTTTCCCCAATATATGTGAGAAAGCTGTCAAAAAACCAATAATTAGGAGATTAAAAAAAAAAATCAACATTAAACAATCAGAGGCAGTGCACATTACTATTAATTTTTCAAACCTGAAACGAATCTTCCCCACAGTAAGACTGAGTAATGCTTCAACATCTCTTTAAAATACTTACTGAACTGTGAGGACTTATCTTTTATAAGCAAACAGTTAGAGAACTTCCCTTTCAAATGCAAATATTCTGTTGCATTAAGCTATTTGTATAAAATATGTTTAAAGTCATCTGTTTGGTAGAAAGAGCTTATTTATCCATCTGACTGAAATGTAGAGTGCATACGTTTAGCTTTTAATAATTAACAACACATATGGAAAGCTGATCAGATCACACACAAACTCAAGTTTTAATCACTCTCCAGTGGTTAATATGGGAATCATTTCAGTAATTTTTGAGAGACACTTTTCTTCCTCTCACTGTTCCTCTGTATAAATAGGTTGCAGGATACAGCTTTCTTACAAATAAGAAAGCTAAAAGTTTGCCTAAAGATCAGAAAGGTTCACTGACTGGATGGAGAGTGAAAGGCATTTTCCATGCTTTCTAAAGTCTTATTTCCCACCTGTTTCTCAGTTAAAAGCTCCTTTTAATGTGTCTAGTGTCATGAAGAGGAAATTGCAGGGAAAATAAAATTGCTGTATTAGAAGAAGAATGTCTTCAAATCTTAAAACCACTTTTTTTTTTTTTTTTTTTTTTTTTGTGTGTGTGTCTGTGTGTCTGGGGGGGGGGGTGTGTGCTATTTAACTTCTCTAGCCAGTTTGATGGACACATTGACAAAAATGTTTTTTGTTGAGAGATTCAGCATCTAAGACATCTCACATTCATATTCTTTTGTATCTCAAAGAAGTCATCCTGCAGGCCAAACCTTACATTGATATTCATAGCATTTTAAAGGTCAAAAACAAGATGGAAAAGAAGTAAAAAAACATTTCAGAACTTGTTTACATATGAGAGAGATACCAGAAGCAGGAAGGTAGGACAATTGTTTTATGTTTACAGGTCACTTTTTTTTTTTTTATTTTTAATTTGATGTACCATCAAAACCAGAGAGTTTCTGAGGTTAATAGTCCATCAGTCAGGTTGCATTCAAGAGTATTTTACAATATTGTTCATGCTAATACATGAAGTCTGGAATGATTACTTTCTTGCTATATCCAATATTTGTTTTATTCAGAAGCAATATGGGGACATTTCATGAATAGCAAGTGGCAGTTGGATGGTAATCTAAATACTAGCATAAGAGGAAACTCAAAGGTTAGAAAACTAATGTCAAAACACAGGAGTGAAAAGAGAATTAAAGAACTTTTCATAAATCTTTTTTTTGAAGTTGACTGAAGGTATTAGGACTTTTTCTACACAAAGGACAGTTTCTTATGTTTCTTTATTTTCAGATGATCAATTTTTGATCAATGAAGAAAAGCTAAACATCCATAAACACACATAATATCACAACTGACTTATGTAGATGAATTTTACAACTACAGAATTCATAAAAAGACATTGTGCTGTGTAAACTAGACTTTATTGCACTGTTATTATACTACCACTGGAAATTAAATAGTTAAATTTTTGAGTATATTTTGCTTTAAAAAATTTATGTAAAAATACATGTTCTTTCCTTTAGTATGTCTGGCAATTTCAACAGTATCTCAATATAACGGACTTCTTAAACACTTATTTTCAAAGACTGTATCTCTGTACTGCACTATTCACCAACAGTTTTACTGATTACTGTTGAGTCTTGTACCTGAATAATTTTACAATAAGCAGCAGCAGAGAAGAAAAAAAAAATCTGTTATGTGATTACTGCTAATAATTGATTTATGTTCCCAGAAGTTTTAAATACATGGGTGCAGGCTGAAAGTCCATGAAAACTGGCTGGATAAAAGCAGTATACACAGAAAGGACATAGATTATTTTCCACACTGTGTGGTAGTTATGGTATATCTATCACAAAGTACATTTACTCCCTTCAGATAGTATCAGAACAGTCTCCTTCTACTTTGGCATCCACTTTGCACTTCTTCCATCACACTTCTTTTACTAAGAATTGATAAAGGATCATAAAACTGAAGTAGCAGGCTAACAAAGCCTCAAGGCATAGATTTCCTACCAAGTAAAATTCTGTTTGGAGAGGCAAGGTCAAAGGAAAAATGCCTTTCATTTCATCAGACTAGGAGATCTGATGCTCTCAGGTTTCAGCAGAGTTGCTAACAGAAGTTACCAGAGAGTTACTGTACAATACTACACAATATATGTATTAGATAAAGCCGTAAATGCGCCTTTGTTGAAGGAAAGAGAAACTCTACTGCAACAGCATAGTCAACAGGGATCAACAGCCTCAAAATAATTTTAAAGTTCCTCTCACCTTGTAGAGGGCAACTAATCCAAGAACAAAGGCTTTTTAGAACAGCTTTCCAAGGGGGAATAACTTTTGGTATATAATTCTCTTTGTTTAGGATTTCATCTTCATTGCAGAATGTGTCTGAATGGTAAAATGCTGGAGAATGCTCAGATCAAGTTTTCATTAAATTTAATCAGATTCAGTCTGAGAAAAAAAACAAAACAAACAAATTCTGAATCTAGTGTATTCCAGGTGGGCTGCAATGCACTATTTGGAGCACTTCTAGACTCAAAGGAATGAGAGGAGGAGAAGAGGAAAATAAGGAAAAAAAGGGAAATAAATCTAACCCTACATAAAAAACAAGGCTTGTTCTATGTCAAAGATGAAACCTTCATTTCAGCCAATCAAGAAAGAGATTTCAAGGGGGAAAAAATATGTCTACAACATCTTACAGCACGGTGGATAATGGGAATGACAGATATGAGCTCAGATATTTCAAGGCAAGGTGAAAGAGGGAGAAGTTAGACAAATACAGTGACTTACTGTTAGAAGTAATGGTGCTTACTCCTTGTTACTGGCAGGTTATTGTGAAAGAAAAAACAAATTATTTGGTCAAGTTGGCAGTCTACAGTGCTGACTACGCCAGGCCTATTCAGCTCCCCTTGGATGTTCTGTGCTGGAGTAGTATGGATATTGTAACTGAGTGAAAAAGACTGACTCTGTGTTACTAGTAGACCAAGAAAAGTGTTTTAGGAGCCACTTCTGTTTCCTTCTCTAGTAAGCAGTGTCAATAGTTAATAAAGTTATAGTCAGAATTATCTATGATTGCCTGCAGTTTTTAGGAATGTATATAGTATTCATGTTACTTTCTGGAGCTTTTTTAGCATCACTCTGTAGACTGCCTTCACTCAGGGAATGCAGTTAATAATAAAGTGTTATCTTCTTTTTCTCTTCCTTAATTAGGACAGAAAACTACTCATAATTTCAGTCTTTGTCATATTAAAATTGACAGTCAGAGCTTAGTCCTCAGCAGCTATGCAATGAAGACCTCAAAGTCTTTGTGCACCATCATTCAGCTCTAAATAAATGCGCTGCACCTCTTTCTGCACTTTTTTCCACAGCCATTTGGTCTGTGTAGCAGCTGTCCTCCTTCTATTTCCAACTGGAAGAACTGAAAGGGTTACCCCTTGTAAAACTTTCAGTAATAATCAAAAGTGTTTGTTGGCATCCTTTAGGTACTGAAGTGTGCTATAAGGTCTTCCTGGAGCCTTCTCTTCTCCAGGCTCAACAACTCAACTCTCTTAGCCTGTCCTCAGCTCCAGATCTCTGATCATCTTTGTGGTCCCACTCTGGACTTGCTCCAGGAGTTCCATCCTTCCTATGCTGGGTGCCCCAGAGATGGAAGTAGTACTCCCAGCAAGGTCTCATGAAAGTGGAATAGATGGAGAAAATCACCTCCCTTGACCTACTGGTCATGATTTTTTTGATGCAGCCTGGGATATTGTTGGCTTTCTGGGCTGCAAGAGTACATTACCGTGTGACATGAGCTTCTTGTCAACCAAGACCCCCACGTCCTCTTCCACAGGGCTGCTTTCAATCTGGTCCCTGCTCAGCCTGTACTTGTGCTTGAGACTGATCCAACCCAAGTGCAGGACCTTGCACTTGGCCTTGCCGAACTTCATGTGGTTCACATGGATCCATCTCTCAAGTCCATCTGATGGCATCCCTTCCCTGCAGTGCATGGCCTGCACCACACAGCTTAGCAAAAATGGCAAACTTACTGAGGAGTGCGCTCAATCCCACTGTCCATGTCACCAACAAAGGTGGATGAATAACTCAGTGGATAAAGTTGGATGGTTGCATTCAAAGTGGTGTCATCAATGGCTTGATGTCCAAGTGGAGATCAGCGATGACTGGTGTTACTCAGGCATCAGTATTGGGACCAGTGCTGTTCTACATCTTTGGCACAGCCAAGGTGGTATTACTTCTGCACACTAAAGGACTAATATCTGAAGAAATATGCTTATGTTCCTTTTGTTAATTTTCCCTTTTTTTTTTTTTTTTTCCCATGCCATGCTGTAGCCTTATGACTAAACAGTTGACTACATTGGTTCAGTAAGGAATTTTTCTCTGACATCTTTGGGAAGAATTCTTACAGAAATTTATGATTGTGCCAGTCTTATGGCAGAGAGATTCAGCTCTCATAGCACATCATCATCATCCCAATAAGAGAAGCCACAACTATAGGTCTATTATTGTTATGGGACTGTGGAAATATTTTTGGTTTAAGTAAATGGGTTAATTATAATGGGTTTGTAGGCCCATACATTTGTGGAAGAGACGAGGAGTAAGAATCCACCACTGCAACACTAATCTCTTTTCCCACTCGTGATCATACACCATGCATGTCTCATCTTCCAAAAGCTAAAAACTTACTTCTTTTTTTATCTTAATGGGTCCATTTCTAAATTATTTTTGCTTGAACTGCTTTAATCTGTCAAGCCTGTGGATCCCAAGTTTAACAACAAAAGAGAAGTTCAAATAGTCACATAAAACTTAATTAAGCATAAAGACTAGAATTTAAACTTAGAATATGAAGTCAAGCAAGAAAATCAAGGATTTTTTATTGGACAGGAAGGGGAATTCCTTCCTAAACCTAAGAACAGGTGACTATCGAGAAACCAACATGTTTAAGGTGTAATCCCATGAGGCAACAAGCACTGCTTATGGTGTGAATGTAAGGACTAGAGAAAGCAAGCTGGAAAATCAGTTGCCCCACTCCACCATTTTGCAAGCCAGCTGATGTAACCAGGATGATAAATAAATATTTTCTTCCTGTGAACAGCTCTGATTTACTATCTGTTTGGCAAAACCCAAATCCCCTTCTAATTTCATTAAATTAAATTTCATTAAATTTCATTAAATTTTCATTAAATTTCTGTCTACCACCACCACACAGGTATGATAGTAACGTTATACAATTTGCACAGAAACTGGACACTTTATTAAAAAAAAATGTTATTTGATGCCATATCACATGACTAATTGTTACAAAGGTAATATCATGTGAGGGTATCTGAATTTACATTAATTTTACTTCAAAACTATACACAATTTTTTTTTTTTTTTTTTTTTAAGATCTAGTACCGCCTTATGCTGTTTTTAAAAATTTACCATGGGTTTTCCATTTTCTCCTCTCCATCCTAGAGTTTTGAGTTTTCAGTAATATGTTTGTGTTTGAAGAGGATAAATTGTTTCACTCTGTAAGACTTTTATGAAGTGAAATACTTGGGAATGATAAATAATGCAAGTTATTTTGATCTTGAAATCTAACTGCTTAGTTAAATTTCACAAACATATTGCAGTAAGTCAAATGGTTTTAGTCCAGAAAGGTTACAAAACCCACTGCCTGTGGGTTTTGTAATCATGTTTATCCTTCAGCAAGATGATTTATCTCTTGGTGTTTAACCAAAAAGAATTTATCTTTTATGATTTTTTCCCCTTGATACCTTCCCCTTTGTTTACCTATTGTTTCAGACTTCTAAAAAGAATTTCATGAATTTCACATATGTGGATATTCATCTATTTGCAAATTATATGTCTGCATGATCTTTCACATTCTGTCTTCACACAGAAGAAACTCCACTGGTTTCTTGGGGGTTGTATATTATTTATACTACAACTGCAGGCAAACTTTTTTGAAATCTGTTGCACTTCATGGAAGAACAACCAAAATCAATGACATGTGTGAATCCGTTTAATTTTCCTTAAGTAAAGTTCTGAAGTGTTTTCACATTGGTGTGAAATATACTGCCATTTCCTTTGGATTTTTTTTTTCTGTATATAAAAAAACTAAAACAAAGCCACAAACAAACAACAAAAAACACAGAAAAACCACACAAAGAAATAAATCAAACCAACCCTACAAACCTGCAAAACCCCCAAACTAAAATCCCCAAATAAAATAACCACTTGGGAAAGTTAAAAATTTAGATGATAAATGTGAGGTAAACTTCTGTAAGTTTCCTACATCAAGGTTTTATTCTTATTTTTATTCTATCACATGTCTACATCGGTATGGACATATTCTCAAAGATTCATTGGTAACACTGTGCTGGGCTCAAAGGCAAGAGGGACTATAGGATCTTCTTTTATATGGCCTAGAATAGATGAATGAACAATTCATCATATTTCTCCCAGCACAGGACTTTGAGGAGAAGTATCAAGAAGCATATCTTTAAGCATATCTCAAAGTATTACTTAATTTCTTTTTTTTTTTTTTTTTTCCAATAGGATCTTTAACAGCCCTTTTAATATCCCAGGGACTAATCTGTGTTCTTTGGAATAGTGTGGTTAAACTAGTAAATATGAAATAGCAAAATTTCCTATGCTTCCTGGACCCATTCTGATTAAATGAAATGGGGAAAAAACCCAGCAAGCCCTTCCCAGTATCTTAGTGCTTTTTTTTAAAGTTAGCAAATGTATGAATTAAATAACATACATTTGATTATGAAAAAAATTAGTTTTAAATGCTATAAAAATAAAGTGTTACTGTTTTACATTCAGTATTTATTTCTGTTGGAACAGAGATTTTGGGTAATTAGGAATGGTAATATTCATCCCTACAAAGGAAAAAGGGCAAAGTACAAGGACCATTGAACACTGCATTTTTCCAATGTTACCTAATTAGGAGAACACCTGTGCTGAATAAGTTTCAGCTGATCTATTTGCAGAGTGTTAAATAGTCCTTAAAATTCCTCATTTCTTAGCAGTAATGGGCCAGCAATGTTTGCACATTAAGTTGTGTAAGAAATACATTGACAGAAACTGCTCAGAATACTTATTTTCCTACAGTGTATGTAACCAGTGGTTTCAAGCAGAGTGCTTACTAGAGATTTATGCCAATAACTATATTTGTGGATATTCTGCGTCATTTTTGTTAAGGATGAAGTGTTTTGTCTGTGCTGCAAATAACTCATTCTAGGGAAAAACCCAATCACTCAATCTCCTCAGAGAAGTTATTTGCATGCCGAAGAGCATGTATACTTCTAAAATGTTAAAATGGAAAGTCTTTGTCTCATTCTGCCTCTCCCACTCCTTCTTGCTGTCTTTTTTTTTTATTATTTTTTTTTATTTAATGCATGGTACCTCTTGCCCCTCACTATACTGAGCAAATTTAAACCTCTTCAATATCAAGCACAGTATCTTCTCCATTACTTTTGTTTCTAGAGAGATCTGGAAATAATTATTTCTGGACGCTGAGTATTTAAGTGTAATAGAAAAATGGATATTTTTTTCCCCCTCAAGGCTTAAGAGTAAGTGATCATTACAAATCCAGACATAACTGTTTATAGTAGCTCTGCAAGAGTCACACTAATGGCTATTAATCATCTTTTGATTGCTCGTATCTGTTAAGTTCCTCTAAAGTTAAATAGAAAACTAGCTCTAGCAGTTAATTAGATGAAAGTCAGGGAAAGGAAAGGAAGTCTAGATGCTTTTAAATGTGTTTAAAGGCTGCAATTCCACAAAAATCTTATTGGTTTGGATAACTGTGCAGTTTATGCTGCCAAATCAACAACTTAGCAGAAGACAACTGCGAAGGGGTTTGTGTGTGGTTTTTTCGTCTGTGTGTGTGTGTGTGTGTGTGTGTTTTTGAAAAGAGAACATTGTCTTTAAGAGTGACAAGGTGTCACTTGTTGCTTTCTGCAATGGAGTAAAAGACTTATTCCAATTACAGAACCAGGTTTACTGAAGGACTTGGGTTGATTTCTGAGAATTCAGGCTGCCAAAGACTCACACATCAGAAAACTATGCAGACATCCCCATGTGTCAGGCTTGTATTCAGTTTTGCCTCTGCTTTTGCTCCTTTCTGTCTCATCATTTTAGTCATGTGTAAGGGAGAGGCTGCTGCTATCCACACTAAGCAGACTGGACTGGCACTGAAGCAATCACTTAACAGTGATGAAAAAAAGCAGCAGGGATGTTGGAAGACAAGAGAGAGGTGAAACCTTCCTATGAAATAATTCTTTGAGCTCAGACTGAAAATTGACCAGGGCTGTGAGACACTACATCTGGGAACAGGCAAAGAAGAGGAAGAAAAAGATTTTATTTGAAATAAGTATCAATGTTCATAGAATCATAAAATGGTTTGGGTTGGAAGGGACCTTAAAGATCACCTAGGTCCAACTCCACTGCTATGGGCAGGGACATTTTCCACTAGATGAGATTGTTCAAAGCCCTGTGCAACCTGGTCTTGAACACTGCCAGGGCTGGGGCATCTACAATTACTCTGACAACATGTTCCAGTGCCTCACCACCCTCCAGATAAAGAATTTCTTAAGTCAAAGGGTTTTCTGTTTCAAAAGTCTATTAGGAACAAACAGAGAAGGGATTGAAGGTGATAGAGAGGTTTGTGTGATCCACTCAGTTTAGAAGTTGAAAAACATTCTTAAGATGAAGAAAGTTCTTTAAAAAATATTGTGCTTGTATTATTATTTTTCATTGTAAATGCTTTCAGAATTAGAAAAGAAATCTGAATTCAGACAGAAATGTGAAGAATTAATTACAAGGGAGGAGCTGTGTGGTTTTAGAATATAGCATGTATATTTGACCAGCTGAGAATGTATCCAGCAAAAGAAAAATAAAGAAAAGATGGAGTTGAAAAGAAGGATGTGACTTTTAGATGCACAGGACCTTAATTAAGCAGAAAAGTAAAATTCATAGAATCACAGAATATGCTGAGTTGGAAGGGAGCCGAAAGAATCACTGAGTCCAACTCCTGGTCACCATCCCCAAAAGTCATACCATGTGCCTGAGGGTATTGTCCAAGTGCTTCTTGAACTCTGGCAGGTTTGGTGCTGTGGCCATTTCCCTGGGGTGCTTGTTCCAGTGCCCAACCACCCTCTGGGTGAAGAACCTCTTTCTAATATGCTAATTTCTAATAATCTAAAACTTCCCTGACTCAACTTCAGGCCATTTCCTCGGGTCCTGTCACTGGTCAGCACAGAGAAGAGATCAGTGCCTGCCCCTCCTCTTCCCCTCACAAAGAAGTTGTAATTGCAATGAGGTCTCCTCTCAGTCTCCTCTTCTCCAGGCTGAACAGATCAATGCCCTCTGATATATGGAATTAAAAAGTTATTACTAATAAAGATGATAATAAGTTACTAATAATAAAGGTGATAATAAAAATAAGTTACTAATAATAAAGGGAACTAACACTAAAAGGGTAAGGGAACTAACACTGAAGGGGTTAATAAAAATAATTGCAAGAACTTTTGCTAAAGCTACAAGAACAAACTACATTGTTGAGCCCATAGAAGAGTTACAAAAAGATAGATAAGTAAGAAACACGCTACGAGAGACAAAAGGTTCTAGTGCTTGCCAGAAAAACTGGACTGAACAAGATTTGGACCAGGGGTGAAAAGGACATGGAGAGGAAGACATACGGCCTTCATCCCCATCACCACCACAGAAGACCACCAGAGAACAACACGCAGGTGCGAGAAGGAGGAGCAGAAGGAGGGGACATGGAAATAACTTCCAAGAACTGATTAAAATCAATTTACCTTTTCTCGGGAATACTGTGAATATGTACAAGGAGGTTATGAATATGTAATACATACAATGCATAAGCCCACTGCTCAGGATTTTTCGGGTGTGCACGTTTGTGGTGGAGTGACATCCCATGCACCCTGTGCAGAATAAACATACCTCTCTATAACCATCTGGTTGTGGGGCTATTATTCCTCAAGTCACCTCAGCCACTCCTCATATGGCTTCCCCTCAAGGCCCTTCAGCATTTCTGTTGCCCTCCTTTGGACAATCTCTAACAGCACACAATATTCAAGGTGAGGCTACCCCAGTGCAGAGCAGATTGGAGCAATCCCGTCGCTTGACCGGCTGGCGATGCTTTGCCTGATACCCCCCAGGACAGGGTTGGCCCTCCTGGCTGCCAGGGCACTGCTGACTCATATTCAACTTGCCATCAACCAGGATCCCCAGGTCCTTTTCCATGGCACTGCTTTCCAGCATTGCATTCCCCAGTCTGTACAAACATCCAGGGTTGCCCCATCCCAGGTGCAGAATCTAGCCCTTGCCCTTGTTGAACTTCCATGTGTTTGGTGATTGCCCAGTCCTCTAATTTGTTGAGGTCTTTCTGCAGGGCTTCCCTGCCTCTGAGGCAGTCAACATCTCCTCCCAGTTTTGTTTCATCTGCAAACCTGAAGGCATCCCTTCCAGTCCTGTGTCCAAGTGGTTTATGAAGTTGTTCAATAGCACAGGGCCCAAGATGCAGCTTGGTCGCCCGTTTAATGTCACCCCATTCACTATTATCCTTTGTGCTTGACCTGTGAGCCAATTGCTCACCCACCACATGATGTGTTTATGAGCTGGACATTTTGCCCAGAAGGATCCTGTGAGAGACAGTGTCAAAAGCTTTACTAAAATCCAAAAAGATTACATCCACTGCCTTCCCTTGATCAGTCAGGTGGGTTATCCTGTTGTGAAAGGAAATCAGATTTGAAGAACAGGACTTTCCTCTCATGAAGCCATGCTGGCTGTGACCAATGATTGTGTTGTCTTTCAGGTGTTTTTCAATGCTTCCCAGAATAGTCTTCTCAATAGTCTTCTTCAACTTTTCCAGGCACTGAAGTGAGACTGACAGGCCTGTAGTTTCTGGGGTCCTTCTTCTTGCTATTCTTGAAAATTGGAACAATGTTCACCAGCTTCCAGTCAGCTGGGACCTCTCTGCATTCCCAAGACTGCTCAAAAATCACTGGAAAGGAAGTTTCATTGGCAGTCTTCATTTTTTATGACTGCCAATCAAAGAGGTCTGTCTTCATTTATTAAAGAAAACAGCAAATTTTTGATATAAGCTCAGTGCTCTGTTGTTAACAGCAAGTGTTTCAGACTGGAAGTGTCAATAAACACCATGGGAGGAAACAACAGGTGATGTTTTGTTGCACCAGTTATGTCTTCAATTATCTGTAGAGGGAACCTCAGCAAGAGAGAGCTCTTCTGAGTTTTTGCTCCCAAAATAGGGTGGAACCTACTTTCTTTCCAAATAAATGTAATGATTTGAACATTTAATCACCCACATTTTTGTAATTCAGAATTTCAAATATATATCAAGAATAAACACATCTACTGTTCTTGTTTCCTGCTTTATGCTGTGCAAAATGTCAGCACCATATCTCCGTGTCACCTTTTTGTCATTTTAACAGTACTAAATACAGACAAGTGTACAAATTTTTTAGTAGGCTGTTATTTTATGTATGTTATTTTATCATTTCACAGTATGAGAGTAAGAAGAACTAGTCTCTATGTCTAGCAGTTCTTCCCACACAGAGTTTAATTTTCTTACTTGCACAGAATAAAAGTGAGTGGCCTCCTCTCTTGTCTGAGAACACTGGTGTTCAGGTTTGTTAGTGTATGTGCAGTGCTTGGATCATATTACAGTAGGGAAACTATGTCAGTAATTTTAGAACAAGTGGGAACAAGTTGACTTGCAGATTATTCTTAGTCCTTCAAGACTGGAACTTTTCATTTAATTACCTACATTTCTCAAAAAAGCTCATTTAAAATTTTTATGTCATGGCAATGTATCAGTAGCTCTTTCTGTAGGTTGATATCCTTAGATGAAATGTAGTTTTCCATACATGATTCACAACAACTAGGAAATCTTTGTTCCTCTTATTGTCTTTTGAGCAAGTCATATTTGTGATAGCGATAATCTTATTTATTGTTTACCAGGCCTCTTGCTGTAATTATTGCTCTTTGAACTGTTACTTACATAGAATAAATGTAGATTTTTGTTTAAGTTAACTGTATCCTGGCAGCTTGAGTTCTTTATAAAACTGTTTGAGCTTCTGGTCATATATTTTCCCCCTTTACACTATTTCATGTCAAAATATCACCTAAACAGATGTTCATACACTCTAGACCTTCAAAAATATCTGTATTTTCTATTAAAACAACCTCATTGATGGACACAAACCAAGAGACAGTCTGAGAAAAAACATATTGGAGAGAGAGTGTTGAATATGCACCATATATATGTGTGCTATGGGTTTTTAAAGACGCCTACCAGCCTACTGAAGGTGCAAGCAGTATAGGAAGACATTTAGTAGCAAACAACTCTTGGAATTTTTCCTCTTGTAGGTAGCAGAAAATAGTCACTTATATAACGATTGTACTTCTTTAAGTCAATACAGAGACAAAGACTTCTGGGGTCCTTTTTTCCCCCCTTCCTTTTATTTTCTGTATTATAAGTGTTTATCTCCTGCTAATTTTCATTTCTTGCTTTATGTTCATCCAGTCATATTTCTAGGGCAAGCAAGACATTCACCAAGGTATGAAGTAGCTACACTCAGTCTGGACATTAGCCACCGAACTAAGTACTCCCTTTCCCATGTCAGACTTTTTTTCACTCCCTCAATTATAACATTTCTGCACAGTTCCAATGAAAGAAAGCTGGTGATCATACTGAATACCCTTTAGATAGGCACTCTTCTCAGGTAAAATCTTAAGAGATGTGTTTTCACCTTTCAGATGCCCATACCCTCAGTTTGTCTTGGAGAGCATTAGTCAATGCATGTCCTTTAGTTTAGTCTTACTTCTCTTTCAGTTTAGCTAGCACTATCCTGGCAACTTATGGCCTTCTATTCTTGCTGCCAACTTCAATTTGGTGTAATAGTCCATTTGTTTTCCTTCAGACTGATACTGCCTCCAAGGTAACACTGGCCATCATTCCCCTCAAAGGACATTTCCCACTGTAGTCATTTTCTTTCCAGATTTTTTCACACTTGACTGGTGTTTTTTAACTCTGCAAAGTGATAATATATACTGTCATTCTTATCTCTTTTCCCAAATACTCCTTCTTCTCTTACCTTTCCTATGATGCAGAGCTTGTTTTCTATCTGCTCTGACTTTGAGAAATATTTCAGGTAGCATTTTGGATTTTTTGTCATGTTTTTTTTCTCGTCTGTCTTGATCACAGCGTCAGCAAACCCAACCTAGTCACACCGGTTTCATTTTAAGTTGGACCTTCTACCATATTTGGCCTATTTTTACTGCATTGTTAAGCACAATCTATGAGCTTTCTGTGCCTTGGGATGTGGAACTAACCATGCAGCTTAGTCTCTGCAATGGTGCTCTATGTCCGTTTCCTGAAGCCAATCCTCAAAATTCATTTGTACTTGCTTCAGTTTGTTAATCTTATTTTTGCTTCACCTGTTCATTTAAAAATGCATAATTTTTTTTTTTTTTTTTTTTTTTTTTTAATGCTGAAACTGTATCTTTCAGAATTGTGTGTTGCAGAACACAGTAGTAGTGGGCAGCTAAAAATAAAGATGTCAAATATGGAGGAAATCCTGGAGTATTTCAGGTGTGGGTTTTTTTATTTTTCTGTTTGTTTGTTTTCCTTACCTCTGAATGCATGAACCTGACAATTTAACTGACGAAACCAAAGTGTTGGGGAAAATAATACAGAGAGAGAGACTTGCCCATTAAACCTGTGCCTCAGGGCAGGTTGACCTGGTCTCACCCTTAGTTACAGCTTTGTGATGCAGTGCTCCCTTTAGGTATCTTTTTAAGATTCCCTTTTCCTAGAATTTTGTATGCAAGTAGTTCTACTTTGAGGCAGGAAGAGTCATTACTCTTCAGATGAGTAATAGTATAGATCCAGAAGACCTTGGCAAATATATTTGCCCGTTTGTTTTTAATTTTTCTCAACAGATAACTCTTATTTCTCTTGTTTGGATTCTACTGGAAGTGTTGATACATAGCCCATTTTTCTTTTAGGTGTTATACTGTAAAATTTAGCCTGTCTCTGTACAATATTCTTTAAAGAAAATACTGAAGTTTCTTTGAGCTTTTTGTAGGGAGTGGTGATTGAGCTGTCCCTGTGTTCTTTCAAAGCACCTATTTTAAAGTAGTGCTTTAAAAATACTTGCAATACTCTTGACCCCATCTCCGGTGATAATGTATTCTTTTTGTCTATTTGTATACTGATTTCACTGAAAAACCTTGAGGCAGAACTTCACCTGCAATCTGTGTTGCGCATTCCTTACGTATTTCTTCTTCCACCCTCTTTCTATCATCAAACTGTCTTCTGTATTTCTTGCACTACCAAGAAGGACACATGCTTGTCTTGTAAGAATTATGTTTCTAAGACAATAGCTTAGATGATGTGACGTTGCAGAAAGTCAAAACAAAAGTGTTTGATGAATCCCTTAATTTGAGCTTCATCTTTTCACCTGCACAGTAATTTCATACTTGTTCTACAACAATATATGTTGAGTGAGAAGAATAGTAACCCTATCTGAAATTGTAAGTAATTGCTGAGTAGTGTCTCCAAATCTCAATCCTAAAAGAACAGTGTTTTGTACCAGGAGGTGCTAGTCAGTTATGATGTTAAATAAAAAAGGAAATCAGATTCTATAAAATCTGTATCATTGAAGTATAATTTAAAGCACTATTTGTTAGAGCTAAAACAATTATGAAAAAGAGAATAGCATATTTAATCATACAGTCTCTGAATCATTTAGACTGGAAAAGCCCTCAGAGATTATTGAGGCCAACCATTAACCTAACCCTAACATCTTAATCACTAAATAATGTCCCTAAGCACCACATCTGGACTTTCTCTGAACACTTCCTTGGAAGATGATGCCACCGTTTCCCTGGGCATCCTGTTCCAATGCTTGACCACCCTTTCAAAGAATTTTTCCTAATATCCAGTCTAAACCTTCCCTGGTGGAACTTGAGTCCATTTCCTCTTTCCCCATCAGCTGCTACTTGGGAGAAAGGTCCAATCCCTACCTCACTACCTACCTCCTTTCAAGTAGCTGTCCTTTCAGCCACTTCTCATAAGACTAGTTCCCTAGTCCTTTCACCACTTCTATTGCTTTTCTAATAATCTTATGCCCCTTCAGATAATGGAAACCCTGAGTTGTGCAGTACCAAATGTGCCTCCAACCTATCTGCAGCACATCATGCGGGCTCTGTCTGTAGAAAGGGTTATCTCATTTTGGTCATTTGAACTTTTATTAGATTTTCTTACGAGAAAATAGTTCTATTCATCATTTCTACAGTCAAACGGAGAGAATGTTTGCATGAAAATTTTTTGCTGCACTTTTAGATAAAGGCATGGTGATGCAGGAGATGTAATTGCTGGAACCAAAGGGGAGCTGCCTGAAGAATCCTCCTTTATAATGAGCAGGCTGAGGTTAGCCTGCAGTCAACAGATTTGTACAGCACACACTGACCTGACGGCTAAGCTGTATGTGTGGGACAGCACAACACTGCATAGCACAGGTCTCATCCTACCCAGGTTTAATTTTTTGTGGATCACTAACTCTTCCATATACTATGGTCTTCTGCTCAGGATTGCTACAAACCATCATTTTTTAGAAACCGTAAACAATTCTATATGTTTGCTAACTTTCTTGCTAATAAAAAATTTGAAAATCACATTGTTTTGCAAGATAAAATGTCCTTCCAACCATTGAATAGCTCCTCCAGGTGAGGGTTGAGGCAGGGAAAAGAAACAGTGAAAAAGCTTGGCCTCATCCCTTGCCTGCAGTGCTCTTTTTTGGGAATAAAAGCTTCAAGTCATTACATTGTCAATCCGTCAGCTTCTCTGTGCATGGGGGAAGGATTTTGAAACTGACTAAGTAGGATGTGAGCACTTAAGAAGATCAGGTTCTTTTTAAAATCCTAGACTAAATTAAAATGATTTTGATGGATGTCAACATTTTCTTCCTGCTTTTATGAAAAAAAAAAAAAGAAAAAAGGTTTATTTCCTCATATTTTTTCTATTTGATGGAAAAAAAGCATCCCTCTTATATACAAGCTTTGCTTTTCGCCCAGTGCACAAGTCCCTTAAATATATTAACTGTGGTAAATTTACATTCTGAAATATGTCCATCTGAGAACTAGACATGCCTGACCTACTTTGATGATGTGTTTTAGGATGACAGCAGGCATTTCAGTGGTGCAATACTGTAATACATCTTCAGACTGAGAGCTAACAATAGTGCATAAACTTGTTTCTTAATTACCATTATTCTATGCTGTGGGTTTAGGAAGCTAGTTTAAAAATACTGTCACAGCACAGGGTTATGATATAACTATTAATAAAACAGTAACATTTAGCATATTAGGTAGCATTAGAGCTCAAGTGCTTTACAGAAAAACTAGGAGTGGGAAGACTGGGTAAAGGGGAAAAAAAAGTACAGTTTTAACCCCCTCCAAATTCTCAGTTTACTTCTTCTTTACCATAGAATAGTTAAAGCTGAAAAGACAATTTGATTTGGATGGTTTTGTTTTTATTTTTCTTTTCAAATCACTTTTCTTAAGGAACAACTTGGGGGAAAAAATTGTTTCACTATGCAGTACCAGTAGAGGTTCTCAACCATTCCTTAGGGAAAGCTATAAGTAACATACTGCTTCTGAATTAAGATGTATTTGGCCAAATGCTGCCCTTAACTATGTGAGTGGAACTTGCAGTACATCAAAGTCCATGAAATGAGTGATTTTTCAGTGGTATAATCGAGGACAGATTTTGTCCTATTGTTGCTGGAGCACATAGGCAGTTTAAGGAAAACACTGAGTCTTTTGATCTGGATATAACCTCTAGTGAAAGTTCGTGGAGGCATATGACAGAATTAAGCTCTTCTGTAGGTTATTTTCTGAAATCTTAGTTACTGTATAGCTGTCCAACAGGTTCTTTAATTCATTTTGCTATGTGCTACATTATTACATTTCATATTGTAGCCCTGAGACCATGTATCCTCTTAAACTTGAGGCATTTTAATCTAGAAATTTTTCCCCAGAGAGAATGCACTGAAACAGTGTAGAGAATAACAACTACATGAAAAATTGTAGTGACAGAGGTTTTTTTATTATGTCAAGTGATTAAAACATTTTTTTTTTTTGCTTTTTATATCATATTGACATTTTAAATTTACAGAAAGTTGGGACATTTATAGAAACATATAAAAATTGCTTTTAGTGTTTGCAGCAGGGAAATTCATCACTGACTATGACTTTTTCATTTTTTTTTTTCCTTTCAATTTTAAACTCTCAATTATTCTCTCTTTCAGGAGTTGGACAGGAAAGTTTTGGCTGAATCTTAAAACTCTCAAGCAGAGTTCTTGTTCTGGAGCTGTACTGTGTAGTCCACAGCAGGGCTTGGTAATCCAAATCCATTCTGGCAATCCAAAATGATGGCAAGAGAAATCATGTGAATACTCAAGCAATTTCTTGAGTCAGCCCTGAAAACCATGGACTCTATAGAGAACTCATCTTTCCTGTGAACCACTACTGGATCAGCTCTCTTCTGTTGTGTTGGTGATATGATTCTGTGGGTCTTTGCCAAAAGTTTTATAGACTTGAGAGTGTAGACTTTCCCTTTGTTTTATTTCTTTCTATTATAAATTTCCATTATGTATTTTGATGTGTACGAAAATCTTTAACAAGGGTCATATTTAAATATCATTATTGGTGCCTGGGTAAACATCACTGGGATCAAGTGGGAATTAATTTAGCACAGCTATTGCTTCAGGCTTATGCCTGCTTCGTCAATCATATTTGCATGTATAAGTCTTGCTTCTTGTTTTAAGTCTTTTCTTTGCATCTAATTCTAAATAAATTTATAATGCTATTTCACTGTCACTACACTTTAGCAACTCCTGACCTTTTCATCTACTAATCTCAGTTTCTCTGTGTGATGGACAAACCACAAACTGTCCTCAGTCTGGGTTTCTTTGATATACTTGGCAAAGTACAAGCTGGAAACTTCTGAAATCTAACAGAAAGAAAACAAATGAAAACTTTCCCATGTGAACTCTTGTATTTGGCCTCTAGTCTCAGTGTGAAAGAGGATGGCAGAAGTTTTCTTCATGGCATCAGATTATCTGTCATGCAAATTTTCAGCAATTCTATTACAATTCATAAGCTCAGTGAAGTATATTATTAATGACATCTTCAACTGTATGAGGAAGAATTTGATTTTGTTGTCTTTCAAATGTATCTATGTTGTTCTAAAAAAAAAAAAAATATGTTGTAAACTATTCTTGCTCTCTTTGATCCATTATCTCAACCTACAATAATGTATTTGGGTTTTGTTTATGTGTTTGTCTGTGTGGAGTTTTTGTTTGTTTATTTGTTTGGGGGTTTATTTTGGTTAGTTGGTTTTACAGCTGAAGAATTTATTTGATTTTTCAGGCTAAAGAGTACATTAGATTTAAAGATTACTTGTGACTCTCATCCCAAGTGTTTTGCAACAGAAAACTTTGCCCAAGTTATCTTCCAAGTATGGTATATTTCTATAAGACCCACATAGAATTCATCACTCCTTATCACTGCAAATGTGCTTTAACATGAGCAGATGATTCAGAAAAAAAATGCTGTGCTAAGAGACAAAAAAATAAATCCTGTCAGGGTATGATTTTTCATCTTTAATCCATAAAGATCCGCTATTATTAATAAAAATCTTTATTGAACTGGTATACAAAGCAGGGTATAAACTGTTCTGTAGCTAGCAGAACCCTAATTACTCCACTAGGCAATACAGAAGTTAACTGTTTGTTGTTCTCATTAACAGTTGCAGAAGGAAATGGTCCTTCACTAATTGGCAAATATTGGCTTAACAAAGCAAGGCTGGCCTGGGGCACAAAACAGCACACATTAAGTAAGCAGTGAAATTAAGAGGAAATATATATATGATGATGACAATATAGATGCTACTCATTTGAAATAATGTCAGTACTAAAAGTAATGGAAATGGAGGTATCTAAATTTCCTTGCATTCTCCCCTCTTTCTGGTGACTTCTGATCATTTACAGAGAGAATGACAAAAATTGAAAATACTTCCTGTATTGGTTTAGTGAACAAGATTTTTCATTTAGTCCTGTGTAAGAATAGGTTTGATTTCTATATCATAAGTGTAAGAAAATGAAAGATAGAAAAATTGTAGGTTTGACTGGATGTCCCCAAATTTCTTTCTACAATAGAATGTAAAATAAACTGTAATAAATGAATTCACCTCAGCCATATGAAATAAGATTAATATTGCATTGAATATGGTCCACTGGGTACAGGCAAATATTTGGTTATGGAAAACAGTGGCACAGTAGTTAACAGCCTTTCCAAAACAATGCATCATGTTCTCCATCTTTACTTTTAAAGTTTGTTTTCTGCTATACTAGTATTAACTGTCAGAAACAGAACAGATCACCCAGGTGAGTATAAAATCTTCTGAGATTGTTATATATATATATATATATATATATATTAAAGTTAAGACATTAAAGTTAAAATTGGCATATGATATATTCTGGTATAAATTGGGAGGCAGACCATAAAAAATTATTAAAAAAAAATCAGGAGCTGCCTCTCAAGAAAAGCTGTATAGTATGTTGTGTAAGACTACTAATACTGAACAAGACTGGTATGATGCAAGATGAAGTAGAATCAAAAACATGACATAAAGCAAAAGAAACACTTTGGTTCTGTTTTCTTAAATGGATTTTGGTGAGATAGTAGGAGGGAAATCAATCGATGTCAACTGCATAGTTATCACCCCTCATATTACTAATCATCTCACGGACCTAGATTTAATGGCTAGGAGACTTCACTGCTTGGTCATTCTCATTCTGTCAGTCAAACACATGTCCTGCTGACACTGCAGGGGAGATGAAACCCTTAGCTGTGAGAGCATGTGTTCATGTTTATTCCAGCTGCCTGCAAGTGGCAAACATTACTGCTGCTAATATACTTTGGACATTTCATGATATGCTTGCTGAGAGGAAACACAGGCAGGGACTATTTCACCTTAGTTTTCTCTGAGGATTTGTAAATTACCCTCATGAGGTATTCAGTAATATACACAAGATCAGCTGTTTATCAGCCTGTTTCAGATGGGGTACTGTAATAGATTCAACAGGAATTTTCACTCCTTGTAATTTAAAATATGGGTCCAGAAACACCAATATATGAGATTCAGTGCAACAGACTTTAAAGATGAAAGGAATTTTGCCACCTAGCAGAGGAGGAAGGAGCAGAACCTCTCCCCTTTGAGATGTAAGGTATAGCTAGATTAGAGGATTATATTTCTACCAGAAATCTGACACTAACTGTTGAAATATGAAGTAAGGAAGACAGGGATAGTGGTACAGAAGGAGTGGACTCCTTCCTCTGGCTATATCTCTACAGAAGTTGAGAAGGCTTCAGTGTCTTTCATGACCTCAACTTCCTTGTTTGAAATTGTTTGGAAATTTCTGCCCCAGTCCATCTCAGTTGTGTCCAGCCAGAATAAAAATGAAATCTGATGATTTGCTCTCTCACATATATCAACCTTTCTTTTTTAACAAATGCTTATAGTCATTGGCCTATTTTTATGACTGGGAAGAGATTGCCCCTTAGCATTGTACTGATTGCTGTTATTTTCACCCACAGGTAAGAGAGTTTTGGTAAGTAGGAACTTTCAGGCAGGCAAGCAGGCAGGCAGGCAGGCAGGCAGGCAGGCAGGCAGGCAGGCAGGCATTCCTGAAAGGGGTTTCAGCTCTCTTTCTAATGCTGGCTGGAAGTGATTTTAGGCAGCAACAACAGAGGTGAGAATATACTGAGCTCCTACAACCATGTGAAAGGCATTAATTTTCAACCTCAACAGTGCCTCATACTATGGGAGAAAAGCAGAGTACAAACAACCATCTGGCAACAAATTAAAAGATGGTTGTTCTGGTAGAACATGCCTGGAATAATCAAATGAAAATTATGTTCTTCTGAAGTCTAGTTCAATGTACTACAGTAGTCTCAGACAAGTCAGCAAATATGTAGATTAATTCAGCCTCACTTGCTTTTTTTTTTTCTTGCTTACTTTGAGACAGATCATATTTATTGCATAGGCCAGCACTACACCGAACTACAGCAGGTTCATTCCTTAAATGTCAGTTGATTTTATGAGCACATATTTAACAAAAGAAGATGCAGAGTAAGGAAGTCACAAGTATTTATGTGTAAACCAAACTTTTGTTGAAAATTACAGAGGTAAAACAGGATAGATAATATCTTTCAAAGTACAGAACTGAGGTAAAGGGGAAAAATAATAAAGGACACTACTGATCAACTATTGTTACAGATTTACGGAAAGAAAAAGAAAAGGTGATATTAGCAGCACACACACAAAGCCAGGTACACTTTATGGGAGTAGCAGCATGGAAGGCTGTGAACCTATGCAGGAAAACCAAAGAAATTCCAAAAGTATGTACTGGCACACATGGGAAAGGACATTTTGCAAATATGTATTCTGAACACTTCCTTTTTTCTGTTGTCCCATCCAGCATGTAGTTATGTAATTGTCTGTTGAACTGTTTTTTTTTTTTTTTTCTGTTGTTGTTGTTCATGAATCCACTATATAAATTGTAAGCCAAAAATGTAATAGTTTATTTTGTGCAACAATCAGAAATCTGCCCCTTGTGTGATGCTAGGAGAACCGTTCTACCTATGCCATAAGATTCCAGTGGTGTTATTAAAAAAGAGAATTTATCTGAGTCTCCGAGTTCCTTTATGGCAGAAAGCCTTATCTTCCAGTCCATTTGTAACATTAGACAGAAAATCACTTTTCCTCTGATACGACTATTTGTCCAAGACAAATTTCTGCTGCGACCGAAGTCATGCCAAAGCACATGCTGCCTGCTAGGCAGAATTCTTATTACTGACTTGGAGCAGCACTGTCTTCCAGAACAGTTCTGCATTTCAAGCCTTACTTAATATCTTGCATGCTCTAATACAGACTTATTTTCAGTGAAACGGCTGCCTTAAGAACAATGTTCTTACTGTTATGAAGACTTAATTCTGAGCACTTTCAGGAAAACCTTTTTTTGTTTTTTAATTTCTTAATAATTTTAAGGATGACTTCAGGGAAGACAGAAATCCCTTCATAACAGATATTAATTATCATTGTAGATTACTAATTAATGCTGAGAAAGGATGTTGAAAGAGAATACAGGTATATATAAAGATTTTGTAAAACCAATAGAAGCCAATAAATGTTAGCATTGAGAGAAGACTATTTATCTTATTTGTAATTTTTCTATTATGATGAGATCTAACTCAAGGCAGAATTTTTAGAATTGCCATTGATGCCTAGATAAAATTTGAATTGTTCCTTTAAAAATCACCCTTAATCCTCTCCAAACTCTTAGTGGAGCTCAGTAAAAGATTTCTGATACAACAATATTTAACACAAGCTTTGAAATAAGCAGAGAGAGTGTCTTTTTAGATAATGATATTTTTTAAAAAGTTTTTTTTTAATGTTAGGAAATGGAAAGTACTATTGCCATCACATTACCATAGTAGAACTTCCATATATTGTAAGCTACAAGGTTTTTACAAAGAAAAACTATACTGTGAAAAGAAGTGCTGTGCTGTACATAAAGAAAAACTGCTCTGTATCAAATCAAACTAAAATGGGTCTTTAATATGAACAGTTCATTAAGCCTGAAGCCAATAGCCATTTTGCACTAGTACAGAAGGAAACCCCCAAAGATTTCTCCTACTCCTTAGATTAAGTTACCTTTCTCCTTTGTTTTGCAAAGGTGCTTTGTGCACAAGTATGTAACACCTGCACTAAGCAAGGACACCACCACCTACATCTCGGTAGCAGATGACTTGTCAGGTCTAATACTCACCATATGGTGTCAGCACACAGTAATGACAGGTCAGGCTTCAGCGTTCCATGTGGGCTGGCATAGGTGACATGGCTTTTCGTTTCCTTAGTACCAAGTAGCTCATCCCTGGCTTTGTGCTCTTCTGGGCTGTTTGCCCAGAAGTTTTCCCAAGAAACACTAAACTCTGACAGCAGGAGGAATCATCATCCACCTCCCTCTCTGTGGAGACAGCAGCAAACTCAACTGCAAAACTGTGCTCAGTGGTATTCTCTGCAATGCTGTAAAGAACACCTGTAAACCTGACAAAATTGCTGTCCCTGAAGTGCAGTGGGAACATCTGTTGAACTTGAGTGGCTGATCATGCTAACCAGTGATGTGCACAAGGAGTGAGAAAGGGGAGTAGGAAAGACCAGTAATATGTGAGACACAGATTTGGTTTTCATTTTGTCACAGTAAAATTGTAATTTTTGGCCACTATTGATAAACTGTTGTTATGCTTAATAAACCTCAGCCACACAATTGATATTGGTTTAGTTGTTTGTTTTTTAAGGTAAAGAATATGACTGGCTTTGGATCTAGCCTGCAATGATGTTGTCGCTGGGGTATTTAGGTTTCCTGTGCTTTCACCAGAATTTCAGTTTTATTTGTTGACTCCCCTAGCCACTTGCTAGTAGAAAATTAAGGGAAAAATTTTAACACAGAGCTAGGATGTAGAGCTAACTCTTGGGTCATATGGTTTTCATTAGCATACTGTTTAGAAGACACGTAATGGAAAAGTGGCTTCAGTTAGTTTTGCTGAGAGTGAAGAAGAAAAGTGTCATGTCTGTAAAAGTGTTGTAAAAATCTCTGAATCTTCTAATTTGAATCTGCTGCTACCTGTGTGCTGAGGGGGAAAAAGAAAAAAAAGTTATTTAGTTTAGATTTTTCCAGAGAATATACTTTAAACTGCAGAATCATTTTCATAAAGATTCCATTTTGAATACAGATAACAGCCAGTGCAACATAATTTTGCATTTGTTCTATAAACTACCAAAAGAAATGGCTGAATTAATACTGAAAGGACTGAATTGGTATCAAATATATCATTGTATCATTCTTCTCTAATCTCCATAAGTAATTAAAGCTGGAAAATAGGATTGCAAATAAGCCTTTTGATATGACATCAGCAAATCTACTGTAACCAAAGGATGATAGGCTGAACCACGCCTTTCACAAATCTGATGGAGAATGTTTTACAGCCATAATTGTACAGAGAGACTTACTTTTAAATAAATTATATTTTTTATGCAGTAGAATAGATTTTTATTTTTTTTTTTACAGAAAGGCATATATTATTTTACAGTTGTCAATCAAAGATGTCTTAACAGTGATTCATAAAGCTGATTTTACATGAACATGTATTTTTCATATTATGCAAAAAGGATCAAAACAAAACATGTAGGGTAATATTTCTCTTCTGTTTCATGTTAAAGATCTTTTAGTTAATATCACATTTTGGATTTGGAAATGTTGCATTTCTTCTGATCAGCAAGGGCTGAAATGAGAAGGAATTTTCTAATGTTTTGAGTTGAGGCTTACACAAATTCCAGGTAGTACCTTTACATGCTGCTTTTCCTGTTTTGGGATACAAAGCAGCTTATCCAAATAATGAAGAATGCTAAAACCCAGTTGTGTTTCTGTTGTACACTCAGTAATTTCTGCCCTGTACCTGCTGGTGAGGGCTGAAAGATATCTGTGTTACTGCCAGATGTTTTCTCTTTTGGGGAGGTGGTAGTAATTCTGCACATTTATATTTTAATCCTTTATGTGATCTTGTAATGACATATTGCCATATTGCACACCAGCCATGGGGAAAAGCTAAGGTTGTGCTTCCAACCCTATACCATGCATTTCCTGGCTAGTGAACAATTAACTTGTAATGTTATTTGCATTTTAGTACTCTTGGACTGATTCTGTCACTACTAAAGAAAACAGGAAACTTGCACTTGTTTCAAAAGTTAAAACCATGGTATGTAATACATATAATTGTATTTCATATCATATATAATGATTTTATGCTTTTCTAGGCTGTTCGAAGAGAAGCTTTTGGTTTTGTTTTTCTTAATCTTTCCTCTCTTTATGTTGAACATGCTTCCCCATTTAATGAGGAAGCACAGATTTAGCAACATTATTAATGGACAAATTAAATGTCAATTAGCACTGACATTAAAACAACACACTTTTAATCCACTTCAGAATTTTGGTTCTGCATACCAATCTGTGCTCACTTGCTTCTTATTTGTGATAATAGTTATCTTCCAATTCAATAGTAAATAAGGTACACTTTTAGATTAAAAAATTGTTATAATTTATAGCAAAATTTAGGCTCTGTAAAATAAGTTCCTTGAAAATTTTAGATTTTACAGGCACAGGATCAACATTTTTTTTTTTTTATTTTATTGCCACAAATGCCATGAATTTCCTTGGAAATCAAATAAAACCAACACAGTTTTTCAGCAACCCCCCTGAGGTACATACAAAAGAAGATAATTTGTGTCTAAACAATTTCATGTTTATTTGCAGATTTAAATATCTCTTTAAACTTCCAATTTGCTAATATTTTCATTAAGGCAAAGTACTAGCATTAATATCAGCATCTGACTTAAAGAAATGGAAAATTCAGTGCTTTATTATATCAAACAATTTTTTTAAAAATAGAAAAATATCACACACTATTTCCAAATCATTAGCCCTAAATTTGCTGCTCTTTTAAACAGAAAAGCTAGACATCTGAACACTAAATAAAAAATATGTATAAAAAAATTCTAAACTGTTTGGTGATCTTTAATAATTTAATTGAAAACTACTAATTCTAATACTTGTGGTTTTAGAATTTCTATAAGTCTAAATTCCTTCCTGAAGTTTGGAATACATCAAGTTCCTGCTTGTTCATTAATCCTTCACTTTAGCTATGCGTCATGAATGCAACAAAGAAAAAGTATAATTAGTTTAGCTTAAATATCTATATATTCTTTATGGATATCATAATGCTCACATTCCTGTATATAAACATTTGCATAAATGATTGACTAAATTAGCATACAACAAGTGTGTGTCTCTGTCAGTAGAGAAAGTGGAAAGAGAAAAAAAAAGAGACTGTTTTCTCTGAAATGTTCAGGAAGGGAAAAGGGAAAAAGCACTTACTGATCTGATATAATTGAATGGATAATTCCATGCTGAAGTGCCTCAGAATATGCTCCAAAATCTACCAGCTATGATAACTCTTCAGGTCTCATATTCCAAACTGACCAACCTGCCAGTGTTTTAAATCAACATACCATTTCTCTCCCATTATTTATATATGCTTTGGAATAAACATTTCTAGAAGGAAAGGCAAAGTTAGCAAAGCTCACTCTCCTAGGCAAACAGATAACTGTTGGCTTTCCTTATAAACACATTTTTTGCAATTTGCAGTTGTAGCACAAATTTGCATATTGTTTTTGGGAAGATATCAGGGAAATACATTGAAACAATTAAGATAGTAAATTGAAACAGAGCTAATGCATTAGGAAAAATCAACTCCCTCAACCTCCATTATGACTTTAGATATTCAAGAAGTCAAGACATGGATGCACAGTACTTCACTCTTAACAATATGGACTGTATTTGCAGAATTTGAGGTCTGTAAAGATGTCATTGAACTGGACAGACAAAATGCTAAGTACCAAACCACCTCACTAAGCACTTAAGTAATTTAATAAAAGAAAATATTAAAGCAATCCTAAAAGTGTATATGGATTTAATTCTAGAAGACATCCAGTGGACCTAATTGACTTGGAATAATATGAATATTTAATTCATCTGATGGCTCTTTACATCTAGTTTGCAATTAGAAAATCACCACACTGGGATCTGACAATGGAAATGAGGTATTGATGTCTTACCAAGAGAGATATTTCTCACAGAGCTTTCTATACGGGACTTGGATCTAGAAATATGTCCCCAGAAATATGTTTTCCTTTTCTCACTAACTTGGTCAAATTTGTACTTGTTTGGTATTTTACTTAAAATATATCTATGTTTGCTTTCTTAAATATGTTTTTTCATGCAAAGATATTACAAAACTCAGTGTCTCTACTTCTGGTATATCCAGGCAAAACCGGCAGCTTGGATGATTTGAAATGCAGATGTTTACAACAGCAAAAAATCAGTCTGAGAAACAAACATGACATATTTACATTAGGATATGGTGTGTCATGTTTGTTTAATTTATGATCATTCTTAGTTTATTACAGAGTGTTATAAATGATAAGAAAGTAATTAATAATAATATTGCATTTAACACATTCTACAACTTCTGGAACTATCTTTAAAGCTGCTAGTTAAAAATGCCTTTCTATTTTGATAATTGTACTCAAAAGACTCATCAAGACATGTGTTTGGTATGTATTAGGGACCACCTGCCCTGGGAGTTAATTGTGGTTGGTTTGATGACTATATCATGAGCTGACCTCCATTTTGAGTAAATCCAGTAATATGATGATTTATTACACCTCCATATTTCCAAGTAGTGATACGGAATGAAATATATTTCTCAAGTGGTTAAAATTTGAAGATAGTTAGCATAAAACATTTGGAAGAATTGGTATAGTTGGAAATTATATATAGATATGAGTGAAATGATCTAAGAGCTGGGCTTGTCACTATGTAATTGAAATATATCTTTGTAATGACCCTTTCATTCAGCAAATTAAAAAAAAAAAATCCCTTTTTTATTTGAGGAATAGTTTAAATGAATATTGTATCATAATTTGCAATTTTCATGTTATGTCAATAAATTATATAATTTGTGACAAGTACTTCTAGTTACAGTATTAAAAGAAATATATTCATTGATCTGCATTCTGCTGTTATTGGTGACAATGATCACAGCTGCAGATTATGCAAGGAGCACAGTGCAGAGAAAAACCCTTAGAGAAAAATGTAAGCCTTGTTATGATAAAGAGAGCTTGAACTATTTCTATGATAGCAAATAAGTGACAAAAAAACAGATAATAAAAGTGTTATTTCACTTTTTTCAAGAAGTGTTTGACAGCAAGTTGTGTGTTTTTTCAACACCTGCTCACCATACTTTGTGAGCACTCAAGCAACGAATCCAACCACATTTCCAGCAGAGAAGAGAGAAGATGGCTTTTAAGTTATCAAACTTAAGGTCAAGTGCTTCAACAATATGAGTGGGGTTATTAGGGGGTGTTTTGCTTTTAACAAAGTGAAAAAGGAAGGAAGGGCTGAATCATTCATCTGCTATGAATTGTTATAAAAAGATAAATGACAGGTTTTACTTTCCCTGAACTTGTGTTCACAAGGAACTTGAACCTGTAACTCTAACTTTTAAAATGTCTCCTTTATACTTTTTTTCCCAGCCAAACGCAATACTATTTATTTAACATTTAAATTATATCTTGTTATTTTCAGAAAACCATGTTTCCTTCTGAATTTCTTCTCCATTTCAATGATTGTCCTAGAGTTTCAAAAAGGTGACCTCCTTTAATAACTGTACACTTTGGTACATGTAAAAATACTCAACATAACTAAGATGTTTTGTTCAATTCCCTGGGTACATTATTGTGTTTCTGCTTTGGGATAGTAGAAATATAATATGTAGTGAACTAACTGGAGGTAGTGTATTTATTGAAAAAAATCCTGTGTAAAATATATGCATTTTCTGTCTGCAGTCAAATAAGGGGAATGGTATTTCCTATGAGTGTATTGGATTTCTTCAAAGGGTAATGCTTGTGTTTAAACCTTACCACAAAACCACAGAATCCACACCTTCTTACTTACATATAAAAACACTTCAGTTATAACAAGTTCTGACTGAATATATACTTAGGTTTAAAAACAAAAACCTGTAAGACTGTAATTCTTATTAGATACCAGATGCTTTTATTTTCTTTGGAGACCAAAGTTTTCTTTTGTTCTTGTAATAGGATCATCTTTAAAAGGATCTTTTTTCCTTTAGGAAAAAATCAAACCCCTCAAATTTACAGTGATTTGTCCCAGAAATCATTGAGTTTCTTCTTATTATAGTATTTCTTTAAAATACTTACACATTGTTTCTTATAAAGAAATGAACTCTCCAGTTTTAAGTTTTATTTTATTCTCATTTGAAGGAAATTGTTTTCTGTTATAAGTAAATGCCTATTTAAATGAGTTTAATGTCTCTCACAAGCCTGACTGATCAGCAAATGAAGTCAAAGGATCAACTTGCTCTTTTGTTCCTTCTAGTTATTTTTCTGCTGTCTCAGTTCACCAACCTAGTTCACGAAGCAGCTGCATAAATTCATGTAGAGAGACACTGTGATAGAAACAAAAGACTTACAGAAAGGAGAGCAGGACCTGCCTCAGAAAATGCTGAGATTTATCTTATCAGCTCTGGCTGAGATTCACAACAATTCAGATCAGTCAAAAAATAAGGCTGATGAACTCTTGTGCTGCTTGTGCTGATGCTGGGATGATGTGCCAAAATTAAGAGTTATTTCAGGGAGCTGATGTGGCTGAAAACCCTCCCTACCAAAAGCTTGCTACGCAAGCATGCAGTTGAGAGAGCAGGCAATAGCCTGCTAAATAGCAGGTCTTTGCAAAATTCCACAAATAGCAAGGAGATAAACCTGAACCCCACTAGTTTCTTTCAAAGAACAGATGGCCTAGAATTTAAGTAAGTTGACACATATATTTTGCATTTGGACATGAACATGGCAAGGAAACCAGTAGCTCCTTATATCAACATCAGAACTTTCATTGACTTTAAGAAGGATATTTTCACTTCAAATTATTTATTCTTCCACAAGTGGGTATATATATATATACATATTTATGATTTTATAATATATTTATTAAATGGAAAAATACTGAAGTTAAAGGAGATTGAAATAAAATAGTTGTCTAATACCCATTGGCATGCCTGTCAGTAGATGGGGTGTGTAATTTTTGTTACCTATGAATGGGATTTCAAACACAGGAGAAGTCAGTTTCCTTTAATCATGTTGTTCTTGCAGCCCACAGAGGCGGCTTCCCTCAGGCACACAGGTGGGTGCAGGTGATTTTAACTGAGAAAGTTTCAGCACTAAGAGCTGAGTGCAGCTGTGAAATACAGAGAGATATATGTTATACGTGCAGTAAATGTGTTTGTATAAATTTCTCTTTAACAGGAAAAAATCATGGGCAACAGAGAACTGACTATAAATATATTTTAAAAAAACATACTCTGTCTTGCTTATATGTTCCTTCTATTTTCCACTTCCAAAAGATCACCATTCTGTTTCTTCAGAGAATTATTTACACCTACCTATATTCTTATTCCCATCTTAAGTTTTAATGTCATAAAAACATTTCTTGCTTAGCGGGTTTCTTAAATATCCTCCACTGACTAATTGTCAATAGGGGCGAACAGAATGGCAACAAAACTCCTTCATGACTCTATTAACTTTTAATGAAGACAGTTTATTGATGGCGCAGCTGATTATAGGTGGGAAAGCAGAACTCCAATGCTTTGTTCATTAGTATTTCCCCACAGTTTTGTCTGCAAAGACAAGAAATAAGAGTCTAAAGTGAATCTGTAGATAAATGTAATAATTTGTTTTCAGTTATCTTACAGTTTGACTTTTGATAATACATAATTTATGTCTAAAATCCTGATGAGTTTTTCTCCAATTTGATGATTTGGAAGACACTTGCACATGAAGGAAACAGCCTATATGGTGCAAGTGGTGCTGCAAAACCTCTCCTATGACTGAGATAGGACAATACCCTTAAAAAAAAAATCCACAGAAAAGTAATTTGAAACCTAAAATACATCATAAGTGATTGTACTCACCTATGCTTTGGTTCACATCTTGAAAGATTTGAACTGTGCTCCTTTTTGATGGAAGCAGTCTAGGAGGTTTGCTCCAGTACTTCAGATGTACTTTACCTGTGAGTGAATATTCAGTCCGTGTCAAATTATTCCTACTCCAAAGTAAAACTTCCCCAAAATACATATATGGATGCGAGATCCCCCAAACTAACTTTTATTGTTCTATAAATCCACTCAGACTATGCTGCTTGCAAAGGCAGAATACACACTGTGCAGTAACAATACATTGGAGAATACTGAGATATCAATTTGCTCATGGCCTAGATTTATGCCCAGAAAAAAAGTACATTGATTCATGGTCTAGCTAGGCTACCTCTGCTGCAATTGTAATTTAAATTAAATTTAAATTGTAATTTAAATTAAATAAGACTTACACTGTATGTTGCAGTTTGGGTAAATTTGGTCTGAATTTATTCAAATGTGCAAAATGGGAATTTCCAGGCCACAGAAATACTGAGTTTTAGAAAAAGTTCAGATGACATAACAGAAAGAAATTTTATTTTGTGGACCAATTCTGAAGACTTTCACTCACTCTGTAAGTTTGTCAGTCTGAGAAAAATAGTTTCTCATATAGGAAACGGAATGAAACATAATAGAGCGCGTTTCATGTGAATTCCTTTTTTACTTATTGTAATTCTTATCTGGACTTATCCATACTTGAGAGATTGTCTCTACTTGCTTTTACTTTTTCACTTTAGTAGATGGAAATGGAGGCACAGTAATGTTGACACATACAGTTATTCAGAAATCTTTAAAGAGATACTAGAACTGCATCTCTGTTGGAGACTGTGCCTCCTTGTTCCCATAAACTGGATATATGCACTAAGAGACCTCCAAGCATCCAAGGAGAAAGAAAATACCTTGAAGAAAAGAAAACGGGTACACTGAAAATAGGCTCTGCCTCAGACAGATTTATTGGATGGGATTACATTCACAACAAGCAGAACAAATAGGTTAATTTATTTTTATCCGCGAGTCAGCTAACTGCATGTGAAGTAGGTAATCTAAGTTGAAAGAGAAAAAAAAAAGGTGTTAATTAGATTTTTAAAGGCTATCTCACCCCAGCTGAACTTCTCAACAGAGTTTGTTAAACTTTGAATGAGCAATACATGTGCTTTGTTTACAAACAATTAGACTGCTGGATATGCAGATAGTGAGATTAAATGTACTGTATTAATGATCATATCAATTGGTCACTCATAGTTATTTACATTTCTACATTTTGCCCAATATATGTAACCATAAAATTAACTCAGAATTCAAGAGATTCAAATAACTGGGAGCTGACATGGGAAAACGAGTCTAAGAAATGAGCTCAAACATTTCTTAGTTTTTGTCAGCAATTATTAAATATGAGATTTCAAGAAATACAGTATCAAAATGTTTTGAAGGACAAATTGATTAGTGTATCTTTTTATTTTGTCTCTGAAGTCCTTTTTACTTTCTGTGTGATGCAAAAGGCAATTTAATACTTTTTGAATAACTAATTTTAAAATTAAGCAGCCAACTTCACTTTTATATCTCTCCTAAGAAGGTGACATCATGGTGTTCTTGCAAATCAGCACTACAATTTACTAGTTTAAGGGTTTAAGTTGTGATGCTGCAGCAGAAACATATGGCTATTCTTAGAAGGGACTTTTGCATGTGACTAAGAGGCACACACATGGTCAGAAAGAGTGAGTGTCTGAGTGCAGTAGGAAATGAGAACATGTGTGAGAGTTTGTGCAAGAAAGCTTAATTTTGCTACATGAGTAAAGTGAGGAGAATTGCATCCGTCCTTTAGTTTTGTGGTGAATAGACTCAAGGTCCCTGGTGTCAGGTTTAGACCTACTTCTTTCCTTCTTCTACCTCTCTCAGTCTTGCAATGTTCAGACTCTAAAAGTACACAAATCTCTTAAACTGATTGTCGTGTAATCATTTTAGATCTAAATGTGTTGCCAAATTTTAGATTTAAATGTTCAAGACAGTAGGGCAGAGAATGAAAGATTTCTGCTAATCCTGGGCTGAGTAGGGGAGGGGTAGATGAATTCTTCTGGCTACACAGGCAGAAGAAATAAATTCCACAGAGAATGGAACTAAAGAAATCTGAAATTATTTAGGAAACATGAGTTTCAATTGTACTATCCTGTTCTTAAAATAGAAGTTATGTATACATTCATAAATCCACCCTTCTGTTGTTACTGTTGGATTGCTGTTATATGGCACTGTAATGAATTGTTTTGGTTTTTTCTTTACCTTGACTATTTTTGCCTTCTGGGGTGCTGATGTTCATCATATTGTTTTATAATGAAAATAAAAAACAAACATAATATTGCTTGTTTCTGAGAGAAAAGGTATGTTTTCTGCACCACAGTGCTGACCAAAGAATGGGCCTGAAGCATCTAGACTTTAACTTGGACTTTGTTGCAGAGTGCTCTGCTAGGAAGAAGTTGCAGGACCAAAGGTTGTGCTTGCTCATTGCCATATAAAAATATTACCAACTCTGTTAAAACACCTTTGAAAACTGATGGAGTGAGTTTTTTGCGGATTTGTATGTCATACTTGGTCAGCACTAAGACTGCAAGAGAACATTTTTCCGTGATGTAGATGTTTGTGCTAGGCAGTTTGTGGGATATCTAAATGTAAGCTGGTTGGTACTACAGCTTTTCAGCCTTGCTGGCACTAACAGGATGTCTCCTCCTTAGTGTTCCTTTCTGTCACAGTACAGATCTCTGCAGGCATCCACATTGTGCAGTTTGGCTGCAGTGGGCCAGAAGTATTTAAATTGCAAGTGTGCGCACATGTACTTGGAAGCAGCAGGGAAGCAGAAAGCTTATTTAGTCAGGCATGAGCTAAGTAGCAATGGCTAGAGGTGAAGTCAAAAGAACTTACAGTAAGAAGATGTACCAAATTTTACCAAATTTAAGTGAGATTTGGTACCTTGCTTGGCATTTCAGCACTTGGCTATACAGGGCCAAGATTATAGTCATACTCTCCTCACTTTAATTCTACTGAATTCTTTGTTTCTTATCATCAGAAGTGGTCCTAAGGGTAATGAATAGATTACTTGATTTTCATTTTGACACTATCTTACAGAGAAAATGTAGAATTCATGCTATTGTGCTGTGGCACAGATGTCCTTTGTTTTCAGTAAGTAACAAACTAACCAACCTTTAGTTTTCTAAAAGGTTGAAACTTCTGTTCTGAATAAGAAAATACAAAGCTAGTGCCTTTCAGAATTTCTGAGCTACCCTTAAAAACATCAGGGGTGTACAGTTTTCTCAGTTTTGGACCACTTGGTTGAAGAGTGCATTGAACAAAGTTAATTAGGGATGAAGGCAGTATTGTCTGGTTATGGAGGGTTCTGGAAAGATGTTGTGGTCGAGGATGATTACATTAATGGATTTTTCTGATTCTGGAGTCTGTGTGCCTCTTTCTTGCCTGTAGAGTAGTAAAACTGAACTTGGGTTTTTCATGTATTTATTACTATTGCCACAAAAGATATAGAAACAATAATTGTTAGGCAATAATACTATTGCAAAAAAACCTCTAAAAACTGTGAAATTCAAACTATCAGGATGGAAATTTTTAGACATTTGACTACAGTGCAAAAACAAAAGATCATCCCTGTATTTAAATGGCTGATGGAAACTGGAAGCCATATATGTCTGCTGCTGTATTTTCTATGCACTCCATTAACTTTCCATGAAGATATTTGGAATTGTTTTCTTCTAATGAAAAAGTGAAAAAAAAAGGATTCCCCAAATATCTAGAAATATTGTCTCAGCTTTTAGAAAGATGTCATTTTCAGTGACTAGATGTTTTTAGTTGAACATTTTAAATTTCTTAATAAAATTCTTTCTTTAGCAACGTTAGCATTTGCATTTCATTTGCATTCACTTGCCACTTTTTCACCTTTTGCTTTAGTAACAGAGTTGATTTGGTTTCTTTCAAATTTGTCTATCAAGAAACTCAATTGAGTAGTAGAAGCTTTATACTCAAGTAATTCATAAACTAGATACTCCATTTAAAATGGATGTGAAGAACATAATTTGTTGTGCTGATAATGGATATCAAGATTCCCTAAAAATGCAGTGAGAATATCACAGGAGTAAACAGAACATTTTAATCCTTCACTTTTCAGTTGAATACCTACATGAGTGTTGACTAATTTAAACTACAGTGTTTCCTTCACCTCTAAAAAAAGGAAGGTGAAACAATCATAAGATTAATTTAGCTGGTTGTCCATTTGGGAGCTGATGTGCTGAAAAAGTCATGCACTTTGTGTACCTGAAGTGGATTTTACTATCTGTCAAATACTTGCTGTCATGTGACGCTTACTTATCTGTGAATAAAAAATTTGTTACAGCAAATTTATTTCAGAACATAAATCTTTAAACTACAGCACATATTGCTCAGGATGTGTCAGGGCTGAAACCATTCTAATCATAAAGGCCAAGGTACTTCTTATCTGTATTTGCTAAACATTTTTAAGCTGGATGCTAAAAAATAGCTTTGGGGAGATGGATTGTGTGTGTTTTTCAAAACAGAAAAAATAAACAAGAGTACATTGTATGTATATTACACAGAAATCCATCCCTTTTTCTTGCCTTTTTTCATTACTATCAGAACCTGAGACTCAATGCAGTCATTCCGTTTTACAATTACTGACAATTTCTCAGAGAAATCAACACTTGGAAGCATCTTTTTTCTTCCTCTTCTCTATTTACAAACAGATTGAATTTTTAAAAGCAATATAAAAGTTTTTGTTGTTGTTGCTTTTTGTTTTTGTTTGTTTCTTAAGGAAGCAATTTAAAATTGCTTTTGCTAAAATTATTTTTCTACAGCAATGGAAAGACTATTATATAAACATTGCCTACAGGAAAGACCAACAACAGAGAATGTAAAATAATTCTTTGAGATGTGCCATCATTGGAATGGTAGTATATGGAAATGCTTAAGAAATTTGAACTATGAAGAATTTACTGAAAATCAGATGTGGCATACTGTATCTTAAAAATCCATAAACAACAGCAACTTCCTTCAGCACACCTTCTTGTGAGTTTGTGTGTTTTTTAATAAATAGATTACTCTAGAGAAAATAGCTTTCAAATATTAAAGTTCACACAGATGTAACTGAAGGCAATATAAATCTACCTGTGCTCCTGTTAGACCCTTATCCCTAAATCATCTTTATTTTACAATGAGAAAATTAAACTAACAGTCTAAATCAAAAATATTGTATTTGTCAGTAATTTAACAGTGACTAATATTTAATTCTTTTAGAGGTAGACCAGAAGGTTATTTTGGGAAACAGAGAGAAAAATTGACTTTTTTTAAAAATAGTCCATCTATGAAGACTAACCTGAAAAGGCATAATGGAAAAAGTGAATGTTGCAATTAAGTTTATTGAGGTGGAAATGGCATTTCCTGTAGTTCAAAACCAGAGGTAACGATTCCTCTACTCAGATTACCAAGGACAAAATAAAAGTTTCTTTTAGTTTAGTCATCAGAGAAATGGAGTACTGTGTTACACCACAGTGCTGATCTGACCCAAAGAGGACTTAATGCAAAAAGTCGTACAAAACTACTCTTATAAAGAGCAGAGAAGCTACTTCAGCACTGCTTTGAACCTTCTGTCAAATTGTCCCTCTATCATCTGATTCAGTCTGCTAATGCAAATAGGGGAAGCAAGTGCCCAGCTCCTGGACTTCTGCAACCTTGTCCTCTTACTGGAACCACCTTATGGATGATCTACAGGTAGCTCCATTGTCTGGATCTGCTGTGGGCGCTGTGTGGGTGGTTGTTGGAAAACAACTATCTGAGAGACAAATACCAATCAGTAGCAGGATTCAGTTCTGTCCAGAAGTCACATTTGAGATTTGAGGGCTGAGTTATAAGGCAGCACAGCTGTCATTGTGAACAGAGCAGCACCACAGGGCTGCAAAGGAATGACAAATCCCACCTTCTCTGGATGTTCATACCCTCACCCTGGGTGCTACAGCTAAAATGCCTGGGACTGTCCTAGAGAAGGGTGCTGTTTCAGCTGCAACCTTTCAGTACTCTCACGTTTTACTGACAAGGGACTATAACAAACTCGTGGTGTGCAGAGGATGGGGTTTTGGCATTTTTACTGCCGTATTGTATTACACATTAGGACTCTGACAAAGTGAAATTTTTTTTGCATGCATGAGCAAAACTTACCTTCTTAGACATGATAATAGTTTCTGAACATTACAAAAAAGCAAAGAATGGAAACCCTCTTTTTTATTTACTTTTATTCTCCAGTTCTGTATTTATACCTCAAAAGCACACTGCTGATTTATCATTAAGTTGGAGATTCAAATTAACAAGACACTCACTGTTTTAGACTGAATGCTGTGTTGAAGCAGAAATAAATGTTGTGTTATAGCCAATTTCAGGCACACCATGAGAGCACGGTGGGGTTACTGCAGGGTGTTGGGATGAGACTTTTCTTTCTGAGTTGCCTGCCTCATAACTGAGACTCAGTGTGGAATTATCTTGTGACTGAGAGGCTGTGTAGGTGGGCAGTCCTTCAGTGAGTCTTCTGGGCCTGGTTTTATCAAAACTCTGGCAACACCCAAAATGTTCACTCAAAATGTTCCTTTTCTCATTGTCAGCTTTACTACTTCTGTCACACATAATTTATTGCCAGATTAAATTTAGCATTCTTTCAGCTGCCGGCCTGCAGATTTTCTATGTATTATTCAAAATACTGTCTAGTTATTTCACCTTTTTTTTTTCCCAAATGTTTCAATATTGTTCTTTAATAATTTACCAAAGAAAGCCCAAATAATAAGAAACCATATGAACCTGTAGGGAAAAAAAAAAGGGTAATTTACAAACTCAGAATCACCACCATTCAGAATATAATTACTGTGCAAGTGAGTCTTTAAACCACAGCATGTGTCCAAAGACCTTTGTTCTAGTGAAATATGCTTTCTTCAAAAAATCCTGTTTCAAGTATATATAGTCCAATAATTCCAAACTTTTCTAAAACTAAAGTCTCTCTCTCTTTCCTTCATGGCATATGTAGAAGCAGAGTCCTAACAGTTCTTCAAACAAGATTTTCATGGTGACACATACTGTATTAATGTGAGCTCAGGTTTTTGCTGTTTGCTGTTCCTCTTGTACTGTTGAATGCTGGAAGCAGAAAACAACATGTAGCAAAAAAGAAAGGAGACAGTATGATTGCAATTTTATAGATCCATCTATGTGAGATTCTTATTTGATACTGATTCTTATTTGATGCTGTATCCTTTTTTCCCCTCACATTAATAGGTATTGAGTTCCTCACCCAGTCTAGAGAGTTTGACTTATCTGGCCCCCATTTTAAGTGTGATATAAGCAAAATACATTATTTTAATTTCTGATGATTCTATTGAAAGGGTTATCCCGTTTCGCTCCTTCATTGTGTGCATGCCTTCAGAGTCTTCTGTGAGGCCAGGGAATGGCAGACCTGATTTTCATCAGCTGCAAGAAGGCAGTTATGCAGATGATTAATGGCTCCCTGCTGCAGGAGTACGATTCACTGGTGGATGCACTCCACTAACTAACTTCAGATTTCTCTGGCAGCAAGATCTATAGCAAGTTCGCATTTGTATTCAGTATGCAACTCTCACTTTATATTCAATCTAAAAGTGAAAGGTGACTTGGTCCTAGCCTTGGTGAAACTTTTTGGTTTTATTATATGTTCAGAGAAATTAGAAGAATTTCCTTGCTAAGGGTAAAGCTGAGGTTCTATGTTCCCATAATTAGCTATTACTCTATTTATTTTTTACTATATTTATTTTTTACCACTTTGAATAGAATTTTTTCATTTTTGTTCTCTAAATTCTTTGCTATTTCTGTCTCATCTCTTTTTCAATTTGCCATTTAAGCTGAGATAAATGCATGCAGACTATCACTTGAGACTCTAACGATTATTTAAGAGTTCTAGCTAGTTCTTATACTATACCTACTGAATTTCTACATTACTGAGAAGGAATTGAGGAAGACAAAATTTTCTCTTCAGTCAAAAAGCTGAAAACATAATAAAAGGAATAAAGAATAAGAACTGCTTTGTCAAAACCCCAACAATATTAAGTCTGTCAGATTGAAACAACTACTCTTCACCAGCACATTTCCTCCCTCTCTTTTTTTCTCAGTTTAAGAAATTTTTGAGTAATTATTTTATTAAAAAAATTGAAGATAAATTTCCCTTTTAAAGGATGTTGAAATAAAAGTTGCACACCTTCTGCAAAGAAAATTTTATGGTTAAAATATTTTGACTGGGTTTCCTTCTGTAAGGTGGTTAAAACCTCAAATATGCCTACCTGTCTGCCTCCTTTGCAGTTTTATTATTCTTGTCCTAAAAGTGTAATAGTTAAGTAGTCAAAATGGTTTAAAATTTTTAAAAGTAATTCTAACAATTAAACAGAAAAATTACATAATAAATATTTTTAAGGAACATGTAAATTTCAGAAAAGTTATTAAGACAACATTTTTTCCTAGCTCCAGGGTGGAAAGGACAGTTCATACCGTCACTGAAAAGAGAATATGAGCCGAGTATGAGAACAGAATTGGTGGTCTTGTTATTCACCGATGGTGATCTTGGTATTCTATCTATTTGCAAGGGGAGAGTTAATTTTCTTTACAGTAGCTAGTATGGGGATACGTTTTGAGTTTGTGCTGAAAACAGTGTAGATAACAGGGGTGTTCTCATTACTGTTGAGCAGTGCTTACAGAGAGTCAAGGCCTTTTCTGCTTCTTATACCTCCCTGCCAGCAAGGAGCCTGGGGGTGCACAAGAAACTGGGAGGAGACACAGCTGGAACAGCTGATCCCAATTGAACCAATAACCATATGGCAACGTGCTCAGCGTATAGAACTGGAGGAAGATGAACAAAGGGACGGGATGCTCAGAGTGATGGCGTTTTCTTCCCAAGTCACTGTTACTTGTGATGGAGCCCTGTTTTCCTGGGGATGGTTGCACATCTGCCTCCTGATAAGAAGTGGTGAATGAATTTCATGTTTTGATTTGCTTGTGCATGCAGCTTTTGCTGTATCTTTGATTTGCTTATGTGTGCAGCTTTTGCTGTATCTATTAAAATGTCTTTGTTTCAACTCAAGAGTTTTCTCTCTTTTACCCTTCTAATTCTCTCCCCCATCACACCATGGGAGAGGGAGTGAGGGGACATCTGATGCTTAATTGCTTGCTGGGGTTGAACCACAACATCACCTAAATTGTGCAAGACACAAGTTTTAATCCCACAGCAACAGTTTTAGACAACATGACTTTATCACAGATTTTCTACAGCCTCTGAGCTCAGGTTGGGTTCATGGTCCTTTACCGCATAAGCCTTTCTTTGCATCTAAAAAGGCCCTGAGCTAATTTAACAAAAAAGAATGATAGAAAGCACTGTGTATTGGGAAAACAGTTTTTTATCAGACCTGATCTCAAACTTCTTTACTTACATGAGATTTATCTTTGTAGTGTTTCAACAGTGTCCAAAGAACCGGAGAGAGGTTTTGTTATTATCTTTTTATTTAGGAACTATAAAATAGTGAAGAAGACAACAGTCTATTTCCTTAGGGAAGAATCAAATATGACATTGGAAGAACACTTTCAGAAGAGAAAGAGATGGACTTTATATTTTAGTCAGAGGTCATATACAGTAAGTGTGAAAGGATGACATATAATAGAACATATAATCTTAATATTTATAAGCATGAAGAACACTCTTTTGAGGATGTAGTGTTTCAGGCAGGTGACGCATTGAGAAAATGGAGGCTGGTGAGGATGCAGTCCTTACACACAAGTGCCAACAGTTTCAGCAGAGATTACAGGCTGAAAGTCACACTGATGAGGTTTGTGGGGCAAGACCGTGTTCAGAGGCACAAACAAATATGCTTACTGACACTTGGCATGGAATATGTGATTTGCTTTCTTTTCATATCTTAGCAGAAATTATTCTGGTTTTTACTAACTTGAAATCTGAGTATTTTGTGACAGCAAGTTGCTTTGGGCCTACTGGTTTGGGTTTGTTTCAATTCATAATTTTTTTCTCTTTCTGAGTGCTGAATAAAAGAGACAGCAACAATTGAAAATGTAAGGCTCTAAACAATAGAGATTTTAATATTTAACTCACATTCTGATGAGTTTGAATGTTTCTGACATGCTCAATATGTGCTGAATCTAGTGACAGAAAATATCTTTACAATTTAATTTTGTTTTATTGAGACCAAATATTTAAATTTTTATACTAAAAATGCAGTTGGAATGAGATTAAAACAGCAGGAAAAACAACAAGACTTTGCATTGTTAATTAAATGCAATGAATATGTGTATAGCTGCACACCCATACACTGTGATCTAGAAATTTTGCCGAAATGTTTCCCTCATGGTATTTGCAGGATTTTCCTCCTCAAAGAAACATCCACTGGATATGGTGCTTTGGAAGTGAATTTGAAATTTTTCTAACATTTATGCAGAATTCAAAAGCAACCAGAGGGCCTTGGGATTTCCTTATTTGAGATACCTTTTTCATGAAAATTAAAAATGGCTGTTTGGCCTAGGGCTTTCAAGAGTTCTTTTAAAAAGGCGTAAAAGTTAAAGAGAAATTCTTTTCAAAGGAAGGCATTCATGCTTAGTGCTAAACAGATACTCAGCATGCCAGATTTAATGCAAACACTAGTAAGAATGCCAAAAAAGCAGAAACTGCACTGTATAAATGTCTCTACATAAAATTAAGAAAGAAATAGTATTATAAGAAGGTAAATGTTAATTTTATACCTTGTGCTATATGTAAGAGGGAGAGGAGGGGGTGAATCAGTATCATTGTTTTCACAGGTGTGTGCCATCACTGGACAAGGACCAAAGTATTGAATAGTTACAGCAAAAGTTATTCAGACTTCTGGGATCATTTCTGGTTAACACAGGAGAGATGATGGTGATTGGCATGCCTGGAGAGAGGTGGTCTCAGGTATCATTCTGAACTGCAAGCAATGACTAAACTCTTCTTTGTCATCTTTAGCATTAACATCTGTCCCTAAATGGGAACAAGATGACCTTTATGTAGAAGTGCTTTCCCACTAATGCAGCTGCAAGCTTTGCTATGCTCCCTTTGCAGCTCATCCTTTTTTTATCTTGTGCTTATGCAAGCAATGCTTAACACCTCTAATGTCTAGGATTAAACCCTAAAGCTGGCAGATTATATTTGCAAAACATCACTTCTGCAAAGCAGGGTATTTGGTATGTGGCAAGCTTTTCCTACTGTCTCTACTTAATTCATGTATATCTGCATAGGAACTTTCATATTAATGTGTCCATAGGGGTTATCTTCAGGTATATGAGCAACTAACCCATCCTCTCTTCTGTAGTTCACAACACAACCACTTAGTTGTGAGTGACAGCTGGAGTGAGAATTACAGTGTGCATGCCCTACACTTCACGTAAAGCAGAAGAAAGCAAAAAGTAGCAAGGGATGCAGGGGAAATTTTTGACATGTTTGCTTGGCAATAGTGTCAAAGGTTGAATATCATTTTTGACCTCTCTACAGTACTCCTCATATATATATATATACATCCTGAACTTGAAGTTCATAGAAAACTTTATTTCAGTAACTGTATCTTTATTTAGAAAATTTAATGTGATCTTTTGTTTGAGAAACAGGACTCCAATCAGGTATATTGTGTGGGCTGTGTTTTATCTACTGCAGGTAATTTCTAATTAATGTATTAGCTTGAGAAAGAATAAAACCAGAAAACAACAAAACCCCCTTAGGCCTGAAAATTGTACAGCTTTACTTACAGTGTGAATAACAACAAAGTCTTGAATTCTGTCCAAACACTGATGAAGCATCCTTGTGGACTCAGGCCACAGAACACAGGGTGTTTATTACCTAATATTTTTTCTATGACATAGCAGTGATTTTTAAACAGAAAATTAAAAAAATAGGAAGATCCTAAGTAACTAGGATCTAATTTTTTCAAATTCCACATCTGTCAGCCTCCCACTATTTTGCAGTCCTGAAGTTAAATAGATGTTAAAGAAGTTCCCATTAAAGAAGTTCATTACATGGTCCCACAACCACCACTAAAGAATATACAACTTATGGGACAACTGACAGTCACTGCAGTTGTATTATCACTGAATGTTCTTGATGTTATTTGATAAGCAAATAAACTTATATGGGAGAAGACAGAGGAAAAATGGTTAGATGCAAAGAAGACTGAAGTCCTGAAAGAGAAATAGATTTTGATTTAATGTTTTTTAGCTTTTTTTTTAAAAAAAACCAGATGGCATTATATCCCTGAAAAACCTCCTAAAGTAAAGAGAAATGATAGAATTAAAAGTCTACCTCCTAGACAGTGCAGTTTCTGTTCATATCTCAGAAAGACTGATTTCTTAGCTACAGTTAGTATCTAAAGAAAATCTTCCACAAATGGAATTAGCAGTGCAGCTCCCAACAGAGTAAACTATGTAGTTGCTTCACAGTTGCTCCCAGCAGTTTTTTGTCGTCTTTAAAAAGTTGCCTGATGGAGATTAACACTAGAAATACAATTAAAAGCCCAGCAGTAAAAGTTACAGTATCTCAATACAAAATTTAAAAAAATAGCTTCTGGAGCAAGACTAAAGTGCACATACTCTTGTTCACTTTTCTTAAAGCATTGTGGCTTTCCCCTCCTCTCAAATAGCAAAGCCAGTGTAGCATTTCTGCTTGTAGTTGATTAAACTGACCAGGCAGCAATTATTTTCCTAACTGCAGCTTGTATTAAACTCAAATTTGGATTAGGACCATTTAATTAATGAGAAATTTAAATTTAGCACAATATATAATTATGCTTTTAGTAGGACAGACATAATTATATGTTGTGTATATATACATGTCATTTCATATTTTATATATGTTATACATATAGCATGTGTAACATATTAAATGTATTATAAGTTATAATAAAACATATGTTTTATATTATGTTACTGCATTAACCACATTGCCTCACCACAGGGTCTATTTGCAGGAAGAAAATATTGTGTTCTGTTAGCCTCAAAAAATCATCTTTATGGAAAACACTGCTATTATTAATGTAATATCCTTGAATATCTGCAGATGATTGATACAGTTATCCAGTTCCAGGGTCAGGACTAGAATGTCTGAAAGTAACTTCCTTATCTCTTGTGTTTCTCAGTCCCTACATTTCTAGCTATAGCCTAAGCGAACTGGATGTGATTCATAAAATGAGTTTCAGCTGAAAATCCTGGCCAGTAAATTCCTGGGAAAAATCTAACACCTCTGAATAGGATACTGTCCCTACAAAAATGGTAGGAGCTGGGAGTGTATGCTGCTGGCTAGTGGTTGCCTTGTGCTATTCATAGAATTTCTAAGTAGCTGGAGAATTCAGTCAGAAAATCATCTTGGAGGATTTCAATTTCACTGCCTAATTTCCACTCTGTTTGCAAGACTGAGTAAAAACAGAGTACTGACTGAGGTTCAGATCTTGTAAAAGCACCAAGAGTGTGTTTATTTGACTTTCAATTCTTATATGTATACATCCCCATTATTGTCATATGCAAAATTCATTTTACAGCCCATATTTCTTCTCTTTTCCTGGACAACTTGCTGCTCCCATCTTCTTTCTTCAAATCTGCCCATGTTATCTCTGTCCAAATACTCATGACTCTGTCCTTATTTTACTTTGAATAATTCCCTGGAAAGTTGCAGGGTTCAATTTGACAAGAAAGAAATTAAGTCTATTCTTTAAAACTAGCAATCATAGATATTTGGATGCTCTGTGGTGAAATAATCTGTATCTCTACATAATTTTAAATACAGAAAACTCCTTAAAGATGTGTGGATAAGCTTGATCAATGTAAACTGTATCAGAAAAAAACCAAACCCTACCTAAAGCAGTCATTATGATGCTGAACTTACCCCCAATTCTTGAAAGGGAAGGTTTTCCTTTGTATGTATAACATGAATGTCTGGTCTTTTTTTTCCCTCTTCTGTATAAAAAAAAATTCTAGAAAGACTATTTTAAAGATGAATTGAGTTCCACATGCATTTACTTGCTGATTTATATCTGACATGCTTCCTGAAGCTAATACGCAGCAGGTATCTTGTTTGCATTTGAGAAAATGACACAGTGTAAGAACTTATGTAAAACCTGTGTCAACAGCAATTATTTATAACTAGGTTAGGCTATTAAAGATGTCTAAAGAGACTTTTATGTAGGTTTTCAGCTAAGTTATCTTCAAAAAGTCTTAATTATCTGATTCACATTCATACAAAATCCACAAAATTATTAATTTATAAAAATAATCTAATTTCTTTATTTAAAATATTGACATTTGAATTAAAATCCTGTTACCAATTCTGATTAGTTCAATTAGTTCTGATTAGTTGCAACTACTTCTAAATAATTTGTATATCATATGCAGAAGAAAAAACTGTAAGTACTTCAGGATGTCTACTTTATTGTGTATGGGCTTTTTAGACTAATTTTTTCTCTTATTACATTTCCTTTGCTAAGTTGTCTCCAGTTCAGAACTGATCTCTCGTGTATTTCCACTCTGTTAGATTGCTCTCTTTTCACCTCTCTGATAGACATTTCTCCTCATGAAGCCTTTGCTTACCAGTTTCTCTCTTTATTTAGCTTAAAACTCAGTCTCTGCAGATTGTTTGTGGCCCAGTATGTCATTATATGAACATGATATACTACTCTGTAAATGTTTGTGCTGTATCAATCAACATGCTATCCTGAGTGTTGTTTAATAGTCTCTTTTTATTTTTCATTATTGTTCCCAGTACTTAAGTCTTTTATTAACTAATTTGGTTGCACTTTCACTTCTTTCTTTAATTATACTCACAAGAAAAAAGGCATACCAAAAAAAACCCCAAAATGTGAAGAGAAGAAAGCAAAAATAAAACTTCAGTGTTTTTTCCCTCACTTAAAATCTCTATGATATTTAAAAACATCATCAAGAGATTAATTCTGGAATACTAAACTTCTTGCAATATTTTAGCTAGAAAGACTACCAAAGCTGTCTTCTAAAAAAATAAAGTCATTAAGGAAACTCACTGGTTATTATGTCATATTCATATCTCATTTTACTTAATTCTGGAGGTAGAAGGACACAGATGTCTCAATCAGCTATGTTTGAATTTCTTTATAAAAAAAAGTTCTAAACAGCAGATGGGTGAGACACACTGTTTTTGAAATACAGTGAGAAAGAAGTGATGTGTTTCTGGCTTAGTCTGACAGCTGCATTGTGATTTAGTCTGATCCTGCATTCTGACCTCAAGCAAAATCCTGTGGATGCCAATGGGAGTCTTATTTCTCTAGGAACTGCAATATCTGAATCTTCACGATATGGTAAAATTCTGTGGTATTCTGAATCCATCAATATTCGTACTTAAGATTTGTACATTTCAGGGCAGCTCCGTGCCTATATTTGCTAAAAAACTTTTCAGAAAATTGGTCCTTTTTTTTTTCACTTACACTTTTAAAAGAACAAAAGATTTTATGGTTCTCACCTAAACAAATTTTGGAACCAGAAATTGAAGGGAAGAATGAATAAATAAATAAAATAAATACTCCTCTTCATTGCACAATACTGGAGGACTTGTTGCCTACATCTTTATAATGTCAGTCATGGCAATTTCAGATGACAATGGGAGAAGTCTGCACTGACATTTTTCGTCTTTCTGCATTTTTTTCTGGCCTTCTGTTACTCATTTCAACATAGCTGAACAAATTTTAGGATTCTGGCCTTCCATTTTTATCTTACTCATGGCCTAGCTGTGAAATATGTCCTGACATTAGTAATGGTTCAAATTTATCATTTGTATTATAAAAATGTTGGGTTGTCTCCAGGTGCAAGATTAAGACCATAAAATATTAATTTAAGGAAAACTCTCACTAGGAAAACAAAACAAAGCAACCAAAAAAAGGAAGGATTGACACCTATTTCTGCTTATGCTCAATATATTAAATTTTGTTAATTTTCTTTATCTACTTTACAGTTTATAAAATAGCTGTAATATGATTTCAGTCTACATGCATTACACTGCTTGACAAAAAAGATTCGACCCCTTCCCAAAATCTATATCTTTCTTTGTGTATGGTCAGGTAAGTGATCAGAGTATGCCTGAGATCTACAGTGATCTGCTTAAGAACAAACTTGGATTCCAAATAATTCAAAAAAATTGAAGTCACTGGGATTCTAAACCTTGGTCAGGATCCCTTTTCTTCCTAAGTTCCTTCGTTGCAATATTTTGTCTTAGAGTTTCAGGGTAAATCTATTGACTTTGAGCTTGTTTGTTTGTACTCCTTACACAGGCAATTTACTTGTATATGGCTGAGTTCTTGATTTGACATCATTAATTCTTTTCAACTAATTTCAAAAACAAAGAAAGTAAGTGGATGTTTAGATGTTTCAGTGAAAACTCTTTGGTTTGGCTCTTTTCTATGAGTCCAACTCATCGAAGAAAATCTTGTAGTGTAGGCTGAATTATTGACTAAACTAAAGAAGCCAAAGGGGGGAATGTTGTTTATGTCCTGAGACAGGGAGACAAGGGGCTTATGTAGATTTTGTTACTATTGGCTACTCCATCTTAAAGAAATAATAGAAGCCCCTTAAAATATAAGAAAAGTAAAGGAAAAAGAATTTGGGATTTTTTTTTTTTAATTCATCAGACTAACATTTATCTATCATGTTCGTTATTTCTGTCACAAATAAAAGGAAATAAAAAGAAGGTAGAAATAAATGGGCTACAAAATAAGAAACAACTTTCAAATAAAACAATTGACATCAGGGATAGCAAACAGCAAATGGTGGATTAAAGAGATATACTATAATTACAGTATTATTTGTCAATAATTATTGGAAAATAAAGCACATACAAAGATCCATGAAACATATAAACTGAGGGATGCTCCAAAGGGCATATCTTCTGTTTTTGTTCCTACTACCAATGTACTCGGACACACACAGAGGCATGCAGAGACCCACAGACATATGCACAGACATCAACTTATGCTTTGTTCTTATTTTGAAGATGAAACAGATTAAAAAACCCTAGCAACTAAGGCGCTTATTCAGCTGCTTTAAAACACCCAGAGGCTCTGCTAATGTGGATATTCTGACATGGATATTAACTCACCTTCCAGCCATTTTCCATAAAGAGATTTACTGTGGTTTGCAAATAACAATGCTTCTGTCTTCAGAGTGTGGGGTCTGATAAAGCATATGTATGTATTGATGATTAAAATGCTGTTCTCTTTTAGTTCTTATATTTTTCAATTACTTTTTCAAAGCCACAATTTAAAAGTATGTGATGGTGAACAAAACTTTTGCAAAAGTAACAACCTTTTGCCTCTTTTTACTTACTCAGGAATATTTATTTACATTTATTGCTTTCTAGTAATAAACTCTATGCATCCAGTGAGAGAGAAAACCCTTTAGAAATAAAAATGTATATTACGCACAATGTATATAAGGATGTTAAAGATCATTAGGTAAGGGCAATGCAGTTTCTCATGGATCAAAACTCACAAGCAAATTAATTGAAAAGATCAGTTCTGACATTTAGACAGGTTGTGCACAAAAAAGAAATAATTTTTATCTTAAAAAACTGCCCACACCAAGTCCTCTAAACCCTTGCTTTGTATAATACAGGAATGTTACATTTGTCCATGTGGGTACTAGTGGAGCAGAGCAGCCTGCTTTAGTTTCTGTACGTAGGCACTTTCTTTTCAATGACTAAATATTTATGACCATACGTGGCAGTGCATCCTCCCTTGTTAAGTTTAAGTGCTGTTAAACCTTTAGGCCTAAACTATTGGTCAAGTCCAGGGCTCAGTTTAGCAAGGGGTTTGTCTTTTGTTTTATATTGATTGATTTCAGATTTTAGTTTGCTTTTTCTCTGTTGGTTTTAACCATCTAATAGAGAGAACCTTGCCAACAAACATTGTCATGTTTTTGCTTTTACAAAAACTGCTGATATGTTTGCCAGTGATTCTTTAAGCAGCCTTAAAGCACTCATTCATGACACCGCAGAGGATGAAATATGTGAGAATATACTTTGACTATTTTGGAACACACATAACTCAAGTTTGTTACTTGTGTGCATATAAACAATATGTACAACACTCTTATGGGAAAATGTAAGAAACATATAGTATTAAGTGAAAAAAACCCCACTTGTATAGTTTAGCCAAAGACAAATGCGAAAAATCACGTATTTTCTTCATGACGACCTTGAGGCTGATTATGAGTTTTCCTGGAAAAATCTCTCATCGATATTTGATTATAGGATGCTGATGCAAAATTTAACATGGAAGTGGTTCTTTCTGTGTCTGCAAGGTATTTATTGCTGTAACTACTCTTTTCATTCCATTATGAATAATATATATTTCTTGCAAAAACCACATTTTTTTGTATAAACTTGGTTTTCATCTGTGTTACTAGACATGAAATGGATTTAAAGGAGTGGGCCATAACATTAACTAATATCAGTATACATCTTCTGATCTTGAATACGTAACATTGTATTTGTATTGTATGTATTACATGTATTGTTTTGTATTTATGTTTTATTCTAGCTAAACCCATTCCTCAAAGTAAACAACGTTTTTGCTGAGTTAATTAAAAATGTGTATCAACTATTGCAACAGAACTGGTAATACTCAGTTAACAGTAATAAAAATTATTGCAACTCAAAAGATAAAAATCAAGACAGAGAAATATCTCTTTTTTCACACCCACTAGGCACAGCTGTAATAGCATTTGAAACAGAAGCCTATGTACAGCCTGCTATTTATAGAAGCTCTACATATTTCTGTGCTGAAAAATAAAAAAGAAGCTGCAGCAATGTTGACAGAAACTTACCTTTCCTATATGCATAGTTATTTAAACTACTGAGTTCTGACATGGACTATGGATTTCTCTATCTTCTTTTCTTATTCTTTGATCCACAGCTTTTTTTCCATCAGCATTTAGTTGACACCACTTAGATAAGTCTTACATTCCAGTGGCTTTCAAGAAGGAAAAAAGGAAGTGTTGAGTGAAGGGCTCTGAACTGAAAAATGTTTCTTCTTGGGTAAAGAATAATCAGCTGTATATCTGTCTGTCTACCTGTGTCTCTATGTCTCTGTGGATATATGTATCTATAGACAAACCACTACCACCTACCCCTTTGTGCATCTATACTGTATTCAGGTGGAACTAGATGCTGATAATTTTGGTCTGTGTTTGACCCAGACACCCATGAGGAGTTGTGGTTCTCCTGCCAAGTTACGGGAAAACAGGCTGATAAACACAGTCTTTGGCCTTGAAAGAGGTATTTCTGTGTAAACTAAGTTTAATTGGTCTCTCATGATTGGCTAACAACCCTCCAAGGGCAATTGAAGGAGAAAGAGAGGAGGAGGAGGATGAAGTAAATCCCCAGACTCACTTAATAAAGGCACCCTGGAGCATATCACACAGGTGCCAATGCCCCCAGACATGTGCAAGACGGTCCCACTTACATAACTGGGGGAAGGTGCCAAAAACTTTTGCTTGGGTGGCTCTGGCCCCGCTGCTCAGGTAAAAGTCATTTTGGCCAAAAGGCAGATGGCTCATGCCTGTGGGCTTGCTCTCTTCACATGCCAGGCCAATATTGTCTTGGTGGGGATGCCCACCATCACCTGTGAGCCAGCTGACCCTTGAGGATGCAGCCACTGCTCAGGGAAGTCTGGGCATTCCAGGGGTTGGTGAGACAACTCCATGGGAAACACCTGGGCAATTTGGGTGTTTGCACCAGGGAGCTAATTTTTCTCTTTTTTCTCCCTCTCTTGGGTTCTTCCTGTTTACTTGGCCACTTTTGGTAATAAAACTACTGTTTGGGTTAAGTTTTCTGCGATGTCTCAGTTTCAGCTTCCACATCACTTTGGACCCCCTGTTCTCCCTGGAACATTCACATAGGTATGTGTGTACATACATATACATACAGACATACACCTCAGTCTCAGTTCAGTTTAAATGCACTTGGAACCATGATGATTTAAAAGAGGGACCATTTTTGCACTTATATAGAAATCATTATTAACTTCATTGGTGAAAGGTGATCTATTCAGGGGACTTTTCCCTACAGATTTCTGTAGAGAGAGACTAGTCACCTTCAGTTCCTTTGATTTTACCTACTAGTCCCCTTCTCATCAACTTTTTGCCTCACCTCTCGTTATCTCCACTTTTCCTTCTTAAAGAAATCTCATTTGGAATAATTGAAGTAGAACAGACACAGGATTCTGTAATTTTTAAAATATTCTTTCTATACTTTTTCACTATATTTTTGTGTTGAAGGTGTTTGCTGAAGTGATCTTATGATTGCCTGACAGTATCTGTGATCTTTCACATAAATCAGTAGTTTAGTTTCACTGAACTGCATTATAACTCATACTCAGTGTGCATGACTAAGTGAAGAGCTGATATACAAAGCCAAGTGTGTTTTCAATATTTGAGTGTCCTGACTTCACATCCTTCATATGTGAGACAGCATTTATTTCCTTTTCCTGCCATAGAGCATCTTCATTTCCCTAGACTCCCAAGAGTGCCTGTGGTAGATCCAGCAGGGCTCAGCACCTGAGATTCTGAATCTTAGAAATATTTGCTTGCATTCTTAAAATAAAATAATATTTTTTGTTAGCTATGTGAACAGAATGCTTGATAAAAGTCACCTTACCTGCTCTGTGTATGTGTGCGTGTCTGAGTTTGCACATGAGAGACAAGAGAAACAGAGGAAAGGCATAACTTAATCATCCAGTGTTCATTATGTCATAGCAGCTGTAAACAGATTCTGGAGTACTTATGACAAAACAGAAGCCTGATAAAGATTTCTCCTTTGATTCTGGAGTTGTAACTTGCATCATACATTTAATAGACCTTCAAAAACCTTTATTCTGTGAATGTCTCTGAACATTTTCAGAATCTATTTATGTTTCAGGCCTCCATAATTTCCCATGAAGATGAGAATGTTCTATAATACATTATTTGCTATGTGAAAGATACCTTCTGTTTGTTTTAAAACTAGTGCCTAGTAATTTCTTTGGCTACATTTTGCTTCCTCTGGTATATTTATAAATAATTATGCCCTTTAAGCTTTTCACATGGTTCTTCATTTAGTTGATTTCTGTCAATTGCCATGATTGAAGATATGTTACTTTATACTGGGCAGACATTTTCAATGAAGCATTCAAAATCTCTGTCTTGAATCCAGTGTCTTCCCTTTTTTCTATCCTCAGCAATGACCTGTTTCACAGTAATTGGTTCCGTAGCCTTATCTTCTTTACCAGTAATTCCCCTTTATGCTTGCTTCCTGCAGTACTTAGAAACACTCTTACTGACATTAACAATCTCTGTTTCCCCAATGCTCTCTATCCTCTTTTGCATTCTCATCCTTCTCAATCTGCTGCCCTAAGTTGACCACAGTCTCCTGCTGACAACCTATTTTCATGAATTAATGCTGTCCTACTTCTTCAGTTCATGATTCTTTATCATCTTACTCAGTTGCTGTTTTAGCATCCCGTGAATTTCTGTCTTTGCCTTCAAACTCCTTCTAATCTTATCAATGGCCAGTGCTAAATCCTGTCCTTCCCTTACCTACCACAAGATCCTGGTAGCCTTGCCTAGAAGAGGCTCCTACATAAAGAATTTTATCTCCAGGGATTCTATGCATAAAATTTCCCCTGATTCATCTGGTTTATTTGGCCTTGTGCATTTTCACTTCAAAAGACTTCATAGGCCTGTGCTTGGCCTAAACCAGTCTACATATAAACTACTTCCTATACAAGCTCTGCACATTTCTGTGAAACTATGTGATAAAACCCAATGCTACGCTACAAGCACAATACTATTAAAAATATTTAATGCACAAGTTGTCCTGATAATCAAATTTAAGTACTTGTTCTTTATTTGCAAAAGTGCGCATTTTTCTTAGGCTAATCTTACATGTTATTATTCCCTTCTAGACTGCTTTTGTGGTGAGTCTAACAGATCCTTATGGGCAGCCATGTAAAACATGAGACAGTAAAGCAGCACAAGATTCATATGTGTATCTTGAAGTCATGTTTGTCAGTGTGCTGATGGGTAAAACAACACTATTTGGTAGAAGTATAGATACTTAGACAAATGTATGTGTGAGATTTTTAGTCATAAATATATCACCCTAGTACAGAATTTAGTATGTAGTTCATGAGTAAACACAAACTTGTTTTTCCCCTTGAAATATGAAAGACCATTAAAAAACTTGATATATCTTCCTTGGTAGATTGGAATTTAAATGGAGGTTTTATCAAAAGGTTGGCAGAATATATTTTAAAATATCTGCTCAGAGACCTCAGGAAATTACTTTTTCTTATGGCTCTGATTAAATATTTCATGGCGGTTTATGCTTATTTATTTGCACTTGCTATGTCAAGATAGAAAAAAAAATCAATCAAACAAGCTCCTCTTATTATAGCAAATCCACTTATTTTGAATATGGTCCCTGTCAAAACCAGAAGACCTGACCTAGGCAGACTGCTGAGTCTGCAGGGTGAATGTTGTCTCCTGCTGAAAATGAATACGCAGGGGCATTCCTCACTGACAGCTTTGGGAGCTGGTTTGTTAATTTAACACTTGAAGAAATACATTGAAGACCACAGGCCATTTTTTGTACTGAAAGTGAGGGGAAGCATATCTAACTTTAGGGCTTCACACTAGTAGAGAATGAATGGTAGAAAACACAAGCTGTTGTCTTTCCTATTTTTAAAATTAACAACACCTTCCTTTTTCTGGAATAAACATTGTAATATATATCATCCCCAAGTGCATTTTCACTTACTAGATTTCCTGTAATTAAACACAGATGAATAAAACTGGCCACAGGCCTCAGTCGGTGTGTGACCATCAATTTTCTTTCTCCTCAAGTTTCATTATTTTATTATTATTTATTATAAATATCTGCTCCTCAACACACTTAAATCCGGAGATCTTTTTTTCCCGTATGTTTGAGGCATAACATAAAAATATTTTCATTTTGAAGAAAACTAGAAATCACAACTTCATTTATCTAGTAGATAAAGGTTATGGCAGAATCTGTGCAAATTGCATGAAAAAGGAGCTCAAAGTGTTAAGACTCCTTCGATTTTCTGAAATATATAAATCTCTACTTATTATGTTATTCCTGAGTGTTAGTCTTTTTTGTTATGATTGTGATTTTACCATATATTGGCCTCTGTATTGTACAGCCATATGCTGAAAGACAAACCATTTGAAAGGTCTTTAAATAAATTGTTTGATGAAATCAAATAATTTTATGCCTTTTTATAACCCTACATGATATCACTTCTTTTCGTAACTGCTTCTGTCGGGAGCAGCTCTGGATTCATGTTAGGGTAGGCGGGATTACCAATTACAGCTTTCCTCTGTAAACTTTCTAAATCCCCAATAAAATACTAAGAGAATGCAATTAATAACCCTTGGCAATTTTAACAGGAAAAAAGTTTTGTTGACAAACCATAAATGTTTCACTTTAACAAATTTGCATTTTTTTGGCACATGCAGCTTCATGGAAGTTTAAAGGCATTTCTCTCCCTGCCTTTAAGTGCATGACCAAAGGGTTTCTCCAAGAGTTCGAGATGTGGAAGAATGAAGCAGTTAAATCTGGATTCCAATCTTATACTGCTCACTGTGGAGTTGAATAGAGCTCTACACATTCAGAAAGATTGACCCATCTGATGTAATGACTGGTTCAGTAATGGATTGTAGAAATAGTATAGAAATTGGTGGAAGAAAGAGAAATTTTGCCTTCAAAACTTGTATAAACAGTATTAATTTTCAGCAAATGAATTTGCTCTTCATCCAGCTGAATTCACATGTATTTGTACAATATTATGCACAAATTATTATTTCTCTTTTTTACTTCATTTTTTAGGGCCTTGCTGCATATTAATAAAACTTTTCCTTTTTTTACTTTTCACAGAAGATATTTAAGGTTCGTTGAACCTTTGCAACTGGTAATTAAAGAAAAAATCATAACTATTAAACCTCAAAATAATGATAACACTAAAGCTATGCATAGTTCTATTAGACAATACAAATCTTATTAAATTATTTAATTATGAAATTGTTAATTTAAATTAAAAATATTATTTTCTTCTTTTGGTTCTTTATATTCATGTTCATAAAAGTAAAATAATAGATTAGTGGGCATAAAAAGGTGAACAAGCCTTTAGAAATCAAAGTTAGGCAGAAAAAAAAAGATAATTTAAAGTTGTTTTACGGAAGTTAATAACCACATTCTGAGACAAATATCCTCAAGCCATTTGTTTAAATAAGCATTAAGTTTAGCAGTACTACACCATAACATGATACTCCAAATTAAACGTTTGCATCTCAAGTGACCTTTATAGCAGTTTTATAGTTCATAAATTCTTTACAATAATGCTCTGTGAAGTAGATTTAATAAATCTTGATTGTGCTGTAAATGTTACAGCACATACTTAAAATGGCATTTCCAGTCCTAACAAACAGAAATGTGGAATGATTCCCCTATTCCATATGAAGAATTTTGGTTCAGTATTCATGAAATACTGGAGAATATTCCAGTAATGGGGTGAAGATACCAAAGGTAACCCAATCCTATAGGAGAAGAAAAACATGACTGATAAATAGATTTATCAAAGTATATAGAAAGCACACTGATTACTCATACACCAGTGGGAAAATCTTCTGCAGTTTGCAGAACATCTGAAGTATTCCAGCCTGGCTGAATAGAGACAGGATTATGTATTCCATTTTCTCTTTTGTTTTAAGACTTGATTTCCTGGCAAAGCATCAGATCCATAGAACTGTAAACTGCGGAGTCTTTTTCACTTTGCCCAATACACTGGAGAAAAAGCACCTATTTCACAGAAATTCTACAGAATATTCTGATTTGGAAGGGTCCCACAAAAATCATCAAGTCCAACTCTTAAGTGAATGGTCCATATGGGGATAAACCCCAAAACCTTAGTGTTATAAGCACCATGCTCTGACCAACTGAGCTAATCTGAAGGTCAGCCTAGATAGTGCCTTAATCTCGTTTAATATATGATTTTTTTTTTTTTCCTGGAGAAAGAAAATGTGGTTAAAAAAATACAGTGAAAACATTCTGGTAATGTGTTAAATCACCTGTTTTTATATTATTTTTTTTTTCCTACTCTATATCCTTCACCGTTTAGTTCAGCTGTTTATTTACATATTGACTCCTTAACAGCTGTTCACATGTTTAAATTACACTTGATGGAAAAATTGTCAACTCTGGGCCATCTTTTTGAAGTACATTATCTTTAACATCTTTGCTTTGTTTAAGAATTCATTTATGAATATCTTTACTCATTCTTATAACTTAGTTTCTTGCTTACATCTGTGGGGGCCTTTTCCAGTGTTCATAACTTTCACAATTTTATTTTCTTGACTTTAGCTCAAATTTTTATTCTAACTTTATTTTTATCTTTTCTTCCTTTCCCCCAGATGCAACAACATGAAAACACTCTGTCCTTTTCCCCTAGTATAGTCTGGTAAAGGTGTTTCTTCTCAGATAAATTTAAGCATTTGAAACGAAAAGTTTTCAAAATTTCTTTCACCTGTAGATGTTGCTATTGAAAATAAACCAAGTTTGAAAAAAATCCCACATTTCCGTGAATGTTAAATTATGGATTTTCAAGTCAGAACTGTAATCCTTTAATTATTTTAAGGATCTTATTCATAAAAATAGCATGAGGTAATGATGAATTAGTTAAGAGATAATTACTGCTATGTATGTTCTATTCCTTCCCTAAAATAAGCAAAATCTACAAGGTCTGAAAACTTATCTGTTGCTTGAGGGGTGAACAGTGTGACATTGAAAAAGTGTCATTACTAATCTATTAATTTGCTCATAAACATTGAATGATATATATGGTGCCTTGCAATGAAATAAAGATAATATATTGGATAGAGAGATACAATCAAACTCAAATCATAAATATTAGGGTCTGGTATAAATTATTAATACAGAAAATCTATAAGAAAAAGATATTATAAGTGGTCCTGTAAGAAAATGTATAATGCAATATTAATGAATCTGAGTTACAGACCCATTATTAATATGAGGCATTTTTTTAAGCAGTAGTCAAATGTTTTTCTGCAAAGACAGTTTAATAAGGAATGACAGATTCAAAAAATGGTCTGTTCTTCCTGAGGATAGACATATGCAGATCAAGGTATCTGTTTGAGCAATTTAAAGAAGAAAGAGATTAATAGTCTCCATAATTTCCAGAACCATAATGAAAACAGCCAACTTTTACAAAATATAATATCTATAAATTACACCGTAGTATTAGGAGTAGGATTGGTTCTAGTATACTGTTTGATGATTTTACCTATAAGTACAGATTGTGAATTTTTTTCCCATCTGCTTTAACACTTTGTAGTCACACTGCAAACAGCTACACAGATCTGAAAGGACTGTGGACACAGACAGTAGAACACGAAGGTTAGTAAAGGTGAGACAATCAATCCATGCTTATTTTGTTTCCTAGATGCATTTATTTATTTATAGGTTTTTTAGTCTCATAGGGGGAATTTTTGATATTTGAAAGTTTTGATGCTACATTTTTGACCTTAGGTTATGTTGAGTAGAATTTTTAAGTGTATCGTCATTAGAATTTACTATATTACACACAATACTTTCTGAAATAAAGATTGTCTTGGATTTGGAAGTTAAAGGAAACTTTAGAACTATGTTGTTCTTTGTGTTTATGATATTCAGGGAAAGCTCAATGATATTGGATTCTGAACATGTGACGAACTATAGGACAGAGGTGGGAATGGAGGCATGAAGAAGCATTTTTGCATGGACAATAAGTGTTCCTCAAGTTTTCTGTTTAATCAAGGCGAGAATTAGCCAAGTAGAGATTAACTATGACACCACTACAGTGATCAAGCTTGTTGGCCAAAACCACACCAGAGCCCATACTGTGAGATGTATAGATTTGCACAAATTAGCAATTTTCCTTTGAACTGCAGTGATTAAAATGTTAAAAAATTATGCAATCCTTTTCTTTCAACATTGAGCAGCACTGATTATTAATCAGAGAATCTCATCAGAATGTGGATGCTTGCTCTATTTATCTGCTTTTTCCATTTCTCCTTGTCACATGCCCTTTCCCTTCCATTCTTTCTTTTTTACTGTCATCTTTTCGCTCTCTTTCTCTGCAAACTCTACACTGGGTAATCTCTCCACCCCTAAACTCTTCAGTTTAGTTTCTAGAACTGTACGGATTGATGTGTGAGAGTTGAAAGAAATTAAGTGTAGGAAATTCTGAGTAAACCATAGGGTACTCATAAGAATTGTCTCCTTTGCAGGAACTGAAGTGTTTACTTACTGCTACTTCTAAAAATAGAACATTCACAGTCTCAATTCTCTTTAAGTGCTCCAAGTTTAAAGTTGTTTATATTTCCATAAAAGATGTAAGACTGGACCACCCTTCTTACTTAGAAAAAGTAACTTTTTTACATAAATCTGACAGACTTTGAAACAGAAGTTACTGTTCAGAGAATAACAAATTATAGACTCAAACAAAATCAATTTCTAAATTAGGAAATGTTTCTGCTGTCTTTCAATATATATATTTCAATAATGCAAAATTGGGACAATTAATAAACAGAACTTTACATACTCTAATCTGTGCAATATCCTAGCTGATCATAAAAAGTGTCATGTATGATAGCCAACCAGAAGCCTAGTAACATTTTGAAAATTCTACATGCTATTTTAACCTTGTCATTGGAAAAAATACAACAGAGAACAAGATATCTGGGACAAAACCATTGAAAAAAACCCCACTTTTATATGCAAAAAGAAGCCTTACTAGATCTCCTACTAAGAATACGTCCTGATTTTATATTCCCTTTAAGACTTATTCCAGCTTGTAATACAAACCTTAATATTCAATGATAATATAAAAAATCCAAATAGTTTCAAGAGCCATCAATAATTAGGACAGGCTTCTGTCAGGAAGAAAGAGATTTCCTGACAGAAAGAAGGAAAATATTTTATTTGTTTTGAAATATCTTTTTGTAGTAGAAATGCACTGGGATTGTGTTGAAGAGTAGTGGCAGTTTCTTGTCATTTCTTTGACTGTAAAACAATCTCAAATGGAGAGCTTGGTTTTACTAAAAATCAGATGAAGTTCTAAAGGAATCTTTGAATTCAGAACACCTATAAAAATATATATCTGGAGATGTTAATGTTGCAGCATTGTACTCTGTGAATACCTTTCACATAGAAAAGCAAAACTCAAGTTGCACTGAGTAGGATTTTCTATGAAAAACCTTGTTGACTGCATATCACCCACAAATTAGATAACATTCAGTTAAGTAACTCTCTTCTCATTTATAACCTTCATTTGTAGAACATACATTCCAAAACACATGCTAAAACATATAACAAAACTAGATCACCTAGAATAATATGAATTAGGCTTAAATATGAGCTATTCTGAGCCCGAGTCACAGTGTGTTTTTACTGCCTGATAATGTGGAACTCGAAACGTGCAGAGTGGCAGATTTTACTGGAATAATAATAAATAATTGTTCTACTTTGTATGGAAAAACTTTTTGGAACAGGTTGTTATTAACTTACTTATCTTCTTGGTAACAGAAATTAGTTTAATCCCACCATCAGAGAAATAAGTTGAGAAAGTAATCAAATAGAATTGTGCCCAAATAATAGGAATATAACCTACTGAAAAATAATGACAATGTCAAGAAAAGAAGAAGGAAAAGTCCAGTTTCAGTCCAGTTTTCTACTTCTTGCTTCTGTCTAATAAAGAGGATCCAGCATCATGACCTTCACCCCCAAGGGACTGGCTGTTGTTTGCTTTTAAAATTATTTTGGCACATATTTTAAAATAAAAAATGGTGACAGAAACTAAGGAATTTTAAATAAATATTTTCTGACTTCTGCTTGTCAACAGCATATTAGTTAGTAGAAGCTCATCTCACACAAAGAATACTGAACACTGGAACAGTAGGCCCTAACACCTACTTTCCCAAGTTAAACAAGGAGATGAACACCTATGAGCAGTAACAGAGAAGTCAATTGCCAATGAGTAATTTTGTTTGTGTGTAGATGTTCTGCTAGAGACTAAGGTTACATAACTCTAGGAAGTCTGTCCAGGTTTGACACACATTCTGAAACGCAAGCTATATCCTTCATCATAAAATTTGCAGAAGTCTGGAGCTAAAAATAAATATTGTAATGCTATGTTTTAACAGGGTAAATAATATTCATTTTGACAAGGGGATAATGCAACTTTCTCTGCATGAAAGCTGCTCCTGACTGCATTTCAAGTTTCCAATTTTTCTTCCACTCTAACAGATTTCCGAAACTAAGTTCCTCCAAGTGCAGTCTACATTCAGAGCTCAGTTTCTGGGAGATGAGGGTAGGCTTGTGCTTACTTCTTTTGCAATCTGTGAGCACTGAAAAGTTAGCTGTGCTGAAAAGGCTTGCATCATGTTAAACATGATAACGGTCTTTGAATACAGAAAAGATTGCTGCAGAGAGGGAAGGGATAAACTGCTTTCCATATCTGGAATGTGTATGACAAAAATATATTAAAGCAAAGTAGACTAAAGCAGAAATACCTCAGAAGACTTTCTATTTTTAAAGACCATATTGCTTTGGGACAGTGTGGAAACACCATGTCTGGATGTTAGACAGTATCTGTCAGGTATGAACGAAGTGCACTCGATTTTGGCTTGAGGAAAGAAATGGAGTAGATAATTTTCTAATGTTCCTGCCAGCTGTGTTTTCTATTATTCTTGGTGACTAGACATTAGAAAGAAATCATGTGTGATTTATCTATGTGCGAGTGAATGCTCTAGTTTCTTTCCATTTCAGTGATTCATTGTTCTAATGCAAGGTTCCCAAAATTTAAACTATAGCTGCTGAGACTTGCACAACCAAGAAGTTCTTAAAATCTGACATCCAAAGCCACTTTGAAACAGGTTTCTAATAAAATTTTTGAAGGTTTCTCATACAAATTAAATAAAAGATATAGTATGTTGGGTCTTTTGTCTTTGTTTTGGCAGGCCCTTTAGAGGTTTTTTTGTTGTTGTTTTGGGGTTTTTTTTGATAGGTACAATAAATCCCTCATTAGCATGTCAGATTCCATTTTTTGTTTCCCTTCAGATTTGACCAAAAAAAAAAAAAAAGGTTAGTCATTTATGAATGCTACCAGTATCTTCAGAGACTGATGTTATCAGACATGTACAAGTACAGTAAGATACTCTAGCACATTTGTGGCTGATTAGACAAGCCTTGTTGACTCAAGATGGGATGAGGATAATGTGCTATTTTTCTAAGTAAGATTGTATAAAAATCTCACATATTTTGTAATGTTTTAGAATTTTTAAAAGCCTTTGAGTCTTTTTTTCTCATACAATGAAACTCATTTTTTATTGATTCATTGGTAGAATTTCATAACATCACAGTTTCTATGAAAGTAACATACATTTAGCTGGGTAATTAATTTACAAAAGGGAGGATCTGGTCCAACAAGCAAATTAAACAAAGAGGGATACCTAAGTAATTCTGAAAGGGGGGGAAGGAGGAAAATAAGTGGTAATACAAATTTGCAAGGCAAATTCATGGCAAATGACAACTGGAGGTTACAGTAACCTTGCAGAATATTACACATACAGACTTATATTATCAGTATATTTTTCTTGCAGTGTTTTCCCTGGGAATGTTCCACTTACTTTTGTGAAAAATGTTTCCATGAAAAATACAAGGCAAATACATGGCTTCAGTTAGGTTCTCTTTGTAATGCTGGGATATCAACCCAAATTTGGTTTTTGTCCAAATTCTGATCTTCACTTTCTTTGTCTTCTAGATTTGAACATCCAGTACAAAATTAGTCTTTTATTACTGTTACTTTATTTCCAAGTCATAGAATTAAGAACTACATTGATCTTAACTGTAATTGAAGCACTTACTGGAAGAAAAGTATTATCTGAAGAACCTTGCATTTTCCAGCAAGGAAAACTCCTGGAAGTTGCAGTTGACTAGAAAGATTATGCCATTTCTGCTGCTCATTTTTATATCTGGAAGAATATATTAATGTCTATGAGATGCTCCCACTGATACAGAGTCATAGGGTGTAGAACTTAGTGTCTTAGACTTTACCTTGTAAGCTGGACCTTTGTACTGGGTTTCTGTGGCAAGGTTTTGGTTGTGGTGGGGTTGCACGGGTGACTTCTGTGAGAATCTGTGAGAAGCTTCCCCTATATCTGACAATGCCAACCAGCTCCAAGAAGGATCCACTGCTGGTCAAGGTCAAGTCCATCAGCCACCATAGTGGCATGTCCATGATAACATATTTAAGAAGGAAAAAAAGTTATTGCACAGACATTATTGTGGCCAAAGGAGAGAGGAGTGAGAGAGAATATGTGAGAATAACATCTCTGCAGACACCAAAGTCAGTGCAGAAGGATGGGGAGGTGATGGTCCAGGTGCCAGAACATAGATCCCCCTGTAGCCCGTGGTGAAGATCATGGTGAGGCAGCTGTGCCCCTTCCGCCCGTGGAGGTCCATGGGGAAGTAGGGATCACCTGCAGCCTGTAGAGGACCCTGTGGTGTAGTAGAGGGGTACCTGATAGAGGCTGTGACCCCATGGGGATCCCAGTGCTGGAGCAGGTTTCTGGTAGGACTTGGCCTGTGGAGGGAGGAGCCCATGCTGAAACAAGTTTGCTGGCGAGACTTGTGATCCTGCAGGGGACCCACACTGGAGCAGCTGTGCAGCCAGTGAAAAGGACCAACAACAGAGAAGTCTGTGGAGACTCACTCCTGTGGGAGGGACCTCACGCTGGAAAAGTAGGAGTGTGAGGAGTCCTCCCCCAGAGGATAAGGAGTGACAGGGACAATGTGTGATGAACTGATTGCAGGCTCCATTCCCAATCCCTGTGCACTGCCTGGGAGGAGGTAGAGAATTCTGAACTGATGTTTAGCCTGAGAAGAAGGGAACGGTGGTGGAAAGATGTCTTGAGATTTGGGCTTATTTCTTTATTCTCTGATGTGATTGGTAAAAAATTTAATTAATTTCCCCAAGCTGTCTGTTTTGCTCATGATGACAACTGATGAGTGATCTCTCCCTACCTCCTCTTGGCCCATAAGACTTCTGTTCTATTTCTTGTCCAGTTGAGCAGGTGAGTGATAGAGCAGCTTTGGTATGCACCTGGCATCCAGCTAGGATGAACCCACCACAGTCTGTCACTATGTAAAATCTAAATATCTAGTGCATGCACCTTGACCTATGACAAAATATTGCTGTTCCAAAGAGATGTCAAGTTCTTATGAATTCAGTCTTCTACAAAAGCGTACATGTAAAAATGTTGTTACTGAAGTTATGATCAGGCTTGAAAAATGACACATTTTATGTAATTTATTATTTTCCTCTAATTTCCATTGAACTTAAACAATGGGGAAGAAAAATCAAATAACATGAAATAAAAGAACGTTAGAATATTCAGTTTGATAGTATTATTTTATTTTTTTGTCACTAGTAAAACTGAATGGTTAACAAGATGTAGAATCCATTAATTTATTTATATCTACAAAACAACATAGAAATGGTATCATTCAAATTTGATCCAGAAAAATTCTTCTGGCTGAAAGTGATAATAATTTCGAAACATTGCCAGTGTTGCCTATTCCAATTTGAGCTGAAAAAACAACTTGTCTTCCAAAAAAAAGGCCTCATAGACATTTTCAACAAAAAAATAAATTAGAAAAATAGGTGAAATAGTGATGTATTTCTTATATTTAAAGAATATTAAAAAAATCTAGAAAAAGTGAATTACTTGAGGAAGTTTCTTTAGGCTTTTTGAATTGACTTTTACCCTCCTTTGGGAAACAGAACACCAACAGAGGCCTGCATGCAGAAACTTCAGAGGTAAGTCCTTTAGGATGACAACACCAGGAAGACAATTCTCACATAGGAGGGGCTGAAACATACAACATGTAGACACTGATTTATTTTCAGTTAGCAGATGACAGCTATCTTATTCCAACTGTCACTGTGTTGAACTAATCACTTCACTGTCTGCTGCAGTACGGATTTATGGCTGTACAACTGGTACTAGATGTATCAAATGCTACTGTCCTTGGCTCTAAAAAGAGCACTGCTGTAGCAAAAAGCTGGAGAAAGTAGACCTGCTTATAAGAGGAACAGAAAGGGATAATCTTTTATCTTGCTGTGTATTTCTGAAGAGCACTATAATGCCTCCCTTTGAGAGACAAAAGATCAGTTTGGTGTTCAGCTTAGAGGTAGATTAGAATTAGTTGGGGAACAGTACTGTATCCCCTGTATTTGAGCTGGTTTCACATTGCTAGACTGAAAAAGAAAAAAAAAAAATGTAGTACTGAGCAATTATTAATTAGCTGGTAATCCTCATCCAGCAGAGACTGTCTTGTTGCTCTCTAACATGCAAAAGTGTAAATATGGGGTTTTCCAAAGACTTTTTCATTGCAAAGATGCATTTCTACAAACTGTCATGCAGTGAAGGGGATTATTCTACATTAATACATCTTCCAGATTCAAAATTTTCATTGCATAAATTATTGTCTATTTTCCTTGCATAAACTTGCCTAGGTTTTTGCATGCTCAATTTTAAGTAAATCTTTTCTATATGTAGTAAATTTTAATACTCTATAAAAATATAACCTTAAATTATTATTCTCACTTTTACCCAGTTGCACAGAGAATTATGAGAAAAATAAATCAATGTCTGATAATATGCTATAAATCTTGGGGGACTTCTGATGGGTTTAAGAGTGTCCTTGTAAAATAATGCTCTGATTGCACAGAGAAATGTCAGCTTGGGTAAATTATCTGAATAAAAGGGGATGATAGATGTTATGATAGTTATTCTTGCGGTCACTTTGAAAGCTGTGCTAAGAACAGGCTGTGGTTCAGTCTGACATTAAAACCCAAGAAAGTAGAGATTAAAACATGCCTTCCTTTTGTTTCATGTTCTATTTTTTTTTAAAGGAAAGCACTCAAGGGTGGATTTTGACTTCAACATGTACTATAAGATATTGATAAAATATACTTTCCTAGTGTAACCCTAGGCATGTCATTCAGAATTGCTGCTTCAGGCAGTATGGTAAAAACAGTTGAGTTTGTAAAGGACTTGAAATGTGCCAATGAAAGTTATCAGAACAAAACATTAATAGGTTTGAAACTAGGTGGACAGCATCAGAGTATCTGTTGGTGTCAAATGGAGACAACTTATCATGAAGGTCAAAGATACAAGCTTTTGCTGCCCAGCTGTGTGATAAGGAGGAATCAGGTCTCCTATCCATGCCTCCGCAGTACCTGTCCTGCTGTGGGCTTATGGAAAGATGGTTCAAGCCAACCTCTCTTTCTAAACCACTAAGTATATAACTGACAGTGAAAAAAATGAAAATCCTTAGCTTTTCTACTCAAGTATCATTATCAAATCAGAACCTCTTTCTTTAATCTTATAAAATCATGCTTACAGAGATGAAATCCTCTATCATTTTCCCTGGCAAATATGCTCTTTGAAGTAACTTTACAGCAAATCTGAGTGCTGTCTTTGTGCATGAGATTCTTCAATCAGATAAGAAACTACAGAGCAATTTTAACAAATATTTTTACACTTTTCCACAATATGTAAAAAAACCCCACCGTTATTTGTTCTGATCTTGGATAGATATGCCTTTCTTTTACGGCCACATAAAAAAACCCCAGGAGCATGTTTTACATGTAACCATTTTAGTGCTATATATGCATGCAAGAAGAGGGAGCATGGTTCTTGCTCCCCACTTTTATTGTTTCCATTAAGTATTGAAAAGTGAAAATAAAGCAATGCAAAAAATGTGGCATTTCCTCGCTACACAAAGAATATTTACAGTATTCAGTGACAGAAATAGAGTAGTAGATGTGCCCAAAATAAGATCTAGCCCACCTTCGTACGCTGAAATACAATCAAGCAGATGTAGACCATCACCATCTGTTGTTTATAACATATTTTACCAAAACTGAAAGCTACAATAATAAAATATCAAAACCTTTAGACACTGTCCACAGAAAGTGTTTTCTGTCCTGGAGAAGTTGTCTCCTAGAATCGAAATTAAAAATATTTGTATACATTGGAAAAGTATATTTATCTACTCTCTGGTTCTGTCTGTTAACTAAACAATCATATGTAATATACCTAAGTGTCCTCTCCCCATTTTTATGCTACCTATACTCACAAATCACATCTTCCAAATGACTTGCCAATCTTACCTGACTTTGGTTACAGCTTCATGCCACAATATTCTACCTGATGAAGTTTTGGGCTGTTTCTTTGTCCACAAGGCCTGGTTGTTAAGGAAACTTCCCGGTCTGACCATTTACAAGACTCTGGCAGTTACAATCCCAAAACACCAGAGACTTCCACTGCTGGGACCAGCGGGCAGCTCCAGTGAGCCCATGGAGCCCTGCTTGAGTCCCCACTCACACAGTCAGACCAAGTTTCCTTAGCAGTTCAAGCCTAGGTTTCCCACAGCACTCTCATATGCTCAATAAAGCAATTCATTCATAGCACAGTAACAAAGCAACAGCACGAGTTGGTGCATCTGAGGAGGGATCCCCTTCAAATGCCCCTGAGCTTTTATACACTCACACTCCAAACAGTGGTCTCTCTATTACTCCTGAATCCTCTGCTCCTGCTGTATTTCCCAGTGTCCACTCACCTGTCTGTCACCACCACTCTTCTGTGCCCTTTGTTAACCAAGGGGTTGGCAGTCCATGGCCTCCTGTCTTGGGCTCCCACCCAGAGCTTAGCCTGCATCTCAAACTGCAGCTTGCAAACCAAGGTACCTGCACCAAATGTATTCTTCAGCATAAGAGAATGAAAATAATATGATATGATCAGCTCTTAGGAAAACAAAAAAGCTGCTACTATCTAAACTTCTAGATATTTTAGAATTCAAAAATTCAATTGAGAAAATGAACAGTCAATATATGCATTTAAGTGAATACTTATGTGAATGAAAACTACTGTATGTTATAATTTCCAATTAATGTTTTTCTGTACAAGATTTCATTTTATTTTGGACATTACAGGCAAATTTTAGAGGATAGTTATGGTTAGTCAGAGATCAGGAACTGACCAAGTTTATATTTTTGTAAAGTTATTTTCTTCAAAAAAAAATCAGTTATCTTATTTTCCTATTTCTTAAATATGTTTATCCTCTACACTTTTATTTCCTGGTTAATGTTGAATGTACTAAATATTTGAATCCAGAGAACTTTTACAGACACATTTTTTGTTTGTTTTTAGGAAGACTAGAGAAGAGATACTATTGAATAGTTCAATCTTTTTTTGAGTCTTTCTTAATCTTCTTTACTTCACCATTAAGCACCAAGCTTATGTTTTGATTTTTTTCTTTTTGCATTTAGTGAACCTTATCTTGTTTTCTTTTATGTCCCTGTGCTTTTTTGATCTTGTCCCTAAGGGTCTTGAGCTGTTCCTTTATATTCATGTATAAACCTATAATCTTCTTTCCACTTTTGTTTGATTCTTTTTGAATTTTCAGGTCACTGGAGAAATTCTGATGCCTCTATAATAGTTTCTTACTGGTCTGCCATTGCTTGCTTCATTTGCAAATAACCTACCACTACGCATTAAATACCTTCTCTTTCAATAAATTCTGGCAGTGCTGCACTCCCTTGCCCTTTAAACTTTTTTCTCTTCACAGTAGACTGTCTCCTGTAGTCCTGGAAGACATCAAGCTTTCCTTCCTCCTCAGTCACCACTTTCCTGCTCTTTTACTTTCACATTAATATTACTTCTCACAGCTTTTCTGCAATCTTTCACAATTTCAGTTTCTGAAATCTTTTTTTTACATGTTCGACCACCTTAGTTTAAACAAGATTTAAAAAGGAAGCATCCTTTATTCTCCAAAACAAAAACCACCCACAAAATATTCCATGCACTGACTATGTCATCGAATTTTGCCCTTTAGGTATCTCTGAACAAGTACAATTCCCCTTTGAAAAAAAATAAATAGTTAACAATTTTGTCTTCTACCTTTTGTGGAGTATGTGAATCCATCTCTGTATTTATCTTTCTTTCTAAGAAAAAAAAATCTTTCTAAGAAAAAAAAATCTAACAAAGCTCAATTCTTTCTCCGAACTTGTGAAAAAGTACACCTTTGATACATGGTACACCTTCTTCTCTTGTTCTCACACCTGTCATTCCTAAGGACGTAACTTCTCTGGATCACTAATGGACCTCTGTAGTTTATCTCAACAACTTTCTAGGATGTCATTTTCATTATGTTTTGGCTGTGTTTTAACAAAAGAGTTCTTCCTATATATTCTCATATTGGGGCAGCTGTATAATAACATCCCAAAGGCTGATCTCCTACTTGACCCTCTCATGCAGGTGATTCACCTGTGCCTAAGTTTAGAAAAAAAAAATAGGCTTTTTTTTTCCCCCCTCTGTTGAGTTCTGTGGTTTTATCAGGGTTCTAGTCCGTTTTAAAATCTCCTTCTCTGTGCGCACTCAAAGATGTCCTTCCTTTTCTTTCCATGGCCCTTAAATCATTCTTTGCTGCCTCCTTTGTGTAATGCCATGTCATATTTCGTGACACCTATTTACTCTCATTAGTTGTCTGAAATGTTAATCTACATCATCTGTCTCTATCTACCTCCTTGATCTTTATCACACTGTGGTGCCATTTTCTGTTCCACCACTGTGCTGTCAGATGCTTGAAGTCTCTTTTATACTGCTAGGATTCAATGTAGCAGTATCGGGCTCATCTAAATAAGTAGCATGGTGAAGTAAACCAGAGGGATAGATACCTTGCTTGTCTTTCTGAAATAGATTTTTTTTTTTTTCGGTAAATTCCCAAAACAGTGTGTTATCTGCACTTTAAGGTAGCCAAGGTCAGGACTTTCCAAAGGACCTCTAAGTAATGATTTTTCTTTGCAAATGATCTTAGGTACCAGTACAGGCAAAAAGTGACCTAGGGTTAATGATCCTATTTTAGACTGTTCTGCATGTGGGCACTTTTTCTTTCAAGAAGAGGTAATAAGAGAAAACTAAGAATAGAATGAGTCAGAACAGAAGTAAAATATAACCTTGACTTACTTGCCTGCTAGTCCTTCAGGAAATCACATATGGATTGTACAGATTGCTTAGTATTTTGTATGTTCATTTATTTTGAGTCCTTTTCGGGAAACAGAAGTCATTATGTCTTTTCTGTTGCAGAGGCAGGCAGCTGAGTCCTACCCTGGAAACACTGGAATAAGCAGAACCCCAGGAGAGAAAACACCTCTGGGACAGGATAATTATAGGACTCGTAATATGCCTTCCTCTCCTTTCTATATTCAATTTTTGTTTATCACAGTATTTGGCCACTGGTGTTCTACAATTATGTGCTGGGTGCAATACAACAAACAGATGTGGGCCAAGAAGAGCATAATTTTAAAATGCATAGCTATGCAGCTGTACAATTTTACCAGTTTCTTCTTTTTTTTTTTCTTTTTTTTTCTTTTTTTTTCTTTTTTTTTAACTGGGTATGCCACATCAATGCTCTTTTAATTAAAAAGAGTAAGTTTCTCTTGTTTCTAATGTATAGTGCCATATTTGATTAGGTACTGTATTTGGCAATGTTTACATTACTGTGGTCATGTGTTACACATTGTTAGAGTTGTGTCAGCAGACTCAGTACTTTCAATTTCAATTTCATAAGCTCCATTTTTTTTTTTTTCAGATATGTAGTCTGATCACAACACTTTGCTACAGGATAAAAATTCTCTTACATTCTCATCATAAACACTTTTATTTATTTATTATAATTAATATAAAACAATCATTTAGCTTTAAAATGTTTTTATTTTAACCATAACCAAGTAGAGATAAAGTATCCTTGTTTTATTTTTTTTAAGTCTTTGTAATTTTCCAAAGGTCAGTAAAACAGGGAAAACAAGAAAAATGTTCAAATGAGTAATTTAAAAAGTTTCAAAAGATATTTTAACATTTTCCATTATTTCTGTGTTTACCATGCATTATTTCATTCTTTTTGGACTATTTTACATGGAAACCCGTCTTTCTAATATATAATGGTACTACTATTCATGCTAATCTTGATGATATAATTTGACCATACGAAGGAACCAACCTTTCTAGGGCATTTCAGAAGTTGTCACAGCTGTCTGAAAGTATTGTGCAGTTTCAGGTAAGTATATTCAAGAATTAGACCATGGAAACATCCATTCAGACTGAGATCCCACACTTTAGTCACACATCTGAGACTCCTATAAGAGAGAGTGCTGACTGCATAATTTATTCCTAACTATGTAGTGCCATGACAGTGGCAAAGCAATCACACTTAACAACATCTAGGGTATGGTTTGCCTCTGTTACTTGCCCTGAGTGTTACCTGCCTACAGGGAAACCTGTTCCCTGAGAGTGGCAGTGCCTGTTCCCTAACTGCCAGTAATTCCTTAGCTCCTTGTTCTTATTTCAACCCAGATGCAGTCAATATTAACGCAAGTGTTAGAAGTATTATAAAATCTCCACTATAATTCCTCTTTAATTAGCATCCTATTATCTTAATTTGTTTCAACTTTTTTTTCCCTAAATCTCCTCTATTCTTTCAATAATATCCCTTTTCTCTTTCTTTTTTTTTTTTTTTTGTTTTTAAAGTTGCCTTAGTGTTTCCCCACTCATTGAATCTACTACAGTTTTTTACTTTGCCTTTTACTAGCTCATTCAAAAGAATAGAAAAGCACAGTAGGGTCCTAGTAGAGTGCTGTAATATCAGTGTTTGTGTTCTCAGGGGTTTTATTTCTCTGGAGCATAATGGTTGAACTAAGTCTTGTGATGAAGAGCAAACCCACTGGGCTAATGGCAATAAACTTGCAAACAGTGAGAGTCTTGTTCACTCGGGTTCAATGTGTGAATAGCTCTGTGCAGCTCTAATTAGGGCCCTCGTTCTGAATAGGTAATTAAATATCGGTTTGGTTATCCAAGTGAACGGATTAAGGTGAAAATGTACCATTCATATTTATAAGAAAATACAAAGTTCTGTATTTCTGTTAGCTGACTGGCTTTATAGTGAACTCAGGAATACCTTTAAATGTGACTATGTGAGACAAAAAGACACACATCTGAAATGTAGCACAAAGAGCCTCTCATGGCAATGATACAGATACTGAATAAGCTAAAGCTGACCTTTTGTCTTCAAGAAAGATATTACTTAGCCTCTGGGAAAATGAGTGTTATTGTGTATCAATAAAAATAAAATCAGTGCCAACATTTCAGGTGGATTATTTGCATTAACACCTCTCTCTCACTTCCCCGCCCTCAATTATTTCATGGATGGTGGAGTGCACACTGCAATACAGGACATAGATATTTGTTCTTTAAGAACTGTTATTCAGATGGAAGAAATACTTAATTTTTGTAATCTAATCACCTAAAGCAGGTACCTTGGACTCAAGTTTTATGAGGTTTTAAAACTGTGAAATACCTGTGGCTATACCCACCAATTTCTTTGAAGTTTCACTACTTCCCAAGGCTAAACCCCAGTTCATTTTTTTTCCTCCTTACATAAATATTTCAGCATTCTCAAAACCTTTAAAGATGTTTTTTAGGCATTACATTCATATTATGACTTTCTGATAATGCCCATATTGAAACATAGAAAACAAAGAACCCATAGAAACATAGTTCAGGCAAGTACTGCAGTATATAAGGCCAGGGAGGTCCCAAAACCAAAATAAATAATAATAAAAAATAATCTGAACTGGAGCATCATTTTGAAATTTTAAAATTATGCAGTAGAAAATACTTCTTACATGTTCTTTTGTTTAGAGGACACAAAGTCACTTCTGCCATGTATCAGAATAAAGGTTAATTGGTTGTCCTGGGTTTGATGAATATTAGGAAAGGGAATGGAATTTCACAGCTGCCAAGAAGTAATTGGAAAGGACAGAAACAGTTCAATGCCTCAAACTGTACATTCTCCCAGACATGTTGATGTTCCCTCACTTCTACTCTTCCCACTTCTCTGTATGAAAAGCAAACACTGTGTTTCTACAGAGCCTACCCTCCTTTGTCTTCCACTCCCTGGAAAAAAAAAATCAGTTATGGTAAATCTCCCTTTTTTACCCCTTCTACAGCAGTGCATAGGCTAGACAAGACAGTGCATAAGAGGTTTTTTGCCTAAGTTGTCAAGATCTAGACGTCATTAATCTCAGGAACAGAAAGGGCTATGGTAACCTAACCTGACTTTTTTTTTTTTTTTTTTTTTTCCATTACATTGGCATTCCTATTTCCAATTTCTTCCAATAGTTCAACATAAAGGGTGATTGACATTGTAAAATGTCCCCTAATGAAATCATGAGTGCCTGCCTTCTAATCTCTTACAATTTCTTTCTACCACCAGTTTTGACAATTTATAAATGTTATGATGACAACGGCAACACATACTGCATACAAAACATTTATCATGCTCTTATGAACTATTACTTAGGAATCACCAATGTTTTTCAAGACCTGGACTGTTAAAACTTGAAATATCATATATGTTTTCTATTCTTATTTATTTATTGAAAATGAGGAACTTGGTGCTGAAATTTTTGGAAATAAAAGATTACAAACCCACAAAATCAATACAACTTCTTGGGAAGGTGTTCCTAAAAAAAGTAAAGGCAGGTGGCAATAAAGTATGCTGAAGTAAATAATATCCTTAATGTCTCAGTGGAACTAAAAGTTCTTTGGGTGTCAGTATGAATTATAGGAAAATATCAGAACAAGGACAACACTATTTCTGACCATTTTAATGAATAATAAAATAATTTAATTTTAGAAGCCACCTTTGAAAATTAGTAAATACCTAGAAGACTATCACATCAATGAAAATAATTTTTTATCTTTATGTTTACTAACATTATAATTGTCATCTTTGTTAGTGTATTTCTTCATTACTGAGGGATAATTTTTGGGACTTTATAGTGGAACCGGCTGTATGATCTCCCTTTATGAGTTTAATACCAAATTAGTAGTAAAACTTTTATGTTGTGACTTAAATATATGATTAAATATTCCTCATAAAAACACTGAAAACAATAAATGGATATGGGCTTTAAAGATTCCTGTACCTATTGTACTATAAGCTAAAATTAATTAACAAATCTTTTCAATAATAGGTTCTTTCTGTGAGCACGTGTCTGTGTAGGTATTGAATATAGATTTTTTCTTGTATGACTAAAAAGCAATAAAGTATAGAATTTTATTTAATTTCTATAGGAGAGAAATTATACTATATCTTACACTCTTTTGTGAGCTGATCAGGTCACCCTTCAAGATCAAATGTTTTGATTCCTATAACTATTTGTTTCTAATGAACCACAATTACTAATTGTTTCATTATTTTGTGACATACATTTTTTTAAATCGTTTGCTTCATCAATCACATGCCACATAATGAATCAAATGTAATAGACTCTAATTCCTCTGAAACAGAAGGTACTGTATGAAGAATGATTTTTTTAATATAGGCTGGAATGGAATCTCCTGTCTCTTGACCATTGTTTGGTACTGTTTCTATCTTAATTCTTCAGAAAGATATGTGAAGCTTCACTTTAAAGATGAAGATCAACAGCTGAGAACATGTGATGAAGTGATTCTCAATATCCAACAGAAAAAAAAATAAAAATACCTACATTGTCCTGTACAACATTTTGAAATATGGATAATGCTCTCTAAATTTGAGTAATTTGCAGTCATCTCTGGCACATTTAGTATCAAGACTATTCCATGTAAACATTAGGAAGGGTGAGTAAAGGCTCATCACCAAGAACACAGAGGAGCACAGAGGTATAACAACCAGTAGGGAAACCCAAATTACACAGCCCTGGCCTCAAATCCTCCTTCCAGAGCTGTCCCAGGGAACCCTCAATCCTATAGGCTGGGGTGATACCCATGAAGAGGAATTATCAGAAAACCTCTCTGGTTCACTTTTTGGACTGAGAGAGTTGGCAATCTACGAAGGTATGGCACTAACTATGGAATGCAGAGAAAAAACACCCTGGGGTTGTAGAAGACTGCTTATAGGATATTTAGTGGAAGCACCAAAGGTAGGAAAAGGGAGAGATCTAGCTGGGTGGAATGGAGGTCCAGGAGCCAGGGTAGATTAAGTGTCAAAGGTCAGCTACTGGAGGAATCCATACTCTACTGGGCGTTCATCCTGATAAGCCAGAGAAAGTAATAGGATGAGGTGATAGGTGTTGCTTGTGCTGGTGGTGAGTGTGCCTGTCTGCAGTGGCCTGTGCATATTTGGATTGGATAAAGTTCTTTTCGAACCTAAATACCTACGATTCCATGTGCACATGTGTGCATGTCATATATGCATGTCTATTGCAAATACACATTCAGTTTTGCTACTTGCTGGACCTGTGGAGATGGGGCTGTGGCAGCCTCACCTCTATTGGGCTCCTGGATTGGACAACTCCTAACAAATAAGATTAATTTTTGAGGGGAAAAAAAGTCAAACGTTCTTTCCTCTTTTGCTTAATACCTTCCACAATTTTGTGTTCTTAATCTTCTAAGAACTTTTGTATCAGCTATCTTCTTCAGCTAAATAATAGTCCCTGTACTTCTTTGCAGAAGTCCAGAGGGACATGCTTTATGCATGTGGCACTCAAACCAAGTTCCAGGTTAATCAGGGGTAAACGTTGCACTTGGTCTACTAAATAAAACTATGACCTTCATTTCACCTGTTTCAAATTTAATTTAGAATGAATGTTCCTCTTTGCAGTTATTCTGTCCTGAGCCCCAACCAGTTAACTTCAATTGATGGCTTTGAAAAAAAGGCTAAATCTAAAGTCTCAAAGAGCAATGTAGACAATTTATGTTTGTTGTCTGTTTTTAATGTGCAAGAGTTACTCAAGTACCATTGAGCTTCAGTTATTTCAGAAGTAAACCAGATTACTTAAATAAGGATCATATAACTGTGCTGTATTCTTACCTAGAAGGCAAATGTGAATGAAATATATATTTCTTTAAAAAGCAATGTGGGGCAGGAAGGCAGGGGGATGAGAGGCAGGGCAGGTCTAGTTTAATTGTTTCCTATTAAATACTGGAAACAAAGACCAGTAAACATCCCTGTATTGTTGCTTCTGTTCTGTTTAAGACTAATCACACAGAGGGCACATTCCCCTCCTCTTCACGTTACTTGAAATAAGTGACACAAAATCAGACAAATGCAGGCTCTGTGGCTCAGCAGATGATAATTGAACCCCTACAGATTAGAAGTGCTCTTGTGTCCATTCGCTCTAGGCACAACTCTGTTTCAGAATTAATTTTTTTCCCAATTAAAAAAACCCCAAACCCTAACTTGCTTTACAAGCCGTCCATGTAATGTGAAATTCCATGTGATGGATGCTAAATGGAATCTGATTAAATATGAAGAACATGAGTTCAGCTGAGGCGTAGTAATAGTGAAGAGACTAAAGCTGAAGTAGAAACCCAGAGGGCATAAACCAAAAGCCATAGTGTGTACCTGCAATGTGAACACCATAATGAGATGAAAATTGACCAAAAAATACTTTTGGACACGAGACAATTCTTTGAATATATCTGAATAAAATAATAACAAAGCTCATCCATACCTAGAACTTCTCTCCTTTGTTCTTTGCTCACCTCATCATAGCTTGAATTTTATCTGCCTGCTCTTTCTGACAGTCTTTGTCAGCCTCTCTCTTCCTTCATTACTATACTTTCATATTTTATCCTTTTCACTTTTCAAGCATAAGTGTGAACTATTATTTCTAATGCTATTTCTCTTAAATTCCTCTGAAGAAAAAGAAAATTAATATCTGAGTAGTTACATTTTTATATACAGATATTGCTGATTCATGAAAACGGTAAACAAATACAACTATTTATTACTGCTTTACACAAAGGTTTCAGTCAAGTTTTTTTATTGCATTCAGAGCATTTTGCACATAAACTGTTGTTTTCATTTTTTTTTTTTAATACTGGAGGTCAACCAGCAAAGCAATCTATGTCAAAGTAGACTGATGCAGAACAGAGAAAATCATTACTAGGATTACAGAGTAAGTCACTTGCAGAGCTCTTTTGTCATCCTTATGGACTGGATTTTTTCTCCTTCATCTCTCAGACAGGAAAAGAAAGTAATGTAAATTCCTATTTTATGTGGCCTGCTGAGAAGATTTGAGCCAACTGCTTTATTTGCAGTTTCCCAGTAGGGAAATATCAACCTTAATTTGTCAGATTTTTGATAGAATATCTTAGCATGTGATTATGTATATAATGCTCTGGATCTAATGAGGCTAATTCAGTGCTTTAGAGTGCTATTATTCACTTCTTGATTGGCACATAACTGTCTTGAGTTGAAAATCTAAAACATTATTAGATGATTTCCCCAAATTATGCACTTAAATTTATCTCTGCTGTGCATATTCCATGCCACATGAACAATTTCTATATGTGCCAATAAATGTTTTGGCTGCACTTATCCAAACAATGTAGGCTACCTTTAGGCTCCTGTGTTTTGGTAAGCACCAGCAGAACTATCTCTTTAGTACTTCTCCACCTTCTCTTGTGCTTATTCACACAGAGTAGTTTTCACTGTAATAGATACAACCCCCTTTTTGTGGGTTTTTGTTTTTTTTTTTTTTTTTTTTTAATCCCCAAGAGAGACTAGGATGCAGACTCTTTGCTTCTGAAGAACTCTACAAAATCAAGTATTAGCCTCCTGAGAAAAACTTGTCAAGCCCATGCTGCTAGGCAGTAATGAATGCCAGAGCACAACTCTCTATCTCACAAGTGGCGTAACAAAGGCACAGCATTGGGCAGAGAGCTTCTATGACCACTTTCATGATTTGAGAACTAGTGACCACTTCTGCTCATACTTTGACACTGTACCAGTAGATTGTTTTTGGTTGTTGTTGGTTTTTTGTTTGGTTTTTTTTTTTGTCGTTTGGTTTTTTTTGTTGTTGTTGTTTGGGGCTTTTTTGCTTTAATTAATAAGGAAATATTTATGGAATGATCAAGGTAGTTAGAGAAGGCAAGTAAAAGATTTCATGTACATTGTCAAAAAACTCCTTTATCAGTATTCAAGGATACTTTTTACCTGAAAGTTTACACCAAGAGTTTTTAAACTGATAGTCTTCACACCACAGTGAGTCAGGTGAGACAGAAACAAAGCATCAGGTCAGTTGGAAAAGTGAGTGAACACATTGCTTTTGATCTGCTGTAATGAATCTGTCCAAACACATTGTTCATCAGGATTGTAGAGTTAAACTGCAGAAGCTATTCACATCATTAATATGAAAAAACGCAAACAAAACCACACTAAAATTGTATCATTCTTACTGGTTCTGTATTGATCAGAAATCCTTTCCAGAAAGATCTGGACTCTGTTATTTATTTACATGGTAGTCTATAACCAGAGAAAGTATTTATGTTTTTCCAGAGGCAATTCTCTTATGAAAAAAAAGATAAATACTGCTGGACAATCCCTATAAAGTTAAGCCATGCCATGAAAAGGTGTTGTGGTCCTAATTTAAGGGAACAGAATGGAAAATAACACTAATAGCATGGGGAAATCTGACAGTGGGTTTTTATGTTGATCTTAACCTATGCAAGACTAAAACATACATTGATTTTACCAGTGACTGACCAGCTGAAATTCCTGATGGTTCTACAGAATTTTTATTTTGTTGCCTAATGATCTTTAGTATCTTGCCATGTTTTAGCACCTTCTCTACGGATTTGAAAAACTCCACTCAGATTATTGCAGTCCTTCCCATCCCTTTCTCTTGATAGCATGCTCAGCATTACTGCCCTTATATCCTTTCACTGAAGAATAGAGCAGCATCTTCTCTCTTGACAGGAAGGACATCCCATACATATTGTGGACTTCCCTTAAAAATAATTTCCAGTCCTGAATTCACATGAAATATCCTTGATGCTGAAAGATAAATCACATTTTAGTTCTTTGTATCATCACCTTGATGTCTACTCCTGATAAAAATTAAATTGCTCTTTTTGTTGCTAAGGTTATATTCCCTGCTAGCTCTTCCCCTTTCTCACTATAGATATTCCCATCATTCATTTTGTTTCCAACCATCTCTAATTTCCAATCACAGATCAGATGTTCTGGTCTCACCATGTCCTTTATCATCCTTTTCTCAGTGTTCTGAGGATACCATAAGTCCTTAATAGCCCTGAGCAGCCTCCCTTGGGCCACTCACTGCCCATGGCCCTATACCCCATTTCAACCCAACCTGAGGCCAGCACTCCCTGTCCTAGGGACACTGTCCCAGAGAGTGCTGATCTCCATCCATCTCTGTCTGCTGGCCAAACAGGCCTTTGCTCTGCACTGTGGCTAGCTTGTGTCCTGGATGGCCACTTTCAATGTATTTTCCAGCTTCTCTTCAGGCCTGCCTCTCTCCCCCTTACCATGTTGTTCCTGACTTGGCTCCCTGGGCAGATTCTGACAAAATTTAGCAAATACAATTGAAAGTGGTCACTAAAACCAAAAGAAAATGAAATAGTTTTCAACAAGAGCTATGAGGGTTTTCACTGCTTTTTATAAGAACATTTATGCTTTCATGATGATCTTTTCTTTTTCCTTCTTTGCTGATAATAGTTGTTCTTGAACCACTAGTTTTATACCTTAAAGAGTGACAAAGCTTCATGTCTCAGAGGAGTGATTCTGCCAGTATGCAAATTTGCATGAACAAAATGTGTACTTAAAGCATCACAGAATTGTGGGAGTACAGTCAGAGGATTACAGGAATTGGAAAAAGAAGAATAAGAAGAAAAGCAAAAAGGAAGACAGCAA
>JAWWEE010000122.1:43070777-43102572 GCA_035221455.1 Xenops minutus | reverse complement strand
TCTAGCTCCTTCTAGCTAGCCCCTATAAAACCGTTTTACTCCATTAAATATTCGGCCATTTTGCATTACCCCGCGTTTGCGTGCAGAGTGGTCCTTCCTGTTTCCCCCCAAGGTCTGTGTCACAGAATAGTCTATGTTTGTTTGTCTATCTGCTATTAAGGGCCAGCAGAAGTCACTCGGCTTGAATGCCTATTCACCTGAGATATCTCTGGCTTCATTATCATATAGCTGCCATTTAGATTTCATTAACTTAGGCAAATGAGTTCATTATCTATTTGGACAAGACAGACTAAAGCTTAAGCTTTCTCTTAGATGTTAAATCCTTTTTATTTGACCCTTGCTGTGACTTGTCAACCAGTTAGTCATAATTAAGTTCTCTATCATAAAGGTTGTTGTTTACAGTCTTGTTTTCACACATTTTCTTAACCATCTATTTGCAGCCTAAAGAATTGTAAAATGGTTTTTATTGTTTTTTAACAAAATTCATTTTGTTATCCATATTTTCATGAAGTTATTATCTAATGGAGTTTAGAATGAATGCTGAGCCTTGGGGGAAACAGATATAAATTAATAAAGTTCCAATTACACATATGATTAGAAGAGGTTTTTCACTGTGTAGTATATATTTGTATAACAAAAGGGGAAAAAAAGAAACCTACTAACACTTGCAATTCAAAGAAAGGAAAGGCAAAAATACCAAAGAAGAGGGCTAAAGAACTAACCGAATTAATTATTGCGTAAAGAAAACTTTTGAAATGAAAGCTGAGATGAAAAGCGAGTAACCTCTTGTAGTTTGGAATGGTATAGGAACTTAAAAACATTGTTAGTAATATAAGTGAAAAAGTATTTAAACAAAGGCAGTTATCTTTGTATGGTGAGAATAGGGCACAAATTAAATATTTAAAAAATAAAATTAAGTGGTTTTGCCTTGAAACTAAACAAGGTTAGTAATTCTGCAAGGGAAAGAAATGGGGTGCTATCACACCAAAATGGAAACAAAACATTGCTGAGCCCAGCTTGGACACAGCAGTGAGTTGATGCTCTAGAGCTATACAAAACTCATGCACAATACTGAAGGTATAAGAGCAGTTATAAGTCCAACTGAGAGCTAAGTAAGCACAGTGCCTCTAGTTCTGAAATAAAACTGTAGATACACCAGTTTATCTGATGATTATGCAGATCTTTAAATATTTTGTGAAAGAATTATTACTGTGAACATTAACAGAAGATCAGAGACATTTGAGTTGTAATTTACTAAAATTCAAATTAGCCTGTTATATTTTTGTGTGAATTTTTAATTTAAAAAAGTAACATCTTTTATAAAGATGAAAAAAGGAGATTTGATAGGTTTAAGACACAGTGATACAATGATTCATGCACTGATTCTTGTGAAATTGCTCATAAAGTAGTAAAGATTATCCTTAGTATCAGTGAGAGGCGGTTGGAGTAAGTATCTAGCCATCTTTGTATAAACCACCCAGAAACTTCATTTTTTATGAAGATGCCATACCTCATCTAAGCTGCTTTTCATCTGGCTCATTAGCTCTGACATAGTACCATGGTTTTATGGTTCATGAGACAGAGATGCCTCACTCTGAACTGCTAAAGAACTATTGGAACAGCACATTAATCAATTATTCAAGCATCTCTAATTTGCTGTAAACAGAGTGAAAAGAAAAATAGCACTATTTTTATTCCTTATTTTTCAAAGCAATTGATACTACAAGGTGAGGTTCTCTAAATTAAAGTGATAAAACTCAGAAATGGTAATATCAAACTACCTTAATTTTGAAGTGGATTTAATCAGTCTGAGTTTCAGATTTAGATCTCCATTCCTGATTGCATTGGTGTAAATGAAAAGCAAAGTGGGCACTGAGTGTTATATCAGAATAGAATCAATTTTTTTCTAGGTTGCATGTCTGTTAAAATAAACACAAAGATAACATTCAACATCAAGCCTTGGCAGTTGAGAATTAACAGCGGAGAAGTAGACAGTAGAGAATTAAGTCTGTTGATTTTTCATTATTTTCCAGTGGATCATGTGTTCCAGGGAGGGTCCGGAGGGCTGTGGAAACAAAGACGCCACTGAAAGCTTAACCCAAACAGTAATTTTATTACCAAAAGTGGCCAGGTAAACAGGAAAAACCCAAGAGAGAGAGAGAGAAAAGGGAAAATAAGCCCCCAGGTATAAAACATCCAAATTGCCCAGGTGTTTCCTATGGAGTTGTCTTACCGACCCCAGAATGCCCACACTTCCCACAGCAGTGGCTACATCCTCAAGGGACAGCCAGCTCACAGGCAAAGGCAGGAGTCCCTGCCAAAAGACAACATTCTCCTGTCACATGAAGTGAGTAAGACCCAAGCATGAATCATCTGCTTTTTATCTAATTTGCAAATGACATCTACCTGGGCAGGTGTGGCCAGTACTACCCAGACAGAGATCCTCGGCACCTCCCCCGTTATGTAATTGTCACTCCTCTGAGCACGTGTGGATTTCTTTGCACCTGCATAGTACATTCCAGGGGGTCATTATTAAATGGGTCTGGGGGCTTACTTCCTCCTCCTCCTCCTCTCTTTCTCCCTCAAGTGTCCTTGAATGGCCATCAGCCAATAGTGAGAGCCCAACTAATCATAGTTTACACAAACATGTCTCCTTCAAGGACAAAGTCCATCTTTATCAGCTTGTGTTCCCATAACTTGGCAGAAAAAGAACAAGTCCTCACAGGTGGCTGGGCCAAACACAGACCAAAAATATTAGCATCTAATTCAGCCTGGATACATCATGCTTTCAGATTTTTGCTTTTAGCAAAATTACAGAAAATACTGTCAAAAAAAGGCTTCCTTTATGAGTAGACATACCACATTACAATTGATTTTGGAAGCCACCAAACCCAGCAAATTCAGGAAAAAACAAGTTTTTAAGTACTGTTTCTCATTATAGTTTTGTTCTGTCATTTCCAAATTGACAATACAGGTCTTTTTGGTTTTGTTTTGTTTTGTTTGTTTGCTTGTTTTGTTTGGTTGGTTTTTTTCCTGAGGAAAGGTCTGCAGTGAGAACTAGGTGTTCAGAATGTCACTATATATGGAAAAGAGTTTGAGAAAATAAGCTTAAGAACTGATTTTTCTTTTTTTTTCTTTTCCTTTTTTTTTTTTTTTTGGTGCTACTTAAGTGTTTGAAGGTTTGAGATTACTTCTGTGTTTTGTTTCTTAGGGAATATAAAGGAAGAAACCCTATATTTTTTTTTCTAAAGGAAGGGAAAATAGAAAAATAAGTTTACATTTCTTCCGTATCCATCAACTTGGACACTTCAGGACCATGGATAAACTGACATCAACTGGAATAAGTGCATTGTGGTGTCCTAAAATGATCATCTTAATAAACTAGACTTTAATCGAGGTAGTCATGTCTCAACTCCAATAATATACTGTATATATTTATAGTGTTATTATACAATATTATAATACAAGATTAGGGTATTGTACACTGCAAAAGACATGGGATTCAATGGCCTGAAATGACCAGATAATTCCCTGGGCTTTGAAATCCGAGGTTGTTATCTAGATCATCTTCTTCAATAGTCCGAGATCTGGAGTTCATTGGCCTAACTCTTATCTCTGCTAGCCAAGGAAAGTCTAATAAGAATCAGTCCATATAATGTTGCACTTCAATTTTAGGGCATAGAAAAATCACTAAACATACAGCATTTTGCTGTAACAGCAAGAAAAATTAATATGTAATAGAGTAAGTAGTGATTTTCTAGGGTAAATAGTACCTTTTAGCTATCTTCTCTTCCTGCCTGAAGGGAAAATTACTGAATGTAGAAACTGCACCTTGCTCTCTGATGCAGTCTGCATAAGAATAAATGCATTGGTGGGACCTTGCCTCACAGCATAGGATTTTACCTACAATAGCTATGGACTCAGCACTTAACAGTTCTCGGTGGACTCCTATTGGGACATGGATGTCATTTTGGTTTTGGCTTTCCGTCGGAAACTAAACAGGGATTACATAACTCTCTTTTCACCACAAAGTTCAAAGAAACCCTTTTGTTTATAGAAAAATTCAAATGTATAAGTGATTTACAGATGCATAAAAAGAGCACAATTTTCTCATATGTTGTTCTTGTTTATGTTGCAAGGAATAGAGTTCTGCTCAGTGTGATTGTATTACCTATCTCAATCAAGAATATTTCCTCATCCTGGAGTCTGAAGTTGAAAACCCTGGTTTTAAAATCTCCTTGCCCTCGTAACATTTTTAATCTTATTCTTATCATCACATTGATTTGAAGGATTTGATTTTGAAAGTTAGTTAACTGGGGTATAAAGTAAGAACAGGTGGAGAGTTCGATGGTATTTTTGGTACCACTGCTTTCCACCAGACGGTGTCTAATAGGCATTGCAAAGGACTTACATATACCAGAAAGAAAGCAGAGGTTTGCAAGCATCATTTCCCATCTTCATGTAGTTCAGTGGAAGCTTCTTTTACTTTGAAAGTTCCGTGCATATCTCCTGTGCTCTTCCTAATGCCTGTGACATTTCCTTGGCGCACACCAAGAGTAGGTGGTCCTTCAGTGAGAGTGGTTTTGTCAAACATAGCTCTCTGTTCATAGCTCTACTGACTCATATTATCACCTTCTTCCAGCATTTGCATCTGGTGCTACAACATTTTTTCTTTTTAGCTTTAAAGTATTTTCTAGCTTTTTAATAAAGTGGTGGTGAAGCTAGCACTTTCAGGAGGTTTGTTTGTTTGTTTGATTGATTTTTTAGTGTCCCCCACTCCTTTTTTTCATCTGGTTATTTAACAGAAAACCTAACACTGCATCAGACTGTCTCTATTTGCTAAGAGCAATGAGCAGTTATATGCAATAGTCATAGGTACTGAAACAGACACCAGAGAAGTACAAAACATCTGCTGTAACTTTACTTTAGTTGTATTGTGTTTATGCATAAGAATAGCAACCAGGGCATTTTTCATTGTGAAAGTTTATGTGATGAAAAATAACACTTTGATATTAAAGGCTGTAACTTGAAAATATACAGATATATATATCCAAGGCTAGTACTGTTACAGCATTAAACAAACAAAATTTATGATAGTCATGTTAGTATTAATTAATCAGGTTATATTAATCATAATATTTTGATACTTAGATTAATTAGCTCCTCTTACACATAATTCTGTAGTTATTTGACTGCATTTGCAATACTAGTACTTTGCTAAGCATAAGGAATAGCTCCACAAAAGCAGCAACAAAACTCTACTGAAAAAAATTTAACATTTCATCTTACTTCATGAAACATCTCTCTATTCTATAGTCTAGGTAGACCATATATTCTAGATTAGTCACTCCAGGCTTGGCCCTTTTTGTATCTAAGATCTGACTTAGAGCTTATAACAACATTTTCTAACCCTTTGTTCATTGTTTTTATGGATTTCCCTAGACAAAGTAGGAATTACTATGTGAGATGAACTCTGACAATTCACAGCATCAGTTTCTGAGAACAGAAGTGAGTTGTATATTACAGGAATTACTTTGGCAGGAACCACCCAAACCAAGAGAAGAAATTTCAGAACTACAAGAAGCAATGCAAGAGCAGCAGTGACCTGACCTGAGCTGCTTTTGGTGTCCAGGAATGCCCTGCAGCACATCACCTTTCCTGTACTGAGTGACCACCAGAGCAGATGGACCCCCAAGTCATGGACTAAATGAACTCAGTGGACATTTTGTGGACATTTTAAAGCATTTGATAGGGGTGGTCTGTAGACTAGCGGAATGATATCTGTGCATCCTGTGGGAAGGAGGGAGTGGTTAATGAGGATGTGTTAGATAGCGTTGGACCTGAGCATGACATAAATGATATGGAATAAGTGGTGGAGAATGTGATTGTTTTAGCTGGGGTAGAATAGCTGTGGGGGGTGATGTTTTGTATTTGTGCTGAAATGTGCATGGGCAGTAGGCAGGTATTTGAAGTAAAATACACATATCCTTTCTTTTCTGTGAGCTAAAGTATCTTTAACATGAACTTCTGTTTTATTTTTCTGCAGGCAAAAGGCAATGAATTACTGAAAGTGAGAATGCAAAGAAAATTAGTTCTCACTAAACTATAACAATTACTTCAGGTTGTGCCTCAGAAAGGACTGTGATTGTTCCTGGGACAGCTTTGAATTGTTCCCTGTACAGGCTAATTCACACTGAATAAGGGAAAATTTCTGGGCTGATACTATTAGAAACTTAATTTTCAGTCTTGAAAGATATCAGGGACTATATAGTCCCTGCATGAAATTGAACTATTCAATTTTATTAGAAATATGCCATTTATTTCAGATTAACTGGAATTTTCTGTGCACACTGAACTTGAATATATTTATGTAATGCATAATTGTACTTTGTGGCAAAGTAGTGGAAGTAATCTAGTTACATTAGTATTGCAATAGCAAAGTTATACTAGTTTTGGCATCTGTGCTTGCCTAGATATCTCTGCAAAGCATTGTATTGGATATTATGGCAGTCTACTGCAAAAGAGATATGACAGCTGCATGAAGAATGCTTGCTCTCATTCTAATCCTGAATCTTTGAAGTTACAGTAGGGTGAACTGGGAGAGAAAGGAGAAAACATATAGATTAAAATAATTTAGTAGATGCAGTTGTATCTCAGTTTTGGAGTGCCCCATTGAAACTGAATTATGGATTTAAAAATAAGAGATTAAAAGTATCACAATGTTCCTTGAACTAAATTTTCAAAAGTAACTGTATGTGAGTACTTGGTACCTCTATAATGCTGTTGTATGACTAAGCTACTTCAGTCAAGAGTAAAATAATGTTTAAAGCCACTGCTATAATATGGTTAAATGAATGAGCTCTCATTCATTTAACATGATTTAAAAAAAAAAAATAGAGTAAAATGTATATTTCAAGAAACTCAAAGTGTAATGGTAGTGAAAACATATGGAAAACCCCATGAAATTCTGGTGATATAATACTTGATTTTCAGTCTTCCACACAGAAATTATCTGGATATGACAACTTTCCAGGGAACCTAGGTACATTTGATGTCAAAATGAGAGCAATTCATATCTAAGCAACATCAATTAGCTAAGTGTGGTCACTCCCCTGTAAAACTGGAGTCCATGTAAGAAGCAAAACTGGTAAGGGTCTAATCATTGTATGCAGTCTCATACACATGTAGTAGCCTTTCAACTACAGTCTGTCTGGTGAAGTCTGAGCTTTTTTGTGTGCTGACATGCATGACATATTAACAACTAATACCATAATTGCCCAAAGATTACCTTATTAACCTGTAGCTCATCACTGTGAGAGACTAGGAATCACCAAACTCATTATTTCAGTCCCCACTTGCCATGAAGTAGGAAAATCTATATTTTACTTATGATCTTATTATGATTAACCTTCATTGCCAAGTGGATTCATGTGATGGTCTTTTTTAACTGCTTATTTACTGATCACATGGTTGTTTGCCAAATATAGGGCTCATATATTGTAGATAATCAGCTGCAAAATTCCAAGAATAGAAGAAAAACTCATTATCCAGTATTTTATGTTCAGTCAAACAAAGATATCACTCCATGCTACGCACAAATATTACTTTATTGCAGGTTTGAGTACTAGTACCAATGTTTATAAGCACCTTTATTACACTATTAAGATCAAGGTTTTAGCTTCCCCCAATTTAACATATATTTGTAAACAGTTTTAATTAGTACTGAAAGTACATTATGGCTGAACATGGCAGTTCAATATGAGTCTAATCTGTTGTATACAGGCATCTGAACTTTCTATTAGGCAGATAATAGCTTCTATAATTTCTACCAAAATGGTACTGTGGAATACAGTAGATTATTTCAATAGGAGTAGGCTTTTATTCATGTGCTGGAATTCCTAGCTTTATCAAGAATTAGCATAGTACTTTATCCTCTTCAATACTGACTGTGGCTTTGTTGCAAATAGGCTCCTATTAGTGAAGGAATAGAGGGGTTGTCAAATTCCACAGTAAACTAGAGTTTCTTAGTCAGGAATGAAATATTGTTGAAGTAATCTTCAGAACAAATTGTCACTGTCTTATTGCGTTTAACCATACCTGAAATATACCTTGGAAAGTCTTACACAGCATGATTACAAAGGATGTTGTCCCTAAAAATGGTCTATAGTGCCAAATGAAAGAAGATAGCTCAAATGCACTGCACGCATATTCTTTACTTCAATTTATTTATAAACTAGGGACTGTTCAACATGAAATATGAAATCTAAATTAATAAGAATTCTTAAACTGCATAAAAGAAAAGTTTGAAACAGCATACAAAAATGTTTTTTTGTAGTATTTTCTTGGATAAATAGCGTTATTAAAAATGCATACAATGTACAAACAGCTCAACAAATTTCAATATATGTTTTGAATTATTTTTTGATTAAGGGAGCATATATAAAAAAAAGAATGTAAATATGTGATTTGGGAATTATTTTTTGATGTTGGATATCTGTATTATTTTGCTGTGATAAAATTTGGATTCACTTGTTCCAAGCTTAACATACAAATAAAAAAAAAAAGTCTTATATGTAACCTGTATAAAACAACAACAGTCTAATTCTGCAGCCATTGCTCTTGCAAATACAGAGAGACTGACAGATAACTTCCACATGAGAAGGTACATTAATGACATTTTTCAGCCAGCCAAAAGTTAGTACATTATATATGATTCTAATAATTCTAATGTTTTTAATAGTGTTTTTAATCCTAATGTTTCTAGTGTAATTTCTGTTAGTGAAACACCCCACTTTACTAATGAAAGAGTTTAGAGCAGAGAGACAGAAAAAACAAAGACTATGTGCCTGCACTGTGAGGTGCATGATTAAAGATGCTACCTTTTATGAGCTACTTAAATGATTCTGCATGGAAATTTTTCCAGTATTAAACGCACTTGCACATAGTCAAAGGTTTCAGAACTAAAGTTAGGTATAAGGGATATAGAAATACATATAGTGCAAAAGTCACTGTTCTTCAAAATGTATAAATTCTATCAGAGAATTAATCAGAAAGAGACTGCAATGAGGAATAGAGTCTTTGCTGTAATGTCTGAGTTTGAAGGATGTTATGGAAGTAATGTTTCAGTTTTCTCCAACATCACTGTTGTGCTGAGAGAAATTATGAAAGTCCTCTTGCAGTCAACCCAATAAAATAAATAAATAAATAAATTCTTCAGAGTAAACAAGGAAATTAATGAAATTATGTTCTGTATAGTGATGTTTTCAATGTACTAAAAAAAAAAAAAGTCTGGCTTGAAAAAATATTCTGATAAATTCAACCTATGCCCCCTGGAAATTGTTGTCCTTTGCAGAGAAGAGTGTTCAATTTACTTTATAGGAAAGTTTAGTGGAATATATTTAAAACTGACTGTTCTTTTTCTGGTGACCAGACATCAAGAGTAAAACTATGAATGACAGTTTTTTAGAGTTTGCGAGCTCAAAAGAAAACTTAAAATGAACAAACTGTTTTCTATGTGAACAAAAAATATGGTTTTCCTTCAAGTTGGAAAGGCAGAAAGGAGAATGAGGTATTTTGCCTGACTGTCCTTAGTATCTATTAAACTCTTCTGGAAGCATTCAGGTTTACCTATGGAAAGACTATGGAGTATGGACCTAACAAAGTCAGGTATTCCAGTAGGCAACATTGCATGTATAAATTTAAGGATTATGCAGACAAGTGGACAGACAGCTGAGTTTAAATATATTTCATTAAGGTTATAGTTCTTATTTACCTTTTATCTGTATGCAAAAGCCATTTAATAAAATTATGTACTATTTTCACCTAATGGATATCTTTCAGGTAGTTCAGGGCAATCAGACTGAGCCTGTAAAAAGCACATCCATTCACTCTTTTATTGCAATATATATTTGTAGCATACATTCTGCTTTTCTTCTGAAGAGCATGTAACATTTAGAAAAAAATATTTAATTATAAACTATCTCCACTAACATAATCTCTTTATCCACATTCTCTTACATGTAAAGTGAAACTTCACTTAGGTAGCTGAAGTGAAAAGTAAGGTTATCTCTAAGTAACCCCACTCAGAAGCATATGAGATATTCAAGCCAACTTGGGATGCCTGAAGCTGTTTTGTTACATTAGTGGGCTATTCAGTTTAGGTAGACAGACCTGATACTGCAATACTTGGAGTGGTTTAGCTTGGGCGTTGTGTTGTACATATAAACTGTATTTGACTGGCCGAGGAACCTATACAATGATGTCAAGTACTTTCCTTTATTGTGGTTGGATTACATTTAACCTTAATATTTGTCTGAGAGATCTTTACAGGAAACTAAAAACCTTGACTTTGGTAGATTTTTATGAATTAAAACTAATTTATCAGAGTAATTGGCCTTTTTTTAGCAATTCTTTAGGAGAAAATAAGTAGTGATTTGTGACTTAGTTTTACAAAATTGTATGAATCTGATCTCCTTTCTCTATTTATTTTGACTTTTCTTTGGTACTGCCTCAACTTTATATTTAGCTACGTTTACATATCCCAGTAAATATAATTTTTTATATTTCTGTGCTCAAATTTCAGAGCCTGGCAATGGAAATTTATATCAGAATAGGTACTATGAAATAAATCAAGGCTTTTTTACTTTTGGTAATTATAAATCTTAATTCCTTATTTAACCTGGACAAAGATATGAGGCTATAAAAGCCATTACATAATTCTTATTACCAGAAATAAACTTCCCAGGTCAATAGAGTTGTAGATAAGAAATCTGAGACAAAATTAAATATTTCTTATTTATGGCTAAAGATTTTACAGCTTGCATTTTTTAAAATAAATACCTGTACATATTTAGAAAGACTTTTCAAGAAAATTATTCAACGTTATTTCAATATCTATGCCTCAGATATCTGATATGGCACTTTATTCATACAGCTCTTTTGTACTGACAATCCTCAAATACTTTCCAAAACATAAACCTTCAGTCTAAGATAATGACATTGATAGGCTATATTTAAGACATGAACAGTATTCACTGTCCATATCAGTAGTGAACATTAAGGGTCTCAATGGTCCAGTTTAGGTAGTCAGAAATTTAGAGTTAAATACCTACAGAAATGAAAGTGAAATCATAGTGAAATGAAAGTAAATTGAAACTAAAGGAGAAAAAACCCAATGAAACAATAACCTTGGTGAAGTGCAGATCAATCTTATTCAGATATAGCAAAGACAGAAACGAACCTTATCAGTTATGCAATGTCCAAACAGTGGTCAACAAGCCTTTAGTGAAAGGCTTTTGTCCTACAAACGTCTTCAGATTTGGACAAACTACACAATATCTGCAAAATCTGAAAAATTTTGTCTGTTCCAAATGAATTGCAGTGAAAATCATAATACATTAGTGTGAAATGAAAGAGATGCCTTTAAGGAATGTATGGACATATGTAAATAATTGTCAGGTCTATTCAAGAGCATATAAGTTATTCTGTCAAAAGATATCTTTCATTACGTAGCAAAAGTTATGCTCACTTCCTTTTATTTCAAACTGAAAAAATAGTATATGCACTGACAGACACCTTAATGTGCATTCTACCATTTGATATTCCTCTGGGTTGATCAAAGCTAATTTATAGTCCTGTCTTTTTTTCATAAACTCTCAACAAAAAGTATGGAGTTATCAGTAAGAAATTAAATATCATTTTTCCATTCATGCGTTATAGATGATATGAACTAAAATCTCATGCACCACAGGGTTTACTGGTTGAATTATAGCTGAGTAGTGGCATTCAGCACAAGACATTCCACAGTAATTTTTAAAGCTTACAGTAACAAAGATTCAGTGCTTCAGAGAAAGCAAATTCCAGAATTCAGAAAAAAAGTTGATGTGGAGATACAGTATTAACAAACTAAAATGGCATTATCTCATAAGTCAGACAATAAATAGCATTGATTATGTGTCTTAATGTTGAAATACACTGTTCACCTCTTAACTCAAGATAACACAAGAGTTTATAGTATAGTGCATGTGTGTATGCATGCATGTGTATGTGTAAGTATGAGTATATGTGTATGTACAAATATATATAAATATGTATACACTCATACAAGAGATCCAAGAAAGCAATACATTTCCAGAAGTAAATATAGGAGAATCCCATTTAACCGAGTTTAATGCCTAGCTAAAAACTTTTGTGAACACCTTTTCTGCTATCATTGGCCTTTCTACACATATTCCCCTCCCACCCCCCAAAAAAAAAAAAAAAAAGACGTAAAAATAGTCAAAATATTCCCCTTTCTTCTCCCCAAAAGAGTGAAACCTTCTGAAGATAGCAAAGCAGAAATGGTGAACAGATTCTCTTGAAGTGTTTGTAAACCCAGCTTTAAAAACCTAGTTTGCCAGTGTCTGAAATGGCTTTGCAACCTCTGCCTGGGTCAGAACACCTGCCCTGGCATGAACAGCTTGGTGTGCAGCACCTGGGGCCTGTGCTGTGGATGGTCTCTGTGAACTCAGGGGGTACTCTCCTCATGACTTGTGCATTATTGTGTTGTAGGGAGCAGCATAAATACTCACAAATTCTCAACGCCCATGTTTCCAGCTGGAGGTGTGTGAAATGTGAAAATCTGCACTGCTATGAGAGGTGGAAGGTGCTTGTGATTTAACTTTTCAAAATTAGTTCTATCAGGGTGTTAAATTTTCAGGTGTTTATTAACATTTTATAAGTGTGTGAAATTGTAATTTATATATGTTTTACTGGTCATATAGATCCTGACTGTATAGTTCACTGATTATGAGTTAATTAGTATAATCTGTAAATTAATAAATTGTTTTGATCCTGATTTAAAATATATGAAGTGGGTAGTTGTTTCTGGAGACTTCATTCAGCTCTGACTTTTTTGACACTAAATATGTGAGCCAAAGACTCTCTGTAGTCTGTGGGAGTTATCACTAGCCTATTTTACACAAAAGGGACTGAGATTTTGCAGTGAGTAATGACAGTGCTCTATTCTAAGAGTACATACAACAGACAAGTATTATATATATCTGTGTATATATATATATGCATAAATACACATACACACACACACACACACATATATACATATATATAAAAGAAAAACTACTCCCTAAAATGCTGGTCTATTTCTGCCTATTGTCAGTGGAATGAATCTCTCTCTCCCTCCCCCTTTCCTGAAATGCCATCCAGAACATTATTATCTAATCTGCATGTTCGCATGAAAAAAATAGTTACTAAATCTTGTAATTGCTTCGATATATACAATAATAAAATGTAAGATTGCCTTGAGCAACAATCCAACTGTGACTTCAGAATGTTATTAATCTTGGTCCAATTCATTGTTGAAAACAGTGATTCTAACCCTGTTTCTTGGGCAGTGAGCCTTTGTGGCAAACACCTGCAAACTTTTCTTTAGGCAAAATAATCTTTCATTAGTCAATACACAGTCTGGCTTCTCCAGGTTTTGATGAAGTGTAGGTAGATGACTTTAGGGGCTCTGTATCACTCATTGGATGTATACTTTCTCCACTGAGTAGGATAAATGGAGCTTGACATCTAATAGCAAGGATGAATCAAGAAGCAGCCAGACCAAATCACATCTAAAATAAGAAAACACACAGGGGGAAGCAGGGAAGACCATATTTTTATTAATTTTCAGGAACATTATTTCTTTCCAAAAGCCTAATTTATAGTGAAATGCACAGATCAGTTTTACTAGAAATTGTTTCACTAGACTCTTTTTCTGATACTTTGGAAAACACGTTGGTCTATAATGTGACTATTAATGATACTGTTTTATTTTTCTAGAAGGTCAGTGTATTAAAAAAATAAAGGTCAATATTTTTGCATTTATGCTTACTCTGATATAATAAAAAATGTATTTGAAATAAAAATATGTATAAGATTAATTAATGTTGTTTTTCTAGAAAGTTTAAAGTAGAGCAAGTAATGCTATATGGAATTTACAAAATCTGTCCTTTAAAAGATCTGAGTTTATGGTATTAGCAATTCCCTTCATAAAAGGAAATTAAGAAAAATTCCATCTTGATCAAGAGTTAATATCCAGTAACTTGATTAAGAGATGTTTTGAAGCTGCTTTTCCCCAGGGGCAGGAAAGGGCTATATTGTGAGTCTTAGTGCAGTCCCTGAATCTCTCCTTTCTTGCAGGGTAAAACAGCATGAGGGAGTTCACCAAGTGCTGCAAAATTACTTCAGCTTTTTGTAGACAGCAGACTAAATTGCAGTGACCTAATCAGTGAGGATTGTCCTGTGTGACAGCCATCCGCTGTCCTATATTGAGAGTAGTGAGGTTAGTAGAACTCGTGTGAATAGAGGTCTCACAAGGGAGATAGAAATATCTTCTCTTTTGCATACTAAGCCCACTTTCTTTTGCTCTTCAGGACTTACATGAAGAAGAGTTAAACATTTTAAGTATATCTGAATTAGTTGGTCAGGAATGGCAAACCTACTTTCCAAAAAGCTTTTCTGTTTTGAAACAGAAAACTTCTTGTTAAACAAACTGAAGTCCTATCCCACCTCTGAACGGTGAGTTGAGTTCAACAAGTGGTTTAATGTAGAAAGAGAAATCGACTTTTAGCTTTGTCTCTAGGGTCTAGTAACTCAGGCAAAGGAAATCTGGGTTAAGTGCTACACAGTTTCCTCTGGGAGAAGCCTCACAATACTACAATTGCTTCTTTAGCTTTGCAACACAGCATAGTTTTGGAAGTCTCAGAAATGAGATGATAGTTGCATGGCTTTTCTTATTTGTAGAATCATGGAATCATGGAATTAACCAGGTTAGAAAAGACCTCCAAGATCATCAAGTCCAACCTTTGATCCTCCATTTTATACATCATCTTTCTGCAACCAAGTGACCTATTTTTTTTACATGAACATTTTATCATAGTTTCTTTAGGCTGCAGCTTTTCCTTTTGAAATAAAACTTATGTTAATATTTTTAAAAATTCACATTTTTCTTTTAATCTGTTTCTTTGAATTTATCTTTAAATATTGTTTTCTTAATATGAAAAATAAAAGAGAAAAATTGCATATCCTTACACAATATTTTTACATATGGGAACAAAGAATATTGGTTAATACAGCTTATCAGAAGCGATTTATCTTTTCAGTGACAGCAAAGCTTTCCTTCATTAGGTAGCCATGAAAGAAACTTACTCTTAACAGCAGAATTGAACATGGTCTTGCAATAATTTTTCACATGGTAAATGGAAGGAAATGGAATAGAAAACAGTAAAAAAGTTCCAAGGGAACTTACAGATATACTGGTCTGTATCAGATAGTTAGAACAGAATAACCCTACTTTTAATAATATCAAAAGCATTTGGTCTCATTACAGATTCAGTGATCTTCCATATTCCAGCTGAAGAACATAGTTTGTGTCTTAGCAGACAAGGACAGTACTCCTTGACATTGACTAAACAACTGTAATTAGCCACAAATTGTCTCTTAAGCAGATTTTGTGTTTCTAGAACTTGAATAGTAAAGAGTACAAACAATGTCAAAATGTCTAAGTAACAAAAAGTGAACCAGTTGGAATGATAAGACTCAGAACAGATTAAATACTGTATTGACTGCTTTGTAATACAAATCTGTGAAAAAGAAGGCTCAAAACATAGATTCTGCCACTGTGGTAGGGAAGCAGAAAAACTAGCACAGAGTTATTACTGGAGTTAAGACAGGGTAGTCTCTACCATTAGCTATTCTCATGCAGTTTGAAGAGCTCTTCTTAATGCCCACTTCTATCCTCCATCATGTATTCTCACCTGTCACCACACTGCCTGAATACTAAGTTTTGTTAAATCATTCTGAAGTGCTTCATGAAGCTGAAAGCTGGAAGGATTTAATAGAATTTGCAGTTTTTATCATCTCATTGCTCAATATTTTCATGTCATTAACAAAAACACTGACTAAGTACTGGTACTTTTTTTCAGATGATTAGTCCCTTTGCCTTAGAACTGGCCTTATTTTCTATGTACTGCAGCTAAAAACCTGATGAAATTAATCTGGTCTTTGATATTTTGGGTTTTTTTAAGAGTTAAACCAGAGTGAAATTTAGTACAAGGGAAGAGAATCTGGCAATTGAGGAATATTTCATAGTGTTCATATTAAATGTTCAGAGTAGCTAAAAAGTTGTCCACATTGTTACAGATGTGCTTCTAAACCCCTATTCAAACAAGGATACAGACCCATTAAGCAGAGGTGACATCTGTTCAATGCTCAGACTTAGAGTGCACTGAAAATGGGAGCTCTTTTATCTATGACTGGTTATGGGGAACCAATGTCTTCTCTTTGAAAGTGAAGAAAACATATTCATGGAATATTTGTGGTGAGCCCCATGTAAGTATTATAAATATCTCCTTGAATTTAAAATACAATATTTTCCTAAATATTCTTACAAAATATCCTTCTAGTTGATTTTTCAAATATATATGCTTTCTATTTACCTCAGGATGTGCCTTGTCTTTATTGACAGTAATTCTTGTACAGAAAGCTGACCTTAAGAACTTCACATGTTATCTGGTGCATTAGGTCTACATTTAGACTACTGTATTTATTCACTGTCATCTGAAAGTTTCTAGGATGATAATGTGTCTGCTAATTTTCTATTGGAAGGCAAAAGTAAAAGAACGACCAGCACTATTCAGCAGAGAAGTAGCATATTGTGCTTGAAAGTAGCAGTCAGAAAACACCCCTTTTACATAGACCTGATCTTTCCACCAGACTGGAGTTAACCATAGTTTAAGGTTAGAGTTAGTTAAGGGCTTCTGAGAAAAGGTTATGATTTGTTGGAGTACAAGACAGCAGTCCACAGACACCTTTTGATGTTAAGGGCTGTTTTGCATATGGTTGTCTGTCAACAGTTGTAACACCCCCATTTACATTTCTTAGTGTGTCATGGCCAGTATGACAAATGAACCCATACCTGTGTCAGGGACTGAAAACAACAGCTCAAAACATCTCTGTGTGTGTGGGAGGGGGCAGATAAAGTTCTGCAAAGGTGCAATTGTGCTTTACCCACCCACAGCCCTTCCTCCTTGAGAGCCTCTTGTGTAGCTGTCAGTCACCGGCACATCTGGAACACTGCCCCACACCACACACCCAGATCCATAACAGCTGGCAGACCGAAAGCCCCACCTGGGGGGAGGTGGCCTCAGGAATCCAGAGCAAATAAAACCAACAGCATGTGGAGTCCACATACTTGTGGCACTATTTTCCTTGGATTTCTGGTAGCTGGTTCTATGCTGAATCTAAGGAAGTAGCTAAAATTCTCTCTGTCTCTTTCTTTCTTATGTCTTCTTCTAATTTCCTTGATATTTGGGTAGCTTAAACCTGGATGGGTATCAATTTCGTAAGTCAATGCTTTGTGAAATGCATTATGTTGATTGAATGCTCGCTTTAAACTTCTGTCAAGTTCCCTTATTTTCCAAAGTTTGTCAGTAAAAGTGTGTTATTTTGACCACCTGAGAAGTGTCATAACATTTTTCCTGTGTGTGACCTCAAGGTATAAAAGAACTGAAGGCCCTTTTATTAAATCCATCAGGTCGATTTTGAGGCCTTGTATCTTTTTGACTTAAAAGCCCCTCCATGAGCTCATGGCCTGAGTCTGGGGTGTTACAACCTGGTCCAGGGCAAATGTATGCCTTTGGGAAAGCCGTTTGTGAATAGGCTTGATATAACCAGCTGAAACACTCACTTTCAGCGGTACCATCAGTGCAGAGCACAAAGGAAAGGAATAAAGGTTTAAAAGCTTTAGCTTGAAATCCATGAAGAGAGAATTCTGCCTCCTGCTGTCCTACTCATTTTGCTATTGGGTGCTTCTCAGTTAGGAGTGAGGACCAGAAAAATTCCTGGATAATATTTTCCTTCCTTCTTCTTGATCTTATAGAAGGCATTTTTCTTTTCCAGTTTCATTAAGTAATCTCAACCTTTACACAGCCATAGCTCTTACCGTGATGATTGGCACCTCATAAATTTCATTTGAGGATGTTTCTTCTCTCAGTAGACCATGCAGTTAATGGAGTTTTCCTTCATATACAGAAAGGAATGGAGCTTGAATTACTCCACATGCCTATATTTGGTGCCATATTAATTCTAGGTAGAACACTCTAATGAAAAAATGGAATGCTGTGAACATTTTTCCAGTCTGTACACCACAGAAGGATTCAACAGAATAAGAAGCTTTGGAAAGAAATGCAGTTAATGAATCACTATTATGTAAGCTACTTATCTCAAGAATAATTTGTTTTGGTATTTCTGTAACTTCCAGATTTTCTGCTACTAGTGGTATTAATAAAAGATATAGATGAGGAGAAGCACTTTTAAGTTATCTTAATTACTGCAAGTCAAAATTTGCCCTTTTGAAGATACATATTATTAAAATTGAATATTTTATTGTGAATACCAGAAGGTCAATTAAACTAATTTGTGATATTCCATATTATTTTTTATTTTATATTAATTTTAAGGCACTCTGTTTCTTGCTGTAGAAGAACGAGCAACTGTTTGCTGGACAACAAAGCTGCTACATCCTACATATTATGTATACTACCTAACCTCACTTCATACCCTTGTTGTGTTTAGTCCACTTACTCTGAAGCCTTTTAAATTTTCTGGGAAACCAGTATAAGAATAATGAAAATGATCATAAAGATTTATGTGTCGTTATTATTATAAACAACAATCTGTCAGTATGAAAAGGGCAATAATAAAGTTCCACTTGCCTTTAGGATTTTTATTATTGCGAAACTAAAATAAGGGGCAGTCAGGTCCATTTGTGTATTAGTAGAATTACTCTTAATGGTTCAGTCAGTGATAAGTCTAACACAGAGAAGTAACCATGACAACCAGGCCATGCTTTCTCTTAGTTGGTTAAAACAAGACTTGATTTAGTGCTGTATCTGAGATGAAAAGAGAAAGAAAGCATCCCATGCATTCTCTCTTTCTGGCAAATGTAATGGAAGCCTGCAGCGAACCCTCATTTAATTTCAGGCATTAAAATTGTATCTGAGCTTTTTAACACTAGGAATTGCATAACTTAAACAGAATCATACTGCACATTAAAATGTATCCTTTCCCCTGTTTTATATAATTTTGCATTAATGAATTAGTGGATTAATGGAGATTGACATTTATTTTTCTTTGTTTCAAGTGTTAAGGTAGATTATGTAGCAAGTCTCTAACAGGGAAAGTGTCTATGAATTCTTTTTTTATATACTGTTACATGAAGAGAAAGCATATTTGATAGAATAAGATTGATAGAGTACATAAAAATTCAATTAAGGTTTGAACTTTGAGAAAGTTAAAATGTTCTTCATTAAAACAAATAGCAAAATATAAAACATAAGTAAAAAGAATATGGTGGGAAACTACAAAATATCTGAAAAATGTGATATTAACAGCCTATGAGGAATATTCAGAATTTTGCATGTTGGACATGAGAAAGGAAGGGGAAAGTATATTTTTAACCAAACTGTCAATGCATCATCTGGAGAGTGTTAAGTTTGTTTCTTTAGTGCTTAGGTGGAATCTGAGGCTCAGATTAGAAGAAGCGTATATCTAATAAATTTTTTTGACAAAGCTGAATGAACAGAATGAAACAATGAGACTGACATGCCTGTTCTTGATTTGGTAGCAGTCCTTCACAAAGAGATTTTGTTTGCTTTTTTCACAAAGAAACACTAAACTGAAATTTTTGTTTTCAGGTATTTCTATCATATTTCAGACATAACACTAGAAGAAAACATTTTATTAAAAACCTCAACAGGCTTACAGAAAGAAACAAAAAAACCAGGATTCATTGAAGTGAACTCAGGTAAAAATAAAGAAAACCACTATGGCTTTGTATTTTTCCTACAAATATAGTAAGACTTTATATGAGATAAAATTCCAAACTCATTAGAAACCAACAGTACAGTATTTTTGTACCATTAAATTCAACAAAAGCACTCTTTCTTGACCCTTGTTTTCGTTAGTACAGTTTTACCATTTCATAAACAACCACAAAGAAGAAACAGAATGCACCTGAATTAAGATAATTTGAGTTAAATGTATTTTTTTGATCCTAGTAAATGTGCTTGAGTTAGAAGAAGCAATTTATTGATCAAATGGTGAGTAGAATCTGCAAGCCAACTAATGAGAAATTATGTCCTTAGACTTCCTCCCCCTTATTTGTGTCCAAGGTCTTAGAGCAAACAGTGGTGAATGTAAGACATTAAAATCTTATTAGACACAGGTGGCAGATTAGATACCAAGATTCAATCTTTTATTAATGTCACATGATAAAAATAATACTGCCTCTCAGAAAAAGGAGGGTCTCAATAGCTATTTAATATTTGTTATAAAAATACATTACAAGCTATTTCAGAAACAGCTCTACAACTAACAGTCTACATGGAATAAATGTAATAATATTTTTTCCCATTCGGAATATCCCCAAATATTTGGTCCAAAACTGCAGAGAATGGAAATAAAATATTAATGTCTGAGGTTAGACTGCTTCAAAGCATTTTTTCTCTTATAAAACCTGAATTATTCTACCCCTCCTAATGCACCCTTATATAGGGCTACAGGGTTATCACAGATTTAGGTATGTAAACAACTCTAGTTACATGCAGTTGTTATTTCCCATTAAAGATGAAAGGCACTGTTAAGTGAATGTGTATGTTTAACACCGTATGTGCTTACAATGCTGTGTGCAGCCTGTAAAGATACACCACAATCAACGTATTTCCCAATAGCCAGTGCAGTTACAGCCTGACGGAGTCCAGTATGCTCTGCTGAGCATACTGAGGTACTTGGCTGAAGTAGCCCATCCATATTAGCTTGAGCATGTCTCTGTTATTTGCAGTTGTATTTGTGTATTACAGATGTGTAAACAAGAGGACACAAGTGCTGAAGGAAGGGCAGGATACAATTTCTTGTCTTAACTTTGGAGAGCTCAGAACAGCAGGTTCAGGCAGCACAGGTGACTTTTTTGATTTTCAGCAGGTAGGATCTATTTGTTCTGTCAGACAGAATAGAGACCAGTTAAAGTTTTGAGTACATTATATATAGAACAGTTAAGGTTCTGTGTATATTATGTACAGAACTTCTGTTCTAAGCTATTATTAATTATAATGACGTTTACATGTAATATTTACATATCATGCAATACTGCTATAGATAAATAACATCAGGACATATTATACAACCTCATTGTTATACAAAAAGTCCATTACAAAGATAAATACATTTTATGCATGCATAAATAAGAAAAAATAGTAGAACTATGACAAATCTAAACACACAATATACTCGATATTGAAAACTCAGGAAAAAGTAATGAATATTTGCTGAATGTTTTTTGATGACCTATATTCTCAGCTCATTTACTTCGCAGATAAATGATTCATCCCATGTATTACACCTTTGGAAAGCTCTCTTACTTTTGCATGCCAAGATAAATTAGGAAGGCTAATGAATTCCAAAGTACTTTTGAGTAGAGAAAACTTCCACTGTGTGGGTTCAGGCAATGTATGTTTGGTATAAATGCACTCTAAGAAAAAGGAACCTAAATCTTGCAGAAAAGAGGGCAGCTTCAATATCCTAGATAGCCATTTTAAGATATGGATTTCCAAGATCACAACATATGTTGCTAGGAGCATGCTATGTAAAGAGCCCTTAACAAAACCCAGTTTATAGCTGTGCACTTGCAATGTATGCTAAGAAATCCTAGCACTAAGAGAAATCCAGCAAAGTGAACAGAATAACAGAAAAGTTAACGTGATTTACCACTTTTTCATTCCTCCTCCTGTGACATTGTGTTGCTAAGTAATGTAGGCTGATCAAAGTGTGTTTCATGTGTGTATTTCATACTACTACCTATAATATGTACAGTTGTGGGAAAGGTATTAATATCATTGTATTACTGAAGACAAAATAAGCTCAGGTAATAAAAGTAGATGTATTTCTAGTTCATGTTTTTATTTCAATCTTTAACCTTAATAGTGGGGAAAATGTTATAATTAAACATCTACTTCTGCTTCATAATGTAGCTTTTGATAAAGAATTAGGTCATCAGATTTATTTGAAGTCTGGATTTATGCGTTGCATTTTTACTTCATTGTTGGATGAATCAACTATCTCTTATCTAATAACCCTTTGAAATTTCTGAAAGATAAAGATGGAAACTTACTAGATACTTTCTATTCTAATGGTATTAGAAATCAAAGGATATTTAAACGAAATTTTAATAGCACAGTAATTAAGACTAGTATTAGTGGCAATCAAACCTCCTAAGTATTGTTCTTTGAGCTTTGATTAGGATGCAGCACCTGACTGGATGTCTCATGAGATGTGGCTTGCTTTCCATGACACTTCCAGCCTTTCTGGATTTTGAAGAAGGCAGTCATACTTCATGGTCTTTAAAAAATTCTGTTATTAACTATTTCACAGGTTTCTTCAGAGTGGTTATTGTGACCATTTTCCTTCTCACCAGAACACAGAAATTCCAGGGTAGACAAAAATTGTTATGCCTATAACAGGTAATAGATTTCTCTTCAACTCAGCCACATCCTCCTATGAAACTCTGCAGAGCCATTTTATGCATCTTCTGCACATTTGTTCTTCAAATAGACAGCAAGGGAGAACATACTTTACCATAAAAATTTCATAAAGATTTTCAGCTCTCAAAAGCCACCTTACTTGCCACTCAGGAGTGATCTATACCCACACACAAAGAGCATTGTTGTATTAAAAGTAATACAAATTTAGCCAAAGACAGTACAGTTATTCCAAGACTTCTTTTCATTCCGCTCTCTCTACAGATGGAACCGTGCACATTGTTTAACACAGCAGTGTCTTCTACTCTTCTAATGGCAAAAAGTAGAAAACTCCATGTATTAACACAGCAATCCTAACAACACCATGGCAGGTGTGAGCAGAAAAGGCTCACAGCCATTTCATTTTTACGTAGCCACGGCTATTCCTTCCCAACTTACACCTGCTACGACCTTCCCAACTTACACCCCAGCTACAGTCTTAAACTTCTTCCTCTGTCAATGTTCAGCTGCTCTTGCTTCTTTCTTTCCTTGAAGTTAATGATCTAAATGAGACATCATGATTCTTCCTGTCATAACAGTGCAATCTTGCCTGTCACTGATTTCCAGGAAGGATGTGGTTATAAAAATTACTTTGGTGATTTTATTTCTTATTCAGACTTGAAGCCAAAATATGTTCAGCCCACCACTTATGAGCTGTATTTAAGTTCTGGAGGCAAGCTAAGGCCAAGCACTACTTGAGCCTCCAATCCTGTGTGTGGTTGTTGCCAACTTTCTCTCCTTAGGGTCTCATCAGTTCTTCCTTTTTTTTTTTTTTTTTTTCATAACTGGTTGGGAAATTTTTCCTTTTTCTCACAATTCCCTTTTGTTTAACTAAACATTTCCAATTGCTTGGATTTGCTTCTTTTATTCTAATTAATACCCATTCACAAGCAAATTCTTTATAAAATTGCATAATATATATTCTAACTCCAATTGCATATAAACTCTCATCCTGTTACTTTTACTGTCTTTCCTTAATCTTAGAATGCAAGTATCAAAAGGTAGCATTTCTGTCTTCCTTTATATGTTTGCAGTATAAATAAAGCATCAAATAATTAATCATGGTGCCTTTGGGGAAAAGTAGTGTCTGAGAAACACACTGATAGAAAGTCCTTTTACAAAATATAGTAACATACTGGACTGTATTCAAGTCAAGGAGAAAACTTAACACTATATAACACCAGAGGTGAACTGAAAATAGTTTGCCTTCCCTAAATCAGAGTACAGAGTTTGACTAAAGATTAAAGTACTGAATGATTGGAAATACAGATGCAAATTGCAACTACAGGTGAGATTCACTGCATCTATGCAAAGTCTTAATCTTTTTGCTGCATGTGTAAAGTTGGATAGGTCAAACCCATCTTCTGCTGAGAAAGTTGCTGCAAAATCCTAACTGAGCAGCAATTCATCCCTGTGGACTGAAGTGCTCAGTAAATGAAGGGTCCATTTGGAAGCAGATAGATAAGATGTCAGCAGTTATCATGCAGTAACAGGTAACGAAGTCCTTGTGCTTTGCAGTAACAATATGACCTGTTATGAGCTCCAGAGACTTTCCTCTGTTGAATTCTCTACTGCTCATCGCTCTGCCTTCCCACACCTGAGCAATACCATTTTTATTTGCATCTTCCCTTATGCTGTTCATAAAGAGCGCAGACAATATGGAAATTCAATCCTAAGACTATTCCTTGTGTATCCCTTTCTAATGTCCTTCTTTCTTTAGTACTTCTGAATTGTCTAAATCATAGTACAATGCTATTCTTCTAGAGAATAGCATTATTGTACTATAATGGTGTTGTAATGAGGTAACCAATTACATAGAAATGAGATCAATGATTTTAATGGGAAAGGAAAGAAGAGAGTTGTTCACTTTCACTTTGAATTGAGAATGAGTTTAGTGATTTTTCTTTCTCTCCCTCTCCTTAGCAGGAAGAAATTCTATTTAAAGCTATAGGGGTTTCTTAAGTCTTACTTTGCTTATTTTTTATTAGTTTGTATTTAAGGTAAGGCAAATTGGTTTGTTAACCTGTCATGGATTTACCTTTGTAAATAGTATCACTCTTTGTCCTTTGTTTTTGTATACAGGAGGACAACTACCTGTTTCTTCAGTGGAATCTTTGGACAACAGTCAATAAATCAGAAAATCGTCAACAAAAGGCTAAGATCTTAGAATTTGCAGAACACCTATTTTATCACTTTAAAAGTATTCGGACTTTGTCTTAACACTTCAATTCCTAATCTTTCTGTAGTTGCTTAATTTTAGTTTTCTGCATAAATTAGGATAAGCATCTTTGTTCATATTCATTTTGGCAGAGCTGGTAGGTATGTGATATCTGCCCAGAATATGCTTTGTCAGTGATTTTGGTATCTGCACTTTGTCAGAACTGTTTAATTTACAGTTATGAAGGGAACATCCTAGATTTAATTCATGCTGCAATTTTTTTTTTTTTCATTTGCCAAAAGACCTGGAAGGCAGAGTTATTACTAGATGCAATGACTTTGCTTTCATATCTTATTTCAACTAATAATTTTAGACTTGGACATCACATAGCTATCTAAAAAGGAAATTAATTGAAAGGGGGGGAAAAAAAGCAGCATTCATCCAAGTATTCCTCTCTGTAACATTCATGTATGGTTTGAATTAATTCTCTGAATTTTCTCTTGAATTTGTTCCTAAGAGGTAACTAAGATTGCCTTCATCCGAAAGCAGAAACTAGTCCAGATTTCCATGTACTCCAATCTCTGCTGTCTGAGCTGACTTGCAGCTATTTTCTTTTTTCTTCTATCACCTACATTTTAAAATGCTACTCTAAAAACTCTTTAATTACCTTTTTTACTTTAAGGAAAGTGAGCCATCACAGACAGCAGCATGATGCAACAATACCCACAGAAGCTGCGGACATCAGGAGCATCTTCTGCAGGCTCCATGTGACTAATTTGTCTGGCTTATCTCTCTGCCAGCTCTCACTGTGGCCTGTGTTGGCATGACCTGTCTCAAGGAAGAAAAAAATAAAATTTGGACATCATAAAAGGGCCTCTTCTACTAATAAGCTTATTCAATAGAATTGGTCATGACACTATTGATACCAAAACCTAAGAAAGAGTTTATTCTAGTTAACCTTTCTTTCAGTGGACCCATAAGGCAGAAATACCTATGACTAACCTAAATGCAGAGCCTAATCCAAATTTCAGGCATATCAAGTGTCTGCAATTATTGCTTACTAGAGAATGCAACTTTTTTCCATCCTCTATATTTCAAGTTTAATTGCATTTGCCCTGTACTTGCCTTATGGTTCCTCCTTATTTTGTGGACTAGATTTAAAATAGAAATTCAAATTACTACTTTATATTTCGAAGGAGCCAGGAGAAGTTCTCTACAAAACAGCCTACATTTCTTAAGTTTCTCACATTCTACACTTACCTCAGCAAATGTGGCAGTAGCCTATACTTCCTTTTTTAATGATATCAGTTGAGCATTTGCCTTTTATTATTATTTTTTTATCATGTTACATTTCATTTTGGCTAAGAAAGCGTAGTTTTAATGTTTTTTTTCCAAGCATTTTCTTTTAAAAGACCATAACTAACCTTGATCTACTAATAAGGAAGAGGAACTGTTGTAAGAAGTTAAAGTGCACAGTTGCCTCTCTGAAACAGTGTTAGGGTCACAGAAGGATTTTGCCATGAGATAAGCACAGAAAGGAGTGACAGTATGGCACTAACTCCAGGCCTGTTGGAGTCAAGATCTGCTTAGCGCTTCCTGGGTGACACATCCAGACAAAAATTCCCACTGTGCCAAATTCTGTAAAGAAGCAACTTCTCATTTGCATACACCAATAGAACAAAGATCATCCCAAGTTATGGGACAGATGGCATCTGTAACCACCAATGACCACTGAAGCCCCTCAAGATATTCCTCTGTGGATACTTGGTACTCGTACTGTAGATAAGATAAAGGTGGTACTATTGTCTGGCTGTTACCTCAGGCCTAGGGGGAGGTTAACAAACCTCGTGGAGAAGAATGTATCGTTGATAATGGACACAAAGAATGCAGAAATTACAGGCTGCAAGGAAAGCAAACTCAGCAATTGTGCTAAAATTTGCTCTAACTGGGTAAAAGGTAACTCCAACAGGGGGAGGTCACGGCCACTGACTGATAGCCTGCTGACCCTAGAAATCTTCTGACTCCAAACAAAGACTGGACATGCAGACTAATTAACATTAGAGAACTGTGTAGCTAATGAACATTAATTCCTTTGTTTGCTAAAATGTATCAATAGTGAAAAGTTTTGAAAGACTTCAGGACCTGCACCACTGAGAAGTGCAGGATGAAGAGGGATCAATGGGACTACCATATATCGTGCCTATCTTCTGCTTGATCTGTCTATCACTCTCGTTCTCTCTAGCTTTCCTATCTTCCATTTCTTTCTATCTGTTTATCTCAAATTCATTGTTAAATAAAATTGGTACTATTGACTTCAGCATATGGCCTCATTTGCACTTTAATTCAGGCAGGGGCATCTCTCAATAACTGAATTGAACTGTGTGAAACTAATTGACATGTTGCTCATCTGTCTAGTTGCTGATACCTGAGAATCAAAACAGGTTTTTCTTACTGTAAACTGCATAACTTGAAGGATCATTGGAAGAAAAATTATGGTTATTTTTTTTCTCTATAAATCTCGTATTTAACTAAATTTCATTTTATTTTTGGACTTTTTGGACATTGAACATTTACTTATTGATCCTTAGAGAAAGTTTCTCTAATTTAAGATGTGAAAGGAAAATGTAAGTGCCTTCTCAACCCAAAGTTACATTTTTTTTTTTGACATTCACATGAAATGTCCTTTTTCTTTTCTTCTTGCTTCATTGATCTGATCTGAGAAATAGTACTCTCAACTGAGCAAAATAGGTTCTGAGAATTTCTCCATTATGTCTAGTGAACTCCCTAATCACCCATTTACTCAGTACTCTTCAACAGTTTCTTTCAAGAATCATTTTGAAATGTTTCTTTTTTTTTTTTTTTTCTTTTCCCAGAGATACAAAATTCTTGGAGGAATTGAGTTATTGTGGTTCAACTGCATTCTAAAAATTCAGAAATTTTAGGATTTACAGCAATTTCTTAGATAAGCATGCTGAAGATATATTCAGTCAAGTATTGAGTGTTTTTTTTAACTGACTCTCAAGGCTGTACATATTGCTTATAATTTTAACTCTGGAGCACAGTTTTTTCTACTTGTAAGATACAAACTTGTTATCTCCTTTCCTAAGCTAAAGATTTTTTCTGATATCCATACGCAAGGATTTTTGGCCCTTTAGGTGATTTCTCATGCAGGGACAAATGCTAAGCCAACAAATACTTCGAGTGCTCTTTACACTAAATGCTGCATGCTCACTAGACTAAATGCTGTGAGCTATCAGCTATTTTGAGAAATATTGTATCTCCTTTTAAAAATGATATTGTTCTCTGACATATTTTATCTGCAGGGTTTTCTGCCACTGATTGCTTTATAATCCCTTTATATCTTGATATATAGAGAAGCACCTAGAAGCATGATTTCGAATTTGTTTTATTCTATTCATGTGGAAAATTATAGAGCAGTACTATCTGAGGATATATGATATTTTGCTTTTTAGTTATGATAGTACTAATAAAAAACTCAGAGTGCTAGAGAAACAGAACTGAAAGCTTTATGTGAATGGTACAGTACAAAGCATCTTGCTTTGGGCTGCCTTTTTCTAATGTCTTTGTGCATTAAGAAGAAACTCTTGTCCTGACTTAACTAACTGACTGTTTAAAAATCTTCTATTCTAAGGTGTAAATTTATTTCAAAGGAATTCCCTAAAGCAGAGAGCTATTTCTAGCTTTTCTTGAAAGTCATGCTTTAGAATGTATCCAGAGCTTTCCTCCTTGAACTAGAACAGCATGGAAAGCTCTTTAGAAAACAAACCCAAATATGTCATCTGCACTAAACAGATCAAGTGTTAAGGTTTCAGAATTGATATATAAATGTTATCTACAATGTTGTTTCAGTCATTTCAATGAAGGATTTTGTTTACATCCATTCATTCAAGTCTTCTAGAAAATTTGGGGGTCTATTCTTTCTTTCTCATCAGTAAAAACATATGCTGATGCCTGAGGTAAACAGATTCTTCCATGAAATGAATTTCTATTAATGCATCTCACTGACACGTAATATTAAAATATTTTCACTCATATTTACCATTTTGCAAACAGCTGGAAATTCCTATCTGTCCAAACGTATTTGAAGAAATTTTTGTTCTGCTAATGGCTGCTCTTCAGAGACACTTTTTCACACTCAATCCACCTCTTGATGTAGAGGGCAACAATTCTGCTTCTCTTTCCACTCCTGTTTCCTCTGAACAGCCCCTAGCCATCAATACTTGCACCCTAGTCATATGATTTGGCCCACTGAATTTCAGTAATGGCAACAAGGTCATAGCTATCCACCATCACAATGGCTTCCAACTCCTCCTGCTTGTTGCCCATGTTGCATGTTTTGGTGTAAAGGCACTTCATCTGTGTTGCCTTCCTAGAAGAACACCCCTTAATTCCCCTGAAGTATTTTCCTAGTGACTTTTGTTACCTCAGGAATCCCTGACTCATGTCCGTTAAGTCACTAGGTCTTACATGTATCTTATATGAGAGGTCATTATTTATTAAGGATACTATAATTCTTCTTAAATGATAGCTAAAGAACTGAAATATGATGGTTGAGTTTTAGTAGATGTTGAAACATGAAGACATATGTCTGTGGCACTTGGTGATATGATTTTTAGTGCAAGGTTAATGGCTGGACTTGATCATCTTACAGGTCTTTTCCAATCATAAGGATTCTGTGATCCTGTGATTCTATGTTCAACATTTAAATCATAATGAAGAAAGTGCTCCTCTTTGGGGAATTATATCAGAACAAATTCAATTTGGTTATATGCTTGATATCTCTTCTGAAATGTTTTTAAACACATTTTCTGGAAGGGGCTTAGTTGTTTATAATGTATCACACTGCTTCTGAAAGCTTTTGTATTCAAAGAAAGATACAGAAATTACTTAAGTTTGATACCATTTTTTAGCCATTCTCAAGCTACAAGGACTACTTGAGGCAGGTAGTACTGTTGATGAGATAAACACCATACAAACTGGGATTTTTCGGTGCTAAAAAGAGCCTGTTTTTTTTTTTTTTTTTTTTTTTTTTTTTTTTTTTTTTTAATTTGTGGAATGTCTCTGTGCTTCAGGGACATTTTAGTAATTTTAGTTGGGAAGATACCAAATTCAGGCAGACTTGTTATCTCTAGACATGCCAGCTACACAGATCCACTGATCCTACAGTTGCAGAAGGGTTGGTTATCAGACTATCTTAGCCCTGTGGGAACCCCGACTCCAGGCTACTTCCCTGCTCAACGTAATAAGCCATGCTGCTGTAGTACTCGGGTGTAGAGCAAAAAGCCTCACTGAGGTTTCAGAGCAGCCACACTGTCTAGCGAGGAAAGTGCTGAGCTAGAGTTGATAAGCTCAGCTGACCCTGAACTCATTATGGAGAACTGGAAAGTTTCTGCAGTGACCTCCATACCTTCATCATTTGAGGTCAGGAATATTTCAGCTCATTGAATAATGAAGAGCTGAATACATACATGAGAGCTTGATTCTCTGTTGTATTTTCCTTTGAAAACTCTAAGCCATAATTTGGACTTCTTTACATAAATGCTAATATCTGAAATTACTTTTTAAAATTTACTTATTTTTTCTTTGTCTCCTCCTCTTTTTATTTTTTTATATATTTTTCACCTGAGGAGCAATTTCTTTTTTGTTTGTTTGTTTGTTTTGTTATAGTCCAGCAAGTTGAAATAGTGCTAAGGAGCCCAGTGTAATAAACATGAAATTGCCACATTTCCCATTTAAAAGTGCTAGTCTAAATTAAAAATGTGGATATTCATCACTTGCTTTACATCTATTAGCTTTATTTGTATTCATTTCCTGCCACTGGTCCCAAGATGGTATTTTCAGAATAGCATGAAATTGTTTTTCAAATTCTGAGTTCAAACCTTCACTTATACATATGATGCCATAATACAATACAATCCCCTCTGTTAATGACCTAATCTGATTTGGAACAAAGGGTCTTTTAGAAAATTCTCATATGGATTAACCACTTCCAAGCTAAATCAGCATACATACATTGGTGCTCCAATAGGTAGTTTCCTAAGTGCTAGCACAGGTCTTGGTCACCAACTGACACAGAAAAACAGGGCAAAGAGACTGCAAGTAAAGGGAAATAAAGGTTTTCTGAAGGAAAGAAAGTAACACAGGAAAGTAATGGTTTCTATCTCTTCAAATTACTGGTAGCATGGGTTTACTGCAGCTAGATTTTTGCAGCTCTCACAACACATCAGCCTTATCTCAGCAGAGATAAGGTCAGCTTACCCCAGCACCACCTTGCATCAGACTCTGCCTTCCTGTAGCAAACAGAATTTCCCTTTAGACTTTTTCGCCCTTACCTTAGGACCACCACCTTAGCTGGTGATCAAGACCTGTACTAGCACTTAGGAAACTACCAATTAGAGCAACAGTGTATGTATGCTGATTTAGCTTGGAAGTGGTTAATCCACATGACAATTCTCTAAATCTCCAACTGGGCTTTGGTTTCAGGATCTGGAAGCTTCACAGAAGATTTGATACAGATGTGTACCAATTTGATTTCTTACCTTCTTACAGCAACTTATGGAAAGCTTGTTTTCATTCTTTCCCTGTCCCTCAGAGAAACAGAAAACTAGGTATAAACATGTACAAGAAGAATAAAGACTGAAACTCCTCACCCTCTTCGTTATTCTTCTTCCTTCACAGTTTTGGAACTGTGTAGGAACTGTGATTTCAAAATGTACTGAGGAGGTTTATTTTTGACATTATGGATCAGATGATTTATCCTACCTTCTTCATATGTTTACATTGTTGATGTTGGTTTGATAATGGTAGATAAATACATAGGTGTCACGATCCGTCGGGACACAAAGGAGCGGTCTGCACTCACAGAGGGTGAAACAGGAGTGGAACATTTATTAAGGGAGCACGAGACTTATAAAGGGTTCGGGGCAGAAGCTGCGAGAATAAGGATGGGGCGCGACAAATAAGGGAGAAACGGGGTGGAATTAGAACAAATATGGGGAAATAG
>JAWWEE010000122.1:43012323-43063543 GCA_035221455.1 Xenops minutus | reverse complement strand
GAGCAGCTGAGGGCACTTGGTCTGTTCAGCCTGGAGAAGAGGAGACTGAGGGGAGACCTCATTGCAGTTACAACTTCCTGGTGAGGGGAAGAGGAGGGGCAGATACTGATCTCGTCTATGTGGTGACCATTGAGGAATGGCCTGAAGTTCTGTCAGGGAAGGTTTAGGCTGGATGTTAGAAAGAGTTTCTTCACCCAGAAGGAAGCTGAGCACTGGAACAGGCTCGCTAGGGAAGTGGTCACAGCACCAAGCCTGACAAATCTCAAGAAGCATTTGGATGATACTCTCAGGCACATGGTGTAACTCTTGGGGATGGGCCTGTGCAGGGCTGGGAGTTCGACTTGATACATGTGGTTGCCTTCAAATTCCAGCTATTCTGTGAATCTGTGGTTCTGTCCTTGGCTCCACTCGGTTTGTTTCAGAACCTTAATATTATTGTGTGTTTGTGTTTGTTTTTTCATCTAAACTATTTCTAATCTAAAACAATAAGGCAGAGAAATAACATTATCAACTTGTGTGTTGAATGTATATTGTCATCAAGTTTTATGATGACAGTATTACTATTTTGTAGTGCTAAAGTATTTGTTAGATAATTCAGCTCTCAACTGTGCTGGCATCTGCTTTGTGTAGCTACATATTGGCATAAAAAAAGTAACATATGGTGTGTAAAAAGTAACTTGTTGGCTGATTTTTTGCAAAGAATTGAGAAGAGAATAAAATTTTTTCAAGCTTTGCTAGATGGGAAAGAGATCAGGCCAACACAGGTCACAATACACTAAGATGTGTTCCAGATCAGTAAAGCCTTTTTTACTCAATTTAGTCTCATGTAAGAAATAATCAGCACATTTTGCATTATGTATTTCTAATTTCAATTCTCGTTCCATATAATTATTCTGTATAATCAAACCTAACTCATGGTTTTCTGCACGAAGATATTGAATGAATATTCTGGCCGTAAAGCTGGTACTTAACTATTTATTTGAGATATGTGCAGACCCATAATTTTAGAAATTTGATAAATCTGTAATTACAATGTGTACATGTCATTAGCATATATTAGCAAAAAAACCCAACAACAACAACAAAAACCCCAAAAAACACAACATCAACCAACAAAAGGGAATCCTGAAAGAGAATGGCATGTTCTGACAAGTTAGTTTACAGTTTTGGCCAGCATGCCAAGTCTAGTCTACATTCAGTCTGATTACAAATAAGATTATAAGTCTATGCTCATAGAATCTGCACTTTCCAGGCAGGTACATTGTGTGCCATTTGATATTTTATCTTATTTTATTATGCAAAATTAAGCAATACCCAGAAAGCCTTTACTTAAGTAATTTGAGCTCCTGGGGTGGTTGGTGTGATTTTGACAGGATTCCACAAGTTCCCTATCTTTATCTACCATGTCAGGAAAATGTTTTTACTCCATCTATAACATTTTGAAACTGCTATAGAATAAGTTATTCTGTTTAAAGAAGTAGAACATTGGTTCTGAAGTACATATAGTAAAACATTTCTTAACTATTTAATTTTTAAAATACACAAAATAATGGCATTATATATATTATAGTATTTCCAAAAGACAGAAAATTAAATTCTTATGCTAAATAAAGTACTGATAATTTTTCAGTTCAAATGACAGGATAAGGAGAAATTTTGTTCTTCATAATTTATTTTGTAAAAGAATAACAATAAAAACATTAGATATATCTTGTCAGATTTCCCAAAATGGATTCAGAATTCTTAGCCGATACAAAAACGTCTTCTGGATTTGGAGACATTGCAAGGAGGTGCAAAAAAGCTGAGACATGAAGTGGAGAGAAAGTTTTAACAAATTCAGTGGACATAGTCATTTGCTAAAGAACATCTGTTGGTGCCTTTAGAATTCATATGTGAAAAAAAGAAGGAAGAAAAACATTTGGAAACAAACTGTTAAAACCCATAACAAAACCTGTTTTCTGTTATGTTAATGTTTTGTAGATAAGCTTGGAACTTGACAACAGACATTTTCTACAGAAAATATTTTTATTTTTTCCAGTTAAAATTCCTATGGTAGCAACATTGTTAATTAATAGTCAGGCATGCTGTTTTAAAATGGCTTTATTTCTTCCTGAAAAAACTGGTACAAGTGGGAAAATGTATCTGCTTTGTTTTCTCTTTGATTCAGGAGTGTCAAACCCACCAGACAACCTCTGCTGCCTTTTGTGTGCGTATGTATCTGCATATCCCTTTTCTTTTTCTAGAAAGGACTTCACAGAGCAGTAATGGTTTTATTTTCCTAGGTCATGGATAAGAAAGAACTGAAGCTGCTCTGGATAGGCAACATGGTAATTCAGCATTTTCTTTTGTTCAGTAATTATTCCATGTGTTTTCCAAGCTTATGTAAGCTTGATTGATGATGCATACCACATAATAACTCAGGCATGGTATTAGCTATTTTTGAGGAATTCTATTATGAGTTAGTTCATTGCTATTTATAAGATAGAAGCAACCAACTTTATTTTTTAACTGTGATACAGGCATTAGTACCGTAAGTTGGACATGGCCTGGCTCTTTCCCAACACCTTTTTAGTAACAAGCTCTCATACCTATATAATATTGGACCAAAAATTATTTAATTCATACTTAGCAACTTTAAAATTTCATACTTTACAGTAGAAAGAAAAAACCCCACAAAACATGGGGCTGAAAAAAGTCCCTAAATAATTGCATTGTATTAACAGTTCTGCCACACAGCAGAAACTAAACATCCAAGCGCTGAAGTACCTTGCTAGGGTAGAAGAATTTACACGTGAAAAAAAAAAAAAAACAAAAACAACAAACACAAGTTCTTTGAAAGGAACTTATGGAAAAAGAAGTATGAAGGTGTTGTTACATTCATCAAAATAAGACTATGAATCTGATACCATTTTAGCAAGAGATATTTTACCCCAATAAACCAAAATAGTAAAGTGCAAGCTGTATAGTAAATTGTTAGTGTACTATGTGGAGAACTGCTAGACTTGGGCCCATCATGTTGAGCCATTTTATTCAGATGCCATTGCATAGGAGCAGAAACAAAATTGGGCAAGCACAATCATGAAGTTCAAATGAAAACTGAAATTTGTGCGTCTGACTATTTGTTAAAACTTAAATTGCAAATGAATTCCAATGAGTAACTGCTTGAATTTTCATGGAATTTCAACACTGTCAATAAAGTGTGTGAATGCTACATCTTAAACTGTCACCTGATGTTCAATAGGGAACAACAGAGAACTTTGTATCATGACATAGGAAAAGGTTTGTATTTACATTAGATACTTAGAAATGGTACATGCACTAGATAAACTTTGACCACATACCAGGCAGGTTCATAGACCCGGAAAGGATCACAGCAGGAAGTCAGTGATTAATGATTTGGGGTAATTTAGAACCACCTTTACTACAAACTCAATAAACATTAAAGACAGGGACATCTTATCTAAGACCGATAAAATGGAGAAGAAATGTTGGTAGGCCATTTGCGGGAAGCTTGAAGAACACAAGAAGAATGAGTTAAAATTATAAAACTATTTGGCAATATTATGATTCTGTAATAGTTTAAATAACTTTGAAGAGCAGGAAATACATATAGTCTGAGGAAGAAACATATTACACTTCTTGAAATACTGTTGAGACTTAAAGTTTTCATAGAAATTTGATTCATTTGTGACGTGTAAGAAAACTGGATAAACAACAAAAAAAGACTAAAGCAAACATAAAGCCTAAACCAACAGCCAATGCAAACCCCCTTTTACTTTCAGCACCAATATTCCTTGCAGTAGTATGAAAGATCTTCATATAAGTCACTTCACAAAATTCACTGGATGAATTGAAGCAAAATCTAGAATTGGATCACCAAATATATCAGCTGTAGGACCTGTCCTCTGACCACTAAGCAAATAAGTTTTCTGAGAGCTCACAGCAGTAACCTCTCTAAAGAAAATATACCATAATTTAGGAAATCAAACTGACTAAATCATTCTGACCACAGCCAGGTTTTGTTTTTCAAAACAATTGTTGCACTTAAAATTTTTTTGTTTGTTTTTTAAACTCTAATAAAGGTAATGTTTATAATGTGCAATGGAGTGGCAGGGGATTTTATACTACTACACAGTAGAATCATTTTTTACACTCACAGACTTTCAAAATGAGGAAAATCAACGTTTCCCCACATCATCCACCTTCCACTTGTGTCTTCTCCAGTTTAGTAAAAGTGTTCTTTGAGCCAGGAGCCTCTGCTTGGTTAAAGTAAATATATGGCCAAATTAAATCCCAACAAGCACTCTGGCTGTTAAAATTTATCCACATCATGTATGGTATGTTAGTCAATTAAGAGTTTTGTATGCAATACAACCAAATGTTCCTTCATGTTAGCCACAAATGGCTTAGATGTTGTCCACAAATCTCTACTGGATTTTGACAGTTCTGGAAGTCAAGTGAGAAAATACAACTGAAAAATGACTGACAAATAACCTATCAGCAATTGTCACTTAAATAAAATGAAGCTGCCTTCATGTGAAGTGAAGAAGTACAAGCTAGGGTTTGCTACACTGAAAGTATCTCTTTTACCTTATCCTTTCACAAGTTTTTGTATAAAAGCTTATATCTTGTTTCAAGTTTTCTCTGTCAATACATTGATTGATAATTTAAGTAATACAGCTTTTTTTTTAAACACAGATTCAACCTGTATAGGCTGAATCTTTAAGCTACACTTAAAGTTCACACAGATTTAAGAGAAAGAATAGCCTTCCACAGTGCACTGGAGTGAAACTGAATAGTGCCAGGACTGGGCCTGGAAGCATCTGCAGGCTGACTGTATAACACCTGTACTACAGCTTGCATTCTTCAGTTCCGTAACTGCTGCTCTGTGCATAGCTGTGTCTCAGTATCTGATGGAAATCTTTTTGCATCTAAGAGCAGGATGCAAGCATTGTGTCAGTCTTAGAAGAGCAATCTTTACAGTTAGAGTATCCCTCTATCCTCATCTTATTGATTTATATTAAATGCTGATCTTTTTCTGCTGCAAGAAAATGATAGATGACGGAGCACTTGCTTCCCTATTAGGTGACAGTTCTAGCTAATGGAGCAGCATATTTGACCATTTTATAAATTAAGAGGCTTTAAAGTGGGAAATACTCTTTGCAGTCTGCGCAATAAAAATCATTTGTAACTGAGTTGTAGTCATGTTGTCCTGCCTTAAGACAGAAAAGATTTTTAATTTTTTCTTACAATCTAATCAGTGCTACTGTGGTATTAGAACACCCTGAAGCTGACAACAGGTCCCTCACAGCTGCTGAAGAACCAAACCAGTTGTAATGTGAACCTTTGCAATCTGTAGCAGCAGAATGAAATAAAAGAGTAATGTCCCAACTTTATTAGTTGAGCCACTGAGACTATAAAGAAATGAAGGAATAGAATAGTATTTTTAAATTATCAAAGGAAAATAACACCTCTGTCCACATTTTGAAAACAAGCTCCTCACTCCCTTCATCTCTTTTTCAGTATGCTGTGACTGACTCAGTTACCTGAGGACATGCCGAGTTGCACATCATTTTGCATAATGTTGGTTCTTTAGCTTGCCAATACAGAAGTTCAATCTGCAAATTGTCAATGAAAACTAGGCATAGAGGGCATGTCTACATACAACTGTGCTTCTTGGACTGTTCCAAGTGAAAGATTTTTTCACTGTAGACAAGCCACCAATGTGAAAATAAAGACTTGACTGTCCTTTCATACATTTTTTTCCATTCTTTTCCTGTTCCTTTTCTTCATTTTTTTCCCCAAACCTTCAACAAAAAAATAAAGGTTAAGGCTAAGGACAAAAACAGAGTGATAGTAAAAGTGGAAATGTGCATTCTACATTTTTTTTAAAGGTTGGCTCAGAACTAAAGTGTGCATCATGTATATATCAATAAAAATATTAATACAGTGTAAAAGCTCATATATAAATGATAACATTAAATGCTCAGAGTGTGCATATTGTAGGAGAGCAAATTCTCCTATGAGTGGCACTTATAAAGAGGACATTGTCAAGAATAATAGAGTTTTTATAATACTGGTAGACCCTGACTAGAAGTCATCTGAATGAAAAGAAAAGCCTCTTCCAGCGAACACCCATAAAGTTGTTAAGCTTGTTCTGAACATTATCTATAGTAAACTATGTGCTTTTTGCTATTTTTGAAAGAAATATGAGAGTTCAAGGACTAGCATACATTATCAATGTTACCTTTTAGCCCACAAAATGCTCCACCAAGCATTAAAGGAAGCAGTAAACAGAATAAACCAAATACTAATTTAATCATCAACCACACTTTTCAACCCCTTCTTTTTCTTGTAATCCAACTCCTGCTGTTTTAGCCTGCAGTAGTCTACTTCCTTGCTTTTTCTAGTTCTGATGAGTGTGTTTGAATAACATTGTCTTTCTGCAAGTATTCTTTCAACTGCTGTCCTATTCTGTTTACCATATTTCAATAATGTATTTACTGAAAAAGCAAAGCAGATCTCTAAAAAAAAGGAGATGTTTTTGCTATACTTAGATAACATTCCATATATTGATGTTACAGTAATAAATAAACCCAGAATTTTTAATGCTGTGAATATTCAAAGCGGACAGCTTCTTTTTAAAGAAACTTAAGAAAAATATGGAGCAATACACACAGTTTTGCCATTTATGAATAGCTTTTACAATGCTGACAGATAAAAACTTGTCTAATCCCTTGTTTATCCAAAGATAACTAGATACAGCCTTCTAAAGAGGACCTTTTAAAGTTGTCATTTCTGATTATGCAATGAAAAGGATTTACTTATGACCAAAAAGACTTTATAAGAGCAAAATTTATGACAAAGATTTTATCATGTTAAAGGAAATTTGGCTATTGAATCTGAAAAGTTCTACTAAGTGTAAGGTAATTATATGAATTTTATCAAAATATATGATAATATTCTTAGATTCTTTCTGAATATTTAGAAGAGTTCTGCCTTCATTGTTTTGTTTGTTCATGAAACTGGAAATAATTCTAATGGTATAAGTTGTTTTTACAGCAACGGAAAAGGGAAGTATCTGCATTTCAATAATTCTTGTTAAAAGGAGAAAGTTCACAGTATAAAAAGAAACATTTTCATACTGAATTCATACGTTTATCAGTTCTTTTTTGATTTCATGAATAGCTTGTTTGGAGAACAGAGGTATGAAATTTTTCTCCACTGTTGTTTTGAAACTTCCCTAAAAATGTGTTAAAACTAAGTTTTAAGGAGAGAACCTATGAATTTGCTAGAGTTTTGCCTGGATTTAGTAAAAATATTTATACTAGCTATAAAATGATCTTTAAAGAGAATGTCTGGATGCATTGTACTTAAGCATTCAAACTACTGACACTTCAACCTAAGTGTTACACTACTTGCGATAAAGTTTTGCACTGCAGTTTCACTTGCTCGATCTTTATTGAAATAATTATTCAACAACACTTTCTCTGTGTTGAATATTCCCTAAGGAATAATAACTAATTTTTAGACACAAAAAATACTTTTATAAGGATAAATCTATTTTTTTTTCCTTCAGAGTGTTTGTATGCTCTATGTAGTTTGGAAAGTGATGTAGCTAATCCCTGTTAATTGTGCATTTTTAAAATGACACTTTCAGAAAATCAATACTGAGACAAATGTATATTTTCTGAGGATCGAGTAAAACCACTTATGCTTTGAAGAAATTATTTCCCTACTGAGGAAATACATCTTTCTTTATCTTTGTTGTCCCTACAAAGACTGATGTATTGCAAAATATTTTAGCCCAAAGAATTTGCTGAAGTATTTGAACAAAATTAAATTTACCTTCTGCAGCGCTGCATCTACCCAAATCAATGTAAAACGTAGCTAGTTTCTGGATGTCATTTGTGTCTAATCCATGCAGATATTGTATCCATCCATATGATTCTTAGTGGAGCAGTGAACTCTTAACACTAATTTAATATAATTTTCCTAGAGTAATCTAGAAGCAGTTTACAGAAAAAAATTATTCTACTTAAAGGGAATGCATTTGAGGTCATATCAGTCCCAGATGTTGGAAGAACATAAGAGCTATGTGAAGTTGCAATAAAGTCAACTTTCTGGCTATAACCCCATGGCAAGAGTGTATGCTGATGCAAAACCCACCCACCTTAGTACCATCTTACTCTCCACCTGTACTCACGCTCCTGGGTAACATCAGTAACACAATTTCATTGATTCCTTATATTCAGCTAGAAGATCAGAACAACATGTTGTGCAAATGAGTCACAGTGTAAGGAAAGACTATGGAGAGTGTGCTAAAACCAGTAAGTAACTGCTAGTGTCTGTAGAAGAGGATTCTAGGTATCTCGCCTGCAAAGTCCAGTCTTGGAAGACAAGACTTAGTGAAACTTAGTTCTACTAATTATATTTGGTAGTGATTGATTAATTAATTAAATAAATTGTGTACATTGCTTTTACTTTAGAAGTTATGAAATTCAGAAATAAAGAATTTCTCCCAGTTGTTGCTCATCAGAGTTCTACAATACCACTTACCCAGTGTTAATTGACTCTTAAGAACTGTAGTGCATTATACTGTACTGTACTGTACTGCACTAAAAAAAGTTTTAATTGTATAGAACATTTAATTGGTAAAAAGAAAAATTTAAATCTTTATTCTGTTTTAAGTAGTTTCACTTTTGCATCTTTGATTCCCTATGGACTTTCTTTCACCATTTATCCCCATCAATGAGCATATGATGATTCACGTATGGAATACAAGGCACAGTTTCCAGTCCCACAGAAGTGGGAATTTTCTGGAGTTCTGTATTGTCTTGCACATTAAAAAAGAAAAGCAAATATAGGGAAATTTAATTTCTAAACTAGTACTCATAAGAAAGGGAATTTAAATTCATAAGGTAAAATATGTGTGTAACTCCTGTTCCCTACATGCATATAACACTTGTCCCCTACACTCAGTAAAAATTAATTTAGACTGGAACACATGCAGAAAATGATTGACTGAAGTAGGAGGAGGGATTGAGAAAATTTCTAACATTTAGCTTACTGATATTAAAACTGAAGTGACAACTAAAATAATTGCTGTCAGTAAATTCAATGAGAAAGAAAGCACTAGAGAGGGATTTAAGGAATATTGCTGGAATGATAACTAATGGCCATAAAGAAATGAAGGATAGAAATAGAAAGCTTAGATGTTTTCACAGAGTGAATACAATGTCCCTACATGGTGTTGAGTGCACTCATTAAATGAATGCTTACCCTGAATATGAGGCCATTTCATTTAGTCATCCAGGTGACTTTTTAGTTCTATGATCCCACTTCCTATTCAAAATAATTTGCAATAATTCAAAATGCATTGAAAGCTACGGTGTTCTTGTGCTTTCTTTCCACTGGACGAGTTTACATCAGTGTTCTGAACCTGAGCATTAGCCCTCCAGTTCTATGCAAGTAGAATGCTGTTTCATATTAAAGAACACATTAGAACTCTTGAATATGGAGGATGTGATCTCCTCAAGTGTCTAAAGAATATAATCAATTCTAATACAGCTGGAAACTAAGTATAGTCTCTGACAGGATCATTGTCCTTGATGTATTTTGATAATATACATACAGACCAGTTATTTCTTCTGATCCTAGGACCTGAACTGTGATATTTACACATTTAGTCCAAAGGAATTCAAATCCACTTTGCCAGAGAAACCTTGCTGATCTATAATCTCATATACAAACAAAACCTATTATTTTTCAAAAAATATCTTTTCTTCACTTCTGTTAAATTCAAATTAAATATTCTGGATTACACATAGTGCACTCCTCTAATTCTATGTCAGTCTGACACAGTCATGCCTTTGATATAAAAAAATATATTGTCAATTTGGAGATGATTTTGCAGGTCTAAAAAATACATACCTCTGCACCAATAAGAAAATGTATGAGGCCAAATTAATCAATCCTACAGATTTTTTTCATCTACTTCATTCTAGGGTGTTTGCCCATAGAGTTTTGTACTGAGGACACATTTTCAGCTTTGAAAATGATGAAAAAAACGTCTATAGTTTGTGGAAATCCTCAATCTCCTTGACTGATTCTGCAATTCTCCCATTTTCTTAAATATGACTAAAAAAAAAATCTGATTTGTTTAATGCAGTATTTTTCTTTCCTTTATTTATTTAGATAGTTAGTTTGTTTAGATAGTTAGTTTGTTTTTTTTTTTCTTTCCAGATATTTCAGTCTAGTGAGGAACAGAGGTGAATTTGGTTTCTTAATCTCTAACTTGCCAGTGTACAGTGAAATCTCCAGAAGATGCCTTTTGGTCTACCCTGCTTTGTAAACAGTGCCGTCTGTTATAAAACAGTAGTATCTGTTTTCAATTGAACTTTGTGAAATGAAAAGTTTACCAGTATGCTGCTCCTAGCATTGGTCTCTGCACATGGACATGTGGCTAATAAGTCTTTTTCATGCAGGCTGCAAATCAGATACGTTCTTCAGTTTCTACTGTCATCTTTGCAAAAATGATCCATTTTATGAGCTCGTGAGCACAATGCAAACATCTTAGCTTTTGAACCTCTCAGCTATCTCACATTCTTATCATTCAGCTGGGATGTGGGATACAACAGCTAATTGTGCCCCTATTTCTCTGCTTCTGGCCAAGACTAAGGTGCTTATCAGTGTTCTGTTTTCTTGCCTTTCAGTTCACAGTTTTTACTAGGATATTATTACTCTTCTTTTTGAAGAATAAACAAGATCAGCAAATTGATTTTGAATGTTTCCATAAAGAAAAAGGATTATCTTACTTTTCTGTAAAAATGCAGAATTATCTCCTTTTATATGCTTCTTTCATTGATGCCTATGTTTGCAGAATTCTCACTTAAGTTATGTTAAAAATACTTGCTTTTTAAACCTTTATTCATTAGAATGCCACTAATCAATTGCATTTAGTTTAAGAAAGGTGGTTAAAAGATTTTTCAGAAATGAAGTTAGTTTAGAAAATGCCTTAAAACAAGTTTCTTCTTGTTGTTAACTGCATAAATTAGCTAAGAAACTAGATCTGTATTGTGTTAATAATTAGGATTTTTCAGTTTAAATGTTGTTGTTTTCTTATGTGTATTTGGGCTCCCACAAGAACAGCAAATTGTTTTTTTTACTTTATAAGCATATGAAAACTCTGAAAAGCCGGACCATATCAACACTGGAGAAGGAAGAAGGTCAAAATAAGCATCTCATCCACACCTAAATTTTCTGACCTGTTATACTGAAGTCAGAATAGAAATTGCGTGTTATGAAAATTCTTTAGATTACTAAATCTGTACTAAGATTCTTGAATTCTTCTTATTTTGAAGCGTTAGTCTTGCAGCTTCCTTTGCAAATGTGAACATGCACAGAGAGGACATGCATGAACATTCTGCTCTTACTGTGGATACTTCAAAATCAACCCTTCAATAACCTGACACTGAGGCAAACAAGTTGATATGTGAGTACCTCAATTTGTAGGTTTTCTAGAAAACCAATTTCATGCATGACAGATTTCTAATCCCAAAACCAGGTTTTGATCCCTTTGCATCTGTTTGTATCAGAAGTAATCTGACTTCTGATTTCTTTTGCAAGAGTTGATATTACCTGACTAATTGGCAAAAGTTTGGGGGAAAAAAGTCAAAAGTATCAATACTTTTGTTTAGCTCTTGTTCAAGGTATTTTTTTCCAAGCCTTTATTTAAAAATTAAACTCTATGTTGAATATTATAGTTAGGGTTTGGAAAATATTACTTTTTCCTTTTTTTTCCCAAGAGGCATCTCTGAAATTAAACCTGACAATATTGAGAAGAAAACAGCAACACACTTATAATCATTTATGAAAGTAGCAATGGCAGGTTCTTGGCACAATGGGTATTAGAGCTGAATTGTTTCCATTTTCTACAGAATTCCATTTGTATGTCTTTTCAAGTTGGTCTCATTGAAGAAGGATGACCTAGTTGGAGGTGACTTACGGCATAATAGAGAGAAGACTGCAAAAGGAATTGCTTTGAGAATTTGTATGCACTGCTAGGCTTTTAATCAACTGTATCTGAACAATGTTTCAGTAAAACAAAACATACAAGTAATGTTCATGTGGTGTGTGTTTTTATCTTTTCAGGAAAAAAAGAATCAGATTTTCCTGTAGAGCGAAAAGCTAACTTGGTACTTAAACTGTGAAATATTGTGTTTTCAGAAGTTTAGTTTTCTTGTAACTCTAAATAGAGAGAATTCATATGTTAAGCCATAAAACCCCACAAACATTAAAATAAAGATTTAATACCTCTAACATTCTTGCAAATTAATAAATGTTTAAATCAAAGATTTCTGTCTCTATTATTTCCCTAGATTTCATGGGGATATTATTACATATCTTGGGAAATCAGCTGCTATTTACTCACTGCCACATTAGCAGATATTTTCTTTTCCACACCTTCTCATTAAAAAATAGACATTAACATTTTAATGAAGTGTCACTCTGGCACAGACAGAGACTTTCATCAATATTTTGTGTGTTGGGAGGTAGTTGAGAACTGGGAGAATGTTTTGACAGTTACTTCCTGGTGACTTACGTGTGCTTTTCATGGATAAATCTTGTAGGAAGAGTATGAGACAACAAAAGTGGAAGAGGAAGAACCTAAGTTAGAAATATTAAGCATTTTGCCTGAAACTAGTTTAAACCTTATATAAAATATCTATTTGGATATATTCCTCATGATTTTGTTTTGGTTCTATTGGTGAGATTGAAAGAAACAACATAAATGCTATCAGCTTAGTATTAGGTTTCACATTAAGTAGTTAGAAACAGCAAGAAACATTTATATCCAGTTAAAAGAAAAGAAAACCAACAAGATGGCAGAAATGATTGATTTCTCTCACTCTCAGCAAATGCTTTCCCCTCAGCAAGATGTACTGCTGTGGAGTTTTTTGTAGGTACTTTTTGGCTGATAATATTTTTGGTGTAAAAATATATCCCTCTGGCTGCAATCTCCACCAGTGTAAGGGTTAGGCTTTCTTTAAGGCAGTCAGGAACTAAGATAGAGAGCAGAACTTGGCTTTAAATAATTTGATTTTAATATTTTAAATGACAAATTCCTTTGCCTGCACAAGGTCTCTAATATTGCATTTTGGCTTGACTCAGTCCAGGAAAAGGGGTGTGTGTTATGTCTGGAAGTGTGATAGAGAAAATCAGTATATGTACTTCTTCAGTATAGGGTTTTACATCAAAAATATTTCCTTGAGCTATCCTAGTTTTCCTTCAGTCATTGTGATATCAATCACAGAATCACAGAATGCCTGGGGTTGGAAGGTACCTCTGGAGATCATATAGTCACAGCCCCCTGTTCAAGCAGGTTCACCTAGAGCAGGGTGTACAGGGTTGCATACAAGTGGGTTTTGAACACCTCCAGGAGTATCTGAAGCCTCTGTGGGGAGCTTTTTGGAACTGTGAAAATATAAAAATTTCTGACCAACTGACAGAAGAACAAGAAAACACCTGTGAAGTCTGGGCAAAACACTTCAGATCTAAGTTTCAAATTTTGAAATTAGTTGAGCTCCTACTAGGACCTCTATGGTCAAGACAGTAGGCCCTCAAAGGAATTTTCTCATCTGCATTGGACACAGATACTGGGGCTGTTGAAATGTTCTCCACTCATTCAGGACTCTTATAGATCTTTGTTAGTATTCATACATCTTTGTACATTGTCTGGAAGTTTGTTTCAATCATTTTAAAGTTAGGGATTTGGGTTGCTGAGATAATTTCATTCAATTTTCCTGATATCTCTGTTAGAAATTGTACCAGGAATTCACTTTTCCATACTAGCTTTGTCATAGAGACTTGAAAAAATAATGAAAATAGAAAAGAATATATATATTGAAGATATATACAATTGCAGTTCTGATGTTGCTTTATATAGTTAACATATGTGCTCTGTATCCTGTTGTATCTGACTCGTGTCAGCTCCTCTAGACTAGCTCTAACTCCTGCCAAAGATAATGCTAATCGTAAAAATGCTTCATTCTTTTTGTCTGATTTTAGAGATCCACTTAATTTATGTTAGTCCTCAACAATTACAAAGACAGAAATGCTGTTTAATTGATTGTCACTGAAGACATTTAACCAAATGTTCATAAAAAGTAGCAGGGAATTAAAAGAGGAGATGTAACACTTCATTGTGTAATTCAGCTGAATCAGGAGTTTTAAGATGATTTACAGCTCCAGGGTGCTTATTCAGTCTCATCATTATCATATTTGAACGGTCCTTTGAAGTAATGAGAATGGAAATATAGTAATTAATTGTTCTGGTGCAGCAAAATGTTTTTCAAAAAAGTCACTGCATTTCTTTATTCATGAAAGTACCCTTTGAAACAGTCCTTTAAATTATTTTTCCTCTTCCAAATTATATTAACTTTATAGCTTTTTTTTTTTTTTTTTTTTTTTTAGTACACTAGTGATACACTATTTAGCGTATCACCTGAATTTAGATATGATCCTATTGTTTCCTGTACTTTTTACTGGCTAAGAATAGTACTGATTCTGAGTGATCTGCTAGAACCCTGTATGGTTTTTGTTTCTTCTACTCTCAGGAATAGTCAGTTCAATCTCAAAACAAGGAACAGTCACAATAGCCTGTAATTTATATCTCTGTGCTGCAGTAGGAGTAGAATAGCACTGAGTTGTCCTAGTTTACCTTCAGTCACCACACTATCCTATGGGAATGAAAACTTATGAATATATAAAATTCACGGCCATTAAAGATTAAACATTTGTGTCAGTATGATGCATTATGTCAAAAGATCCACTAGGATTCTTTCTTTTTCAATCTCTCCACCCACAAATAAATGTTCTGAAAAAAAAAATGCCCACCCATAATTAGGAACTTGTAGCATGAAATGAAGTTATCTTTGTTTCTACATTTAATTGAGTCAAATGTGTTTTATCATTCATTTGAAGAGAAATTGTCAGGTGCTTTAGATAGACAGCTACTTAGAAAAAGTATAAGTGAAAAATTAAAATCATTAACTAGTAGTCTTGGGCAAATTATTTCCTGAATGATTGCATATGTTAAACAAACTGAAAAATCATAAATAGACAGAAATAAAATATTTCATTATTTGTTTTTAATTTCAAGAAAAGTTTCTAGGAAAAAAAAAGTTTTTCAATAAAAGTATATGTATGAGGTTAAGTTGTGGAAGCATTTGACGGAAGAGTTCAACGAAATAAAAGTGTCTGCTGGTCTCAAATTGGAGTATATAAAAATAGACATAAAAAGTGTGAAGGAGTCAATATATTCTCTAAATGTGTATCGAACAGGAATCTCAGAAGCAAGATGGCAAAAGTGTTGTTGATGTCATATGTGGAAAAAACTTGATGAATGTTTCAGCTGGTGAATCAGAAGGTTTGCTCATAAATAAGCAAGCAGGGAGTTAGGAGAAGATATAGTAGTTATGCTTTTATTGTAAAGGGTGGGTGAAATATTCATGGTAAAGATAGAACATGGACAGAAACAAATCAGAGAAGATAATTCCACTGTGAGGTTTTCCAGGTACCATTCATGTGGCACCAGCCCTTAATGAAAGAGTATCAAAGTCAGTATTAGGTAGAAATGGCTATCAGCAGGTGATAGCTATGACAGGGGAGGTTGCTGTATGTTACGTCACTTATTCTGCCATAGGAAGAAGAAAGTAAATGGACTTTTGAGCAAGTGAAAAGGGGAAAAAACTCCAAAACACTATATTAAAGAAATCATAAGGTTCCTCACTTGTCTTTGTTTGTTTGTTTTGTTAGTTTGTTTTTATAATAATCATGATGATTACCCTATTTTCTGTCATTTTCATGACATTACAATGTTATTAAGGAGAACATCTTTGGAATATTTTGGACAAACAAAAAAGTAAATTAATTTTGAATATTAAAGTCACTAGAGTTTCAGGAAAAGGAAAAATATATAGACTGTTTTCTTGTAATGAGACTCTAAGTGTTAAGTCAGATCTATTTAAAGAACAGAAGACTCATGATTAAAGGACAGGAAGGACAAGTGATGACACTAGGCAGAATTTGACTAAGTCCAAAGAAGGAAGACTAAGGCTTGTGACTATACTAATAAAAATTATTATAGAAACTGTAGATTTAAAAAATTTTCTTACAAGAGGCTTAACGTACAAAAAATCATGGTAAAGATAACAGAAATTAAATTAATGATTCACTGTTATATTACAGAAGTAGAAATTATGATATATTTTTCAAGGTTTTATATAGGTTCAATTACACTATCATAATGAAACCAAAAGTATCAATTTATATGCTCAGATTACACAGGTACTAGCATTAATTATCTAGGAGTAATTCTGGAGAAATTCAGTTTAATACCAGAGATTAAAAAAAAAAAAAAAAAAAGAAAGAAAGAAAGAATTCAATCTCATCTTTCAGAACCTCATGCAAAGAACTGAAAAGGAAAAAAAAATCCTATTGAAAAACTAGATTGTCAACTGTAATATAAAACTTTTATTTTTTTTCCTGCTGTTTTCAGCTTTTCAAATCAAAGCCTTGGTTTATACCCTTTATAGTTTGAAAACTGATTTAAGTTACTTTGCTTACATAAAGCTGTCCATTTTCTAAGACTCAAGTGAAGAACTGAACTGAAATATTCCTGTTGTGCTAATCAGAACAATTTTCCAGGAGACATTCAGGCCAAGAAAGACAGTGAATTCAGGTTCCTCAAAGCACTTTCATTCCTAAGCAATTAAAAGGTACACACAATCTTCACGGATTGTGTTTTATTCAGCTACTGCTGTGATTGCAGTCAAGACAATATTGAAGCTGTAAAATGTTTTGAAAAACTCTTGTTAAACACCTGTGAGGACTTCAGTAGCATTGTGGCTCCTTCCACCATCCAAACAGGGCTTTTGTAGGAGAAATCTATGGACTTGCTCAAAGTGAGCAAGTAATATACCTGCAAAAAAAATCAGGATTGTAAGTAATTGCAACACTGTAAAAGAGGGAGAGATGTCCCGTGAGAGCAGGATGTGCTGGAAGCAAAGGGGGAAGAGATGTGTATGTGTGTTTGTGACATGCATGTTTGATAAGCTCAACATTTCATGCTAATGTGCTTCAGTTTTATTTAAGTTTGGTTAGGTGCCTTAGCATGCTACTTGAATTGGCTGTAATCACCACAGCCCTACTTTAGATAATTTCCATACGCAAACAGAGAGCTTTGAAGATGTGGTCTCTAATACAAAAGATTTCTTTGATTCTCTTAGAAAATGGCAAGATGCTTATTTGATATAAATATCGCAAACAATATGGCTCAGACAATAAAAGACAGTGACAGCTGTGCAATTAGTAGCCATATAACAATAAATGTCTATGAGAAGCTGGAGAACATGCAAATAAGGCTGGTGCCAGTCTAGATATATCACAGTAGTTAACAAGAATTCCTTGTTTGAGCAAAAAATGCAACAAAAGTTCGATCTAGGAAAGTGAAAATTTACTAATTCCTGAGTTACTTTTCTTTTGTGAAGTAACAGATACATCAGTTAGGTGTGCTCAGATTTATAATTATCGTTCTACTACAGTTAAGTTTGCGTGTAAAAAATATGGGATTTAATCTCACTGTAAGAAGAACCAGAGGCTGCCTTCACTGCTGGTTCGTATTGCCACAAAATAGGCCAATAGATTACCAAGCTTTTTGTCTTTTACTTTAAGAAACACTAACTCTTCAATATTGCATAGGTATCAATCATGACAGCTGTCAGACTGCTGAAAATGAAAATGCACTATTGGTGAATTGATAAAATGTATTTATAAGAGGGAAAGTACTTTCTAATGGTAAATTATGTTGTTACTTGCCAAGATTGATTCAGTGCCCCAAACAATATAATTTATTTGTGAAACATTATTTTTCTGTCTTTGGTGCATAAAAAAGGCAGAAACTATACGTGAGGGACACTGCATTGCTCAGACTCCATTTTAAATGAAATTTCACTTTTTTTTTTTTTTTCGGATAAAGTAATAATTTCTAACATAGGTAAAGTAACAAATCAAATGGAGTTCAGTCTTATCAAAACACAGCCTCTAAAATAACAGTTATCATGCATATTAAAATAAAAACTGCAAGTTAACATAAATTCAATGATGACTACTGCTCACCTTTTTGACACACGATTCATAAAAAAATCTAGGAAAAGACAAAGCTGTGATTTTGAGTATCAATCCACCAGATAAAAAAGTTGAGGGGGAAATTTTCAGAATTAAAGCACTTAACAAATCTAATTTCCCAGATCATTTTTCTGCATATCTTAGTACTGAAAAGGTTTTCCCCAACTGAGATGTTCTGAATGTACTTATTGTTAAAGGAATTCATCGAAGAGAAGCTAAAGATTTCCTAGAGTTTCTCTGTTCAAGGAACCCTTGCTACCTTGATCTGGATATTTCCATTTTGCAGTCTGTTAATGAAGAAGTTCATATGTTCCTTGCATGAACTGCTCATGGGTTTCTGTTCTTTTGTTGGAAAGTGCTTCCATGCTGACCTTTTTGAAGAACACAACCAACCCGGTATCTGCTGGATGAGCACTTCCTTGTCAATGGGCTTCATGTACAGCAAATTAATTCAGTTTCAAGTTTTGCTTTAGTATCACAGTCCTGGAGACAGATGACCTGAGTTTAGTTTAGGCAATTCCTAGGGCAAACCAAAGCTATAATTATTGTTAGTGTTGGCATGTTTTAAGCATGACTGCTGCTACCAATAAGAAAATAAAGTCTATGCAAAACTGTAATTTTAGAATATATTTTGTTTAAAATGACAAAACCCCCTGGAAACTAGTGATGTTATTTAGTGATGTATTACTTAGTAAGTTTCTAAACTTTGTAGAGCAAAAGCTTCTACAGCAGTTTACATTCTCAGGTAGATATTTTAAGTGATATTTTGATCGGACCAATGTCTATCATGGATCGTATTCTTTAGCTACTTGTTGTCTGAAAACATGTCCATCGATAGACTTAAATGCACCTTTTCCATCTGGCCACACACACAGTTTTACTCTAGGGAAATGCTTTCAAGACAAAATATTTGTCAAGAATATTTGCTTTTCTTCTTCTGGCCCCTGAGCTGAAGGCTCTCAGAAGTTGTTAAAAGTGTGAGCACTCTGACTCCATTCCAATCAAGTTCAAATACAAATGACTGAGGCTGCAGACTTTCTCGAGCAGAAAACAGAGAAAATTGCTAAAAAACCCCCCCTTCTGCTCTTTCAGCAATACCACTGAATAGAAAAGAATAAATTGCATGGATGTTAAATACACTGTGCTGAATACTCTTTTTATTTATATAGTTCAGTAGTCTCTAGACAATTCAGAGTTTTTACTTGTGTAATTAGACTATTGACCCACACTCAAAAAAAGTACACAACTCTTACTAGTTAGCTATTTCAATGACTGTGAATATTGTTTTCATTGTTTGAAAAGCTGCACGATAGTTGTTTTGAAATAAAAGGAAATAAATTAACGAGATCTGACAGGCAGCCAAGAAATCCTTCTCTCTGGTTCTTCTATTAGCTGCCACCCTGCTTCAGTTTTTAATCAAATTTTGATTCTAACAGATTTTGGTGATCACAAATGCATATGTCTGTTTATTAATAAGCCATAGACACAGATCTGAAGCATCTTAAATATGGAATTTCTAAAGACTTCATGCCAGCACCATGCCTTTGAAGTTTTCAGGTTTATCAGAAAACTAGTCTTCAAGATTACGCAGGTCACTTTATAGCTGGGTCATAATATACTTAAAAATTGATTTCTATATTCCTTCATCAAGAATGCAGCAAATTCAGAGAAACTTTGGCTGTTACTAAAATTTTAGATGTTGCATGATTCTGAAAAAACTCTGCTGATGAACAGAAAAACAAAGTTATGACAGCTTCATCTTGTCTCCTGGCTGTGGGCTGACTCCTTGCTAGCACTGACATCTGCTCTTCAGTGCTTGTGCAGTTTACTGTCTCTCTTCTGGGGGACAGCTGGATTTATACTTTCAGACATGGTAAAAACAATATTTCTGCCTTTGTAAGCCAGAAAACAACCACCCAAAACTAAACGACATATGAATATAAGACTTTCATGCTTTTGTTGGCCCTCCTGTCCTATGAAATGGATTTATCATTTCCGAAATGAGTAGTTACTTCGGATTGAAATAAATATAGCATTTATGATATGTATGTACTCTTGGATAGCCCTAATGCAGAAAGTTTAAGTAAATGAAGTTTTGTGATAGATATGCACTCTTATTGTTAATTAATTGACTACTTCAAAGAAATTTGCAGCACTAAGCTGCCAAAATTGTTCTGTATGTTGCCATCAGAGCTACTAGTCCTTAACTAATAAAAGAGCTCAGCAGAATGGTCCTATATTATTTTTATTTTCATGTGCACTGAAATTTACTAAAAATTACAGTCTCAGGGATCCCCTGTTCTCTTGTAAATAACATTTCTCTAAACTGCTTGCAAAACCTGCTTACACAGGAGAAAAAAAGATGGAAAGCAATTTTGTTCTCATTTCTTTTTGTTGCTGCTAAATCCCATTTAAAAACCAAAGACTAAGACCTGGGAGGAATTAACCTTTTAGTCTGGCTTTGTAGGAGAATTTTGTACCTAAAGAGACAGAAATATGCTTATCTGACTGCTTCAGTAGTTTGAGAATGGCAGCACCTGAGCTTATGTAGGTTTTAAAGTTTTTAATAATATTATTTTTCATAAATATCAAAATAATACTTGATCAATGTTGGAAATTAAGTATGAAGCTTTCATACTTGTCAAAGCCTTCATTCTTACATTTGAATTGTCAGGCTGTAGTCAGCCTGTTGGTCAGCCTGAGATGGGTAAGAACTGCTTTGTACTTCACTGCAACACCCATGAGAGAAATGCCATAGTGCAGGGATGCTTGCAGGAGTGATGTATTCATAGTTCCCTGTATATTCTCTTCCTAGGAAGAGTGGGCCTTATTGTAGCTATAAGGCAAACAGTGCTATTCTTAGCCCTTGTCAATCTTTCATCAGCTACAGGTGTCTACCTATTAATGTGTTGGGGGAAAGAAGTGGCTGACATTCCTCTGCCCTTTTGCCATCACTTGCACAGTAAGAGGGATCAGACTGAATGCAGCATACAGCATATCTGGCCTTTGATGTAGCCCTAGCAAATAATGGGTTTGCTGGAAGCACTGTGATGTGGTTCAGCTACAAGAATTAAAACTGCACAGTTTGCTTCCAAGCTCATTTACAAACTTTTTCCTAGATTTGGCAAGGTTTTTGTTATTCCCTGTCCTTGGCTGGGAAGCAAGGCTAATACCTGAACCAACTGTACTAAAGATAGTTGCCTGTACTTGTGAAGTTTTTTTCATCCTCTGTAATAAAAGATCCAGTAGAAATGTATGCAAATGCATGCATATATCAATAAATTTCTGAAGAAGAAATTACACAAATCCTGAACAAGTTACCATTGTTTTTAATTTAAGAGGTCAGAAGACGGATTTACAATGTTGGCAGGTCTGTTGATGCTTTTGCTCTTCAGAATTTGAACAAAGAACTTATATCTGAAGAGTTGGAGTAGATTTTCAATAGTATTTTATATTTATATTTAAACAATCTTTTCCCAATAGCCAGTGGATATTTTTAAAGATCTAATTTCTAAGTATGTATTCAAGATTTCTCCTAAAAGCATAATTTCTAGAAATATTCTAATTCTCTTATTAACAAGTTTTGTAGGGGGAAAAAACAGCATGAATAAACATACTTCAAAATTTAAAGCACTCTTAAAAGTCAATAAATTTTTAGAACCTCTGGAAGTTTTGCAGTGATTTTTTGGGAGGGTGGGGCAAGGAGGGAAGGGGTCTGTTCAGTTTGTGTTTTGTTTTGGGTTGCTGATTTGCTGCTCTTTTTTTCCACAAAAGAGAGAAGGAAAACTCAAAATTGGTTTGCAATAAAAATTTGTTATTGATTAATATCCAATTGAGCACCACATCTATGAGATTTTTAGAGGTTAATGAGGGAAGCTGAGTCTGCGACGCATGAGTAATAGAGAGTTAATTTCCGTACACTGAGAAATACTCTTCTTGAAAGGTCAAAGTAGCTCCTAGAGGACTTAGGAGTACAGCAATAAGGCACCCCATTATACAATAGGAGATTTTGTTTATTTGCTTTATGTGGCTAGTCAGTCCTAATACCCGGGGAATCAGTGAGGAATGAAGCCAGTCTACTATCTGTATCACTTGAAATAGCAGCAAATGGAGCACTATCATTCCTCAGTTCTTCACAGAAGTCCAAATTGGGCCCTTATCTGGCCTAGTTGAACACAATTTTACAGGACTAGCTCAGCACACCTTAAAACCTACTGTGACTTTGTTTTCACTTTGCTGGATGTTGTAGTGGCTTTGAACATTTAAAACCTGATGAGATTCATGGGATTCTGGTACTCCAGGGCAAAGGAAGCCTCCTCATGGGCATAGGTTTGTGCAAACTCAACTGTCGTGAACTTTTAAGAAAAAATCTGTGTACAAGGATAGTAAAGATCCAAATGTGAAAACTAAATGTGAAATGGGACATACAAGTCAGCTGACTTTATCATGCACTAAACCAAGAAGCTCTCTAGCCAAGGCAAGAAGGATGGTACAAAAATGCCCTGATGGGCTGGTACCACATTGATATAAGATCTGGTACAGCATCATTCTACCAACTCATGAGTGATGTATTCTATTTTTCTACAGACAGGAAATAAAATTCAGTTGCTCTCTTATATATTCACAATCAAGTTCATCTACATATAATAAATTTTTCACCATATTTAAATCTTAAGTACATGTTTCAAATTATTTGACATTGACCGACATCATTTCTCTATAAACAAGTAGAAATATTGTAAAAAAAAACACCAAAACAAACTCAAAATATAAACTAATTGATTATATAACATTAAATCTGGGATAATAGAAATAAACTTACATTGTTCTGTAATGTCATGAGGCTGCAATAATAAATGTTATTTCACTAAAGTAATAACTTTATTAAGTTAATTACAGAATATAACTTATTCTATAACATATAACTATATATCTATAACTATATAACTCTATATCAATAACTATATATATAACTTAATTACAGAAACTCATCCAGTTGTTAAAAAAATGCACAAATTTAATTATCATCATAAACTTGCTATGAGCTAAGGTTCTGTATTAAGTTTCTGGAGTGCTTTGCTTTTTTCAGAACTGTAACAAGAATTACATATAGACATGAACTTCAGACATAAAATAATGAAGTAGACTTGGATAAATTGTCTCAGGCTTTTGGCTGCCTATACTACTGCAATTCTTTTGTTTTTTAGGAAAAATACCCTTTATCTAAATATGGCAATACTGTGTAATTTTATAGCAGTTCATCTTTTTTTTTTTGCTTTAATCTTTCCTAAGGGCATATTCATCTTTTCCAGAGAACAGCAAAAGCATATTTTCACTATGCTACAAAACACAGAAAGAAACAAGTTGGAGAAAAATAAATCTCCTAAAGGCATAATTTCCACATAATGATTATAGTTTATATTTAAAGAAAACATCATATGGAAAAGTCTAATTTAAAGGAATGAAAGATAATTGTGAAGATGAACAACACATTAAACAGCACAAGGAACCACAAAGGTTGACAGATTCAAAAGGACTGATGTCTTCACAACCTTCTGGAAGCACGCAGAGCAAGACTGGTTGTCATTTGCTGACTGCCATTGTGAGAGAGGAGTGTCTTATAAAGTAGTAGGAGAGTTTAACAAGAAAGGATTAAGATAGAAGTCTAATTTAACCATCACTTCCATTCTTACACACATGATTCATGTTCATAATTAATGCCAATTAAATCTGAACCCAGTATTATACAGCAATTAATTCTTTCTTGGCATTGCAAAGAGTGCTGTAACTTAAGTGCACATAAGGACACACCTACTACTTATGAATAGTATTATGTTGAAAGGTAATATTTCAATGTCAGTGTCAGCATTTCCTTCCCTAAGTATATTTTCAGGAGCAACATATCAGATTCTTTCTACAATCATGCTATTTCAGATTTTATGCAAGAGGATTAATAATTTTAGAAAACTTTGAATTCTTTTTTTCATAGCATAATGCACATCTTTACATAAAGAAATTTTTAAGGCTTCTGACTCTTCATAATCTGAGAATCTTGTGATGAAAGCCTTTATCAAAATTACTCATCTATGGGTCAAATTTGAGGTTGCTTCCTGTAATTGCTGCACTGATCCATAGTTTGGATATCACTTGTTAACTTGACTGAACTTTCATTTTCAGGAAAGCACTTAAGAGGCATCTGAAAAGAGGATGTAGGGTCTCTCTTCACAAGCAGTCACGTGGAGAAGACGAGAGTCAACAGAGTACAACACGAGAACTTTTAAAAGAAAACATAAGAAAGGAGTTTTGTTTTTTCTTTTTTTTTTTTTTGTTTGTTTGTTTGTTTGGTTGGTTGGTTGGGGTTTTTTTGTTTTTTTGGGTTTTTTTAAGAGAAAACAGCCATTCATTCAAACAACCTTCCCAGGGACATGGTAGAGTCCCCATCACTGGAGGTTTTAAACGTGTGATTGGCCATTGTGCTAGATAGTCTCATCTTCCCCGTGAGATGTTAGATCAGATAATCTTTTGAGGTCCCTTCCCACATGGTTTATAATCTATATTATTACTTACAAGGTAGGCTCCTTTCATTTTGTGCCATTGTTGTTCCTGAAAGTTTTCCCAACTCTTTTCTCCTCGGACTGCTGTGTCCTGTGCACCGTCATCACACCAGCCTGGTTATGATGATGAAGTATTTGGTAGACAGAGGTGACAGACTCCCTGAATCAGCCACAAGACATTAGGCTCAAGCTGGTAAGCTTTGCTGGACTGCTGTTATACGCAGATTTTTCATCAGCTCATACCTGACACAGCTCAGTCATCTCAGTCTGCAAAAGACCATAGAGACTAGTCCTCTGAGCATGTGCATTGTTCATGAGTGGAAGAAAACTGTATTTTGTACAGCACACGACACAAATGGAGATTTAAGCTGATAAATGTCTAGATGAGACATTTCACCCCCTGGATGGCAATAAGGCAAACATCACCGATGCACAAACTACTTGGACGTGCTGACTTAGATAGAAACTTGATTTTCAGATTACACTTTGGATATCAATTGTGTTGTAGGTATTCATGGAAGGTGTCACCTGTAAAAATAAGAAAATGTGCATCAATTAGGAATACTTCTGTTGTTTTGTTGTCGGCATAAATGTGACATGAGACTTAATATTTATGTCAGAAGAATAAAACCAGTGGTAACTGCTGCAAAGCTTTGAATGATGAATAAAAACACAGCTAAGAAGGTAACCCAGCAAAAGTTGAGCAGGATTATTCAAAAATAATTAAGAAAGAACAGCATCAGTGAGTGGATTTCAGGAAGGGGACCATTGCAAAAGGCAACTGAATTAGTGAAAAGTATGGTTCTGGGTTTGGCTACCAGAGGTTATTACAGACTTGATCGAGTACGAGGGGCTAAACTAGCCTGGAAGTAGTCCAGATGGCTCTTAAGAGAGAAATTATCCACATGCACTAATGCTAGAACTGAAAATGAAAAAATAAAAAGAATAATAAAAAAGCAGTGAAATTGTGAATGTTGTATTTTTGGATAATATAGATTACTTTTTGCTTATGCATAAGTAAGAAAAGTAGTACGACCAAATTGGGGATTAACGAGAAGAAAAGGGTAGCCAGCAGTATTCCTCCATACCTCTCCTAGAATCGTGGAATCATAGAACATGGCCCAATGGTGTAAATTATCATACTGATTTTAGTTTCAATGTTGTCTTCATTTTTCAAGTGTTCTGAGGGATTTCTAAACCCATGAAAGCTTATGGTTGTATAGGAAGCTAACTTTATTTTTCATTTCCATTTTCTTCTTAGCTGAATACTGGAAATCTGATCAAGGAGTAAACAGGGATGTTTATAAAAATTATGATTAGTATTCCTATATTTGGCATAACATCTTACTACATTCTTTGGAGTTGATTTTGGATTTTTTGTTTTGTTGTTTTGTTTTTTTTTTTTCTTTTGTTTCAGTTTAGGGCTTTTTCTTCATTTCTAACATGGTTCATCATTTGCTTCAGTGAACAAAAAATAAAGCCCACCAAAAAAACCAAAAATCTTTCAAAGAAATGTATTTCAGGAAAGCCAGGTGCACTGGCTGTTTACTTTGTAAAATACATGCATTGAAAAGAAGTTATGATAGACTCTTTATTTAACATAGCCTTATCTTTTATGACAAAGATGTAAGAAATACTTTACAGGATAAATTCTTCCTAAAGATGCTTATATTCTGATTTTTCATGCAAAGGGTGCTACTGCAAGTACGTGAGGTCAGAGTGGTACGCTAAATTTTCAGAAGTTAAGTAAATGTACATATACATATATATAGACACTTATGTATATAGCTTTGGACATCTTATGTTCACCACAGATGAAATCATTGACCTGTCACTTTGATTTCTATCTTCAACTTTCTTCAATTCAGAACCTTTAGGCAGAAAATGAGTACAATGCTTAGATTGTTTGCTTATAACCAAAGACTCCAGAGGCCTACCGTCAGAGAACATAAAATGAAGCAAGCTAGCAAATAATATACATTGCAGCAAAATGCATTTGGGGATATACAGGTAGCAGTTCAGGCAGAAATAATCAGTGTATCTGCATGGATGTCCGTTCTCAAACGCAAACCATCAGGGTGCCAACTTTGGTAGCAATGTTTTCAAAAACACGGGCTTCAGGACAATGACGTGACCTGTTTCACAGTCCATGATACAAGCCATTTATCCCTTCATGTACCTGCCATACAGCTGTATATGCCTTATGCGTGACAAATGGAAATAAATTCCTTTTCTGAAACCAATTTCACAGTCAGTCCAGTATCTGTCTTAAGAAACACAGTTTCTTTGAAGTGCTTCTTTGCGCAGGACGGTTCTTCCAAACAAGTCTTGCATGAGAGTGGAAAGAGAAGGGATGAATCAGAAAGATTCTAAAGAGTAGAAAGAGACAAAAGGAGACATGCAGGCAGAAATAGTGTTTAAAACATACAAAATTGAGAAAGAGGTCTCTGAACTTCTAATAGAAAAAACAAGAGTTATACAAGCAGCAGACAGAGAGGAAAGATCAGGGCTTGTATAGATGATTAGCAAGGTAAACAAGGCTTTCACAGATAAGTCATAAGAAGACAAAGTCATATTCTTCTGGCAATCATGTTTTATGAGTATTTTTTTAGTTGTTTGTTCTTTTATTAAAAAGAAGTATTGGTTTATTAAAACAAATACAGTAACAGAAACTTAAGCCAGCTGTTTTAGTTATGAACATTTCTCACTTGAACAAAGGGAAATTAAAGCAAAAAGTCTCTGCTGCCTTACTCCTGTAATAGCAAGTTGCTTTGCCCATAGAATATGAAACCTGTGAAACATTTTATCTGGACAATATTCTTTCTAGATACATGTGCTTTCCTTCAGGTTTCATAGAATTTGATTTACTACACACTATCAGAAATTATGAAAAAATAATAAACGTCATTCATATAAACGTTATTTAGTGCAGTTACGATGTGTTAGCTTAATCTTATCTTCATGTTTCACTTCACAGATAGTTGAAAACAAAAAGGAACAATATTCCTGCTTGATGATCCTTCTCACCTGGCTGATAGCAAAACTATTATCCCTTCCATTTCATGAAAACATCCAGAATTGTGGTCCTCACTTAGGGCATGAAAGACTGAAAAGAAGTTGCTTAACTTTCACCTTAAAACTTCACAAAGTGCACTGCTTCCACTGGAAAGTTATCTTTGGGAATGTGAAATGAGGCAAACTATCACCAGGATTGAGAGTTTGTTGCTGATTTTCCCGCTAAAGCTACCTAACAGATAGCAATCTGAAGCTGGATCACCTCAGATGTTGAATAGATGGAGTGGTGCCTGGCTGGAAGCAGCAGCAACTTGATAGTAGGAGACTGTGATTTAGAGAAGTAAAGAAAAAACTAATCTCCTCTCTAACAGTGACTTTTACAGTCTCACTTTTTCAGACTTCACTGGAAGTTATATACATAAATCCACGAAACACTGAAGTGTCTCCTCCCACCTTCTTTACCATTAAGGTAGATAGCTGTGCGGTGGAAACACTTTATTATTGAACAGCTGCTTCATTAATTTGATGTGCCAACTTACTGCGGGCATCTGTGTGGGCTCTATTGTGAGTTTCTTGATATTCCAATAGTAGCAGTCCCATCCACCACTTTGACCTGATAGAAGGAGTGATATAGTTTGCTTTCTCTGTAGGGGAAACTTTGTTGCTTTGGGCATGCAGATCCACTCTAATGCAAGTTCTCAATGCAACAAGTAGTGTGAATATCACGTAATGTAGTATTTGTGATTTGCATTTAGAAATTATGCTTTCATAGTCACTGAATCAATAACTCTGGTAATGTTTCACAAAATTTCTTATAAAACCGCCACAAGGAAAGAGTAGAGGAAAATAAAATCCCAAACCCTCAGTTAGCTACTGTAACTAACTTTAGTTTGCTCTGCTTACAATGTAACATTTAATACAGATCCTCTTCTCAAAAAAGAGTTTTAGAAATGTGCTGAGACTTCATAGTGTGCTTCATCATCTCAATATATGAAAAGAGACTTATAGATTTGTTGTGGTCTTTCTTCAAAGTATGTAAGCTGCTGGCAGCACACCAAGCTAATTTGAATCTGATTACTGACATAAATTTACTTGGCTGGTAGAACCTTCTAACAAATCAGTTCAGGTTTATTTAAACAAAACAACAAAAAAAATGATTCTCCTCCCACCCCCCCGCCCACATTTCAAGGCACATGAAAAAGGTGTACTTGAACAGAGTTTACCTGTGTGGAACATTATGGGCAGCACATTGCTTACAACAAATCTGTCTCATGCACTGGTAATCCCCTTCTGTCTGATAGTCAACTAAGAATGAAACATTTGTCTCGTATGTTATTAAGTAGTGGACTCTGAATGGTTGCCTGTTTTATTGCTGGTCCACAAGAGACACAATGAATTTTTAAGTATAAAAATTGTTTGTTGTCTTTGCCTTCTTCTGTCTCCCAAGATCCCTCTTTTGGACTAAGAAAGACATGTCTAGAAGTTAAAAGACATGATAGAATGGACAAATTCATCTTCAGAATTGAAAGGTCATTTCAAATAAATTTTTTATTTGAAAAAAATAACCACCTGCGGTGGTCTGTTGCAACTAAATCTTGGTCTAGTGGTTGCACTTGAACTAGCCTTCAGTATAAAAGAATAATAGATTTTTAGAGAATCTGAAGCTAGAAGGGGCCATTAGATCATATAGCCTTACTGTCTGTATATCTCAAGTCACTACATTTCACCAAGTTGCCCTTATATTTGATCTGATAACTTCTGTCAAATAGAAGCACATCCTCCAAAAAGCAAGTCAAATTTGATTGCAAGACATCTGAATCTGCTGAATTTTATGTTAATGTGTATCAACAACTAAACAGTGGAGGTAGGTGTGGCTTTTTTATATTGGGTAATGCCAATTCTGATGATATTACAGTCATTTTCATTAAAGAGTATATTTCAACCATGCTTAATTTTTAGAAAAAAAAGATTGCATTCAGGTTTTCAAAAAGAAAACAAGTGTCTTTTCTATGTCATTGAAATTGAAATAAAGTCCAAACTGAAATAATGGAATCATAGAATGGTTTCAGTTGGAAGGGACCTTAAAGATCATGTACTTCCAACAGAAGTGGACATAATGCTCCAGGTAGGGTCTCATGAGGGAAGAGGGGCAGAACCAGCTCCCTCCACCTGGTGGTCATGGTTTTTCTGCAGCCTAGAATACAATTATTGTGTCATGTCAAAGTTCTCATCCACCAACACTCCCTAGTCTATCTCCTCAGGGCTGTTTTCAATCCATTTTCTGCTCAGCCTATACTTGTGCCTGGGATTGTCCTGACCCAGGTGCAGGACCTTGCATGTAGCCTTCTTGAAATTCATAAGGTTTGCACAGGCCCAGTTCTCTAGACTGTTAAGGTTGGCATCCCTTCCTTCCAGTCTGTCAACTGGACAACATACGTTGGTGTCAGCAAACTTACTGAGGCTGTACTCAAACCCACAGTCCACATCAGCAACAAAGATGTTAAACAATGGTGGACTAAATATCAACCTCCAAGCAATGTGACTTGTCAGTGGTTTGCACAAAAATAAAACATATCAAATGAACAATCCACAATTTTGATAGAGAGAAGGAATAATTCTAATTAGAAATTATTTTTCAGTATATATTTGTTTGTAAATAAAATCAGTGTATATTGGAAATATTGTTCATGAAAGTTGTTTCATATTAGGTCTTGTTAGTCAGACAGATATTCTTTGAAAAATAGGGGCCATGGTCCAGGACAACTGGCTTCAAGTGGCCTTGCTTGTGCAGGGACAAGATGATCTCCAGAAGTTCCTTCCAACCTCACCCATTACATTATTTGGATTCTGACAGTACACTGGAGTACTTCAGTTCAGTGGTAATAAAGCCCCCTCATATTAGTCAAAATAGATGGTAGAGAAATACCTCTGTATTAATTCAGTTAGGCAAAGTGGTAGTCAGTTTGGCTCTGGATTTCTCAGGATTTATTTAAAATAAACTGTCTGTAGGACATAAAACTTTGGAGTATTTTCTTCTAAGCTATAAATACTCCTTAGATCTTTAGAGGTTTCAGATGCACTATATTGCTCTTTTAATAGTATTCCCATTCTTTTCTATCTTTTCCAAGCACATGACCCAAAAAATTAATCCTATAATTCCACTTCTCTGCAAATATAGCATAGAATATTCATTGAAGACTTCTGTTTATATCACTCATCAATTTTACCACCTCTTTCTTTCCTAGGACAATAGTTATTGCTAAAAATCTTGAACTTCTAATTGATACATTAAAAATACTTTTCCTGAGCCTTATCCTAACGCATTTTCCTTGATGTGTTCAGCATCTTTGATCAATTCAGTGCATGACAGAGAATTCTATCTATTGCATTGCATTTTCCTATCATTACATGCAGCTGTTTTTCTTTTCCCCAAATAACTGTTTTGAATTCAGTTCTGAAATAGGATGGGTATTTAACTGAAGGGATGGACTTTCTTAATTGTGAAACTGTGCCTTTGCTCTTGTGAACATAAAACCATACACTCAAAACCAAATAAAATAAAAATATATCTTCCCTTGTATTTAATTTCTCCTTACTGTATAGTAATAAATCAACTAAAATAGGACAAATCACACCTTTCATTTTTGTTGCATTATAGAAAATGCACATTAATTTTTATATGAATCTTATAGTACAATATTAATCTTTGTTAAATATAGTAGCACTCTCAAATGAGCAAACTATAAACTTGCACTTTTCTAATCGGAGGTGGGAAGTACTTTGTTTACAAGGTATTAGAATGTAAACTGCCAGTGCTTTATTGGGAAATGGTTAAAACTCTGGAATATGAAATGGTTAGAACCCTGGAATATGAAAGATCTTTAACAGTACAGATGACTCAATTGTATGGAGAAGGATAATCATGTCCATATTGGAACATCAAAAAGTAACTTGCAAATCATTGCCATCAATAAAATCAATTATCCTACTAATGCTGTTTTCTGAAATAATATCTACTTATGTTCTGGGCTACTGTAGACTATATCTCTTAAAAACTATTGCCTGATGAATACATAAAATAACTTGAAAAATTTGCTAGGGACATTGTTTTCCCATTATTTACACTCACTGTACTAATCAGGTGTGAGCCAAGTAGTTTGAACTGTCATGGCATAGGATCCCACAGAGTCCATCTCATATTTATTCACATGGAAAAAATCTGTATATATTTTGGTAAGAAAAAGCTTAAAACATAAACTACAAGGGCTTATAAAAATTATTTTTTTCTCTAGACAATGTGTTACTAATTGTTTCCTTGGCTTATCCTCTATTGAATATTTTTTTTCTCTTAATTCAGTGTCCATCAATGGGATAGCTCTCTTGGTTCTCAGTTACCATAACAAATTTGTCTAGTGTCTACTCTACTTATGCATATATTTGCATGTGAAACCCAAAGCAGAAATATAATTAAAAATAAATCCAGAATCAACTTAAAGATTTGCTGTATAATCAAACACAGATTACCAGATTTTTGAAAGGTTTGCTATTATGTGGCAATGGAACGTTTGCTAATTAAACTCAAAACACATTTCAGAAATCACAGAATACAATTCTATATAAAAGTCACTGTGTAATGATATGGCTCAGTCACTTCTCATTCAAGTCTGAAGCTTTTCTTTTCCCATCCTTCCACATTTATGACCCTATATTAGCAGACAAGAAGGGATTTCAGCTATCTGGGTTTTGTTTATTCAGGAACAGAGAAAATGAAAGATCTGTGTAGAGCTTTTCAAAAGTGTAGTGACAGGTATAATCTAATAGCAAAGACAGTGATTGAACACATAGTTTTGGATGACTGGATAACATTCAGCTGTCAAGGCCAGAGATGATATTTTTATTCAGAATATAAAAGTAACTTTGTGTTCCACTTTGCTTCTTGGAATCAGTCACCTGGATACCCTCTGGGCCATCTGTAACACAATAAGCCTGGATGGGCATTTGCAAATGGATTGTCAGCCATCAGCCGATGGACTAAGCTGAACTAGCCTGATGAACGAAAAATCACCGATGGGCCCATAGACGGAACTGGACTGTCTGGTTTCTGCCCTGATGAAGTTTGGGTGTCCAGTGTGCCAGAACAGGACATTACAATCAAAAGGAGGCTAGAATAAAATAGGAGGGAAAGAGAAAAGTGTATGCAAGAGGTGCAAATTACCAGAATAGGATCTATTCATTAACTAGTACAATATTTAAATGCAACTGCAATTACAATTACAGTAAGGATAAGGTTTAAAATGTTGTTACTTTACAAAGAGTGACATGTAATTCTCTGGAGACCAGTCTTCAATGCCTTATAAATTCTCAACAGATTATACCCCTCTGCATGTGAAATAATTTTGACCTCTTATTTAAAAAAAAAAAAATAAAATTAAACTTCTAGTTCCTCCTTTGAGTGTGCATAGATATTAAAAACATCAAATGATGTATTCCAATAAAGCATGAATTTAAATTCCTCCAGGAACTAGTTACATATCTAATTCACGCTATCATTTTTATAAACATAAATGGTGCTAGCTTTAATAAGTGTCACACCATCTACTATATTGAAAGATTAGCAGATGAACTAAACTGCATATAGATAATGATTTTTTTTTGTAAGGCTTAAAATACCTCAATATGAATTTTTTTATCTAAATAATATAAACTGACATATTTATAGATATGTATACACAAACTGAAATGTATTTATAGTTTAATAAACTGCATATTTAATATAAAAGTTATTTTTAAAGAATTATGTAATTTAGCATATACATTACAAGGTATGAGATGCAGTAATTGTGTCCAAACTGCAACAAATTAATTTATTAAAAAGATCAGTTTTGCAAGTAACTCTTGTATTGCAGTGCCAAAAAGTGCACCTTAATTATTTTTCCATGTGCTTTTATGACCCAGATGATTATATAACTGCTCTTTCAGTTAAAAAGTCATTATTAATTTAAGGATTAAAGGTAAAAATGCATTTTTAATACTCTATTTTGAATCATATTTTGGTTTGTTACTATAACTTTGTTCAATTAAAATGCAAGTTTAATTTAAATTTAAATATTTTTAAAAATGTGTTTTCTTTTACCAATGCATTGCTTGTATAACACTTTTTATACTGACCTAAAATGAAGAATACTGAAAAAAAATGCTGTAAGCTCTACACATAACATAAGGCAATCTGTCAGCTCCATTTCATCACACAGTTATAAAAGGTATAACTACTAAATGGGGTTAATATACAGACATCTTTGAGGGTCGATGGCTATTATTTATATGGGTTCATAGTTTGTAGTAAAAGCTTTTTTGTTTGGCCAAGGAATGCAAGTCTACTAAAACTTTCATAACAACCTGCATTCATTGGCAGTATTAGAGCTAATATCGTCCCTGGTATGTGCTCATTAAGTTCATCACTTTGAGTGGCATCTTGATATTTATAGCCTCTGGATGCCAGCTGGATGAGGTCATAAGCAGTTTATACCAATGTCATTTTTCTATATCCAAAAAGCAAGCCTCAAGTAGCTGAGCAGAAGGAATCACCAGGAACAGCACTGTTGAAGAAAATTAATTTTGCTTTCATTTCAGTCCTCAGTGTGATAAATTCAATAGAATGTTAAGAAGATTAGTAAATAAGTAATTTAGCAATTTTCACAGAAAAAAAAAAGTTACCTATAAAGTTGTATGGGTGCATGCTGACTTTAGTCATTTAAACACTGGAACCTGAGAGCCAGATCTTTTTGCTACAGGAAGTGTTGAAGAATTATGAAAGACAGTGCATTAAAGTATACAAAGCTGTACATAGTCACCTACAGACCAGTTCTGATCTGTCATTGATGATGTCCATTTGCATGACCATATCTTAGCATTGAAGGCAAAACAATTTAAAAGATTTATTTATTCATTAAGTAATTTATTAACAATCATTGCCATTTTAATATGTCCCATTTATACAATTTGTGTCAACATTTATGTTTATTATTGTAACAATAATGACAACAAAAAGTGCCTTTTATAGTTTTTGCTTTACTATAAAGTTTATTGAAAGGGCAAATATGAAGCTCTAGATAATATCTGCAGTTTGCTTAATAAGTCTTTCTTAATTTAGTGAGCTATAGCTAAAATAGTCTTCTAAGGAATTTAAATTACTTTAAAGTTACCATGGTTCCTTGGTAATCCATCATAACACAAATTAAATAAATTGAACTTAAACGTCATAACAATATCAAATTGTTCAGAGATCATACATGCCCTTTTTGATCACTTGAGTCAATGTTCCCTCTGGGACTGATTATATTGAAGAAAAACATATACATGAAACACTCATGCCTATGACATAACAGAATGCACACATCTCTGTGCCACTAGATGCTTACCTTCTGCTTTCTTCTAATTTCTTCTTATTTAATTTATGAAAGGTATTAAGAACCATAAGCTATAGTGATAACATAAAAATACCCCAAATACCCCAGCCTGAAGCAGAACAGAAAACTGAAGAGTGTATTCTATGGTATGTTCAAAAGACAATGTTCAAGGATGATTTTTTCCTCTGAGGCAGAGGTACATTTTCAAATTCTTCACTACAGAGACTATTGAAATGAGTAGAGTAGCACCAAATATGCTTTAAATCTATGTAACAAACAAGGGGGAATGGACTTCTTTGTTATTGCTGTTTCTTGCTTTTTTTTGCCAGTAAAGGCAGCTAATATAAGTTGGGTTTTTTCCCTAGGCTTGGAAGAATACAGACACTCTGGTATAATACTCTGGTTAAGTCTAACACAAACCCAATTATAGTTAACTGCAAATTTTTAAAAATCCATAGGATTAGTGAGAGCCTTAATAAACTGCCTAACTTGTGATCTATTTATCCATAGCAACTAATGAGGGAGAAGGAGGGAAGAAACCGATACTTTAGAAAGTTCTCAGAAGCTGGAATTCTGTTCTGTGTCAAATTAGAGCATGGAAGATACTAGGAACATCAAAAAACATCACCTGTGCCACTAGTAGAGTCCAATTATTTCGCTAGGTTACAGTACCCTCAGTAGGAATTAAGAAATTCTTCTAGCTCAGCAAAGTTACTGCAGCAGAAGTAAATGCAGTGTGCATTTCCTTGGAAGGGACCAAGTAAATGGAGTGGTAGAGTGTGATTGGTAGATATTTTTGGGTGGCCACTCCATTATCCAGTCCTAATGAGACAGTAATCTGTTCTTTACATAGATTTTCTTGGTGGCATTTGTTTGTTTGGTTTGGTTTTTGGTTTTGGTTTTGTTTTTTTGGGTTTTTTAGCTTCTTGATGTATATACTGTCTATAGCAGGTTACAAAAGTCTGTGACTTTTATGAAGATGCGGGTAAAGTATACTGTAAATAATTTATAAAAAGCATGCAGCTCATGGACTAACATTAAATGTGTTGTCCCACATTTAACATGTAATCTATGTAATTTGCAATAATACGAGTTTGAATAAGTTTTACTAGGTCCTGTCTGTTTTGAAATAAGCTTACAAAAACTTTAGCTGCATGTGCTACAGAAAATGAAAATATCTGGCCTTTAAAAATGTACCAGCAGCATTAAATCTTGAGGTCTAGATATAAGAAATATGTCAAGCATTTTTTTCTCTGATCTGCATACTTCAGTCCATGGTCTGAAGTCAAGATCAGTTTTCTAGACCAGTCTCTAAAATTTTGCCTAGTTCAAAATATCTCATTTCTACTCTGGACTGTAATAAAAATAATTTGACAGGGTGTTTTCTTTACAAGTTATGGTCCTTTTTGCTTACCTGAGGCAGTTACAGGTTTGAAGCTTCTCAAAACTTAGATGCTTTCAAGATACGTTATAAAAAAAGAATCGATGCAAATCTATCAACATACCCAGCTTTTTGTTGCTACTGTACTATCTTTCCTTTGTTTCCTTCCCAAAACGTATGCTCATTGACTGACCAATGTACAATCTGACATTTCCTTCCTGAGAAAAGAGTGGCCCATTTTTAGGGGCTGAAGGAGTTCTGTGGCACTGAAACACTACCAATTCTTCCTTTTCATCCATGAGCAAATTAGATATAATAATTTTTTAGTTGCTCTAAAGATATCAAAAGTGGTCCAGGTGCATGGAATAACTGCTTACCTCTTTAATTCACTTTTCTTGCATTGAGAGAGATCTCAGTCTATCCCATTGAAGATTTCATGTACACAAATGTTCTATTTGCATACTGTCAATTAGATTTTTTGATTAATCTGGAATTTTTCTTTCCTGGATTTATATGCAGGTTTTCCATTGTGAAAAAATACTTCTTTATTTAGCCCTCTGCTTGTCTAGGAATTTGGGGGCTACAATGATTTCATTTTCTTTTTTTTTTTTTTTTTTTTTTTTTCTTGAAAGCTTTTCCCATTTCTAATATCAGGTAGAGAAACTACGTCCATCTTCTCCCAGATATATTATGATTATTCTGTAGCTGATTCTCTATATGAAATTTAAATTTCTACCCTAGTTGTTGTAAACTCCAGCCCTACCATCAACAATATGAAATTCAATTTGTATTTAAACCTTTAATATTTCCTTTAAAAAAGCAAACAGTCTACTGGTATTGAATCAGAACTCTTGTTTTAAATCTCCTCATTTTCTTAACAATGTGGGGTGTTTATGACATTTTCCCTTCTCCCTGTATTATTGACTACTGTATGTCACTGTCCAAGAGTTGCTTTGTTCTTGGCACTGGTGAGACTTTGGCTTGGACTACTGCATCCAGTTTTCTTTGGAAGACATTAAGAAAGAAGCAAACAAGCAAACAAACAAACAAAAGCAGTGGAAGGGATCCAGAACAGAACAAATGAGAAAGCTGAGTTTTAGAAGGCATTATGTTGTATACGCAGCTGAAAGAGCTAGTTGTTCCTAGAGTACAAAAGATCCTGAAGAAAGATATAATGATGTACCACTCCACAAAACCAAACCAAAACAAACAAACAAAAAACCAAACCAAAAACATGCAAACAAACACACACTAGAAAAAAAAAAAAAAAAAACAAAAACGGGGAGACACAATAGTCTTCTATTTCTACTGGAAAAGGATAAATAGATAAAAAGATTAAATAGATAAAGAAATAATGCATTACAAAGGGTGAACTGTCATGAAAAAGGACTTCCTTGGAAATCTAAAGAAGACTTTCTGTTTATAAAAATAGGTATTTATTTTGAACACGCTAAAAAAAAAAAAATATGGAAAAGATTATTCCAGGACGTGTTGAAAAACACATGGAAGCCAATGTAGTCATTGGTCACAGCTAGCAAAGCTTCTCGAGAGGAAAGTCCTTGTCAAATCTGATTTCCTTCTGTGACAGGGAAACACATCTAGATGATCCAGCAAAGCCAGTAGATGTAACCTTTTTTGACTTTAGAAAAGCCTTTAATACTGTCTTCCACAGTGTCCTTCTGAACAAAATGTCCAACATACAGCTGGATAACTGTGTTACACGATGGAAGATCAACTGGCTCAGGGGTCAAACTCAAGAGAGTTACAGGCTGGCAAACAGTGGCGCTTTGCAGGGCTTCACGTATGGCCCAGTTTTCATCAAAATCTTCATTAAGGACTAGGATGCAGAAGGAAGGACAATGAGGATGGTAAAGAGTCTGGGGGGAAAGCCTAATGAGGAGCAGCTGCGTTCACTTGGTCTCTTCAACCTGGAGGAGACTGAGGGAACACTACTTTGCAATTTACAACAACGTCATCAGGGAAAGCAGAGGGGCAAACACTGGTCTCTTCACTCTCATGACCAGTGTCAGGACTCAAGAAAATGGCCTGAACTGAATCGATGGAGGTTTAGTTTAGATATTAGGGAAAAGTTTTTCACCCAGAGGGTGGTTGACCACTGGAACAGATTCACCAAGGTAGTGGCCACAGCCTGTCTGAGTTCAATATGAGTTTGGACAATGCCCTTAGGCTCATGTGATCCTAGGGTTGTCCTGCACAGGATCAGGACATGGACTCAATGATCCTGATGGGTCCCTTTTAACTTCGCATATCCTAGAATTTGATGATTCTATGAAATACAGTAGATAGGTGTCCTTCTGTTTCACGCATTATTTTGCCACCTTTATTATAGCTCATTGGAAGTGACCAAATAGACAACTCTGAAAGACTTTTACATACATATATTTATTACTCTGCTGAGGAATGCACCAGATAGAAGTTGTGCACTGAATGTGCAAAGAAATAGGAAAGGCAAATCTATCATAGATCCAGACCATATGCAAAAACCATTTGCAGGCTAATATAAGAAGAAATCATACAAAAATAGTTGACTCGCTATAATACATTGGGGGTTACTATTTAATTTATTTACTTTAAATTCTTTTTTTTTCCTTTGGGGGATATGTGTCAGGAGGACTAGAAGTGGGGAGGGAGGGCTATAATTTAGCATTTAGCAAATGCTATAGAGTTACCGTAAGATTTAAAGACATTATATCAGTCTATTCGTCAAGAACTTGCAGTTCCCATTTCAATGAACAAAAATGATAAGCACTGAGTCCACAAAGCTATTTACTGATATTTTATTAAATAAAAACCTACAAACAAAAATCTATGCAAATCTGATTGCTACTGCCAGCTCTTGTGTAATGGTATTATATTTGTATTAACTACATACCATATGTGTGTGTGTGTGTGTGTGTGTGTGTGTGTAGCTACATACATATTAAATAAAATCACCTTTAGCCATACCTTCAAATAGAATCAGTCCATAAATGTTTCTGCACTTTTCTTTAAATTAAATATAATTTCTAAATAAAAATGTAGCTTTCCTCAGTAAAAACAGAATCATGTAATAGAGACTCAAGAAACTAAGGGCTATCACCAGTTTTAGAGTTCCTTTGAAAACTTGTCCCTTTAACATTCACCAATATCTATTCACTGTCATGCTTTCCTTTTATATCTACTTATTTGTTGGACTGGCTTGTGAAGTGCTTTGAAATAAGTTTGTGCAATGCACGACACAAAAGAAATCGAAGAATCATGCTGTTCCTCAATAGATGCAGATATGGTGGAGAAAATTGGTAAATTTCTCAAATTCCCCTAGACACATGGTTTACAGTGAAATGCTTTACAACTGTAAACATCAATCACAGATGCAGGAAGCAGGGCTTTTTCTCCTTGCAATCCAGATTTTTCTCATTCAAAAACTGTTTACCAAGGGTAAACACATCAGTCTGCATTTCCTTCAATTTTTCAACATTTTGTTTTTCAGTTTTTCTCACAAACTTTTTTTGTTTAAAAAGATGTTTGCTGAACCAGAGCATAGTCTTTATTGCACAGTAGATAAAAATGTAAGGGTTATAAAGACCAACTGACGTGAAGCAATCTGATATACATCAGAGGAAAGCAATAGTAAACCAGGGTTAATACATGACTTGTAACCATACAGCAGATTATGGCAATTTTTAAATTCATGCTTTAAAAAAAATAATTTTTAAGAGTATCAGATGACTCAGGTAATTAAAGAGGAGTTTGCTTTTTTTTTAAGTTATTGGCCAGATTCAGAATCAGAATAGATTTCTTCATATCCTTAAAAAAAATATGACTTGAACCTACAGATGACTCTATATTTTGTTTTAAGCTTTTTTTTCTGATACCTATGCTGATCTCAAAAGAATTGATATAGATTTAGTTTTCAACCAGACCAAAGTAAACCTCCCTGTAGGTGATGTTTACACCCAGCATACAAGGCCCAGAGATTTTTAAGATGCATCTGAAGCTTTTGAAACTATATTATTCATAGAGTAGGATGTGCTCTAAATCCATCTTTACCTCACTGCATTTATTGCACTGGAAGCAAAGGCTGTTAATGCAGTCAATGTCAGTAATTCACCCTATATTTAGATGTCTTCATACTGGAGCCATCTTCTTACTTAGAGAACCTCAATGGTTAAGATTTAATTCTCTCCAATGATTAATATATGTGTATAATATAGATAATCTTTTGAGGCAGATTTAAATTTACCCATGTGCAGTGTGTACCTGCGTTGGCTCAGAGAAGCAGCCTCTCCCAAACAATCCTCCACTTGTGCCTTCCATCTTCCAAGGAGGAAAAAATTTCTGCTGCAATGGCTTTGCTCTCTGAGCAAGCACATCTGGTCACTCTACTGAGGCATGTTGGGCTGGGTCTGCACCCACATGGACAGGGAGGTAACAGAGTAAAGAGAGTAACCCTTTGCTAGCAATTTCTCTGCATCTTGTGGAAGGTCTGGGCAGACATTCATAACAGCATTTATATAGATTCTTAGTGCTTACTTGCATTCTCAAATAAAAACAGAAGGTACAGAAAAATACTTTTTAAATTAAAAAAAAAGCTGCTTTTCTCTGGTTGAGAACTCCAATGAGTCCTCTAATTAGAAACATACCTGTTGTTTCTAACTCTCAACTATTTAATTTATTCTCATTTCTCTAAGAATTTATTTTATTTTTCTGTATTTTCTCACCTAAAGAAGTCCTCCTCACTTTATGCCTTTAGCACTTGCACAGTTGAAAATCCAGTGTTACAAATGAGAGATTATGCCTTCAGGACAGAAATGACAGACGAGATTCATGCAATATTATGAAACAAAAGCATATTTGTCATGTAAAATGTGAGAGAAAAGTTTTATCCATTTATGTTTTTATAAATGAATGTATTATTCTGATATGTGTAATTTATACATATTTCTCCATTCACGTATATAATTATTAATTGCTTCTAAAGGTGTTTTTTTTTTCTGCAGTTTTCATGGCATGACATTTTTAAGCATTTATTTTCTGATTTTTGATATTTCAGAATAATTTAGGCCAACTTTTTTTCTGAAATAGTCATTAATTTTCTTCTTCTGCATAAAGACAAAGTGGGGGTATTTAAAAAAAAAAAAAAGAGATGAAGACTACAGACCTTTATTCCTTTAGATTAATAGAAGGTAGATACTACAGAGCTGAGAGAAAAAACAGCTGCTACAGCTGGGAGAAACACAGAGAATATGGAAGCAAACAGATGCTTAAAAAAGACGAGATGGAATTTAAAATAGGACCAGTCTGAACTTTCAGTGGCACTGCTAGGAGCTGTGATATAGTTCAGCTGTGATGGGAATGTGTGTAAGCATAAAGCAGCTTGCAAGACAAATTATTTTCTTTAATGCTGAGCACAGGCAGCTCTGGTCCAGTCAACTATACATGTATGTTTAATTTATTGATTCCTTTAAAAGCAATTATGAATTTATCTCCCTTATTATTCTTTATTTGTTGTCAGACTTTTTTAAAATCTGATTACTTCATTTTACTTCAAGTAGTTTATGCAGTATGAACATGTGCCATTTAAGAATTACCTATGGTAGACAGGAAACTAAGAAAATAACTTCTTTATATGAGGTTTACAGATTGTAAACAACTCAGTGAGTAGCTGGACTGAAAGTCTAACTTAACAGCTTAGTGAAACAGTGCCTTTCCTTAAGGAAATATGTAGGCATGTAACTTCTTGGTATGGTGTAAAAATATGGCACCTTCTATCAGTTCACATTAATAAACACTATATGGTTTACCTTGGTGATTTCTTTCCAGATGGATAGATGCTATTTAGCATGTTGCAAGTATCAGCCTGTGGTGAAAAAACAAACCAACTCGATAAAATGATTTTAAAAAAATAACAGATTGAAAGAAATGTAAACCATACAATTGTTTTCTAGGACAAAACAACAAAGATGAAATAAACAAGGAAAAAAACCTACCAGATTAATTTGGAATAATAGGGAAGATGGAAAGAAAGAGGAAAAAGGGAAAAAATAAAACAATAGATCCCTATGTGATATATGCAGAAATATTTTCAACAAAAACATTTAAAAGGAGATTTATTTTTTTTTATTTATAGCTCATGTATTAAAGAACTGTATAGTCTGCACACTAACAAGTTCACCTGGGTGTAGCCAAGGCAAATTTAGGCCAGGAAATTTCATTCACTGGAATCTATGCTTTGAGATTTCCAGGTATACCCAATACTAATGACAGTGTTCCAGCTTTCTAGCAGAACATCTCAATGAAATCTTAAGATTTAGTAATGACCAGAAGGGAATGAAAAAAATAACCAAAAAAACCGCACACAGAAATCTTTAATTATAGTCCCTTAAACTGCTGAATGACAATGGCAAGAGTAAAGGTAGATCAAAAATATGGAGTAGATAATACAGAATGAATGGTTTTTACTAAAATAATTTTTCATTAGAAAACACTTATGAAATATTTTGTTAGCTGTGGGGTCATGTTTGAGTTCTTGAAAATATTGTGGATTGGTTTTCCTTATTACTTTGCAAGAGAGTGACATTTTGGGTTTATGTTTTCCAATAAGGTACCAGAACTATAACATCCGAGTCTTTGTCAGACACTTTCTCTTCTATATATACAAAAATATTAAAATTTAAAAAACAAAATCAAAAATCCAACCCAAGCAAGCATGATAAGATAACAACAGCCCATACCTTTTCTGTAGATAAATATTATTCTATATTTTCTAACATTCTCCTTTTAGACCCTAATGTCTATGCCTTTCTTTTACATTGTTATTTGGTCATGGATTGAACCCCAATCTCTGAATGCTGTGCTTATTCTCTTTTAACATTAATTTTAGCAATCCCATGATAATATGAAGTAGTAACCCAACTTAAATTATGAGATATTCCAAATGATTATTTCCTTAAAGTCTCTCCAAATGCCTTATTTTCTCCTTATATATATATATGGATATATATATTCAAAACACCTATCATACAAATCTGTAGAAGTTTTACTAAACAAAAACAATGTAAGAAGGCACTACAGAGACAGAGCTGTAATTTATACAGGTGTATGCACACATATAGGCATAAGCAGAGGATACCTTCTGTCAAACAGGAGGTTGGTTTAGTCAGACATTCCTTCTTTTCCAGAACCTCCTCTTGCTTTGCAAATTTGAAGAACCTGAGCTATCAAGACTGTAGGTAAGACTAATTTCAGTGAACATGCAAGAAGTAAATGTAATAGAAGCCTATTTCTTGTTAGACATTTAACTGGACAGTACTTTTTGAATTTCAATACCCATGTAAAGAGGAGAGACTTAGAAAATTCTTGATTATACGTGCAGTTAAAATTTCTCAACTGGATGCTTAGCCTCACAGCTTTCATTTTGCATGAAAATATTTTTATCCTTTTAGAAAATGTCATTAGAATTCTCTTGAAAGAATATCTCAGCCCAAATGAAACTGTTCTTTCACCTCATACTCGAAAGGGCATTTGTGACAAAATATGAGCAGAAATGAAAAGTGATATGAGACACAAAAATCTTGGTCCACGTGGGGAAAGGGAATCTTCCAAAATGCTTCAGTTTAAGGGCTTAGCTGGCACAGCTCCAGAAAAAGGAAGCAGAAAGAAGCAAATGTTTTTCTGTGATATGAAGAAATATAAAATGGTTACAATTCAGTGAAAGGTTTTTGCCTAGAGTGTCAAAGAAAATTAATCACAGAAATAGAGGTGTCAGCATACTCTGCATCTTAAGATATCATGTCATGAATGTCACAGCTGTCATAGCTACACTCAGGGTATAGCAAAGTTTTCAGTGAATGCTGTTTTAGCATTTCTCTTTTTGTGTGTGTGTGTGCATGTACAATGGGGAGAATCAAGGCTAGACAGATGTAGACAGTGAAAAGTACTTCCACTTGAAGTCTGTGAAGGCATAAGGCTAAATAATGTTATTAGTTCAAGTTTATCATTTAGATTCATAACACCTTTAATTTTCCTTTCAATAGTTAGATTGTACATTATGTGTCTTCCAGAGAAACTACAGGAACTCCATGATGTTCATGACTCAGCTACCAATTTCTGAGTTTTCTGTGGTCGACTGACTTAACAGCTATTAATGGAGACAGCAATTGACACTTTCAATAAAATAGAAATCACAGAAATCTTGAGTGGTTTTACATCAGATGCCCACCAAGTGAGGTTGAACATGTTACTGATGACAGTACACAACTGCTTACCCAGACAGACAGTGATATTTTTCAATGTGTCAGCTAGATATAGTGCTATCATCAATAGAATATCAAAAATGTTTAAGATGCGCAAAAGAGGGAAGCGTTTGGGCCAATTTACTCAGAATAATGACATTTTTTTCAAAAGGATTTTTAAATCAGGTTTTAAACCAACATAGTTGGTTTAAAATTATGAAGCAGTCCTTTTTACTCAAAATTATCCAAGGGATTTTTATTCAGTGTTAATATTTTCTCCTTTTTTCAGATTTATTACTCAGATTGGATGTCTTTATCTCTGCTGATTTTTATTTGGACAAGAAAAACATTTTTTTTTCTTGAGCTGTGTTCTACAATGTTTTACATCTACATTGAAATCCCAGTCCTAAATCCCTTCCTCTGTTTTATTATGATAAATTACTATTGCTTGAATTCATCCAGCTTTGTAGTTGTTATTTTTAAAATATAAATCTGCTGTCTTTGAAGATATTCTCCCTTTCTTGGTTATTTCCAAAGTCTTATTTTACTGGTCAGCCTCATCATTGTATTAGTCACAAAAATTACATGTTACTGGTATTTTATAGATGCCCACATAAGACTTAGACAACAGCATATTGAAATGTTTGGGTTTAATAATGCAGAGACTTTTTCTTTTCTCTACAGACATTAATTCCTTTTAATCAGGTCCAGAGCGACAGATGTTTTTGAATGTTTGACATGCAACATTTTATATTTTTTTTTTTAATTTAAGGAGTATGAAAAGCAACAGATTATATCAATAAAGACCTTTACATTGGAGTTTTAGGTGTAAGTTATTGGCAGTTGTTATGCTGCTTTACTAGTGACCTCATAGTCTGTTTTAGGAGACAGGACTTTTTAAAGAGATATAAGGATTTTTTTATTTTTTTTTTCTGGGGTCATTTTGTGGTAAATAGAAGTTCAAGTGTCTAGCTGTTCAGTCTTTTCTTGTCAAGCAGAGTTCTTTCAGATCCCTTAATACTTTTTTTTTTGCTAAAAGAGGGAAAGAGTGTGAAAGAGTAAAAGAAAAGACAAGAGCTTAGTCAGGATGTCCCTCAGTCGCTACTGAGAGTTTTATGTCTCATGTGAAGTGCCTAGACCAGCAGTATTCTTTTGCATTGTGATTATTTATCCCTTCGACCACCCCAAAGGATGGGTGTTGTGTATTGTGGTGCTTTAGTAATGGGGCTATTATAGACAACATGTTAAGCTGCGTTCAAGGAACTCATTCATCTGACTGACTGCAACGACAATCTAGAGCAAATATCCTCTTCTAACAGTGAAATACTTTACATGCAAACTCATGCTCCCTCTAACTCATGAAGAAATGATGCCACAGACAAAATCACTCTGCCAGTGTAAGCTAGAGTTAATAAAAGTTTAAAAAAAAAAAAAAAAAGAAAGGGAAAGAAAAAAAGAAAGAAAATTGTGTTCAGATCTTTGTTTTCCTTATTTCCAAGTTTATTGAACCAGCAATGAATGCTGTCTCTGAACTAATTTCAAACTAGTATGGAAGTGAGACACAAATTAAAACTAGATGGACAATACTGCTTTGTAGTATAGAACATACAACGCTTTGCCTGTGAATAGAAAAATCTGGGGTCAGCAAGTCATATAAACACATGTTTCAGAATATGCTGGAAGCTATTGCAATTATAAAATGTAATAAATGTTTGACAGTAGGTATTGAACTAACTCCTCCAAGACCATCAGATTAAACTGAGGCTGCTTAGTGTGGCTTAAAATGCTTTCAACAGCTTTTTGTGTTAGTAAAAACACAGAAAGCATTTTATGAAAGAGGAAATAAAATAAAGCTTTTTGGTAGTCTAACCTGGAGGTCAAAAAGGTGTAGAATAAAGTTATCAGCATCAGTTCACAGAAGCCCTGACTGAATTGTGGTTAGTGACTTTGTGTATGAAGTTCCAGCAACAGGCACAAAGCAATACCTTGGGTGGCCTTGAAAAGACTTCAAATGCAAATTTAAATTTTAATAGAGTTCTTTTTTTTTTCTTTTTTAACCCCAGAAACCCAAGGCTTAATTTTCCAAAATAAAATTTCCTAGAAATGAATGTAAAATAATTCCAAAATTCATTAAATATATATATATACACATATATAGCTGATCTATTGAAGAGGATGTAAGCTTGTTTAAAATACACCTTAAATGTTTCTTAAGATCCAAGAAGAAAACTGTGATATCAACAGTAAATATTTAATTGCTCCTTTGATTGCCAAACCCAAATTGAAGCAGAAAGCAGACTTTGTTTTAAAACTAGTTAGTATCACAGATGATGCCCTTCCAGATGGTTATTGCCAGCTATGAACTGAGAAAAGCTTATTTGCAATTAAAATTGTGTTTTAGATATACTTCATACCACCTGTTACTCTGTTGGTCTTTAGGGTAGCTACCGTTCTAAAAGGTTTTGAGCTGATATTGCTGATATAACTTTGCAAGCTACCAATTTATCTTCATGAAACTTCGTTTGGAGAAAATAGTAGATTTCATTGTGCTCTAAGTTTTAGATTTATAAATATTATTTAATTTCCCATGGAAAATGGGAACAGTTGGAACTGGGTTAATAAATGAAGTTTGATAAATGAAGTCAGAACTTCAGAAGTCTAGAACTAAGGATTTTGAAAGTATTCCGAATGTTTACCACTGCTGAATGGGAGAAGGGAACTCCTGCTGAAACAAATTTGCCCTCAGACTTTTGGTTCAGGGCTGCATTCATGTGCTTGAATATTCATTCCAAATGTATTACTGTAGTGTATTATTTATGCCCAAGTATATGTTTAGGGACATAATGACCCTTTTATTATTGCTATCCATTTTTTCCTGTGTAACTATTAAAAATCTCCACAGAATTTATTAGAATTTATAGAGGTGATGCATTTTATTTTAATTTTAGGCTATGCTAGAGCTAAGAATTTAATTGTCTTAGCAGACACTAAAAAAATTGAATGCAAAGATAACCTTACCTTGTTTTCCTTCTTGGTCTAATTTCAGTGAATTTTATGTATTGTTCTGTTAATTTTTGCTGAAACTTTGATTCTGTATATGTTTTCATTCAAACCTAACTGTAGGTAATAGCATACAGTATTCTTTTGTGTCAGAGAGTAAAATATGACCTCAAATACAACTCAGAGTATAAATTATTGATAATATGGAAATCTACATTTGAACATTCATTTTTTCAATTATTTTCCTTTCAAGCATTGATAAGTGTATCAGGAAGTTCCAGTTATATAATTTGTCATACATTCAGAGACAAAACATGGTTATGATATTACATGGCTGCTTCAGGAAAAATGCAAATGTCACACAATTTTCCCCTTGTGTCTGTGAAAGGAAAAGGTTATTTTTATACAAAGTGGCATTGTCAGGTTTGGAAAGGAATTTGTCAAACCAAAATATTACAGCTTAAGAAAAACAATCACCCTATAATAAATGAAAATATTTATTAACCTTATCATCTCCTCATTAGCATCACTGATGTGAGATGGGAGCACTATTAAAATGTCTCATTTGCATTTTGCATATCTAACAAAAGCAGATTACTTTGTTTAAATTGTAGCTAATATCATTGTAGTGGTGTAATATATTAGAAACTGATTACCTTGTTTCTTCTTCTGTAATGGTCCCGTTATATTTGATTTTTATGCCTCATTTTTTTTCTTATTGAAATAATGAGTACACAACAGTGAGATCATTAATATTTTATACAGATTTTTGTTTCTACCTAGTATTTCATATGAAACACATGGACTAGTCAGACAACAAATAAAAGAAATTTGGCTATGAGCATTGTCTGTCTGTGAATAAAATAAGGCTGCTTGTGACAGCTCGTATTATCTATAAAGAGAAAAAATAGTATCTTGTATATTTTCAAACAGGGTAAAATGTAAGTTGTGTGTACAGAAAGTAACAATTCAGAGTAATGGGCTGGGTACATATTTGCAAAAAAACTATGAATAGGTATAAAAAGAGAAAAGTGAGGAAAGAAGAATCTGAGAGCAGAATTTAGTACATACCTCAAACTACAAAACCAGAATAGTAAAGTACATTGCTCTTCATTCTGGAAAAGCTACCTTTTGTTGATTTTTAGAAGATTTTTTTTTGACTTGTGATTTTGGGGTTGTCTTTTGGTTGTTTTTTTTTTTGTTTTGTTGTTGTTGTTTGTTTGTTTTGTTTTTGTTTTTTTCCCCAAGTTAACTTAGATTATCAGTAGATTTTGTTCTGTTCTGATGTCTAGTTTTCTTCTCTTTTTTTTTCCCCCTTATACTGTATACAATTGCAGTTAACTCTTTTTTATATGTTAAGATTGATTCTACCTCTGCTACTCGCTGTGAAGTCTTATTCTGAGAACAACATCGATCTGAGGGGCATAAGCAAGGAGTTTAACCCTTTCAAACAGTTATCAATCTTTATTCCTCTCTACCAGCCTTGTAAGATGTATCTTGTAAGATGTATCTATGTTCTGTAGTATTTATAAGATACTCATACCACTATCTTTACCATCATCTGTTCAAACATACTGCAACTCAGAAATAAAGCCTTCCAGTCATCTAATAATTTCCTCAAGTTTCTTGATATGTTTCTTGTCTTGAGGTGCCCAAAACTGCATCATATTGCAAGCGTGTAATTAAATGCTAGACAGAAAGGGATCCTTATCTTCCTTTTGATGATGTAAAGCAGCTATGTATTTCATTCTCAGTATTTCTATATAGCAGGTCAAAATATCCTGGTTTTGTTTGTACTGTATACTTTTCAGGATCATGTCTTTTTTTTGTCAAAATTGCCCCTAAGTTTTCTACAGTTTTTTGTTTGAAAGTATTTTTTTCAAAGTAGAGAAAACTACAAAAAGTTGTCTTTTGCAGCTAGAGTTAAGGTAGTATTGAGACCAAACATATAGCATAATTTTTGCTATGTTAGACAAGGTTTTCAGTAGTTCTTATAAAAAATTGCTTAAAAATGCAGTCAATTAAGATGAGGTAGTATTTTCATGACTAGCATTTCAGTCAACCTTCACTGCCTGAGAAATTTAAATGCTTTTTTTTAAATATAGATTATGGTCAAAGCCATTCCTTTTTCTACTTAGATCCATCTTTAATTAAGTTCAAAAATCTCTTTGCAGCTCCAAAAGTTTCCAGGCATTTTAAAAAAACTGCTTAATTCCTGATGCTACCAAATACTTGGTCAATTACAGTGAAATGGTTCCCAGACCTTTTTATAGCCATGACTTTACTGAGAAAATTGTCAGTGTTGCTTTACACTAACTACATGTTCTCAGACTTTCCTCTTTATGTCGATCCACACTAACTCACTGTCTCACTAAAGCTGGGCTTGTACATATCTGAGGTAGCTGTGTGCAGTGTCAGGAAAACTAAGGCTCGACTTGACACATTTCGTGAGGGAGCTATGAGTATGTCACAGGCATGCCCTTATCTGATTAGGACAAACATAAGTGTGATTTTTTTACAATTAAAATATATTTATATATTTGTGTGTTTGTATGGATTTATATCCCATGTTATATGCCTAAGCATTTAAACATGCGTATATAATATACAGGTAGCACTGTCACATATGGGCCATGTACAGTTCAAAAAATTAATCGATTTTTGCCAAAACATTAATTCACAGATCATATCAGTGGTAGTTCAGATACTGCTTAGACCTGAGTCAAAACATCTATGAGGATTACAGCTCACTTTACTTCAAATGTTAGAAATTCCTGTGTTTAATCACTATGACTAACTCCCTCAGAACAGACATAGGCTACCCCAATGCCTTCCAGTGTGGTGAAAAGCTTTGATGATGATGGGATGATTCTTCTTCCTTTCTAATCCTTGGACTGACCAGTGGGTGGAACAGAGCATATCCCTCTGAACACACTGGGGAATGTGGAATGGCACAAAAGCACCCTTTAGGTGCTATTTGTCAAAAAAGAATTGATATATGGAAGATGCTGAGGGGGAAGAAAAAAAAAAGGAAAAAACCCCTGCATTTTGTGTATTTGCCTTAAAATTTAAGTAGGGAGGTCTTTGTCTTCCCTTCCCAAACAGCTTGCTGAAGGTTCTGTGTCTGAAACCGCCTTTTTGCCATAAATTGCACATCAAGTTACTTTTATTAGAAAGAACCATTTCATGAACATTTGAGCAGCTGAGGTCACTTGTTTTGTTTTGCCTGAAGAGGAGACTGAGGGGAGACCTCACTGCAGTTACAACTTCCTTATGAGGGGAAGAAGAGGGGCAGGCCCACCACACCAGTGGCAAGACCCAATGGAATGGCCTGAAGTTGTGTCAGGGAAGGTTGGATATTAGGAAAAGATTTTTCTGCCCAGAGGGTATTTGGGCACTGGAACAGGCTCCTCAGGGAAGTAGTCACAGCACCAAGTCTGA
>JAWWEE010000122.1:42946142-43002148 GCA_035221455.1 Xenops minutus | reverse complement strand
GAAGTTGTAACTGCAGTGAGGTCTCCCCTCAGTCTCCTCTTCTCCAGGCTCAACAGACCAAGTGCCCTCAGCCACTCCTCATACAGCTTCTGCTCAAGGCCCTTCACCATCTTCGTTGCCCGCCTTTGGACACTCTCCAATAGCTTAATATCTTTCTTATACTGCAGTGCCCAAAACTGCATACAGTATTCAAGATGAGGCTGCCTCAGTGCAGAGCAGAGTGGGAAAAGCCCTCCCCTTTACCAGCTGGCAATGTTTTGCCTGATGCCATCCAGGACACTGTTGGCCCTCCTGGCTGCCAGGGCACTGCTGACTCATAGTCAACTTGCCATTGATCAGGGCCCCCAGGTCCCTTTCCACAGAACTGTTTTCCATCTTCTTGTTCCCCAGTCTCTACGAACATCCGGGGTTGCCTCATTCCAGGTGCAGAACCCAGCACTTTCACTTGTTGAACTTCCTACAGTTGGTGATTGCCCAGTCCTCTGATTTTTCAAGGTCTCTCTGCAGGGCCCCCCAGTTTAGTGTCAGCTTGCTTAGTATCCCTTCCAGTCCTGTCCCCAGGTCATTCATGAAGATATTGAAGAGCACAGGGCCACAGATGGAGCTCTGCAGAACAACACTGGCAACAGGTCTCTATTTCTGATGTTAAGCCATTCACTATTACCCTCTGTGCCTGACCCATGAGCCAATTGCTCACCCACCACATGACGAGTTTATCCAGCTGGGTGCTGGTCATTTTGCGTAGAAGGATCCTGTGAGAGACAGTATCAAAAGCTTTACTGAAATCCAAAAAAAATACATCCATTGCCTTCCCTTGATCAGTCAGGTGGGTTACCTTGTCACAGAAGGAAATCAGGTTGGATAAGCAGGACTTTCTTCTCAGGAAATCATGTTGGCTCTGATCAGTGATAGTGTTGTCTTTCAGGTGTTTTTCAATATTTCCCAGAATAATCATCTCCATAACTTTCCTGGTGACTGAAGTGAGACTGGCAGGCCTGTAGTGTCCAGGGTCACTCTTTCCATTCTTGAAAATCAGGACAACATTCACGAGCTTCCAGTCAGCTGGGACCTTTCTAGATTCCCAAGACCACTCAAAAATCATCAACCATGGTTTTGCAATGACATCAGCCAGCTCTTTGAGGATTTTTGGATGATTTTTGGGATCCAGCAGCAGATCCCACACAATTTCAGAGTTGACTGGTAGTTGATCACTCTTTCAGTCATGGTCCTCTAGATCAGGGCACTGAGACCCCCTTGGTCCGTCATCTGTGTTGAAGATAGAGGCAAAGAAAGTGTTGAAACCTCTGCCTTGTCTCTGTCCCTGTTTGTGAGGTGACCATCCCTGAAAACCATTTTTCATTGTCCCCCACATTTCTGTCCAGTTTTAACTCCAGGTGAGCTTTGGCTGCACAAATTTTCTCCCTACAGGGGCAAGCAGCATCACTGAATTCTTCCCATGTCACTTGACCTTGTTTCCACTGGGCATGCACCTTCTTTTTTTTATCCTTCTTTCCAAAACAAGATTCGTGTTTAGCCAAACCAGCCTTATGCCTTGTCTGTTTGATTTACAATGTTTGGGAATTGCCTGCTCCTGTGCCTTTAGGAGGTGATGTTTGAAAAGTAACTAGCACCTGCAAAAACATTTTCCCAGAGGACCTTCCTTACTAGTTCCCTGAGCAGCCTGAATTTTGCTCTCTTCATGTCCAGAGTTAAGGTTTTGCTGGAACTTTCCTCCCTTTCAAAGGAGATTTTAAACTCGATTGCTTTGTGGTTGCTGTGGCCAAGCTCACAAGATCTGCTCTGTTGACAAGCAAGAAATCAAGGAGGGCAGTCCTGGCAACCTGCGACCTGGAGACCTGCGTCTGCCATCAGCAGGTCTGTCTGTCTGGAGGCCTCTTGTATGGTTGGTACAGTGACTTCTACAGCTACAGGGGACTGAGTTTTATGGCAAGTCAACACCATAACTGAGGAAGCTTAAACTGGTACATTAAGAAGACTTAGGCTGAAAGGATCTCTTTGCTCTTCTTTACCAGATACTGAGTCTGTTTGCTGCCTCTATTGGATACTCCCAGATCATCAGAGAGGAGCCCTTCCTGCTCACCTTGCCTGCACAAACTGCCCTGTAAGCTGCTCTGCCATGCTCTGGATGGTACACTCCTGTTCATTGCACTCTGGGTCACTCATACTCCCCAGAACTGTTTAAATCTTCCTTGATTGCTTTTGGCACTGCCTCCTCAAAGACTACGTTTTTCCCCATGCTTTTGCAGTATCTGGAGAGATTACATATTTTCCAGTCTCTCTGCTTATTTCATTCTCAGACATAAAAGGCATGTCTGCAAGAAGACGTTCAGTTAGCTATCAGTTACATCTTTCCACAAAATAAAGAGACTCCCAGAGAAAAGACTAGGTGATTTGGCAGTGAATATATGAATCTTAGAAGAATCACAAGCACTGTAATTAAGCCTTTCTTCTTTGAGTGCTTGTTCCTTGCACATGCATACACCTGGTCATTCCTACATGTTTGCAGGAAGGTATTTAGGCTCCCCAGTGAAGTCTGTCCTATTTTCTGGAAATCTGTTTATATTATTTGTCCAAGGGTTAGAAACTGCTCTCCAGACTTCTTTGGAGACAGTGAGCCAGACACATAGCTGAATATATATGCAGGTCTAAAGATTTTGAATGATTGTACTTCTTCCTCCAATCAATAATGTATGATTAATGTTTTATGTTCCTCAAGAATTCAGAAAATCAGATAGACTTTGAAACCCAGTTCTTATTTATTTAGAAACTCATTTATCATTAATTCCATTATTTTCTTTCAGTCATTAAGGTAAAAAAATACCCACATAGGAAGAACTAAGGCATATTAAAATATTTTTTTTAAATTTTAAATGTAGTTAGCTTGATATCTTTAAATGTAAAGATATTTACATTATATAAAGTGTTTGTTACACAGATGAGACAGACTTGTCATTGTAGTTAATTGAGAAGTATTTATCATGTATTTTTAATAGACTTATAGGAACTGTGTTGACCAACCCAAAAGAAATGCTTCTACAAAACCAGGCTTCAGAGCAGCTTTTACATCAGTATAATTTATTTAAACTATCACCTCAAAGTATTTCTTCACTAACTGAAATCCCATGATCTCAATTTTATTGGGCTGGGATACAAGGGAGACTATTCAGTCACAGGTTAATAGAAAACATCGAATCTGAAATTTTGTCAACTGACAATTGTAAAAAAATGTTTTGATGACATTGGGTTTGCAGTAGTTCTCTTTTCTTTAGTCTTATTTAAATGTCAGAAATTAATATAAAAAACTATTTTAGGGCCTCTTGAGATGTTCCTAAAACTCATGCTTACATGTATGCAGTCTGCAAGATACACATTTCATTTTATTTTACTTTTTTTATCTTCAGGCCACTTGTAGTCTGGTTCCAAAGAATGAATGTCTATTTGCAGCTGGAGTGCATTATGTGATTTTTGGAGTCCATCTTCTACTTTAGCTTTATTTAAAAGATGTTGAAAAATTCAGTTTCTAGTTTTTCAGAAGGCTTCACCACACAGACGAGAGCACAGTAAATGGAAAACTTGCTTAAATTACATTGAAACTTCTGTTTCTAAGACTATTTAGGTACACACAATGCATCTTGTATGATGGTACTTCACCTTTGCAGAGTGAATCCATATTCATTTTAATCTACTATGGACAGTTTAATTGTTAATCTGATTTATACATTCCTATGGGAGGATTTTATTCTAGGATAAGAAACTTTGACAGAAAGAGTTTATACAGAAAGAGTCTGTGGTTTCTCAATTATTCATATTTCTATGTTCATGTAACATAAGTATGTTCTTCACTGTGGCACTGATGATGATGCTACATATGCAACTTGATAGGAGGTGTCTAGTGTGAAGGTTAAGTCCTAAAAGTCATTGAAAAGCATGGTGTCAGTGATAAAATAGCCTCTTTATTTCAGGAAGTATGAAAATTGGTTCTTTTTTAGTTGAAGTTAAAAGGTACACAAGTTGTTTTGTTGATAGCATCCAAACTGATGTATGGCTGAAAGAAATATGTACCAAAAAGAGTTTAGCTACTATTCAGGGGTGAAAGACATTCCTTCCTTAAGTGCTAACCTAGATTTCATAATTTTTTCAATGAGCTGTAGTTAGTACAATGAGAGGAAAAGATCTGCAGCAAGTAGCCAGTATTCCAGATTACAGATCAAATCTGATTAGCTCAGAGTAATTGCTTTGAAATCCTTTTTGGGTTTTAACCATTTAGAAAGAGTTTTTATTTGATTTTGACAAGCTGCTGTTCATAAATAGGAAAAAAAAGGTGATTTTACCTGGAAACTTTGCTTAAGAGTAGAAACTGAACTGGAATGTCTACATAGGTTGTCAGTAGTGCTCATTATAATGCTTTCCCAAGTCTTACAGAATAATTAGCAACATCACATTTCTTCCTTCCTACTCCCACTATCTAAAAATTAATATCAGGAAACATTTTGTGCATTCCTTTTATTCACAGATGGCATAAAAAAATTACTTCCATTTTCAACATTTCTCTTAGATGTGAAACATTTCTTATACACTTGTCCTTGATTTAATTGGTCACCTATAAGCATCTCTTGACATTTGAGATGACACAAAACATCCCATAACCTATCAAGCTTCTAATTCAAATGTCTGAATTTTCCACAGGTGATACAGTCACTTGAGATTGGCTTGATAGTCTACCTCAAACAATATCTGCCCTCTGAATGTATTAGAAGAGCCTTCAGTTCTTTCAATACCTTAAGAGAGAGCATAAAGGAGAAAAGTTGCACATGTTTTCTCAGCAGCACTTTTACTGGTAAACTTTAGAAAATAAGGAAATTTGGCAAAAGTTTAAAGGGTAACATTCAACCAAAATAGAACATTCCACAAAGCATTGACTTATCTAAACGGTGACACATACAACTTAGCAAAATCCAATCCATCTGGTCTCAAGCTACCCAAAATATTAAGAAAAGAGATTAGGAGAAGAAATAAAGACAGAGAAAAGGAGAATTACAGCTACCACCCCTAGATCCAGTGTAGGCCCCATTACAGGAGTCCAGAAAATGGAGGGCTTGAACAAACATGGAGAGCACACATTGATACTTTTATTTGCTTTTGGCCCTCTCTTGCCACACCCTCCCCCAGGTGGGACTTCTGTCCCACTGACAACTCTGGAGGTCCAGGTCGGGATGAGGAGCAGTGCTCCCAGTGTGTTGGCCAACCAGAGGCTGGTTTAGAGTGAAAAAGGATGTGGTGTGGGGCAGTGCTCCCAGGCCACCTTTGACTGATGGCTGCTTTGGGGTTGGGGTGTCCGATAGGGCATTACCTCACCATTGTGAAATTTAATCTGTCCCTGCCACACACACACACACACACACACACACACACACACACATCCCTGAGTTAATCTGAGCCAACAGTTAATGTATTAATCCAGTGGTTTACAGTGTCCTATTAAGGTACAACTAGAATTTACTTTTTTTTTTTTTGTCTTTTTATCTGCCAGATTACATAGAAGAACTGTCCTGCATATGTTTGGAAATTGAACCTACAGCCTTTACTTGAATATAATCTTCAGCAAAATATGAATAGAAATAATTTTCTCTATGTTTTTTACCCTATTTTGTTGACATGGATCAGAGCAATCCCAGGCATTAGTACAGACTGGTAGAAGTCATTAAGAGCAGCCCTGTAGAAAAGGACTTGGGGATAAGAGGCTGGACAAGAACTGGCAACATGGGCTTGCAGCTCAGAAAGCAAACTGCATCCCGGGTTGCATGAACAGAATTGTGGCCAGCAGGTCAAGGGAGATGATTCTGTCCCTTTACACTGCTCTTGTGAGAACCTATCTGGAGTGCTGTGTCCAGCTCTGTGGTCCCCAGCACAAGACAGATGTGGACCTATTGGAGCGGGTCCAGAGGAGAGCCATGAAGATGCTCAGAGGACTAAAACATCCCTCTTATGAAGACAGGCTGAGAGAGCTGGGATGGTTCAGCATGGAAAAGGCTTCAGGGAGCTCCTATTAAGAATGTCCAGTACTTAAAAGGAGATTATAAAAATAGAGAGTGACTTATTACCTTGGCAGATAATGTTAGGACAAGGAGAAATTGTTTTAAACTAAAAATGAATTATTTAAATTTTACTTTAAGAAGAAATTCTTTACCGTGAGGGTTGTGAGGGCAGATTGGATAGGGCTTTGAGCAACCTGAACTAGTGAAATATATCCCTTTCCGTGGCAGATGGAATGGAACTAAATGGTCTTTAAGGTGTCTTCCAACTATTCTATAATTCTGATTCAATGACATCAGTGAATATACTTTGAGATTATACCTCTATTCATAGAAACAAAATTTGTAACTCTCCACCACCTAATAGGACCCTGCCTTGGGTTTTACTGTGTAATTTAGCGCTTTCAGTTGCTAGGTACAAACATTGTTGTTGAAAATTTTTATATATATATATATGCCAAGCATTTATTTTAATATTTAATACTAATTAATTAATATTTTTTATATTTAATAATAATATTTTAATACTAAGCAAATAGAAAGCCTATTACTTTTTCAGAATAATTTGATGTTTGTCAAAGTAAAGTAATAGCCATGATAGTTTTCATAAGTGATAAGCAGCTGTACAAGCAATGAAAGATATAATTCCTCTAAAAATTAATGGTAGATAAGGAATATTTGTCCTTTGCTTACTAAACACAAGTTTTTCGATTTTTAAGAAGAATCTATAGCTTTGTTTTTGCTTTTGTGAAATTTAACAAAGAATGTAAATCAACATTAAATTTATTTTTCTGAGTAATTTCAAATTCTACATTGAAATCAGATTGATATAAAAAACAAAACAAAACAAAACAAAATAGTATAAATTACTTCAAGGCTGTAAAAAAAAAAAAAAAGCTTCACAACTTTTGGAATATTTTTTTAAAGCATTTGCCTTTGAGAAATGCTTTAATCAATTTCTCCTCTCCTGGCACAGCGTCTTGGGAGGAAACAAAATAGAAATTCAAGCATTTTTTTCCCATAAGACAAAGTCTCCTAGGAAAAAATATTGATAAAATGCATATTTGCTTTTACTTTTCTTTCTGGGCAATAAAATGCCATTTTGTGTTGTTTACATAGAAATGCTTATATTGTTATTTCTTATGGGAATAAGATTTGCCCGGTGAAAACCTTACCAGATAAGGCAAAATACTTTTCTTTACTGCTAGGTTTCAAGCCACTGTGATGTGTGCTTCACACACAACTAGTTAAGAAGTGTTGAAACTATTGAAGAGCGTGTTCATTGTCTCCTGTGGGTGTAAATTTTCTTACATCTGATAACATTCTTAGGACATCAGTTTTCAGCTGTTGAGGGTTGCACAGTATTCATCCATCTTTCACAACCACATGAGAAGACTTCAGAGCTTTTCCTGAGCCCTTGTGAGATTAGAATTCAGTCATGGGGGATTAACTCATTTGGAACAGTAAACAGGTCAGAGTGTAACTATGCTATCTGGATAATGTGTTGAGGATTTGTCTACCATTGCTTAGTTTATGTCTTTGATAGTCATCATTATATTGGTGGGTTTTTTCTTGAAAAAAGTTACATTTATTTTATGACCTTTTGGAAATATGACATTGATAATAGTTGAAATGTGCCACCAAAGTATAGTAATATTTTGATTACTGTTAAAATTCTATTTATTTTTAGTTCCTTTCTTCTAGAACTATTAAAGTCTTACATACATAAGCATTGCATAAATGAAAGCTAAGCTGCCAGAAGTGTTTGTCATAATGTGACTATAAATTCCATCAAATACAATTATTTATTTATTTATTTAAGTGATACTTCCTATTTTTCAAAGCAGAGCTTTTAACATTAAGGTGTAAAGAATTCAAGTAACTGGGTGAGAAAGCATATTTTGAAAATATGTTTGACAATAATGGTTTATAACAGCTTGATTTTCCTGACTTCCTATGTATATGTTGTTCAGGAAATTAAAGAAGTTATTTGTTATCAAGGTGCTATTTTAACCCTACTGTTATTGAAGATGTATAGAAGTTCTATAAACTATTTCTATTGGCTAGTTTTGCAGTCACAATGAATATAGTTTCAAATAAAGTACCTTTTAAAGACATAATCTTTATTAAATTATTAAATCTGGATTCTGAGTCTTAGCACACTGTCCAGACTCTTTTAAACCCTTGTAAAATGCGACTTAAAACCACAGTAACATAATCCTCAGTACAGAATAGAAAAAGACCTAAAATCAGACTAAATCAGAGCAGTGATGGTCCGGTGGAGGGGCCTTATCTAGACAACATGGAATAAGGGGTGTTCCACTTCTCAAAGCAAAGTCATTACAAAGAGAACTCAAGTCATAGAGTATCCTGAATTGAAAGAGACCCACAAAGATCATCGAATTCCAGCTCCTGACTCTGCACAGGATAATCCCAAGAATGACACCATGTGCCTGAGAGCATTGTCCAAATAATTCCTGGATTCTGGCACACTTGGTGCCATGACCACTTGCTTTGAGAGCCTGTTCCATTTCCTCAGGAAGGCTGTTACAAGCCACATTTGTGCAGTTCTGGAGTCTGTTCTGTTAAACCAAAGGGCCCAATGACAGGGGAACACAACACAAATGAACAAATGAAGAAATGCACACATGCACTCACAGAAACATATACATAGACTGTTTACACTGGAATCTGCTCAGAGATGTGGCAGAATTTGGACCAATAGTGACATAATCAAATCCTGAGATAAAATCTGACTATATTTTAACTCCTTGTAAATGCTCTCTTCACTCACAAACTAGAACAAAACCCCACATCAAAATGCTGTGAAACCAGAAAATTCAGAGGCTGTTCTGCAGTTGAACTTTGCTGTCCATGTAATTAATGAATAGTTTGAAATCTGTCTTTGTATCAAGTCATATGAAGAAGTTGATAAGAATTTTAGCTTCAAGTCCAGTTGAAAGCAATTTTTCTCACAAAAATAGTTCCATTTAAGTAACTTGGATGAATGAAGCCTGCTGCATCAGATTCCTAAAATGAGGACTTTTGCACTACTAAGCTCATTGAGAAAGATATAATATTCCTTTGAAAACAATATTGACCGTTTTCCTTTTTTCTCAGTAATATAAAGAAGTTCTTGTGTCTGTCATAATGTACTCAGTCTTTTAAGTACTCTTTGTGAGTAAAGGTCAGTGGCACTAACTCAGTACAGAGCAGGAATGTTTTACAGGATGTTTCCAGATAGTGGAAAATGGCTCCAGTGTGCCTACTAAGAATGCTGTGTTAAAGAGAGAATCAATAGATGTAAATGCGCTTGCTTTCTTCACATGATTTTCACTAGCCTTTCCATGCAGGAGCGAAAATAGCTATGGTGAATATTTACTTATCTTTCTTTTCCATATGAATTATTTGTCTGCCCTTGGCCTTGACTTCATCTTGGGGCAGGATTGTGTTAAGCAAAACAAAAAGGATAAGATAATATTCATCTCTGCTTGGCAACATCTGCAAAGCTAGTGAAAAATGCATTCATCTTTGTCCATAGAACAGTAGCAAGAACAAAACATATTTATATTTTTCCTATGTATGTTAATAAGCCCAGAATAAAAAAAAAATATTTCTTTGTCCCTGAATCTAGAATTGGCAAGGACAAAACTACAGAAATCCCAGTGTTGCTTGCAGTAGGCAGCAATGATTGAAATGTTTTCATTCATTAATTTAAAAAAAAAGAAAAAAGAAAAAAAAAGAGCAAGGCATGTTTACATTTTATTTACAGGATAACACAGGATTTAGTGTTTTATTAACTGTACCATTCTGCTAACATCAGGTCTCAATATTATATATTATATAAACTACTCTGAACTCAGCATGCAGTCAAGTCTCAAATTGTAAGAAACACCTGGCCATGTGCCAGCAGTCAAGAGATCTACAAAAATTTAACTCAAATTTTATTGAGTCAAAATTTCACTGCTCTGTAATTGCTCCTTTCAATATGGTGTTTGATTGTGCTGTGGGCTGGTTGACGATATACTATGACTGTATTGTAATTGTGCTTACAATCCTTTATTCATGAGTTACCTTAAACCATTATATTTTAATTCTAATCCTTCACTTATTTGTGATATAATTGAACGACTTCAAGGTAAAATTGCTGTTCACCCAGAGTCCCACACAGGAGAACTGGGAAGCCTGTTGTACTTCTTTTTTATTCAAATTACCTGGAGGTCAAATTAGTCCCTGTCTTGAAGGATTTTGTGTTTTTACAGGTTTGTAAAAAAAGGATACATGATTTCTTGTGATTGTCCTAAAGCATATATTCTACACACCAAAAACATTCAGGGTAGTATTTTACAGCTTCTCAAGATGGTAGAGATCTTAGTTCCATCTGTCACATCTCAGAAGTCATGCCTCCCTTCAACTTCCCCAGCAACAGCCTCTCCTGACTAATCACGTTCCTTGGTTGGAAAGCTGAAGTATTTTAAAAACCAAAAAAGCATTTTATCCAATTACTGGGTTCTCTAAGTCATACCTGTGCAGCCTGTTTTTCAGGAGGTAATTTCTGGAGATTTTTTCATTTTTCTTTTTGTTTGGTTTGTTGCTGCTCTTTGGTTTTGGTTAATAACATTTCTAAGAATATTATCTTGTTCAGTAAGATCATACTACTGAATATTGCTAAAGAAAAGGAAAAATGTCTATTGCTAAAATTTTTCTCAATCTATTATCTAGATTTTTTTGTTGTTTTGTTTTCACTAATTTTTATTAACTATTATGGATTTCATAGAGACTTTTTTCATTTTAAGCCTTTGAACTGAATGCAGAAATGCTGACACAATGCAATTAACAGTGATAAAAGAGATGCAATAATAATAAAGCTATGTAATCTTCTTTAGTAATTTCAAATTCAACTAAGAAACCTAGTATGACATGAAGGAGAACCCTTTGAGTCTTAGCAGACAGTTACGATTTTTTTTTTTTTTTTCCCCCACTGCATTTTAATTCCTAAAGATGATATATTTTATGTTTCTTAAACAAAATAAATCAGTATTGCTATAAATTTAAGAGGTAAAAGGAGTGTTGAAGATTACAGGTAGTATTTTCAATGGATCTGAAATCTGAAACTAATAAATTGAAAATACTGTCAAATCAGAAAGCACCTCAGTTAATAATATTCATTGAATCAAATTTGTCAAACAAGACAATAATTTGATAAGGAATACAAAAGATTTTATTTCTTGATTAATGGTGGTCAGTGCTGGCTGTAATTAAGGCAAACAATTTATTCTTAGGACTCTTGGAATTTTAGCAGGATAACACTTTCAAAGACAAAAATACTGAACCATTATAAACCAGTTATGATTCACATTTTGAGTTTAGATATATGAAGCAGAGACTTACACTGAAACTGCTTAGAAATCTAAGGATGAATTTGTCCCTCTGTATGCAGCTCCAGGTGAAATACACTGTAGTACTGCACATCTTTACTTTAAAATTTGTGAGGATGGTCCAGTGCTTTGAAGTTCCAGTTTTACTGAAGGGGTTTTCTTTCTGCTTTTCTCTTTATTTAGTATCTGCATCTGCTAGCTGGACCCAGCCAGTATAAAGGTAAATTGGCTGATTGACAGCTCCTTCAAGAACAGATTAAAGCACCAAGAATCGAGCATTATTTAAACCTTCAGTATTAACAAGAATGAAAATACAATGCCCCTCTGAAAACTAAACCTGAAGTTCCTGTGTTCTTTTTGCTGCAGAAGGGTGATTCACTAGCACAATAGGAAGTGAAACGATAAAAAATTTAGGCAAGGTGATGAGAAACAATTTTTTCAGTTATTGAATTATGAATGTAGGAAGTCCCCATAGGGCAAAGTTGTGAACTCAGAAAACACTAAGGTCATTCAAGTAATGATTTTATCTGTCTGGAAAAAAAATATACAAGAAAAGGATGAACCGTGGAATGCTGCATGATCATTTTCATTCTCAATATTCAAGCATCACAGCTGTCATGTTGCAAGGTATGTTAAAAAGGAGAGATTACATGATGATGGCTGTGAGATCTCTTCGTCTAAAATCCAGCTCTATATGCATCTAGTTGAAGAGCTTCTGTTATTTGACACCTGCTAAGCCTAGTTGCAATTCAGTCTTTCCAAGAACTTTATTACCAAACTCATTATTTACCTTTACTAAAATAGAAATAACAACACATTGCACAAGTAATTCCAATATAAGTTCAGACCAAGTAACTTTAGGACAAAACTGGCTTTCTGTCGCCAGTTCTGAATGGCTGTGGGGTGTAGGAAGGCAACATTTCTAAACCAGGTGTGATCTGCATGATTTGCTTGTCTGAACAAAGTGGTGAAAAGCCCATGCTAGAAACCCTTCTGTGATTAGGACTCTTATGGGCACACAAAGAACTTTCCACCTTATACTCCGTGCCTGATGATTTACAAGATATTAGCTTTCAAACTCAGTAGTAGAAAACAGTTATTTTATCCATCCAAGAACTTAGAAATTCTCATGCACTTTAAGTTGTGCTTCGTTGAAGCTACTTGGACTAAAAAATGTGGAAGAATAATAGTTGCCTTTAAATAACTGAAAGTACAGTTTTGAAAATCCCTTTGTCTTGCTTCACTAGAATTGAAATAGCTTCAAAACTGAGGTCAGCTTTGTTTAAACTATGCCCAAATATTAAAAACAAACCAAAAGACTCTGCTCTGCCAAAGCTACAAAACTGTTTATTTAGCTTTGAAGTTTTTCAGCAATTGTGTTGAAAATTTTTAGTTTTGAAACTGGTACCTATTTCAAATATATTTATTTTCTGTGAGAATGTTGTAGTATTTTTATATTATCCCATTCAAATGACAAAACCGATATGTGACAGTTCATTGAAATTAAGATTTTGCAAAAATTAATGAAGATTTTACCAGTTGTCCCATTTCTATCCCAAAGGGTGATTTCTGTTCTCTGCATTTAATTTCTTCTGGGTTTAGAAGAAAACTGGGTTTTCTTCAATAACAAAGTGACATTGTAGTTTTTATTCCTTTTTGTTTGTTCTAATGAGCAGTTGATTTGGAGAGTGCACAATTTGTGGGCAAAGGAATGCAGCTCAAGATGAAATTTTGATTTATTATAAATACAAGTAAACTACTTGAAGAATTGGTATATCACACATAGAATATTCTGGAAGGGACAGTCAAGGTCCATCAAGTCCAACTCCATCCAAAGAGAATGGACTGTACAGGAATCAAACCCACTAACCTGGAATTATTAGCATCCTGCTTTAACCAGCTGAGCTATTTGACCTTATATGTATGTATATTAGCGTGTGATTATTATCTCTATGGGAAATAATAGCATCTAAGGAAATATCCCTTCTTCTTTCTGTTTTATTTGCTTTCATACTTTTGACAGAGCTATAATAATAGCTACCCCATAATGTCTCTGAAATCTGCTTCAGAGGTAAATATTGTGACCATTTGGCAATGACACACACAAATGTAGGCAACTTAATAGCAAGATGCAGTGTCTGTGAGCACTGTAATAATCTAATGGTTGTTCTGCATCCATTTTAATTTGTTTTGTAAATGCTTACAGGTTTATGTGTACTCAAATATTTAGGAAATTACTGGGTTTTGTAAGTACACACATATTCATATGCTATCTGGCTGTGCAGAAATGATAGTATTTGCTTGTATTTATCAAGGATTTTACTGTTTAGAAAAGACTAGTGTATTGACTGACAACATAAAAAGAGGTTAGGGTCTCAGTAACTAGTCAGAAGTGGCAACATAAGTTTTTCAAACAATGGTGAAGGTTATATAAGAATCCTTCCAGACGATTTGCACATAACACAGCTAGTATGTTAATTGAGTATTGGAATAGTAGGGATAAATTTGATTGACTTTGATATTCAATAGCTGTGTGCCTGGCAAAGGTGGAATCAAGATGGCTGCTAAGGAATTTTTCTTTGTGTTTTTATCAGTTTTGGGCCTTCTAGTGTAGTCTAATATGCTTTCAGGAGACAATGGTGGTTTGTTTTTTCTTTTTCTTTTTAAATAGACAATATTTTGGTAATAAAACCAAGTGAGTTGTAATAAAGCTTTTCATGCTAGTGTTTGATCCAAGGGTATTTTTCACTGGGATGCAATCATTAACAGAGCCAGTTGGAATATCAGTGAGCAGTAACTTGTCTGAAATACACCATTTCCCAGAACACATTAACTGAGAAGTTTCTCAGACACAAGAGAAATTATCTCAGAAAGAGTAGGTACCTGAAATCTATCCTACAGCCTAGTGGCTGTAGCATTCCATCTATATGTAGGACAACACAGTTACTCTGATTAAAAAAAAGGAAAAAAGGAAGGAAAAAAAACCACTTGACCTGAAAAGGCCAGACTTCTAAAAGGTATGAAGCTAAAATGAATGGGTTTGGTGTTTACAGGTTGAGAGGAAGACTTCGTCTATTTTTATTTTAAATATAGAACTTAGTTGTCCTTTAGATGCCCTGGTTGTAGCTGAGATGGTTCCAAAAGTGTTTATACAAGCAGGTAAGGAAATGGTCTGGAAATACTGATATTTTAATCTCACCATATATATTTTATAGCAATTTGAAATATAATTGGCTACCATAAGTTTTCCCTGCAAGTGGTATGGAAAGCTGTTTGCATCTCAATTAGTCTGTCCAAATCTGACTAACTGGAACAGATTTCAACCTATTTAAATTCCTGCTTAATTTAGCTATGCAAACTGAGACCTCTGGGGGCTGTATAATGGTTTATCTGTATAATGGATGTTTTCTGTATAACAGTCATATATTAATATGTTTTTGTTTCAAAATTTAAGAGGTTGTTTTTTAACTTGGTTGAACAGCTAGAATGCTTCTTCAGCTAGTGATATGTTTGGTTTGATATTTGCTTTTTAAATTGAATGCAGATTTTTGGCTAGGCTAAGTTGCTTAGACTCTAAACAGTTTTCTCATACAAGTCAAAATCATCTACCTATGTGTCTTTGTGGTTTTAAGAAAAGACAGTATATACAGCTCATCTTCAAAATATATATATTATATATATATATTTAGAAACATGCAATACACTTTCATATGTGTATTTTGGATAAATATTTGGATCCCATCCTGACCATTTGGAAAAAGACATTTATCTTAGAGCCTTGTTTACATCAACATTAAATGTGTTTAGAAGGATTGTAGGAGAGTAATTTTACTGTCTAGGAAAGAGTTAATATGGTTTGGCTTGATCTTGATTAGAGCTTCTTTGTTGTATCAATAGTAGGTGCTACACCTAGACAACTCTTTAATGACCTTATAGTATCATTTATTGCATGCACTTATCTGATAGGCTGCTAGTCCATTTACTTATGTTCATTATAGACATTGATGATATATAGCCCTCAGTAGTCCCTAAATTACAAAGCTGCTTTCTTTCCTCTCAGTGCTACACAGGTTTTCTTCCAGTTCCTGGTCCTGACATGCAACAAACAGGCCCCTTCGCCTTTACCTACTCTGAATCTACAGTGTCAAAGCTTCAAGTCTTGATAAATTTAGTCCTTGTTACTTCAAACACATTTCAGAATATTTGGGTTAGAATTGGTCTACCAGAAAGGGCGGGGGCGGGGGGGAAGGCTGCATTCTCATGAATGAGACACTTTTTGCCTGATTTCCAGAACAATCTTTCACATCCAGAAGGCATGTATAGCCCAAGCAAACTGAAAAAGATCATCCAGAAGCACTGATGTTTAAACAAACTTGTTCAAGTAAATGATTTATTTGGTATTTAGTCAACTCTCATTGTTTCAGTGTTGAGATAGAACATATATTGCCCCACCTTGGATCTCTGATGAAAGATATTGGTGAAACAACCTCTAGTGTCATCATGTAGTCAGGAGTACAGAAGTTTATTATCTGTGGAGAAGCTCAAAGTCAGGGCTGCTGCCTAACAGTCAGACAAAATGAACTAAAAAAAAAAAAAATGCGGTTTATAGAACATCTCCTGTAGTGTGAAGTCCTTTACATTTACTACAAGCTTTTGTCCAGCTGCATAAAATACCATTCCATCAACAACCAATGCTATGTAAGTTATAAACACATTCATGGGCTTGTAATAATAGCACTAACCAGGTATATCTATGGCACTAAAAAGTACTAACCATTTCAAGGCTGTCATCAACTGGATTTTTAGCAAAGTAAATGGATTACAGGTAACTGTCAGTTTTTTTAAGAAAATAAATTTACTCTTTTAAAGTCTAGTTTTCTCACTTGGCTGCAATTTATGCTCCATGTACCCTGTAGGCACAAGAACATCATTGTTCTGTGAAAAGCTGGCTTGCCATATTCTCTTTTATTTTTTCCCTTCCTTTTTTTTTTTTTTTCCCCTAAATGAAAATAATTGACCATATTTAATGTAGCATTTGGTCACAAATGTTGGGATAAGTATCTTTTACTCTTGCACTACAAGACAGTAACACACCTCATCTATGAGGGCCTGCCAAAGAAAACAAATATAGCTATTGTGAAGAAAGCAAAAGTTCTGTGCAGTAGCTGTGAGAACTATCTTGTTCTGTGGAACACAGTTTAAGGGTCACAGTGGATTTGTATTTGTTGTCACTTATTAGTATTTTTCTGCTACAGATTTCTCAAGAACATTTTTCCTCCAAAAGAAATGCACAGTATCATCTAAGAACAGTTTGTTTCTAGACACTTTTAATAACAATTTATTAAAAGTTCATTGTTGAACCCTTATGTACTTCAGGTATGTCAGTTATGTGGTGAGTATTCTTATATTTCAGAGTTTTGGGGGTTTTTATTATTTTTTTTCCCCACAATTCTTACGGTTTGCTATTTTTCTGGATCAAACTGCTCTACTCATCTTCCTAAAGGTCCTAGGTTTTGTAATTTGATTTATGTGGTAACCTTGAAAAAAGGAGAGACATTAATAGACCATTCCGTTTTAATGAATGGCTTGTCAGGTACTGGTTGACTACATCAATGGCCAGAAACTCTCTTCCTCCAGGCACTGTTTAGAAGGGCAAGACTTCAGGCTCTCAGTCATGTCTGTGTCTAGACTCATTTAATATTCAACAGCTGTCAGGAAAAACACTGGTTTGAAGGACTCATTTGATTAGTAACGGCTGTGATATTTCCATACTCCTCACTTAAAGTTGCTTTTAGCATTTTAGATTCGAGGAAGAAGACCTAGCATGGCTTGGAAATAGTGAAACTGGCTGAGTGCATGCTGCCTGCTCCCTGGGTCAGAAATGCATGAGGGTGCATGAGGTGCATGTAAGCATAAGGAGAACTTATCCAGGTCCTTCAATGACAAATGTCTCCTTATCTGCTTGGTATTTCCTGAAATATGGTTGCTTTCTTTTCTTCAGCCTTTTTAGTTATTATGCCATTCTCTTGGTGACTTGGCTCCCAAAAGGGAGTTGTCTGTTGTGAGTGGTATCTACATACAGGGAGCACCGCTTTGGCACCTCCTGTTTTGGTAAGATCCAGAGGACCCCACACACTGTTAGGGCTAACAAACATGCCTAAAAATTCCAGTACCTCTACTTTTACTGCACTTCAGCCTATCTGGAGGGATCACAAATCAAGCTTAGAGTATGCAGTCTCACATATCTGCAGCAGCTCTGAAGAGTGTGTCCCTAAATCTTAATCATTCCCTGAGCACTACTTCCCTTAAGTAACGCAGTGAGACTTCAAAGCACTTAAAAAAAACAGATTTGAGCTAAGTGTCATCAATAATCATGCATTCATTTTCCTTAATTTTATGTCTGCCTATCACTGTATGTCTGTCTGTGTGGAGGTGTTTGTTTTTTTTTTCTTTTTTTGTTTTGTTATGTTTGGTTGGTTGGTTGTGGTTTTTAGGTTTTTTTTCGGGAGGGAGGGTTATAAGTTTTTGTTTTGTCTTTCTGTTTTGTTTGTTTGTTTGGGGGAGGTTGGCGTTTTTTTTTTTTCCCTCCCTGCAAGAGCTAAAGGTTACAGTGCTTGTTATACCCTGCTGTGGAAGGAAGCAAGGGTAGTACTCTGGCTGCAGCATTGGAGCATTTAAGAAATAGTACTTAAATATGAATTGGAATGATTTCTAGTTTTTGATCTTGTTCTTGCTGGAAAACATTGCTACAAAATAAAATAGACCAAACACAAAAAACCTGGAATCCCTGCACACATCAGTATTGTTTACATGCACTTACTGATTCATTCTTAACCTTGTGGCTGTTGGTGCATGAAATGTTCCTGACCCCCTTTTTGACAATCATAATTTGTTTGCTTAGCTTTCTGTATCATTTGAGTATCTGATTTTTAGTCAACAATACTGTTTCCAGGGCCATCTGTCTGGCAGATTTAGTCTGAAAAGAATACTGAAATTATTTTCACATCGCACGTAATTGTCTGTAATATCTGCTCTTCTTTTTTCCAAAACATTATGAAAATATGAGCTGCATCCATGCAAAAATTATTAAATGCAGAGATAATTGAATATAGAGAGTTGTCACTGAAATAAACAGGAAATTTCACTACTGTGGTCAGGGAAAAGTGAGCTGAGTTTTAGTATCCTGGAATTTGGTCCCTAATAATGAATTGCACTTATTCAGCAGGTTTTCATGAGTTGTTTTGAGAGTGTCATACACAGTCAAGTGGCCCTTGTATTTTATTTTCATTATTATTGTAGTTTTTACTATTATTATTTTATTGTGAGTCAACTCTAGCAGATTTACCCATTCCTAGAGTTTGTCTTAGCTGGAGTCCTACTTTATCTTAAAGTAGACATTAAATTCAGACAAATACACATTGGATAATAGTTGTGGCAGTGGAAGTTCTTCCATTGCACAGAAATGGATTCTGAAATGGAAGAGCTGGATTTAATAAAATGACCATTGCTTGGGAAACAAGCAGCAGTAGATTTCTCAGAGCTGTAGCTTTTTTTCAAGTCATTCAGAAAAGAATATTTGCTATGTGTGATAGGAGTTTCTCATCACAGCCAAGAGCAAGAAAGAGGTGGAACAGTTTCAGTGAAGCACAGGTATCTGTGCACATACATTCAGAGAATTACACTTACCAATTTCTATGATCAACCCAATATAATTAAACCCTACATATAACCAAGTGATAGTGCTCAGCTATTGGTTGTATATAATTGTGTTTGATATTGTATATTACATCATACACTTTAATAGGCAAAAAAATCACCAATGATATGTATAGAAATTCTGGGGAAAACTTCTAACATATTTGTGTTTTGTTCAATTTCTATGCCTTTTTGACTTTTGCTATCTCACATTTTCACAAAGGAAGGATTAAAAGATCGGGAAAATAACTTTTTACAACAAAAATAATGTCTTTTGAACTAATTTAATGACTGGTTGTGCCTTTCAAAGTCCTATATTTCTTTTCAGACTGTTTTGTTTTGACCTTTCATTAACTGATATGCTTTTCTTGTTGGTCAGATGCTGTCTTCTCTCCACAATGTTCAACTGGGTGACTGATCTACTAATTTTTATGGTCTATATGAACCTGATCTCTCCTCAACATATATCAGCAGATTTGCCTTCAGTATGAGTTTAATTTTCTTTAATATAGAGAAAAAAAATACATATTTTTTGTTAATCACAGATTTAAGACCAAGACCACTTTGCTTGGAAATATCACTTAAAGGACTTGTTTTGAATAAGGTTGGCCTGCCACCAAGTATAATACTGTCATGGCTTTTGGGATTTATCCACTCCTACTTTACATTCTAGAAGTTCAAAGCATTAGAATTAACAAGGGAAAATTTAATGTTTATGCTACCAGTCTTTCTATCCTAAGCTTCCTACCAATATGGACTGTGATTTGCTATTAAATTGGTTTTAGCATCTATAATTCCACATCATATAGAAAATATGTATGAAAATAAAAAGCAATCTATCTTTTTATTGAATTCTGCTAACAGACCTAATAAAAAGCACCATCAAATCTAGTGTAAAATCTAAGATTCTGTCTTTATTTTTCTGTATATACAGATATTTATCTATCTATATTTCCAAATAAGTAAAATCAGAGAGATAAACTGATGAATTCATTCAAGCTAGCAGTAATAAGGGATCTGGGAGCAGAGAGAAGTTGTTAAATATACTTTGGGAGATGTGTGCTGAAGGAGAAAAGAATCATTAGGAAAAAGGGCAGCTGGGGACAGTCTTTTTTACAACCAAATACTATGGAAGCCAGGTTGATAGTTCTGTGGGGGTGTTCAGTTATACGTATATATATAGTGTTCTTCTCGCACAGCCAGACAGAATACGGTCTGATACTGTAAAGGAGCCTTTGACCAAAACTGCAATGAAAACTCTAAATAATAGTAAAATAGTAAAGTACCACGGCACAGGCTGAGATCAACATTGCTCTTTCCTTTTGTTGTTCTGCTATAAATTACACTATCCTGCTGAGTGTGATTGATTCTTAGCTGGGGATTGAAGTTTACATGTACTACCAAACTAACATGGACCTGAGTCAGTGAACATTTGCCCTTATTTCCATCTAAGTGTCCCTTGAAAACACAACTGAGACAGAAGAAAAGAGTACAATGGACTGACTCTCTTTTGGTATTCCTGATTGTTTATTCACATTCACATTAAAAGAAGCTTTCCTGAAGAATATCCAGAGGTACTATGACAGAAGAAACTTGGTCTAGAGCCAGATGCTTTCTGTCTGCTTTCCTGGACAGAAGGAAGTAAATACAGGGCCTGACACAAGAATGAAATGAGGAAACAACATAGATTTTTCTTTGTTTGTATTTCATCCCTGTAGCCTAGAAGAAAAACAGTGCTACAGATTTTTTATTTTTTTTTTTTCAGATGAGCAGGGATTTGAGTTAAAAAATGGCCATTCATTGATCACAATAATTAAGTTCTTTGCCATTCAGTAGCACCTGAATTTTTCATGGTTGGGGGGTGCAAGCTCCAAATGTGCCTGCAGGTAATCAGACAGGTTTTGACCATGGACTTTTGAGTAATAAAGGAAGTTTATTTGGGGAAGAACTCACAGCTGGGTGGCAAAACCACACACAGACCACAGGGCTTCTTGGCCATATATATCAAAGGGGCTTAGGTATGCACAGTGCTGCCTTCTGAGCCATTCCCTTTCCCTTCTTCTCTTCCTTTTCCCCACTTGAGAGAAAGGAATTCTTCCTCTGCACCTTGTGCAGAGAAAGGGTTGTCTGTTCTGTCTAGCAAGGAAATAGCTCTGAGGGAAAGACAAAAAGTGGTTGTTCTCACACATTCTCACAACACATTTCTTTAGCCACAACAAGTTTCTTGAGAAAAGAGAAGTTTCCAAATCAATTTACCTCCATGCCCATTTCTTGTGTGGACTCCCCTCAACTCCCACAGGGGATCATGGGTCTATTTGTCTCCTGTAGGTCACAGCCATTCAGGAATCTGCAGTGACTCTCTGCGATAGTGTAAATGAACAAGTCACTGAAGCATCTCAGGATTCAGAGGAATACAGCACTTTTTGAAAGGGTGTTACTTTTAAGGTTATCTGAATCCCACATCTTGTTGTTAAAAATAATAAGTATTCAATAATAGATAAATCACAAAACAAATCAATAGATTAATTTTGTAGCTCATTTCATGTAATAGAAACCTTCACAATGCACTATGATCTCTTCTGATGACATCCTAACAATGTGTGTGAAGCAGCATATAAGTCAGAAAACCAAGCAGGTGTAGAATCTTAAGGTTTAGTTTTCCATTTGAAGATACTGGAGATGTTTTAGCTTTTGATTACTTAAACTTTCCCTTGTTTTTCTAAGATAGAGTTATTACGTCTTTTGGAATCTTAATCAGATAGATAAAGAATAATCTAGGCTACATATCTACTCTTATTTATGTTATTATTGTTTTAAAGACACGTGCACATGTTGACTACAGCCAGAAAATTGAGAATAACTAGATCTTTTGTAAATTAGAGTATCTTCATCTTAGTCATTACAGTAACATTGACTGTCACCAACAGTAACAACATGGAATCATAGAATCACAGAATCATTAAGATTGGAAAAGAACTCTAAGATCATGAGGGCCAACCATGAAAATAACACTGCCATCTTCAGCACTAAACCATAGTTCCATATCTACACAGTTTTGAATACTTACAGGTATAGTTATTCCATCACTTCCCTGGGATTCTTGTTCCAATGCCTGCCCACCCCTTCAGCAAAGAAATTTTCCTAATATCTAATCTAAACTTCCCCGGGCAAAACATGCCATTTTATCTGGTCCTGTCTCATGTTACATCAGAGAAGAGACTGACAATGAGCTCTCTACAAGAGAGCAATAAGGTTACCTTCTGAGACTTTTTCTCTTCGGGATGAACACTCCCAGTTGCCTCAGTCACCCCTCATAAAACTTGTTCTCTAATTCTTTCACTAGCTTCATTCTCCTTGGTCCTAAACATCACCTAAGATACGTTATAATATGCAATTATAATTGGATCGGCATCATCAGTGTGTAAAGAATTCCTTAGGGAAGATTTGCCTAGGCCTTTCACACACAGGCGCAAAAAATTCACCATGTATATGTATAAAAGCATTTATATACAGGATAAATCAAGCCTTAAGGGCAGAGTGAACGAACTGAATTTTTAAGATGAACCCACAACCTAAGTCCCCTCACAAGTCTTTGATGAATGCAAATTAGAAGTTATTTGACCAAATCTGATCCACTAGTGTTAATGGAATATATCATAAATAAACTATGATGTGTCCCAGTGCTTGCTGGTGCCACTATGTACAGTGGGCTTGTATGTATATGGGATGATATTTTCCATGTCTGCTCACATATCAGTAGGAATAGTTCAAGTGATCTGTCAGGTAATGAGAAGTGTCTCTAACAAAAGCTGCAATGTATCTAATAAGAACAAATGTAAAAGGTTTTATTCAGGTTTTACTCTTCCTTAAACAGAAGTTCTTATCTAAGTGAAGTCTGAAGAATTTACCTGAAAAAATTGGCAGACATATTCCAGAAACGTGACTGAGACATTGCATATAATTTTGATGATACGTAATGAATAAAAAAGACAGAAAAAAGAACAATATGAATAAATTTAATCTTCTGTGCATGGCTCTTGAGTTCTTAACTCAAATGATTTATTTGCAATTCCTGCTAGGCTGATGCATTACTACGATATTATTTTTGTTAAAATGCATGGTTTATAATGCTGTTACTGATATCTCCCTTTTTGCATTCAGCAAAAGGGATATGCTTGCTCAAAGCTTCACTGGCATTGGGCATATTATGTTAGTCACTTGGGAAGTATTTCATGCACTCATAACACTTTATCAGCATGAAAAGAAGCATAGAGAATCAAAATAAAAGATTTCACACAGAGCAATAGAAAACAAGACATGCACTGTAGAATATTCATGAAAGGCTTGCAGTAGAGCCGAGAGGTATCTGAAGATAGAAGATATTGTGATAGCATACATATTTCTCAGTCTTTAAAATTGCATAAGCCCTCAGGTACAATTATTCATAGCCTTGCACAGTCTCATTCAGTAGTTTTGAAGTATTAAACACTTGTTTATAAAAGACAGAATTCCCTGGGCTTCATTGATTGTTCTTCTGATGCCTTGAGGACAGAGCTAACCATTTATATTAATAATACTTGGAACTCTGTAAAAGACAGCTGCATATCTTCTGTGGCACACAGCTGTAGGAAACAAAATATCATTGATGAAAACAAGTTGGAAGAACTAAGAATTTATTGTAGCCCAGATGATGGCTTCAGCTTTGATTCAGCAGTGTTTGAGACACAGAAGAACTATTTTATGAGCTTGAGCAGAGCCAAAGTGCAATGGTGCAAATTGGTGTAGGAGTATTTTATGTGTCTTACTTCATTGATATCTAAAATAACTAAAAATGAAAAAAGAGAGGAGAGGGTTATAATAAAATGCACATGTTAATATTCCCTTACAAAATTCTGCTTAAAGCCTTGTAATCTCAAAGCTAATTTAATCCAATTGCCTGTTAGCTATCGTGTCTTTCTCCAACTTCCAAATATAATGACTTTTTAATATAACTTGCACTGTTCTGTATCCAAAGTTGGATTTAGTCATGTAATTTATTCAATCAGAACCAACATATTTTGTAATTAAGCCTCACACCTGCACAATCTCTATATTAAAGTATTAATAAGTCTATCTTAAGCCTAGAGGAAAGAGAATTTTAGAGACAAGATACAGTCCTAATCTGCAATCATATTGTGTAAAGCATACTATAGATATGTCATGCATCTGCATTCCATTTTTTTGCTATTTTATCATAGGCTGGGAGAAAAACTTGCTTTTGGTTTTTAGTTGTGTTTTTTTTGGGGGTGTTGTTGTTGTTGTTTTCTTTTTTTTATTATTTATTATTGTTATGCCTATGGTGTTCTACTATCAAAGACAAAACTAAAGACTAAAGGTTGAAATTAAATTTGCGGAAAATTAGTGTATGTAAATTATTTAATGTATATAGAACATGGACAATAAAAAATGGATGAGACTGAAGAATACATTACAAAAACATGAAATTAAGCAAAGCAGAAAATGTCACCTTTGTCACTGATTATTAAATCAGTAACTCTAATATGCACATTCTAAACCCAAGATTCTTGTATAATTAATGGAATTTTTTTATAGTGACACTGTTTATAGAAACAAAATGAAAGCAATTTGTGGATATTGACAGATCTGAGAGTAAAAATTTACTCTTAAAAAATTAAGATGGAACTGCTGAATGATGCAGTTTGGAGATCACAAAGAACCTCATTCTTTCTTAATGTGGCACCATTTTGTGTAGCATCATGGTTAATACCGTGAAAGGTAAGATGGTGACTAAATAATAAATAATGAGGTAAAAATGTTGTGTTATTTTTTCCATTAACCAGCAGTGACAAGTCATACTGGGGGTTTTCACTTAAACTCTACTCAGTCTATTAATTAACAGCATTTCTCAAACATGTATAGAAGAATGGGGTTGATAGGGAATGATGAACAATTTTCATGTCCATCCCCATACTTCAGATTGTTTGACAGACATTTGTCTAACTGCTCTAGCATTTCTGTAATGACAGAAAATATACAGCTTTCCAGGGAAATTTTTTCCTATTGGCTCAGTCAGGTCTTTTCACTCAAATATTTACACTGAATCTCACTTGCTTATGTTTAGGTCTGTAACTTCTGGTTAGGTTGATTTTGCACACAGAAAACAGACCATTTGTTCTGCTTTCACAGAATCATTTAGGCTGGAGCAAACCTCTAAGAGCATCAAGTCCAACATTTCACTGTCTGATCACCACCCTGTCAACTAAACCACAGCACTAAGTGTCATGTCCTGTCATTTCTTGAACACCTCCAGAGATGGTGAATCCACCACCTTCCTGGGCAGCCCATTCCAATGTTTAGCAACCCTTTCCATGAAGAAAGTCTTTCTAATGTCTGGCCTCAAACTCCCTGGTGCAACTTGAGTCTATGTCCTCTCATCCTGTTGCCAGTTTCCTGGGAGTAGAGGCCAACCCCCATCTTGCCATTACTTCCTCTCAGGTAGTTGTAGAGAGCAATGAGGTCTCCCTTGTATCTCCACTTCTCCAGGCTACACAACCCCAGCTACTTCAGCAGCTCCTCATATGAGTTACACTCTAGACCCTTCACCAGCTTTGCTGTCCTCAGAACACACTCCAGCACCTCAGTGTCTTTCTCGTAGTGAAGGGCCCAGAACTGGACACGGGACTTGAGGTGCAGCGTCACCCATGCCAAGTACAAAGGGACAATCCCTTCCCTGGTCCTGCTGGCCACACTGTTTCTGATACAAGGCAGGAGACCATCTGCCTTCTTGGCCACCTGGGCACACTGCTGCCTCACGTTCAGTCTGTCAATCAGCACCTCCAGATCCTTTTCTGGTGGGCAGCTTTCCAGACACTCTGCCCTCAGTCTGTAGCACTGCCTGGGGTTGTTGTGGAGGAAGTGCAGGACCCAGCGCTTCGCCTTGTTGAATCTCATACTGTTGGTCTCAGCCCATCGATCCAGCCTGTCCAGATCCCTGTGCAGGGCCTTCTTACCCTCCAGAAGATCAACACTCCCCCTCAGGCTGGGTGGGAAAGACCAGACACCCATTTAGCTGGAATGGAGTTAATTTTCTTTCTAGTAGCTGGTACAGTGCCATGTTTTGGATTTAATATGAGAATAACAATGATAACACACTGATGTTTTAGTTGTCACTGAGTAGTGCTTATTCTAAATGAAGGACTTTTGAGTTTTCCATGCTCTGCCAGCAAGAAGGTGCACAAGAAGTCAAGATAACTGATCCCATCTGGCCAAAGGCACATTCCATGTCATAGAATGTCATGCCCAGTATATAGACTGGGGGAGCTGGCTGGAAGTTGCTGATCACTTCTCATGCACAGGCTGGACATCATTGAGAAGGAGGTGAGCACTTGTGCATCACTTGTTTCTTAGGTTTTGTTTATATATCTCTGTCCTTTTCATTACAATTATTAATATTAGTATGTTTTATTTTGTTTCAAGTATTAATTTTTTCTTAACCACTTTTTTTTACTTTTTTTTTTTTTTCCTGATTCTCCTCCCCATCCCATTGAGGGGAGTGGGCTGGGTGGTGGGGGAGTGAGTGAGCAGTCGTGTGATTCTTCAGTGCCAGAAGCTCCCTTTAACATATGCTGTCATGGAAAACCTTCTCTGTTGGTAAACAATCTTGTGGTGCGTGTAGGATTGTATATAATTCTGCATGTGATAAACTGAAGCTTAAAAGTGATTAGTAACAATAGTATAGATTTTCCTTGTTATTAAGTGTTCCTCAGGAGAGGAATTGTCTGCTTTTATCCTACTTCATCCTTAATAAGCAGTTGACAATAAGTGACCTGAGCAAGCTGACCTGAGATTCACTGCATTTCCATCAGTGAAAACTCCATGTATATCCTGATGCAGATTTACCTCACTGATTTTTGCTGTTGGCAAAGTGAGAGAAGATGCATGTCATAAGAACTGAGCTGTTTTGAAGAAGCTGAAATGGATTTGAGGATGAGTTGAACCACTCTGCAAGCTCCACCGGTGGAGTGAATAGTTCTAGGACAAGGGCATATTGAATAGTTACGGGATGACCTTAGGGAGTGTTCAGAGAAAACACAATCAGATACACATAGACACCTAACTCTGGGGCTCTTAATTTGAAGCAGGCACACCTACATCTAAAACATTTTTGGGGGGCCAGAAAAAAGACAAAGGCAAAGAGCAAAGATGAATTTATAAGAGAATGAGGCTGCATTCAGATCTTTTGCTTGCGAGTGACAGAGTAAATTCACTTGGCATGTGACCCTTTCCTCCTGAAGCCTAGTAGAAAAGATGATGCAATAAAAACAAACATTTGCCAGCTAAACAGAAAATTAAGTTTATATAGCTGTTTCAAGAGCAAAGAAGATATATTCAAACATAAAAAATCAACAGGATTTGGAATTTTTGACATTTTTAAATCAAGGAAATCCTAGCAGAGAAGGATAGAAAGACTGAGGGAACTGAAGTGTTCCCCAACAGGTTAACACTAGTCCAAGAGGTTGCTGTTGTAAATTAGTTTGCCTGAACTGACTGTTTGCTTACAGTTTAAGAAACTTACTGTGTTGTCCTTAGTAAGATGAAGTTTGAACATTTCTACTGCCAAAACAGTTATAGTTTCCACATTTTTAAATTATTTTTTTTAAGGTCTCATTTTTAGATGCCTTTCTCCTGCCTGCTGAACAATGTGTTGCAGAAAAGCCTAATCTCAAAAATTCTTGGCAGTATTTTCTGACTGCCTCATCATCCAGTATAAAATATTATGCATCGGATTTCCTGATTTTTAACCACAAGCTCTGCACTTTTTTCCTATTTTTCATAATTTCCACGTACTGCTTCACACACTAGAAATGGGAAATTTTTTTTAAGATAGTCAAAAAAAGTCATGTAATGTGTGGGAAATACTGGCAAATGCAGTCAACCAGTTAAATAAAAAAACAATTGTATATGCACTTTGTCAGATTTGAAAGAACTAGTGTAAACATTCATGTGTACTTTTGCATGCTGGTCAAGGTGCCATTTTTCTTGCTTGATGGTTTATTTGTGCACCTTAGTTTTACAGTTTTGTATTAGGGGAGAATATGAATGTTTTCTGAAGCAGTTTGATAAGTCTGTAAGAGCCTATGGAAGGCCACGTTCTCACAATTTCTAAACTTGCCACTAATGAGACAAAGGTTGATCTCAAGCAGCATATCAGTTGAGAATCAGAACAGAAAGCCCCTAACATAGCTTCTCTTTGAAAACCACAGTGGAACAATGTGCTTTTAGGTGGAATTAAACTCTCTTTAAAACTTGAAATCTGCGTTATGATTGACTGTACTTGTCTCTAAATGTCTGTATGGTAAATACCTCCTAGTAAAAATTGTTGTGTGGCTTATATTGTAACTCCATACTTAAGTGAGTTATTTAAAAAAAAAAAAAAAAAAAAAAAAAAAAAAAAAAAAAAAAGGTTTCTGTCGTTCTCCTTTGTGGCTGAGAAAGAAAAATGCATCTCTAATGATGCTGAGATAATATCACAACTCTTTAGCATTGATCCACTTCATCTATGTCCCTTTCAGCAGGAAGAAAAAATTGGAAAAATTATTTTAGAGAAATAAAGCAAAGAAATTGTATAGTAGAAGAAAAATGGTCATTAAAGAAGACAAAAGAAAGTCAGAAAGTCAGATTGAGTCAAAATGTAAACCAGAACTAATACTGTCTGTGGCACAAATTTTATGTTCTGAATATATCTTATAATTATGAAATATTTGTGTTAAAAGAAAACCTTGAGAAAGGATAAAAACTGTAATACTAGGAGAGAAGGAAAAATTTAAGGTGATCACCTCAAAGAGGAAAAAATCCACTGTGTAGACACCTTTGTAAGCGTGTAAAAATCTTCATTTAATTTTAGCATAAAATATTTGCATGCTTTTTCAATATTTTGTTTTAATGGGATCTTTAGGAAACAGAACAAACAGTGTAATGGGGAGATTTATGATAAGTCTTGCTAGACTTGCACATGCCTATTAATTAAATATGGAGCTTGCAAATATACAACCAATCGCTTGTTGAAGAAATAAAAATTCAGTCACCTTGTACGATTTGCCCTATATCCAGGCTACCTATCTTATACACTGTATCCTTTCTCCATGATTTTGAAATATTATTGTTTCTGTAATTGGAAATTAAAATTCACAGCCAGGAAATGCCCTTGTCATTGACGTGTCTATCATGCAAGATTGTTTTTCAAGAGAAAAAGACTATCGATGCAAGACTCCTGCTTTCCCTCAATATGAAAACCTGTCAACCTTTGCACAGATAGAACTCCACATTTAGGTGTTCACTGTTTTTAAGGATTTCATCTTAACAGGAAATAATCCCAGTAATAGAGTAGAGGGATCAAGGTAGTGTAATAAAATCTGCAAGGATTTATTTGTGTTTGCTAAAGCCACATTTTGATGGAAAATATTTAATAAACTTATGTTTGTCTTAGTAACATAGTCTCTGAAATTCGCTAGTGTTTGTGAATAATAAAATATGTTGTAGTGATCCTCAGGTCACTGCCAGTGACCAAGGGTTATGTCTCAAAACCATGTCTCCCTTACAGTATTATGGTTTAAAGGTTTAATGACAAGAATGTATTTGGTCACCAAAATTTATGATAGTTATGACTAAGAGGTTTGTATAATATGATATGGGATGAATTATTCACCCTGCAGGCTAGTAATGTGTGTTGGCATTATAGCAAACACCTTGCTTTCAAGTTATTTTTAAATCTGGTCCTCAATTTTTAATTTTTTTTTCTTCAAAAAAAGGACTTAAAGGTCTGAAATCTGTGAAGTACATACTAGGAATTTTCTAACAAACTGTATTGATTGACCTTCATCAAAATACAATGACATTTAAAATTTTTTGTATGTCAACCAATCTAGCTATCTAATCTAATAGAGTCTTGTATGCCAATTTGTACAAGATACAGATACAATAAAAATGAGGCTTAGAAATGAGAAGGCTGTCAATATGAATTATAACACTGTTGAATTCCAGTTTGCCAAACTGCTGAAATATCTATAAAGTTATAGACTAATAAACTGAGGATGATACATAAGATCCCACAGATCTTAACCTGCAAAGAGGGGGGAAAAAAAGGACAGAAAAGAGTTGTGGTATGCATATTCTTCATATAGTGTGTTTTCCGCAGAAACTATGCCCATTACTTTATCAAAGTGTTATTATTCAGATAATTGGCACCATTCACTAGCAACATTAACTTGTTTGTTTAATTTCTCTTTACAGTCAGACAGTCCTAGTTGAAATTGTTTACTTTCTGCATGGTTAGGGTGATTTTTAGAGTTTCATCATGACAGCTATAAGTGATGTGTGTTTATAATAACTCTTGATATTACATTATTTGAAGTAAAATATTCAGCTTGTGTTTTTGGCAAATAATACATTTACAGTGTTCTTTCCTTGATATGCAAATGACAGAAACTCTGATGGTGTTATTCAAAAATGAATGTAAGAAAACACTAGCTTCACTAGTGTAGGTCACTGCTGAATATATAACATAGAAAATATAACAAAATGAAGAAATCATCTCAGTGTTTAATCACAGACCTTAAGAAAGATGAAAGCTTGATGTTTGCACTGGGCAGAAGGTATCAGGGAAGCCAGGAATCAACGGAATACAAACAAGCAGTCTGATGTATTTTTTTGAAATACTGTAGGATTAGACTATAAGGATATGAAATGCACAGGGAAATAAAGACTCAGATCAATACCAAGCTGTATCACTTAATGGACCAAAGCAAAAATGTCTTCAGAGACCAAACCTAGGTACCTTGTTGAGCTCAGAGGAAAAAACCAGCTTTCAGAAAATATGCTTCCTCTATCATCTTCTTAGAGACCTCAGTCTCAAAAAGCAATTGGTTACCTTCAGCCTGGATAAGCAATTCATTTTACTGAAGATATTTATGAAGACAACGTGTAGGCTCTGTTTCAGAAACTTTGGCACCTTGTTTTGTCCAGGACTCAAACTGTGTAGACAGCCCATCATTGGGGCTCACTGCTGTTGCTGGTAAGATATAGATAGCAGGGGAGTTGCTTTCTGAAATAAGTTGTAGGCTTAACCCTATCCATGTCAGTTCAGATGAAATTTTCGCTCTATGAATCACCCTTCAGGTTTTGCTCTTTTAAGCCCCATAGTTCAGGGCAGAATATTTGCATGCTAGGGAGAAGATATGTTTTATCAATAAATTTGGAGAAATTATCAGGGGATATGAGACATTTAACACTGCAAAACTTTCCTCAGTTTTTTCATCTCAGATATAATCTTCATTTAAAAATACATGTTGTTCTCAAATGCCAGAATCTTTACCTCATAAAAGCTCCTTGTATTGCAAGTTTTGTTTTTGGAAAGGGCCGCTATGTAGAAGTAACTATTGCAATACAATTTCTGATCCAGAAATGGACTGTGAACCCTCGGTACAGAAAATCGAGACTCTTAAAGGCTTAAAAGGTGAGCACCATTTTAAGACTTTCAATGTTGAAGCCCTACATTCACACTAGAAATTAGATTAAAGGGAAAAAAAAATAACTACCAGGCACTCACAAAAGGAATTAGAAAATCTGTGCAGGGCTTGTGCCAGTCTATAGAAATCAGTAACAAAAATTGAACCGTTTTCTCTGATTTTTCAACCTCAAAAACTAGAGATGCTATTCAATACCTTACTGATGAGGAGGAGGAATTTCAGAGAACATCTGAAGGAGATTTATGTCTCACCAGTTTTCTAATGAAAGTGAATGAGAAACTTGCAAGTTTTCACAAACTTCCCTTGAGTCTCTGCCAGTTTTCAGAACACAGCACTATAGTAATTGCACTGAGCACCAAGATTGATGTCAGGATTAGAGGGTATGAGCTACAAGGGCAGGCTGAGAGTTTAGATCCATAAGTTCTTAGAATGCAAGCTGTCGAAATGCTGTATTGAATGCTAACCTGAAACTTTGTGAGTGGGACTTGTTTTTTCCAGCATAACTGTGCTAATTACACAAGTGTGAATAGCAATTATAGGAAAAGCCATTTAGGATAGATACCAGAAATCATTTTTCCATACAGGTAATCTGTAGGTATGAACTGTTACAAGAATAGAAAAAAAAATAGAACCGTTTAAAAAAAAAAACAAACCTCACACACAAAACTGATGTCATACAGAACTGGACTATTGTTTATTCATTAGCTATGGATGTGAGGCCTGTTCCTGTTCTAAGCCAAGTTGGCTGTATATTGCTTTAGCAGTTCTAAGCAGAATTAAGCCTGTTCTGACTAACTGGGGGTTTATCCCACATGGGAGAAATCTCTGAGCAGTGTAAAGCTGTCGTTGCAACAACCTGGCAAAGGAAATGCTTATTGGAAATGTACTGGGGCAGGAAGGACTATACTTGGAGCATACCATGCTCCAGTCATCCCTGCCAATGTAATTGCCTCTAAGGGGTTCTGCCATCTGGTATAAGTTACAGAAAGCCTGAGGCTATTTTAACTCATACCGGGATTAAACCTATGAGCAAGAGAGCACTTAACTGGCGTTAAGCCCATTTCACCTTCTTTTCTTCATTAAACAGAGTATTTTTGCAATTATAAAATCTACTTAAAATCCATTGAAGTTCAATTAGTTAATATGGAATTGATTCTGACATCAGGTGGGAAATAGATCTTTGAACTGAATGAACTTCTGTGTTCTCTGTTTTTCATGCAAATACTTCTAATAAGAAGAAAAACAGGCAAATGTCAAATGCACAAGCAAAAGGTTCTCAGAACAGATTTTTTTTTTCAGAATGTTTCCATTAAGTCAATTAGAAAGTCTAACTTGCTGTAACGCATCCAAGAGTAATGACAGAAATACCTAAATAAATAAAAGGTGAACATATGCAATTCAATAGGAATGATGTATGGATAGAGACCTGTCATCACTTCCTCACTGCATAATTTTACCTATTCCACACCTGTGGCATGTGATAGCAGTGAAAGAGATAGCCAGGTTTAATGTTACAACTGTACATATCTGTGTCCTCTGGAACCCTTTTTGAAATTCATTTATTATTCTTCAATTAATATTTTTGCAAGTCTCTGGTATTGTCAATTAATCACGGCAGTATATTCCAATTCTGTTTTATGCAAAAAGAGCCACAGTGGACACTCAAGCCATCTTGCTGAAAGTCAGAGACACAATCCAAAGATGATATAACTGTTGTTCATAACCCATAATAGCATTTGTTTTACTTCTGGTTATAAACAAACCTGTATTCTTTTCCTGCTTTGAATGGATGAAGAGATGGGTAACAGTGGAATGATACTGAGGATTTTTTCATTTGGTTTATTATTATGAGGTGAATGTTTTTCTTATTTCAGCCATATCATGCTCCTGAGACATGGATATTGTGGTTTGTTTGGTATTTTTTGTTTGTGTTTTGTTTTGGTTTGGCTTTTTGTGTGTGTTTGCTGCTTTCATTTTTTGGTGGATTTTGTTTGTTTGTTTGTGGAGGTTTTTTTGGTTGTTGGGGTTTGGTGGTGGTTTGATTTTGTTTTGTTTTGTTTTGTTTTGTTTTGTTTTTCTGGAGATGGATAAAACAAATATGCAAAACATTCTGGAAAAGCCATCATCTTTCTGATTCCTTGTGACTGCCAGAACTTGATTGCCTTAATGCTCTTTGATGTTACTATGAACTGACCACTGCAGCTAAATTGTATAACTTCTCAAGAAATAGATAATTGGACAATGAAATCAGACTTTTCAGAATGCCTTAGCACCACTCTTATGGCATAGCTGCAATCAGTATTTGTATTGTTAATGATTATTGGTGCCATTATGCTGCCAGTAAGCCTCATTAATTAGAAGATAAAATCTGTGAACATATATTGTGGAGTTTACGTATGCACCCTTCCAATCAGAATAGTTCAGAGATTTTTACCCTTGCAGGAAAAAATATTTAGAACTGATCATGTGACTCATACCTACAGTCCCTTTGGCAACAGTAGCTTCCTTGGTTAACTTTATTGCAATTTTTTCTTACACACTTACAAATAATTTTCCACAAGAACCAGTGACTATATCAGAATATAAAAAGAGAAAACTAACAGTGGATATACTGAGAAGAGGCTCAAGTTTAACAAATGAAGATTTTTCAGACATTATAAAAAACCTAAAATAAAAATGAGACTTGCATACTACAATATAATTCATATTTTTAAACATTCATGTGTCCTCATGCCATTTTTATCATAACAGGAACATCTTTTATTAGAATAAATGAGCATAAAACTGCAGTTTGTTGGAAAGATTTTTTTCCAAGTCCCAGCCAATTTAAGAACAGAAGCTATCCCAAATTAAGGAGAATAAGCAATTGAAAGATTAAATTGTGCCACTGGGAATTGTAAAAGCATCATGATTTAATTAAGACTAAAAGGTATTGTTACAGACTGTTAGCAAGTATATAATGGAGGTTCAGAGGTGCATATGCATTTTTTTGAACCGAGCAATATCTTGTAAGCAAGAAAAATGTGCCAATGAGACACATAGGTATATTTATTGACCTCATCTATTTGAGTTACTACTCATGAAGCTTGATAAGGCAATTGCTAGATTCATAAAAGCAGTATTGGGCCTATATATTCTGGATTTCCTGTCTAGAAAACAAACAAGGCAGGATAACAGTTTGGAATGGTGATCACTTAAAATAACTGTAACAAGGAGAAGGGCAGAAAAAGAGGCAAATAGCAAAGAGAAAATGGGTATTTAATAAAAAATGGTTACCAATTGACTGATAGTTGTAGGTTTGTCCAGTAAACACTCGTGAACTGTTATGGTCAGCTAGGGCTAGTGGTTGAAGGTTGAATCCTCTTTTCACCCCATAGAAAAGGAAATTAAAAAATGGTTATCAGAAATTAAGTGTGCAAAGTGATATGTGCTTTTATGTTCAGACAAGTCATTAGCATTGTAGGTCTGTCGGCATGACATGTAAAAAACATTGCCAAAGTCAGCAAACAGCATAACGTGTACCTGTCAAAAACTAAAATGCTTCTGCTCCCAGAAGTATTCCCAGGGTCTTATCCCATGAGTTAGTTTTGCATCGTTGCCCATATATGATCCAGTAACAGTTTGCTCCATGTTATTTTGGGCTGGTTGGGCTGTCTAATGTCTTCTTTCACAGGATTTCTTTGCTATCCATAGGTAGCATTTTATCATGGTTTTCAATATTTAGAGGAATGAAAATACCTCTCAAATAATTGAAAATCTAAACAGAATATAAAAATCAGCATGATTAAATTTATGAATGTTGAAACTTAATTATCTTCTTTACATTACTACATAGAATGACATTTTTCGTTAGGGTTACTCCTAACTGATTCACAGTTCCTCATATATTGTAATATTGCCAAGCATTCACTGATGTACACATTCTGAACAACCTTGTGGAATTCAGAAATAATGCTCTTAATGTGTAGTTGCAAATGAAAAAGATTAAATGATTTTTAACTCACAGAAATGAATCCTAAATAAGGCTAAACAAACAGAATGTTTGCTGATGTTTATCAGAAACCCCATTTAGGTGGAACTGAAAGTGATTTTCTGCTATATTTTCAACTAATCTAATTTTTGAATTGATGAATTTCGAGTTTTCCTATATGAAGGGAAATTTCATAAAAGCCATTCAAAATGTAATTCTGGAATACTACAGCTGAAATTGCTTTTTCATGCTATTACTTTTTAGGGGAAAACCCCCAGCTCAATGAAATAAAAATTAGTTTATGAACATCTCCGGTTATCAAACTTTCATTTTTTCCCAACTGAAATTTCTTTCAAATTACACTATAGTTTTCAGTATTATTTTATATACTTCCCCCCAATTCCAGTATTTGCTGTCAATAGATAAGTTCTAGCCATTTGTGATTTAATTCTCCTACATCTTTCTGCAGTTTGCATTTACCAGAATCAAAGGAATGACATCAATATAAACAATGACACAGGCTGTGCAAATCTCTCATATTCTAGAAGTAGCACAGAGGCATTCAGAAAACCATCCATACATCTGCTATCTTCTCATGTTTTGTGCAGAGCTACTGGTTTCATTTGGGGGCACTCTGTTGTTGGGTTAGTTAGACTGCAAATCTGTACTAATAAACATGCTTTCAGTGAGGTTAATTTACTTAGACAGAGGACCAGACATATATAAATATACTGCTTTGCTTCTACAGCCATCTCGATCCTAGCTAATCACAAGAACTCTGTACAGGGTATTTCATCATAATACCCAAAAGTGGCAAATTAGGATTTCTTTCTCACTTCCATATACATGAAGTTTCTTTCCCACATACACTGTTCATCTGCTTCTCAGTACATTCCTGCTGTTTTTTTTTTAAAAGCAATCGGTTCCAAGACTGATTTTGTGGTCAAAAAATACATTTTACAATGCAGTAGTCTTTTCTACATCACAAGAAACACTGTATATATCAGAAAAGAGAACTCAGTTTAATAATCACATGACTTTTGCTTTGTGGGATTTTAGATAGAAAGAAAACAGATCTTTAAATTCATAAATTGTAAGAAGGAGGAGCTAAGACTCTCATTAGTAAGTTCAGCATAAGTGATCTCACATCATGGGACAGTAAAGTGTTAAAATTCAAGTTATTTGTGCCTAGTTCCTTGCTTTTTCATGTTAAGAACTTGATATCATTGCAAATCTGAGCATCTTTTCTCCAAATGATTCAGTAGGATAAAACTGACTTCATTACATAACTGAAGTAATTTAACTTTGCACAATATGTATAAGGCTGAAAACAAGGTACAATAAGGCAATGTCACTTACTATTTCCACGTATATGTTGATTCATCACCAACTTCAAGTTTTTTTAGGAATCACCACAAGAAGTTTTTCAAGTCCCTTCTCAAATCTTCATTGTCTATAATCCCATAATAATTTCTCCTGGCACTCTAGCAGAGTGCCAAAAATTTGTAAGTTTCTTATTAGTATGTTTTATGGCTGCATCATCTGCTTGTTCAACTAGGCAGCTTGTTATTTTTGTCAGGATCCTTCTGAGAAACTGTATTTATAGGATCACAAGGGTTCTTCTCCCTTGTGGCTCTGGCTGTTATAAGCACAGGTTAGAAGAGATCATGCAGCCCCTGTGCACTTCTGAAGTGTGCTTTCTTCTGAAGCTTACATCCTTAGTTGTCTTAAGTACAGTTTTCCTCTGTGCTTTTATAGGTTTTTTTCTCAAACATGGAATGTTGCAAGTACCTTTTCTTACCAAATCACACCTGCAGCTATTATCTTGTCTCATTTCCAAAATCCCTTATCTGGAAGTGAATAGCTATCTTATTTTGCCTTATCCATCATGGCTGGCAAAACTGTTCAGTTGTATTTCTGTCACTGAGCAAAGACCAGTAAAATTCTACTATAATTCTATGATGCTGCTGAATGCAACATGTTTACTATACTGACAAATGGTCAGTGTATTCATCCAAGCGAATGCAAGATTTGTTTGACTAGCTTCTCCTTTCTTTACTTACTCTAACCTAAATATTTAATGTTCTGGGATTTGTAGATATGGGGCTCAATGCCAAGTTTAGCAACGCAGAAACTGTGGATAAGAATTATTACAAAGCCATAGAGAGCTTTGTATATAAAACGATGTCAGGATCCGTTGCAGTAATCAATGTTTTGTTTTTTCTCTTTTTGCTTCAGTACTCAGTCTGGCATCTGCTCTACCCCCTAACAGAGGATTGTTTTTTTGAAGACGGTCACTGTATGTTCGGTGTTATTTGAAAATCTATACTGTTGCACACAGTTGCATGTTTGCATGCAATTGGTTTACATTACTATCATTCTGCTTTCTCCATTTGGCTTATTTTAAATTGCAAAAACTACTCGCATTCTGTGTTGTTGCTAAAAAACCTGTACATGTAAACGTGTATCTGAAATAATTTTTAAAAATCACCTGCTCCTGGAGACTCATAAAACTAATATGTTCCTCTGGGATATATTAGGTTTGTGCATGAAGAAAATTGTAGAGGCACTTGTCCAGGAATCATAGAAATGAAGAAAACTCTGTGCTTTTTATTGCCTGCTCACTTGCCATTTACCTTCCACAATCTTCCCTGTGTTTTTTCATCTTCACAATCTGCAGAGAAAGATAATGCAATACTTACCTAGCTTTGAAAGTACTAATAGTTTCCTAGATTTTTGTGCAACACAGACTCCTAGTGTAACTTTTGCCTTCAAAAAACCTCTGAAAAGAAGAATCAAACTGGAACAGTAGACCTTAGATGGAAAAGAGAACTCCAGACTAAAATTATCCTTCCACAACAAGAAGCAAGATTTAAAGACAGAATATATAAGAATATAAGTAACACACGCAAATACTAGTTATCTAAATGGCTTCATGTTCTGTGCTATGAAATTAGATATTCTATCTCCTCATTCTTGAGTTTCATGAAAATCTGAGAAGTGGCAAATACAGGAGGACACTGTGGAAAGCTATACTAGTAAATGGCCTCTCACTGGGTCATTCTGGATTTTGGAATTTCTCCAAAACATGGATATGTGTATGCACCATTTCTGGCACTTAATCTAATTTCTATGGAAGAAAGAACACAATTCCTGATGAAAATAAAAAAAATGCATTATTAAACCTTCTTTTTCTTCCATTTCTGCTTTGGAAATATTCTAAGAAGGACGCCGTGATTCAGGTTATGCATAATTTTATTATTATACAGAGAAAAAACCAAACACCTATTTCTTATTAAAAAATACATCCAGATATTGTGCAAGAAAAATAGGGCATTTTTTGTTTTCTTTAGTTCTTAGGTACTTCTAATCCTAGACTTACATATCAGGAAAACTGTTAAGGATAGTCTGTCAAGAGTATTAAAGTCATCATGACTGTATTGTAGAAGATAAGAGCAGAAAAGGCCTTATCCCAGCCTAGCTCCTTCCATTTATGGAATTATTTTTTTTTATGATATTAGCAAAAGGAATGTAGCTAATACAATGACACCTCAATGAATTAACAAATGCAACACAGATGAACCCTTTTAAGTTCTAGTGATTCTTTAGTCAAAACTTATCATGGAATCACAGATATTAGACCACCTATATTTATTAAAACTTTCTTTCAATGACTTTATTTTGTGTGATTTTCTATTCTTTTTACAGATGTTGTCATAGAAATGAAAAAGGAAAACATCTGAGTACCAGATATTGCAGATAACAATGTGCAATTCTGAACTTATTAGTATTTGCAACTGTGATTAAGTAAGCCAGCCATATGCCTACATCTCCAGCATCCCATTTCAGTGGAAAGGAGAGAAACATCAAATTACCACGGGAAAGAGTAAGTTATCAGTATGACAGGGCTTTTGTGATACTGTGTACCAAAAGGCACCAGACTACATGATCATGCACATTCTCCAAATCCTTTAGATCTCAGTTCACTGTCTAAGAAAACAGAAAATTGTTGAATTCCAACAGTATGTAAGCATTCATTACAGGACAAAACTAGGAAGTTTTTTAAGTTTAGTCCCTTATATGACAATCAAACACACTGATTAATCTTTTTTAAGTTCTATCTCTAAGTGAAAGAGGTTTTCTGCTTCAGTGAGACAATTTTAACACTGTTACGGATTTAGCCCTTTGGTGATTAAAATTCTTCTGATTTTCAAGAGTCTGTTTGTGGTCAATTTGTACCTACTTAATATTGTGCCAGATTTTAGATATAGTTCTCCTATGCTCCTCTTTTCTCTGGATGAATTAAATGCCTCTGTGGAGTTCAAACAAAAAGCAGCAGCATACATAATCAAAACACAGAATTATGCATAGCATAATGTCATGCCATTTTCTGTTCTTGATACAGCCAATGTCACCAATCTGAAATATGATAATATTTGGTCTTTGATATTCAGTAAAGGATTGTCATTTACAGTGTGTAACTTATTTTTTCTGTCCTTTCAGATTTTTGTTCACTTAGCTTAAAAGGCAAATCTTTGACTCCTTTTTTAAGAGAGGTTAAGAACATGTCTTGTTGTTTGGGTTTTTTGTTTGTTTGTTTGTTTATTGGTTTGTTTTGTTGTTTTTTTTTTTTTTTTTTATTTCCTCTACAGAATTAGGGGCAGTATGCTAGAAAGGCCACAGCCATCTCTAAGAGTTTTGATACTCCCCATCTCAAATGAAAAGGGCTCACATGAAGTATTCTGTAAGGGACCTGCATTCTTCCAAGTCTTGTTATGTTATTGTGTCATAATCACTTATTAGTTAATATATATTAAGTTCCTACTTTTGTGCTAGTCAGTGAACTCAAAATCAATACTAAGCTGAAGCTGCTAATAAAGAGTCACTCATCTATTACTGTCTTCTCAGACCTTGAATTTGATATGATTATTTTAATCCCATTTCTATTTCTTTATTCCTTAGTCACCCTCATCTTCCTGTCAAATGCTCTAACTATTTAGTACTATTGACATCTTCCAACTTTATGTCAATGATAAAATTAGTTAACATATTTTTCCTACTTTTACGAACTTTGCTAATGAATTAGTTCAATAGCAATCATCCTACACCAGATCATTAAGAAAATGGTATGTTAATTTCTCATAACACATTACTCAGCTTTCAATACAGCCAGCTGACTTCTGTCTCTTCTCTTCAAAGTCTCAGCTGAACCTCATTATCTCCAGCCTAGTTTTCAAACTTCCTAGTATGCAGCATTTGAGATTCAGATAAAATAAAATTTTAGACAAATAAAATGTAACAAATTAGATTTTTGCAGAAAAAGAAATTATCAGGATGCTCTTCTTCTATGAAATAGCCATGGTGAATACTTTACATTTTCATTCCCTATCTTGTTCATCTCCAAAATAAAATCAACATTTGCATGATACCACTACTGTTTGAATAGTAGCATTTAAAACATTCATTAGTTTAATCATGATTTTACTGTCAGTTCTGTAGTGTGGCATAGAAATACTCTATATCCTCTTTCATTAGTTTCATGCTTATTTCTTCTTCTCCTCTCCCCATTTAAACCAAAATAATGTGTACAAACCAAAAGAGTGGAAATTTAGGTTAGATATTAGGTTTTCCAGGGAGGTTGTGGATGCCCCAATCCTGACAATGTTCAAAGCCAGGTTGGATAAAGCCTTGAGCAACCTAGTCCTTGAGGTGACCCTGCCCATGGTAGGAAGGGGTGGGACTAGTTGATCTTTAAGGTCCATTCCAACTCTAACATTCTATGAATCTATGATAGCTTTTCTGCCCCATTTCCAGATAGTAAAACTTCAAGTACTTAATTTTTCTCCCAAACACAGTACTGTGATTGCAATCCATAGCACAGCTCACAAATGGCATTTTAGAAATGGTGCAGTGGCTTGTCTTAGATTACTCACTACTTGATCAAAAATGACAGCCACAGGAACAAAAATCCACCAGATATTAAATCTTCTCAGAATCACTGTATTTATATGCATCCAACAAAATGTGGCCAGACATAATATATTACTATGCTACTTTAATTTAAAACACCTTTGTCATTTTAACTCAAATTATAGTTAAACAGTGAGTAAAATGGTATAGTTATATATCCAGATATTCTCCAGTTTTTGCTAAAGCAATTAAAAGTTGGCAGGACTTTTGCAATTTGTTTTTCTACCTAAGGAGAGTCTGTATCTACTTGATAAATAATTTTTCTTACCCTTCTTCTCAAGTAGTACAGTTTTGTAATTTACCAAATTTAAAAATCACATTTTAATTTCATTGTTGGGAGCATCATGGACATGTACCTGTTTCTAGCCACAGGCTTTTTTTTTTTTTTTTTTTGTCTCCAGCTTCTCCACATATTCTCATACTCTTATTTCTCCTAAAGGTTTCAGTTTGAAAGGCTTCCTAATATGAAGAACGTTAAAGATATTATGGGAATATTAAATTGTTTTCCTGGGTTCCTGTAAGAGCAACTTGTCATAAAAAACTTTGCAACGAACTGGAATTACAAAGTTTGAAGCCATTTAATACTGCTGAATGGAACAACGGAAATATGACAAACATGACAAGTCTGATGAACATTTTTTTCTCAGAATGTAAGGGAATGCAATCTGCTGCTAAAAGGTTAGGGGCAGTATCACCTTTAACTAGAGAATAAGGAACTATTCATTTACGAATGCATATCTAAGACATTCTTCAGAAAAGTCAGGAGAAAAATATTTAGAATAACAGCTAAAATTTCTTGCACCAAAAATCTGTGTCTAATCATATTCCCCTGACTGGGAGTTATTGAGACAGTATTATAATTTAGACCTACATCTAAAAATAAGATACTCTGTTCTAGACTCAATACAGTAAGAAGGGTCTAACTGGTCTCCTATTGATCTAGGGGTTTTAATTCAGTCCTACCTCATATATCCCTCCTGAAGACATATTAATCTACTGATTTATCACCTCTGTAATAATCTTCACATCATTCAGTGAATTAATCAGGAGATGAATTAAATATTTTAATAGCATATGTCTAGTAAAGGTAGAATGAATTCCCCTTCTAATTATAATATCTAATTTTCTTCTTACTATTCTTCAGCAGCTGTACTGTTGGTCATGTTGAGTTTTTTAAATTTAATTTTCTTTCTTACATGTAACCTCTTCACCTTAAAATGATCTTTTATCTCTCATGAAAACAGATGACAAGACTATTTTTCAATTCAGAACTTTTTCATAATTACATTTTTTGCCTCAAGGGAAAAACTGTATACATTATCAAATCCCTTGGCTTTGCAACTGAGTAGCTTTAACAGTCCCGCACACTGCCTGCAGCTATTGTAATTTATTTTGAATATTAGAAAATCCTCAAATTATAAGTTCTAACAAGGTAGAGTCCTGTTCAAATAGAAACTCATTATATGTTTCTTAGTGCCTTGTAAACTGGTCCTGTAGACTTTTTACAATTGCTTATTTCTCTTCCAGTCCTTACAGTTACCATTAACCATTCATGCAATGGTGGATCTAATATTTCCTATTTATCAGTATAAAATCCCATGACCACTTATCACTTACACCTGCAGAAGTATTACAGTGCAATCCAAGAGTGCTACTGAGCACTGCAGGACTTATTGTGGAAGGAGGAGATGCTTCCTGTCACTAGGCTCAAACTCTGTAAAAGAATCACAGAAAAAAAGAATGGGTCAAGTTGGAATGGTCCACAGTAGGTCACCTGGTCCAATCTCTCTGCTCAAGCAGGGTCATCTTAGAACACATTACACAGGATTGCATCCAGATGGTTCTGAAATATGTCCAGCGAGGGAGACTCCACAATCTCTCTGGACAATCTGTTCCAGTGCACAGTCATCATCACAGTAAAGGAGTTCTTCCTCATATTCAGGCAGAACTTCCTGCGTATCAGTTTCTGACTGTTACTTCTTCTGCTATTGCTTGGCACAACCAAGAAGAACCTGCCTCCATCCTCTTGGCACCCTTCCTTCACATATTTAAAGACACTGATGAGGTCCCCTCTCAGTTGTCTTTTCTTGGATTTGAACAAGGTCAGCTCCCTCAGCCTTTCCTCATAAGAGAGATTCTCCAGTCCCCTAATAATATTTGTGGAGCTCCATGTCTCTCGTCATGAGGAGCCCAGAAATGGACACAGTTCTCCAAATACATCCTCACTAGGGCTGATTAAAAGGGCAGGATCACCTCCTTTGACCTACTGGCAATGCTCTTCTTAATGCACCCCACGATATCATTGGCATTCTTGGCCACAAGTGCACACTGCTGGCTCATAGACAGATTGTTGTCCACCAGGATCCCCAGGTTCTTCTCTGCAGAACTGTTTTCCATCAGGAAAACAGCTCTCAGACAGTACTGGTGCATGGGATTATTCTTTCCCAGGTGCAGGAACCCGTTGTTTGGCTTGGTTGAATTTCAGACAATTTTTCTCTGCCCTACTAAAAAATACTTCTGAAGCAGCAACATACCAGTAGGTTATGGATTTTTGGTTCAGAGTTAAGCACCAAGAAGAATTATAAAACATGCAGAGTCCCTTGTCATATTAATTTATCCATTCGTTAAGAGTTTCAGGTCAACCAGAACACAGCCCAGTATCATACTCTCCTGGTTAAGTTACAACAGTCATGGTCCAGGGCTCCCTCAAACCCTCTAGATTTAATGAGCTTCACAGAAACTTGTCTGAACATCAGAATTCTAGAAAAAGGAAATGAGCTCTGAATCTACCGTAAGGATATAGCCGAAAATGTGATCTTCCCAGATAGGTTGCTTACTTTTAGACTGTAAATGGAGATGCAATAACTGCTGTAAAGTGGGAGCAATGCTCTGATCAGCTGTTATGACCCGATTATTAAAAGTTTTAGAGAAGCCTATGCCCAAATCAAGGTGCAAATGAGACCATATGCCAAAGTTAATAGTACGGATTTTATTTAACAGTTAATAGAGAGGTAGAGAGAGGTAGGAAAAAGAAGGAAGGGAGCAAGAGAAAAGGAGTGCCAGAGAGACAGGTTAAGTAGAAAAATATCACCACTCCATGGATTTTGACAGTGTCTCATTGGTCCTATTCTTCTGGTCTTCTCAGTGGCAAAGGTCCCAGATTTGCTGAAGTGACCACTGCAGTCTTGATCCATCAGGTGGCAGGGGAAGCCCACTGTCCTGGTTATAGTGGCCGGGACCAGTTTGTCACTGTGGGTGTGGCCAGGGCTGTGTATTCTACACCCTCTATGTCGTTTCTCATGATCTGTTAGTAAAGGATTGTTGGCAGCAGCTGCCCAGGGCACACCTGACACCTCAGGCAACAAGCTGGGTGCTTAAGAACTCTGTGAGATAGGAAAGTTTCCTGTCTTCCCACCAGTAACTCAGGTGTGATAACTCCCTTCTGGGGAGTCAGTAGTACCTTCACACCCAACCAGAGGGGTCATGTCTCCTAATGGGCTATCAAAGATTCCAAAAGTGTCCCATGACTCACAGAGTAAATCACCCATTCTGAAACTCCTCGGCCTGGGAGAGGTACTGGGCATTTCCATCTGAACCTAAGTATATATAACCTTGGGGTTTGGGGATTTCTGGTACCACTCATACCACTCATCAGATTCAGAGGAGGACCAGGACCTCAACAGGACTGCGACTGCCACTCTCAACGAAACTGCAACCCTCACCAACAGGTTCCTTCTTTCCTTTTACTTTGTACTCAGGGGGTCTACATATTGCTCAGCTCAGGGGCTGGCGAGCTTCATTCTATTTGTGCCCCACAGTGCTGGGTTGAACATCTGTTTTTGTGGGTCCAATGGATTTTTTCTCTACATAATTGTACTTATTGTGATCTTTTTGTTAAATTGTATTTCTGACTTGTAATTTCGTTCTGAGTGGAGTTCATTTCTCCTCCTTTAAACCAGTACACCCTCAAAACACAAATTTTGTTGGGTTTATATTATGCTTAGACTAGGTGGAAATGCTCCAGTACCTCCCACTGAGGAGGGGAGTTTTACACTGGATGAGTTACTGTGAGTCACGGGACACCTGAGAGTCTTTTACGACACCTTCTAAGACAGCTACATCTCACTTCAGTGCAGTTGAGTGACTCATGGCCCCTTATGTCCCATCAGCAGAGATGAATACCTTCAGGCTACATGGGAATGTCCTGGTATTTCTCCAGAGGGAAGAATTCACAGGTGAGTCACTTGGGTAAGGACTTTTGGGATAATAAAAGGCATTATCCCACCTCACAGGATTTGCCTCTTACCAGCCTCTTCCCTTATCTTGTTTCACACCCAGCTTGTAGCCAGGTGGTGGGTGTGCAAGCCCAGAGCACCTGGGCAGTTACTGCAAGTGGTCAGTTGTTTGAGTAATTAATCACTAAAAATGCAGTCTCTCACATTAGTAGAGAAACTTCTGCTTCTAGCTTTGTAGAAGTTAATTCAGTACTAATAAAAATAGTAAAATTGTTGTTTACATTGACTAAGCTGATAAGATCAACTGTTTACATACCTGATTCTATAGCTTCCTCTTTCAAAGTTATACTCTTAATAATCAGCAATTTCTGCTTTCATCTAACAACCCTAGGGATATAGAAGTGTTCTATAATAACAGGAAGATGAGATCCCCCCTGAGGTCTCTTAGGTCACCCAGTCATACCTAGAGGACTAAAAGTATTTTTCAATGCTTCAGATTTAACTTAACTATACACATATTTATCTATATCATTTACCTTGACAGAAGGTGATTATGCATATAATAATTGAAATAATAATCTCAGTAGCACTAGTCTTGCTTTTGTAGCTCTACTTTCATGTTTTGTTCTGACATGAAATGGAGACTCCTGTTAATGGTTTCAAGTCAGTCTCTTTTACAAGTGTTCTGAAATATGGTGAAAAATGAGTGTAAGAAAAAGTAACTTATAGCAGTACTCACAACTATTATGAGATCTTCACCAGCCTATGTGCTCATTATTCCAAGTCCTCCTTACTTGATAAAGGGGGCTCTAACTCTGCATCTAGCATTATAACTATAACTGGAAGTCTCTTATTGAGGTCCTTCCTTGATTGGCTTGATCTGCTTGAAAGCCTTTGATTAGTTAATTAGCACCTGGGATTTAAACGAAGTGAACTGTGTATTAGCTCTGGTTGTTGAGATCTTGTAATGTTTTTCTATCGCTTTTGGGTAGTGGGATAGGCTCTCACATATGCAAATTTTTCATTCTGATTCGTCCTTCAGTTTTTTGTTCTAATTAACTCAGAAATTAGTTTCAGATAGCAATTACAATCCTAAATTTTTAATCTGAGTGCTTGATTTGAGAATGGCTTTACATCAAAATAAGATCTGGACTTTCCAGGCTATGTGGGATTGGAACTTTACTGGGTTTCTGTCCTAAATCTTTCTATAATATCAAGTAAATATAATAGGTTGTTTGTGCAGTTAGCTATACTCACTTCTCAAAATGAATGAAGATGAGACCTATGAGAATTGTAAGAGGTCTTTTTGAGTTTGAAGGCATTGATGGAACTCTGGATTGTACTATCAGTTGCTGTTACACCAGGAGACAAAAAGAGTGAACAAATTAAATCTAATATTTTCTAACTGCTGTGTTGTTCCAATTCTGCTTGCTGTATGGCTAATGGGTCAGATTTTCTCAGTAAGGTTCTTTGAAAATATTAGGAGGAAAGTAATTTAAACTGAGACAGCAAAATGGAACAGCATGAGATAAAAGTATGAATAAATATTTACTTTTTTGAGATGCTTCCAACTTTCTTTCTGCTTGTGTAAGTCAAGAAGATATGTTAGAGTAGATAAAGAAGCATGTTTTTGCATATAAAGAAAAAAAATACAGGAGTACTTATTCACCCCATAATTTATTAACAAGTTGAACAGTATTTCTCCAATTTTGTCCCAGCCCCAGATTACTTCTATTTCATCCAAAATAGCTTTCTTTGATCAGCTTCAAATTTGATTTGTACTTCATGTAATTTTAAATACATCTACAAAAATTATTACAGTAAAGCTGGCTATGTTTTTTTGAGGTTTTGCTATGCCCTTGCTTCATAACTAACAAGTACATCATAAACACTTGAAATGGAGTAGAATACTACTTACTAGTTAAAAACAATGTTTATTTTGGTAGAGTGTGGAGGGGGTTCACGTTCTAGCTGTGTATCTTTCCCTTGTCAGCTCAGGGAAATATCTCTGTCTATGTTTCCAACAAATAGAGAAAACAGGCCTACATTTTCCAGTCTCTCATCTGTTCTGAGGACTTCTGTCATGCAATAAAAATACAAGACTGTAAATCTCTTTACATTTTCTTTCATTTCTCAGCAATACATTGCAGTGAATGTGAAAACTAAACATGCTTTATGCTTCTTGTGCTGCCCAATATTTTCTCTAAATATTTTCATGATACTGTCCAGAAAAGAGTGTTGAACAGAAGATTAAAAGTCCAATATATACATATCCATTAGCAATCTACTTATAAGGAGACAAAGAATGATTTATTACAAATCTAGAATGCTCCTGTATATCATTCCAAACATAAGAGTTTTAAATTAATTAAATGTAAAAGGGACTCTCACAGAAGCAACATGGAGTAAGGAAATATAATGTTATAGTGGCTAGAAGACACAAAATATACTTCTGTTGAAATGATTTTATATAATGGTGGGGTTTCTTTATGGTTTTCAAAATAAGTACAGGTAATTTAGCAAAGTTTATATTTGCTTCACAATCTAATCATGTATCTATGACACAGTAATGACAGCTACAAGCCACTACAACTGTGGTTTCTCCTACTGAGGAAAAGTTCTTCATGAAAATAACTCTGCATTTAAGGGCAAGTGGCCAGAAAACTTTTAATATTCCTTGATAGAAGTCAGTAAACTGGAGTTAGAGTATAGAATTAAGAGTGAAAAATCACTCAAGGGTATGAGTTTCCTTATTCTCCAGGGAATTAGAAAAATAAAACGAGAAAGAAGGCACAGGGAATTACTAAATGCCCAGTACACAAATGGGAAGAGATGTGACTCAAGGTCATTTTCCCATGCTGGTCTACAGATAAGCAGGTAAATGTTTCAAAGTTTTCACACATAAATGTAGGAAACAGGGATTCATTTTTACACCTAGCCAGCTGCTTTCAGTGAAATCAATGAGATCTGAGTCATGGAGTTTGAAACTTTAATGAGTTCACAAAAGTTATGATTTTCTCTCTGTAGAGCGCCAAAATAATAGCTAAATGTTATATGGGGTTGAGTTTAGTCCTGAATTGAGCCTTATCAAGTGTTATTGGAACTTTTTTAGGTCTTTCTAGTGGATTCATTTCACCCTTCATCTCTAAGTGTAAATGAAACAAGTCTGATTTTGTAGGTATCTTAGGATTTTACAGTGTCAGTATTTTCTTAAATGTTTGGTCTTGCTAGTTCTTGAATGTTTTGAAGAAACAAATGCATTTTTATGAAAAGATATTTAATCCCCACCACATGTTCAAAAAAGGCTGAGCACATTAACCGTTCTAATGTTCTAAAGCTTACGAAAAATAAGAGTGAAAATGGTTCTTATTGCTGTTTAGAAGAAAAGATGTTTTAATCCATTTGGTTTACAAAAAGGTATTTTTGTGCACAGTTGCTGTTTTTCAGTCTGCAGGCTGTACTACATAATGAGCTGCTATAGCACATGTGAGCAGTATTTTAAGTTGTTTCACTCACATAAACATTCTTGCCTTGTTTTTAAGTGTAGTGTAAAAGTGACAGGTATTAATATTGTAGCACTTCTAATATTTATTTTTTAATTTCTGTGCAAAACACATCGTTGAAGCCTGGTAACAACCATGACAGCAAATGGCTAAATAGAATTCCATTTATTAGTCCTATAAATTTCTGTACTTTTAGAGGCAATCTCTGTTTATTACGTTTATTGTAGAAAAGAGACACAGGAACTTCACCTAGGATTTCTGAGGTAAAATCTTGAAGCATTACATAAAAATATATTTCATTCTCAAAATAATAGAAAGTTTCACTGAAACGAGTGATTTTGTTTTAAAAATATATTAAAAAAGTTCTACTCTGTCCTTCTTCTATCCTATAGAGCCTAACAACACTGCAGCAACCTTAAACTTGTGAAAGAGCAGTGAATAATCCCTGTTTTCCAGAGATTATATGTAATTATTTCAGGGCACCTTGTCTTCAAAAACAGGCTTTCAATTCTTTCACCACTGTATCCACTTTTAAATGCATTCAAATTACCTAATTTCTTACCAGTATCTGCATCAGATTGTAGGTACTTAAAGGGAGCATCAACTTGTACAATGACAATTTGACAAAAGTATCATACAAATACAGTAGGTTATTGAAAAAAAAAAAAAAAAGGCAAAATCTAATTCCTTTTTTGGATTACCACTACCCACACCACTTTCTACCATAATACTACTTCAATCAGCACATTCTACCTGCTGGAGGCAAGGATGGCCAATATAATGATGCAAGAAGCCACAATAATCCTAGTATAGCTTTCAGACATAATGATTAGCCCTTGATTTTTGATTCCTTCAGAGAGTGGATGCTGCAGTTAGAAGAGAATTCACAAAAAATTTGGAAAATAGAAACATGATGGAACACAAAACTCTTTTCAGCTTTGACCTGATTGCATCTCTGAATCCCTGTGAAGGTAGCCAGATTTATCTTCATGGATGTGTGAAAGAAGTAATCTGCTAGAGGGTTTTTAGTCAGATGCAAAAATCATTTTGTGAAATTACACCTACTGAATATTATAGGACTCCTATAGATGAGTCATGTAATTAATTCATGTATAAATGCTTACCAGTGTGTGATCTCAATTAACCTAATGAATTTTCTCCCTACTGTTTTAAACTGTGGATTCATAATTTTTTTAGTCCTATGTTGCAGTATTCTACATTAACTGTCTTACTTATCTGAAATTCTCATTTTAGGCTTTTTCTATGTAGCGCAAATGTAAGATCAAAATGTTACACTTAAAGGAAAAACTTAGAAACCATTTTCATGTTAGTCCTATATAACTATGTCATCATGTAGCCTAAAATATCCTCCCTAAAATTAACTGGCACATTGCAGAAAATTGTTCTCTGGGTGGGCAGAAATGAATTCTATTAAAGCTAATGAAAATTGCACATCTGTGGCATAAGACCATATGTCCACAAGAGAAGCAGTATGTGGAATAACGCTCTTTCAAATTTAAACCCGATCACGGAGCTTTTCCTGTCAGGGAGCTGAGCTCACCAGACTTGTGAGAACTCTGAAAAAGTTTGATACTCTGACAAATTTTAAATCAGTACCCTGGCTAAGATAGCAAGCAAATCAGATTAACTAAAAATTAGATTATTTTAACATTGCTGGAGTCTGACACATCCTTCACACACACACACACACATATACATATATAACTGAAAATAATATGAACAGATAGCACCCAGTCTTCATAAAGTAGAATGACATCCTTAAGCCTAAGTCTCTGGTTTCAACACATTAATAGATACTTAATAGATACTTCAGTTACATTACATGCACATGAAATAATGTCATGTAATTGTAAAGAAGGATAGAGAACCCTTTAGTATTATTAAGATCTCTGCTTTCATTAAGAAAATGTAGTCTTGGAATAGAAGATAGGTTTACTAATGGAGTTGAGGCAAATGTCTGTATTTCACTTGCTCCCCTTTTCCAAAATGGAAAAACAGGTACTAATGGAACTGGGTGAAGAACATGAAACTCCTCCAGTAAAATACTGCTAGGTTTTTTCCTGACTATGATTTCTTCCTTGTCAAGTATAACCATTAGTATAACCATTATTTTTGTGATGCTTTTGTTTAATACAAAAGGTTTCTTTGTCATTCTGTGGGACCTGTTCCTGGAAAGCATATTTGTATTACAAAAATATGCTTCCTCCTGCCCTATCTACTCATGATATATGTATTATAACTCCTCTTCATTCTCTCAAACTCCAAGGTTAACTCAGGAGTCTTTAAAATGGCTGAAGCACTATAGTTAGATAAGGGAACAGACTTAGGCCTTACAACTGGACCTTGAATTATTCTGGATTTATGAGGAAGAAATTTACAAGTCCTAGAGATTAATTTTGATCTATGATGACTTGTAAAACAGTATTTTTTTTTCACAATTATATAAATATTCCTCTTACTTTAAGCATCAACAAATAGACAGCTTATGACAAATGACAAAAAATATTCTTCTTGATAGTGCCTAGTGACAGCCTTCTGAATGTGGAATTTTTTTATTACTATGTCTTCTCTATATTGATGATTACCCCATCTGTAATTTTCCTAGCTTAGTATCCTCTTAGGAATAAATACACTAATTTTAGCAGAGGACAAAAGAGCGAGTCACCACTGAATGTCATTAAGATTCCCTCTGCCAAGGTTGCCCACACACTGTATTTTCGACCAAAAAATATATAGCACCTTTCCTAGAATAACAGAAGCGAACCACTTTAAAGATGTTTCTCCTTCCTTCTGGCATTGTTCTAGATGTTTGATCCCATGTCTGTAAGATTGTGATTCGACCTTGTCTGGATGCAAGTGGTACACAAAAGCTGCTCTACCACTCTTCCACAGGAGAGAAAATAGAATGTGAGTCTTGTAGCTTGATACAAGGGCAGAGAGAGATCACTCAGCAGTTACCATCACAGGCTCAGCTTGAGGAAATTAAGTGAATTTATGGCCGATCAAATCAGAGGATAATGAGTTGTAAACCCAAATCTTAAAATACACCTTCCCCCCACCCCTCCTTCCTTCCTGGTCTTAACTTGATACCCAAATATACTTTATACCTTATTCCCCTGCCCCCTCCCCAGTACTGCAGGTAGCTGGGGATGGGGGGCTGTTCATGACACATTGTTTCTGAAGCTCTTTCCTCCTCAAAAGGAGAATTCTCACTCTCCCACTGCTCCACCACGGGGTTTCTCCCATGGCAGACAGTTCTCCACAAACTTCTCCAACATGAGCCCTTCCCACAGGCTGCAGTTCTTCACAGACTGTTCTACCATGGGTCACCTGCAGGGACACAAGTCCTAACAGCAAACTTACACCAGCATGGACTTCACTCTTCAAAGTTCCACAGGTGCTGCTAGCAGTCTGCTTCAGTGTGGGCTTCCCATGGGGTCACAGCCACATTCGGGCATTCACTTGCATTGGGCCCTCCATGGACTGCAGTTGGATCTCTGCTCCACTGTGGTCCTCCATAGGATGCAGGGGAACAGCCTGACTCACCATGGTCTGCACCACAGGCTGCTGGGGAATCTCTTCTCTGGCACCTGGAACACCTTCTATTCCCCCCCTCTGTGCTGACCTTGGTGTCTGCAGAGCTCATGCTATCACATGGTCCCACCCCTCTCTCCTTTGTCTGAAATTGTTTCTTCCAGATAGTGTGGGGTTTTTTTAATTTTTTATCCTCAAGGTGCTACCACCATCGCTGATGGGCTTGGTCTTGGCCTGCAGTGGGTCTGCCTTGGAGCTGCCTGACACTGTCTCCATTGGATATAGAGGAAGCTTCTGGCAGCCCCTCAGAGAGCCCACTACTGTAGCTCACCCACTACCAAAACCTTGTCACACAAACCTGATTCAAAGACATACATAATTAAATGTAGGGAGAGTGTTTAAGGTCAATCTGCAGGTCAGTTGTTTTCAGTCTTTCCACAATCACTTCTGAGACCCTAATATGACTATCTAGTTTAAAAAGTGCCATTACCTATGTGTCTTCAAATCCCAAGGTATCACTTCAGCATAATTTGCATGAAAATAGTTGTGCTGGTTTTGACTGGGACAGAGATAATTTTCTTCACTGAAATTCACTGATTGTTGCTATGTTTTGGATTTGTGCTGGAAGCAACCTGGATAACACAGGGATTTTTTCATTACTGCTGAGCAGTGCTTACACCACCCCACGCCACTCCACCTGCAAGGAGGCTGCGGGTGCATAAGAGATTGGGAGGGGACACTACCAGGACAGCTGACCACCACTGATCCAAGGGATATTCTATACTATATGACATCATGCTCAGCATATAAAGCTGAGGGAAGAAGGAAGGAACAGGAAGGGGGAGGTGTGGTATGTGATAGGATGTGACCTTCAGAGTGATTACATTTGCCTTCCCAAGACCTGTTTTATGTAATGTAGCCCTGCTTTCCTGGAGAAGGTCTGTCCATAGGAAGTGGTGAATGAATTCCTTGTTTTGCTATGCTTGCTGGTCAGGCTTTTGTTTTCCCTGTTAAACCATCTTTATCTCAGCCATGATTTTTTTAACTTTTACAATATTTCCCCCCATCACACTGATGGGGGAATGATCAAGGGGCTGTGTAGGGCTTAGTTGCCAGCTGGGCTTAAACCAGAACAATAATAAGCGTTCTGTTTTTTAAAAAAGAAGACAGAAATACAAGGAAAAGAAAATAGATGCATAACATATGGAACATATATTAGTCATTTCCATAATAGCCTTTTATCTTGCCTTTCTCATGTCTTTTCTGTTCATATAATGAGACAATTTTGATGAGATTGTATTTGATTCCATAGTGATTCATTTAGGAACTGTTTTTTAATTGTGGGAAAACAGGAGTAGAAACAACAAGATAATTTGACAGGCATAGTAGGGGGTTTTTTATTACTTGTGTGTTTTTTATGATTGGGTTCTGAGAAATTTATTAAAATTATTAAGAGCAACCATGAAGTTAAAGAGTCCTAGTTTTGTTGAAAGTAAACAATATTCAAGCTTGTACATTTTCAAATCACTTTTAAAACTAGAACTGAGACTCTAAAGTCCTGAAAATGCTTTGTGTATTTTAGTACTTGGCTCTTCTGCAATATTAAACAACCAAATGAATTCAATACTGCATTTATTAGAAACCCAGTTAAAATACTTTGAGACATTTAAAAAAAAAAGGTCCATTAATTTTTCTAGTAGCATTTTAACTTTAATCAGAATAATTCTTAAAAAGGTTTTTGGGCTTTCTGAAAATTGCTGTGTTAAAAATGAATGAAATGCCACTAATTTTCAATGTTCATGATAATTTCATGACTGCTTTGTCATCTTAATGTCCTCAAGGTACAGAAAAAGTAAATGAAAGGTGTGTCTCCAAAAGAAACACATAGAGTGGTATTAAAATCTTGGATGCTGCACGCCTCACTAAGTCAGCTCTGCTTCTCATAGTGTCCTGCATAATACCACTGTTTATATTTTTTAATAATCTTGTGTTTTACTACATGAACTCAGGAATTTGGGAAACTCTACAGATGTACTTTATGACATAATTATAAAAATGTATAAAAATGTATAATGTATAATAATTCATAGATAATTAATGTAGAATATGAAGTAATATGTAATTATATAATACATAGGGTACTGTATGGCTATATGTTATAAAATATGTATAGTCTAGAATGTATATGACATACAAATTACATATAGTTTTAATATAGATATATTTTAATATATTTATATAACTACATTTAATATACATGATATAATATGTAACATTCATACTCATCCCTTAAGAAGACATTTAAGTTTATAGCTTCACATCAGGCTCACAAATTAAATGTAGACAATATACAATCTGATCTTATACCAGATAAGATAAACCTCAATTAGCGGAGAAATTTAACTGTAATAGTCTTTAGCAACTATTTTTTCACCTTTTAATTTGGTTGTAACTCGTGGTATGTCAGTGTTAGAACTAAATGTCACTAGGGAAAACCTGATTTTAATTGAAAATATTTTCCTAATTACATCAATTTTCTATTCCTCTTTTTCAGTGAGCTCAAGTAGGAGAAAAGAAACTATATGGAGGAAATTATAACACTAACTTTCAGATTTGTATATGTATATGGCTGCAGATCATGGAAGTATGAATAAAGTCGAAATATCAACAAAATATTCAAGTTAGTTTTAGTGTGCCTTTGATGATCTGTTTTCAACACTCTACTATTACATAAAAAAGACTTTTAGATGTGTTCCCTTACTGAAGATTACATAGGTGTAATGTATTTTTTTTCCACAAAGTACAATGAGGTAGGGATAGAAATCCATGGGTTTAAATGGAGAAGAATATGCATATAGTTTAAATGCTCAAATGAAAAAGGAATATACAGAAGCTCTGTCTCTAAATATGCACAGTTTTTCATAAATTCTCACTTGGATATTTAAATGAAATGTCTGAGCATGATGATGCCATAGGGTTTTCATGAATGTGTAGATTTTAATACTTCTACGTAGTTTCTCACATATAGGGTAGCTAACAACCTCTAACCCTGTGCTAGCTGTCTTAAGGGTCAGATAATAGCTGGAACACCATGCCTGGGAAACATGTACCAAAGCTAAGACA
>JAWWEE010000122.1:42917632-42946042 GCA_035221455.1 Xenops minutus | reverse complement strand
TATTCTGTACCCCAAAACCCTATAAGTAAAGAACTCTTCTCTACTTTACCCACATAAAGTTGTCTTGGAAAGTTTTTTTCCCCCCTCCTTACGGCAACAATGGAAAGAAGGGAATAGTAGTATTCTGACTTACCCTTTACTCATTTGTGTAAGTTTCTTGTCCTTGCTATTCTCTTTGGCTCTCCATCTCTCATGAAAGATTGTTATGCAAGACTTTGAGCGCTTTAATTGTGTTCTTTACTCTTGATTATGAAGTTAGCTGAAATGAAAAAAAGTTACCTTATAATTTCTCATTTTATAGCAGTGACATTTTTACAGCTGTGAAAAATAGCTGAATAATATTGTAAATACTTTTAAAAAATCTTGAATCATGAACTCTCATCTCGTTTTATGTGTTGTTTTTTTTTTTTTTTTTCTACCCATGTCAAATATACAGACATTATTATTATGGGTGAAATATTATACTTTGCTAGTACTACTTTTTAACAGGTTCAAAGAAACAACTGTGCTCTTAGTTGTAACAGGCTATTCTTTGAAACAGTCTTGAGTTGAATAAAATTTATCTTGTGGGATTTTCCAAAGCTGTAATCAGTGGGGGATTTTTTACTATAGAAAAACTGTATTTGAGAATTGATTTGTAATGTCAGCAATTTGTATTTATTACTTGCTATTAAAAATAATAATGAAAAGACTCTTTTTAATCAATACAAGTTTTGCTATCATCTTCAAAGGAAGGATGATGGCCTCAGTGATCCAGTTTCTGTTCTCAGTTGCTTGATATAAATGAAAAGTAACTTGAAGTCAATTCACTGCAATTAAAATATGCATATGGTTCTACATGTTTAAACATCTTTGATGCTGAAGAATCTCTTCCAGATATGTTGTGGAGTTATGATTTTGTAGTCTATGGGGTTTCTGACTGTTTTTGTACCTACTATGACAAAATAACTCTGAAAAAGCTAAATATTTTTTAGAAGGGATTAAGTAGTCTATGACATGTATAAAAAACAAATCTGATGCTAAGTACCACCCTCTGGTTTATTCAGATTTTTGTGAGGGGTTTACTGACTATCCAAATACTCACCTGAAACTTGTCACTTACAGGTATTTGTATTTTTTAAGAGGTATAGAACAATAAGCTGCTTAAAGAAAGACTTTATTGTCAGAACCTTCTCCTCCCTGCAAGTTGTGAGTAGTGCAGACGGATTAGTAGATGGAGTCAGTAGACAAAGAAGAAAACAACAGTAGTTAGCATTGGGAGTCTGAAGTTTTGAGAGAGGCCTCTATTCAAAATGTTTGAAGCTTTCTAAATAGGCATTGAAGAGGAACAGAAAAGCATCTACATTCCAGATCTTCATCAGGTCATCAAAAGATGATGTTCACATGCAAGATAAGTTCCATAAGAAAATATTCCAGAGTATTTCTTCTTTACTCCTATTTATAGAGCAAAGCTGTGTCACAGACTTTAAAGTACTATTGTTATTCTTTAATATCCTTTAGTGTTCATTTTGTTGCCTTTTGCTTATTCTTTAACTTTCTCAATCCCCCTATTTTGCTTAGATGTTGACATCATTCAGTGAAAGAGAACCCTTGCACACCATGCAGTGCTTTCATGATAAACAGAAGGCACATAAAGTCACACAAATCTTAGACTTATGGTCAAGGGCCACTAGGGAAAATTTCTTTGCATTATTTTTTAAATAGTGACATTGTTGTCACTATTGTTGCATTCCAAGACAACTTAAAACATTATCAATTTGTAAAAGAATAAGCATGGTGTTCTGTTTCATCTGAGACAGAATTAATTTTCCTCTTGTCATTGCTCAAATACATGGGTGCACTTGATGAATAATGAAGGATGGGAAACCTGGTGTGTGCCTTAATGGGATTTGATTTTGGGTGACAAAAGCTAATGAATAAAATTGCATGATGTTGCTTGCTGTACAATCACTTGCTTGAGTGAGGCCACACTGAGTGGCCTGTTTTTGCCACTCTAGATCTGTGGATCAGACCTGACTCCCTTTTGATTGACACATTAGTGAAGAACGAACTTTGGTGCAACTAAGTAAGTGAAGAGTCAACAGAGAGGGGACCCCATCATTGTCTATGGGTATCTGAGGGAAGGTTGTCAAGAGGACAGACTCAGGCTTTTCTCAGTGGTGCCAAGCAATAGGACAAGAGGCAACAGGCAGAAACTGATGTACAGGAAGGTCCACCTGAATAAGAGGAAGAACTTTTTTACTGTGCAGGTGACCGAGCACTGGAGCAGATTGCCTAGAGAGGTTGTGGAGTCTCCCTCACTGAAGATATTCCAGAACTGTCTGGATGCAATCTGTGCTCTAGGATGACTATACTTGAGAAGGGAGGTTGGACCAGGTGACCCACTGTGGACCCTTCCAACCTGACCCATTTTGTGATTCCGTGAGTTTGCAAAAGTTGATGGGGTGTTAGGAAGTGTGGGATCTGGCATGATGTGAGTGGTATGGAATAAGGAATGGATACTGTGTTTGTTTTGGCTGGGACTGAGTTTCTTTATGAGAATAATACACTGATGTTTAGTTTTTGTTAAGTAGTGTTTCCCCTAAGTCAAGGACTTTTCACTGTCTCATGCTCTGCCAGCAAGGAAGTCCAGAAGAAGCCAGAAGGCAGTATAGCGAGGACAACTGATCCGAACTGGCCAAAGGGATATTCCATACCACAGAACATCATGCTAAGTATATAAAGTAAGGGAGAGTGGACCGAGAGCCATGAATGGCTGCTCAGGATGGGATGGACATCAATCAGGGGGTAATGCATGATTGCATTAAGCATCACTTGTTTCTCTTGGGTTTTGTTACTCTCTCCCTCTCTTTATCATTACATCTATTAGTATAATCACTGTATTTAATTTTATTGTAACAGTAGCGAGTGAGTTTCTGCGTGGTATTTAGTTGCCAGCTGGGGTTATATCACAACACATGGGAATAGGAGGAAGAGAGAAACAGGCTTTGCTGACATAAGTGGTGAACATTATCTTACTTAAAAAGTAATTTTGGCTTTCCCTGAACCACAAATCAAGAGTATATATGATTCTGAATGCTTTTTGCAAACTTCTTCTGACTGTCTTCTTACTATCAAAGGGTATTTTTATTTAGTTTCTGTTTCTGCTTTTACTCCTTATTCTTGCCTAAGGATTTCTTACCCATTTTTTTCCAGGGTTATGACATTTCCACTAGAAAATGCAGTAAGGAAAGCTTGTTCCACAAACATCCTTCTATATTATTCTGAATTTTTACAACTTGTCAAGTTCATTTTTTGCTGATAGTGTACTAATGACTGCCAAAAAACATTCTTAAAGGGCTGAGTAATGATAAATTTGGATTCCAGTCTTTCAAACTCATGATAAAAATAACCAGAGTGAACATCTGTGATGAACAGGTAATTTTTAATAATATCAAAGAGTTCCTTTCTGTGGAGAATTACTACTCTCTCATCTCTAATCAACCTCTGCTGTAACAGCAGCTGCCAATTAGGGATACTGTCTTTTGAAAAAGTACTCAATTTAATTTATTTTAAATATGTTGAGTTTCTCCATGGAAGGTGAGGAATGTTTTCAGTATTTTATGCTGAGGCTCATGTCATGTTACAGAAAGTGGTGAAATATTCTCAGATCACAATGGAGCATGTACAGATTCTGGCAGAGTTTCTCAGGGGACACATTCTCTCATCTAAGCTCCTGACAATGTTAAAGAAAGACGAACACAATTTTATATATATATATATATATATATATATATATATATATAAACCTGCATTCCACTATATAGAAAGACTTCCACTGATTTCCATGAGAATTTTCCCTTTGGTATTACTAAACATATTCATCTAAATGTTGCCTAGTTGCATTAGCTACCTAGTACATTAAAAAGAAGAAAATCCTTTGGAGAATCACCCTAATTTAGACTATAAAGCTTGAAGAAGTGAATCTATTAATGTAAATATCCCTTACATTTTTGCTGTTGAATTTTGGCTGTAAACTTTAGAGACTAAAAAAGCAATTCTTATAATATTTAGACCACATTTTATTGAGTCTCTCCCCTCTTCCTGCAACCTTCTTTTTCCACATCCAAACACATATGTAGAAATTTATCATAATAAATTTCAAGAAACCATTGAAGCTTTGGTGATTTGATTCAAATTACAACAAATATTGCTGGATGCAATTTTGAGGCCTGTCTTATGCTGATCAGGTATTAAAATTGCTGCAAAGAAGGAAACCCACCATTATCCTTCTTGTGCTTCTTCCTTCAATAACTCTTTTACTTTTATTCCTAAAAGGCAACTAAAGCATATTGAACAACTTTGTATTCAGGCAGGCAGAAAGTGGCAAAGGCAAAGATTTTTTTTTTTTTTTTTTTTTTTTTTTTTTAAATAAGCCCCTGGTTTCCTTTAGTGATGTGAGACACTGAATGGTTAAATAGCAACTCTTGCTACCTGCAACACAGGCCATTAAAATTTGCCTGTAAATCAGTCAGTATGTTACTAATCTTCACAAATTATGAAGCTTGAAAAGACCGTCAACCAATGTTTAAGGAGACTGTACAGTTCTCATGCTATTTTGATTCTAGACTTTTGTTTGGCTTAAAAACCACATTCATGACTACAAGAATGTCTGGATAATTAAGAGACTTGGAAAAAACCTCATCTCCTGGGAGTTTAAATGGTATTTAGCTTGTCTTATTTTGTTGATGAGCAAGGTTTTTTCTCAAAAGAGAAAGACTCATGACCAGAAAAGTATAAAATTGATGTATTTAAATGCTTCTAAAATTAACTTATGGCTGGAACTTCAGTTTAGAAAACCAAGAGGTGCTATTTTTTTAGGGTTTTTTTCATAAAGTTAGATCTGACTTATTCTGTTTCTAATTGGTGGATTACTAGATGGGCCTTGCAATCTGAGGAATAAGCAGCCTGTCAAACCATACAATACAAAACTTTTTAAGTTTAAATGATTATATGTAAGCGTGTGAGAACAGGCATGTATATGTAAAGCATAGCTGACTTCCCCCTTTGTTAAAAAAAAAACAAACAAAACCAAAACTCTGCAAAACCTTAACAGAGTTTGTATTAAACCTTCCTTGTACTTGTGCAGTACTTTCATTCCAGTTTGCATCAGATAATGCAATGTGTGTGGAGTTTATTAACTGGTATGCTCTCTACAACATATTCTGAAAAGATACAAATAACAAAAAAAAGAGAAAGAGGAACAATGAGAAATAACTGAGTGTGGAGAAACAAAATAAAGAGGGAACACATAGAAGGGGAAAACAATGGGAAGCGGAAAGGTGAAAAAAAAAGTGCATGAGAGTCTTGCCTTTTAAGAAAATGATGGATAAGCATTAAGCTAGTTTCTCTTCAAGATGCATCATTTCCTGGAAATGCCAGAAGGCATAGGCATAGTTATCAAGGTGATAGATGATTTCTTTCCTTAGCCTTGAAGCCAGAAAATTTTGTTTCACAGGACACACTTAACTCTTGGAATTTCACTGTGGCTGTTCTATTTATTTATTTGCATTTTATTAAGCAGTATTGCTCCTTGAAAATATTTTCCTCTATTGATTCTTTGTTTGTATCATAGTAGTGAGTTTCTTGCTTGGTGCTTCCAAGAGCAATAAACACTGCACAGTGGGCAATTCCGAAAAATTCAATACTTCATCTTCAGAACTCCTTTAAGATTGGGTTTCTAGGATATCTTTAACTTCGTGCAGTAATGCATCTTCATGATGACCTATTGGTGTTATTTTACTATTTCACTCCTTTTCTCAGCTTTTCCCAACTATGCCACTTGAACATAGAGCTTGCTTACCTTGTTTAACATACCTGGACTCTTCCTCAGTTGATAATCATCAAAGTGCCTCTAATTACTTATGGTAGATAAATTAACAATAGCAAGCTCATATGAAATAAGACATGTTTTATCTTGGAATCTTTTTAATGCAGCTTTGTATCAAACCATCTCTCTTCACCAATTCTCCCACATACACTTTTCCAGGCTTTTTCCAGGGTATAAGCTTAATATTGTGTAGTATTAAAGAGAGATGAGGAATTCAAAATTTTCTCTCACCAAATAATTCTTGTTTAATGTATTATTGAAAGAAAGATGTCCCTCTGAAACATGTGAGTGGGTCAGAAGGTGTTAGACATCAGGTCAGTTACTATGGGGTCAGGACCCCTTTGTGTGTGTGTGTGTGCAGCAGGAAGGGATGGGTTGAACCTCAGGGAGGTGAGATGGTGTCGTATCCATCAAGGCAGCCCCTGGATCCCACATGGGAAAGCCCAGGAGCAGCTGCCAGTCACAAATGTCCCGGGAAACCTCCCACAGCTGCTGGAGCCCCTGACCCATCTCAAATTGGCAGGGACAGTAGGAACATGGCCCCTCACCCTGGCCTGGGACCCCAGAGTGGCCGGTGGGTCAGAGGTCCTGTCTGAGGGTCTTGGCCATAGAGACCAGAGCAGATTAAACCAGAGGTTTTGGGGTGCCATGTGTTGCAGCTTCCATCTGGGTGTGTGAGAAGCCAGCCTTCCACAAAGTCTCAGGGTAAATCCCTCCTTCTTTCTTCTTCTCTCTTTTCTTGCTTCTTCTGTTTCTTCTTCTTTGATCCTTTTCTGGATGCTTTGGGTAGCTTGGAGCTGGAGCTTTGACACTTTGACTTAAGTGTGGTGAATTGGTTGAATATTACCTTGGTTGTTGATTAATATGTGCTGAGCTGGTATTGTGGTGGAATATTTTGTTTAGCTTCTGTATTGCCCTTTTGAACCATTACCAAGTTCTCTTATTTTCTTCCCTAAATTAATAATGAAACCCCTTTGAAACAAGCCTTACTTACTTCCTGGATATTTTCATAAGGAAAGAACACTATTAAAGAACCCTATAAACATAAACATTAAAGTAGTATTCTTATCAAGGCCCGTGAGCCAGCAGGTCTGAAGCTGGAGTGTTACAGAAGGGATCTTTTTTAGGGTCGTGTATCCAAAATCTGGTCAGCTTCTTACACCAAGCTGTTCTCACAAGGACACATATCTCCACTGGCTATAGACAACACCTGAGACCACTCTCCTGGCCCTAAAATGTCCTGTTTTCTCTGTCAGTAGCTCTGCCTCTTCATCTTGCCTTATTTTTCCTTGTATTGGCTGTGTTGGATCTATTTGGGATCTGCAGTGGTGATATGGTCTTTTTGCAATTAGAGGAAAATAATGTATGTATGTCCACACACACACATTCATTCACAAATATACCTATACTATATACATTATGTTTGACCCTCATCAATTTATCTGATTCTAGAACTCAAAGAAAAAATTGAGTTACTGACTTTTGCTCCAATCCATGATAGGCAACAACATTTGGAATTTCAAAAATGCTCCTATGATAAAAACAGATATTTCCTCTCAGCTCCAGACTGTTTTCCTTCTCTTTTCTTAACTGTATCTATTGTGCACCATTCTCACAAAAAATTGCAGTGACCTATGGTTTCTGTGTATTTGACGTCTTTGAACTTTTGAAGGGATGTTATTAAATAGAAACACAGTTCAGTAACTAGTGATATTTCTAGCAGATTCCTCCTTAAGAGTATTTGAAATTAAACTGACTATTTCTGAAAAAGATAAATAATTTTCCAGTGACTCTCAGCAGCTTGTTGTGCTGGACTCATTATGCAACTGCAATTTCCAAGTTGTTCCAAGTCCACTTCAACAGTCCAACAGAGCTTTCAGAGAGATTAGAACAGAAAATATCAATAGAAACGTGGGTTTTTTTTCCTTTTTATTGTGTCTGCATTCTTAATTTTTTAAATGAAACACATATTCAGAAAGATAATTTTTGAGGGGAAAAAACTTGCAGTTATTTTTTGAAGTAAATCAAAGCTTTGATATAGCAGTAGGGTTGAGATAAACACAGAGGAACTTCATGCCAACAGGCTTGAGTGTTTTTTACTGAAATATACCAGCTGTAAAGTTTGTAACCACACAGAATCTGCAGAATTAAAGGTAAGCTTTCATTTGGCTATATGCAGATTCCATAATCCAGACCTAGATGGGAGGAATGGTGCCCCTACACCAAATGAAAATAATAATAAAAAAATTTCTTTAAAACTATTCAATATAATAGCAATAGTACCTCTGAGTTCAGCAAAGTATCTGTCTCTGTCCTCATAATCCCTTTTTCCCCTTATAGGTGCTTTAATTTGTCAAAATTTGGCTGCTAAAAATTGCCAATTTGTATAAACTGAGCATTTCTCGAGTCGCAGAGTGAAATCTTTACAAAGAGGATGCAGCACATTCATTCCACACGATGACAAAAGACTGGGAAATGGATAGACCCTATGAATTGAGATTAACAGGACGATCTCCATTTTTCTAATCCAAATTCTTATCAATGCTTTCACCATAATTTCCAGTTTCTCTACTGAAATAGGAAAATCTTCTTTTATGGATGCTGCATTCCAGCTAAGTGATTTTTCTGAAAATTTTCACCACTGAAAATGATTGATCTCAATTTTTTCACCCATCTCCAAATTCAATAAATAAACAAGAAAAAATTCAATAAAGAAAAAAATATTTACCAAGATGAGGTGTTTGTGGCACTTTATTTCACACTTCAGTCAGCAGGCAACAGCTTACTTCAGATAGTGGGATAAGAATTTGCAGTTTGGCGCCAAAATATAGGCTGCTAACCAGAAGGGGAGACATCTATCTCCATAAGATGGACTAATCAAGAAAACTGCTCTATATGAGGTAGTCTGACATGGGTATACTAAAGTAAAGGGTAGTGGTCCACTTTCATCCATCACATAAAAGTCAACCTTCATGAGGCAGGCTCAATGATTGAAAAAGGATCCTTTTTTATGCCTCACAAAGTTTTCATTTAGACTTTATAGCTTTTACTTCTCACCTTCTCTGTATGAACTTATCATGTATTTCATGGCAGGTAAATCATTGAAGAATAACAGATATGTCGTTGCCCACAGACAAGCGGCATTTTGTGACTTTTATCCAGTGAAATACCCTGCATATAATTAGATTAAAAGAACTCCCCAATATTTTCTTTGCAATTTTTAATTACATTTAAGGTCATATATACTAACTTAATCATATGTACTAAATAAGGACTGCAAAAGCAGATAGCACCTCTTCTTCCACCACGGAAGTTAGAAAGGCAAGGGCTGATAACCCTGTGAAACAACTGTTCAGACTAGAAAAAATACTGGAAGTCCTGCAAGTAGGACTAAATTACAGGAAGTCATATTTGAATGAACAGCTCACACCAGACAAAACTGATTGGATGTAGCCTCTGACAGACTGAGGACAGTGAAGGAGTGATGGAGCAACATCAAGGTTACAACAGCAGTATGATGTAATTCCACTTATCATATGTTTGTTGCATGGTATTACATTCTTTCCCTAAACAAATACAAGGACAAAGTAGGGCTACTAGAATGACCACCACTGTACTAAATTTTAACAGGTAAAAGAATAAACTTTGCATTTCAGTCAGTTAGTATATCTAAATTTATGCTTCCTTCAAAATATATATATATCCTTTAAAGATGCCTTTTAAAAATAAGAAGCTCAGCTAAATTCTTAACTGAATTGAAATTGTTAAATTAAATGTTTTATATCTTTGTGTAAAGAACGATAAGTAATGTCATAGATGTTGCAGCTGTTTCTTAAATTGCTTCTTGAGAGTGAAATCTTGACTTTTAGACAGGATTGGAAAAAACAATATTAAATGAAAACTTGTAAAACTCAAACTAGAGTATGCTTTTTTACAGTCTTGAACTATAAGTATGTTTCTAGTGTTTCAATAGCAGAATGGAATAATTTAAAATGAAGTATGTATAATAAATATCATGATTAGTCATCAATGATGTCATGATGAGAGGCTATTGACCAGAGAATAGCTTACGCTTGCATGTTCTAGGGTGTGAACTGTCACTCACACATCCCATTGGGACAACAGAAGAAACACTGATCCAACAGAGTATTCTAACTACCTTCTTGTACCCCTTTATTTTCATGACCACAATGTATTATTTAATCAAAAAATTTTGTTTTGCCCTTTTAAAATATCACTGCTCTGTTACCATGTCAGTACCACGTCAAATGTAAGTTTCTTTATTTTCACAGAAGAACAGTTTTGGATTTATTTCAGAAATTACAGCTCTTACTCATGAGGGGTTGTGGGTTTTTTTGTTTGTTTGTTTGTTTGAGTTTTTGTTGTTGTTGGGTTTGGTGGTTTTTTTGTTTGTTTTGTTTTTGTTTGTTCATTTGTTTTGCTTTTTTAATGCTGCCAAGGACAAAAAGAAAATATGGGTTAAAATAAAAACAAGGACTTTTTGAGTGCTTCTGAGAGATTGCTTTAGAAAGGTTTATAAGGGATGAATACCACTGTAACTTAGCAGATCTAAAAACACAAATTTCATCATATTTGTTATGTATGACTGTGGTATAAGAGAATTTATGAATCAGGAGTTCAAAAAGTATCTGCCTCCTATATTTGCGGGCCAAAAGTCTTAAAAGGCATTTTGATTAATTAATTGACTATGAGGTAAATATCTTTACCTTATGATGTAAATAATTTGATCTCCACTGAAGGTGTGCCAGTATCAGTACCAGTATTGTTCCTGGAAAGGGAAAATTGTTCAAATCTTGGCAGGGCTTTTCTAGGTAGGTTAATCCCTAGTGACTCAAATTGTTCAGCTACTCAGACTAAAGACACAATTCCATCCTCCCACTCAGAATATCTCTCTTCTGTGTCTTTAAATGCAGCTGAACTGAATAATAAAGGTATCTTTGGTCCATCGGGGACAGTTTGGAACAGGTTACATGTTGAACAGTTCAATACCATGTTCAACAAAGTCCCGTACTGCTATACTATGGGGTTGTGGAGGTATACTCATCCCAAAGACTGTTATGTTTTTACATCCTCTATTAGGTTTTTTACTTCCTCTTCATGTGGGTTTTCCCTTCCATAAAAGTGTGTACAGTGGGAGAGCAATGATAGAAAATCTAGACACAAATTTTCTCCAATATCTTGAATTTCCCATTAACTGTTGCAACTCTTTCTCAGATGGGACCATCTGCAGCTCTTCTATTTTTCTTAAGGTATCTAGAGGAATCATCACATGGTCTGCTATACACCAAGTAACCAAAAGAGTTATGTCTATACTTGGCCCTTAACATTTCTCAGGGGGGTTATCAATTTGTGATTCACGGAGTGCTTACCACACTACTGTTGCTTCTCCTACCTTTTCAGGGCAATCTCCTTGAATTATATAATCTATATATTTGTAAAACTTTACAACTTGAGAGAGTGAGACTGTAAAAATTCAGCAAGCACAGCATGAGCAGTCACAAGTAAGTGTTTATAATCCTGTGGGAGACTGGTAAAGGTATACTATATACCTTCACAAGACAAAGCAAATTTCTTTATATCCTCATCTTGTAAGGGGACCACAAAGGATGTATCTTTTACATCTAGCACTTCCATTCATGAGTGTGCAGCTGCTTGTGGTGTGGCTGTTAGGTTTGCACTGTTGAGTATTGCAGATGTTAGTGGAGCTCTGTTGGCACTTAAGCACTGGTAATCATTGTTAGTTGACATCTCCTGTTTTTGGGATTGGCTAAACGAGTGAATATGGGGAATGGGTTCTGCAGATCATTTATCATTTCATATCCACATATTTTTTATGCAAATTACTAACAGTGTAAACTTCCACAGAATAGTCAAAACTCAGGCTATATGAGGATCTGCCTCTCTCCTTGAAATGTTCTGTTCCCTGACCAGCTCATCAAATCTTTACAATGAAGAGGAAATGCATGTGAAGAAAATAGGTTTCTAAATCCTTCAGGGAATAAAGTAGAACTCTTCGAAGGGAATTATGTAACATGAGGGAGGATAAATATATACATATTTAGGGCACTTTGAACCTTTTCAGTTCCTTTGTACAATGTAGTTGCCTGCACATTTAGGCCTTAGGGATAAATTCTAAGATCTATTAACTGGATTTATTGACAAGCTTGAAATGTTATCTTTTCTGTTTCTTCTATCCAATTTCTGTTGGCAAACTGCAGCTATTTGGAACTGGAGTTACGAGGGGAACAGGTGGTGCTTGAGAAATTTCAGCAGGAATTTACTTTTTCATCCCTGTTTGGCATATGAATACATACACTCTGCAGGAGCAAGAATGCAAAGCTGTCCCAAAACCTGTTTGTGTTAATGTATATAATGAAAGTTCATGAGAAATAAGGAGAATTCATGTATTAAAACCACTGCATTATAATTTTCATATAATTTATTTAGGATAAGATTAAATCCACAATTAAATAAAATACAGTTACACAAATAGAAAGCTTAAAACAGAGGAGCCTTGTGCTCTAGCTAAAGGGTAAACCCAGATTCACAATCTTGCACCTAAAGACACTTGGGTCTTACTCCTTAAATATGCTAATTTGTCAGTCTTTACCTCAAGCAACTCTACTGCGGGAATTGTAAAGGGAGAAATATTTCAGGCAATAGTCTACAGATTAGCATTTGTACATGTCCTTAACCCAGAGCAAGCCTATGGCAATTCTTTCATTGACAAAGCAACACTTTTATACCCCTTTTAAGCATCTTTTCACTCACAATGTCCTCATCCATTCAAGGATTGTAAATACTAGTGGGAAGCTTCTAATATGTGCTTTTAGATGCTAGAAGTGGAATCGGTACATGGTTCAGTTGCAATGTTGTAAAATAAAGTGCAGTTATACAGAAATGTCATATTACCTGAAGAAGTACTTCTCTGTGTAAAAGGAATGCATTAGCTCAGCACAGAAACATAATCATGCCCTTTCTTTCCTGCTCTGTACTTCAACAGCATTTTCTGGAAAGAGGTTGTTTTCAGCTGTCTTCAGCTGTCATGTCTTTTTTGGAAGTTATATTATTACATAGTTTCAGACATTTTTAAAAAACCTTATAACATGATTACACTTCAGTCAGTGGTGTTTCATGAACATTAAAAATGCCAAATCAAACTCGTAATGAGACTGTTCAAGTGCCCTTATCATTGGCTTATTTCTGAATTTTACAACCAAGACTGAATACTGGCCTTTCAAATACCCTTTCTGTATGCATCCTATAAAACAACACTGCCCAAATTTAGTGAAGTGTAGTGTTCTGAATTGCAGTAAAATTACTGAAATTTTACTTCAGTGGATTTTTTTTCTTTTTATGGAACAGCTTAATGTTGATTAACCCTGTTGTGCTGTCACCTTAGAGAGTTATGAAATAATGAAGATGAACTTTTTACACAGTCCTTTCACTGTCCCATTTCTTTCATTCCTAAACTGCAAGAAAAAGAGATTCCTAGACCACCACTGCTGTATTTTCCTCCAGTAGAGCAGAATTCCACCCACCCATAAATGTGAAAAATTGTCCCAAATTAAAATCTTAGTTCAACCTCAAACTGCAGATGAGGTTGAATTTTAGCCTCTAACAGGGGCTGTCCTTTTTATCTACTGGTGTTGCCAGACTGGCTGCAAAACTTAGGTTATGAGCAGCAGTAGCAGAAGAGCACGTCATACCCTGCAAGGCAAAACATACCACAGAAAACATGAGAGGGACATTGCCTCATTGGAAATAAGCCAATAGGTAGAAAGAAGCAAAAAGGATAGGATGGCAACCAGGGATGCCACCCAAGTGAGTTGTTATTTTGTGGTAAAAAGTTATAAGATTAGAAATAAAAATCATATTTTACAGTAACAGCATGGGTCTCATTACTATAATCTAATGTTTGACATTATTGTGCTACTCTCAGTATTTTTCTCTCCTGGTCATTTAACCACTTTTTTCCCCTGTTCAAATATTTTTCCTGGCTGGCTTTAGCTTTCCATAATGCCGTAAAGCTCTTGGGAGGTGTCTATGCCTTAGTATAACCTCATGCTCCATACAACCCTGAATGCATATTTTCTCCATCTCTTCTTTTTTGATCTCCTCTCTAGAGATGATTTGATATTGTGGCTAATAATTTAATTGACTATTCTGAAGACAATAATATAAGATTGAACTGAACACAGCTGATTAAATATGAGGGGAGGGGGAAGTTAGTGACCAAATACAAAAGAATATGAAGAATTATTTAAACTGATCAAGCAGACTAATATATCAATATCTCTTCACTGCACCAGCACTCTGGTTTGGTTTTGCTATTAATTTTTTTTCTTCATGAACAAACTCCATGATAAGCATGACATGTGGGATGACTGTCAGCAGTATATTTACTACCTTTCTGCTTAAAGCTTACTATTTCTGCAAAAAAATCATCAGCAACTCCACAGGATAATCTCTTCAAGGTAAATTTGCTTACACTGAACTTTATGGCTAAACTGTGACCAGTACAAAAGCAGAGTAATTTACAGCTAGATAGGTATCTTAAAGTTACTGTGCAGTCATGGAGATATTGTCACATCCTCATTTTTTTCAGTGGGAAGCAAAATCTTGTAAGAGCTCTCTGTGCCTTTTATTTTTTGTTGACCCTTATGATCTGGACAATTTCCAATCCCTTAGCTCTTTTGTTTTACTCTTGCACAAAGAGCCCAGTTGTTCTAGTTTCATGGTCCATTTCTCTATGGATCAAAATATGCACCTTATGCTGATGAATTACTAAAACATAACTGATAATATCCTGACTATTAAAAAAGAGGATGCAGAGATATGGATGGCACTCAGAAAAAAGCAGTAAGGGGTTATTTCCATATTATGTAAATCAGGATAGCTCAGATGTTATCAACAGTTACTCTGGTTTACACCAGCTGAAGTGATGGTTAGCTCTCCTTCAACTTTGTTACCCCTTGCACTACTGCACTGAGATCCTTGACCTTCTGTCTTAGTTTCAGACATATCTTCATGTGTTTACACTCTTCATACCATCTGCTGTTTATGGAGTGACTCATTAATGAAATTCTTCTACATGCAACAGCAGGAAGCCTTTGCTCAGAAGCATAAATACCACATTTTCTCTGTGTCAAACTGTCTCTGCAAAGCCTCTACTATTGTTATAGTCTGTGCTAATGTATGGAACTGTTGATTATAGCCACCCCAACCCCAATCTCTTGTGCAGTGGCACATGAGCTGAAGTGATTACTCTGGTGTTTACAGTACTTAAGAGTTATGATTTCTATTAAAAGTCAAAAGCAGAGTAGTTATCATAGCATGCTCCAGAGTTCACATGAAAATTGTGGACTCTTTGCTGAGTATGAAAATTTCAGTAATTTTATGATGATATATATCTGATTATCTAGTAGTATCTTAGAAAAATGAAATTAAGTCTTTAATTTCTATATTTTAACTCTCAAAGTTAAGCTTAAAAAAAAAAAAAAAGAGTGTTTGCTATGATAAAATTGAAAAAGAGAATTACATAGAAGCCAAGAATATACTAGGTGAGAGATTGCCAGTAGCAAATGTTTGCTTGCAAATAAAACTCTGCACCAAGGAAACATGTAATGAATTTGCTGGAAAAGTCTGTATATTCCATGGACAAGATTTAAGTACTTTTGTGAAATAAGATCAGTTACTTAACAAATTAAGACACAGAAATCAAAGTGAAATGTACTGAAGAAATCATGTGTTTGGCTCTTTGCCAAAATTAAATGTTTTAGGAAAACAAAAGTTACATTTAATATCACATGATATGCCTACACTAGCAATTATATATAAAAAACATTATCAGTGTGTTACTAAATTTAACAGTATTTCAGAATTTGTCGTTCTTAGATACCGTGCATTAACACTGACCAGGAAGAGCAATAGCTTACTCATACAATAAGTTCTACTGGGAAATTGTGGCAATCCAGGCAGAACAACTAAATTCTGACCTGTCAGTATTTTGAGTCAGTATCTTGACTCCAATAAAGATGAAGTGCAATCACTGTTAAGTTTATGGTTAGAAAATCTGTAACTCAATGAAACTGATTTACTGGTTTTGAGATGGCAGTAAATTGCATAAAATGAAGTCAATTACAATTTTTTAATTGCCTGGTCATAAGTTTTTGAGAGTTGTGCCATCCTATGTGTTTCTATAATCCCTAGGAGAATCTATCTTCACCAGTGACTGTGGTCTCTGGACAGTTTTTTGTTAAAGGTATAGTAATAATAGTACTTAGACATATTAGAAGAGAAAACTCCATTATCAGGGAAATTTAGTAAGATACTTCCTATTGATTTAAAAGGGTCTACAAACCTTAAATCCATACCAAAATACTGTGTAATGTTATGGAAAAAAAGGAACTTGCTAAGGCTCTTTAGACACAGACATACCATAATTCCCAGCTACTTTGATTACAATGATTTTAAAGAGAAAATGCTCAGTATTCACCAATGGTTTGATACTCAAGAAGCCTTTACCATTTCTTTAGAAATGGTGAGAAGTAAAGCAAGTTCCTTAATAGGGAAATTAAAAAGCTGTGCTGCCAGTAGCAATTTGAAAATATCCTACAAGTCTTTGAGATAAACCTACAAATGGCAACCCATTTACTTTATGTGCCAGTTGGCATTATGGGCCAAATCTTGCCCTGTCCATAAAACATGACTCAATGTAATAAGGCAGGAATAATCTGTGGTAAGATTTAAACTGTCCTGAAGAATAGGGATGAAAGACTAAATGACAAGAAGAACCATATGGTGCTGAACACTAGAACCATAGAGACCAAGGAAATTAAGAGAATTTTAGAATCAGAAAAGAAAATTGCATGCCAGGTAGTTGCTTCCTCACAAGTTTGAGAATGTTAGATTACACTTATTTGTGAATGACTTTCCTCCTGAGATATGTATACACAGATGGTTAGTTACTCAGTAGAAAAATATTATATGAAAACAAATATATCTAAACTCAAGATAAGTGGTGGGTGTGTCAAACAATTTTTTTATTTGGATTATTAGCTCTGAAAGAAAATTACAGTTTAAGCACGCAAGAAGCAGAAACAGAATTTATGTTTGTTCTGTATTTTCACTAAAGAATCAACGAATGCTAGTGCTCTGCTTATATTCCAGAGGGTATTATTATTTTTCAGAGTAGATTTTCCTAACTGAAAGGCCATAATGGAAGAACACAACAGCCGTTTTGTTCAATCTGTTTTACTGGCATAGAATATAATTCTACTAACTTCCTCCTGTGAGTTAGAATTTCCAGTCAGCCATTCCCAGTTCAGAAGGAACCTCAGCAAATCTATAAATGATAACCAGAGCTTAATGACATTTGGCAGCTTCATGGAGCTGTTTTATTGTTGTAGGGTTTTTTGGTTGGTTGGGTAGGGGTTTTTGAGTTTCTTTTTTTTTTTGTATGTTTTGGTTTTGTTTTTTGTTTTTTTGTGCTGCACTGTTTTGGTGGGCTAACTTTTGAATAGTAACCTTCTGTGTTTGATTATTTATAGTATCTCATTTACATATGCTGTCTAGCCAATTTTGTGTGGAAATGCCTTTCAGAATGTGTTTTTGCAAATGTGCATTTCTACAAGATCCATGGATAAAATAATTAACTAAAATAATATCTGTTCTCCCTTCCTGCAATGCTTGTGGTCAGACTTCAATAACAGTCAGACACAGAATATTTTTCTAAGTAATTACGGAAAGAAAAAGTTCCAGGTCTTTAGCAGAATTAAAATTGTAATAAAAAGACCCAATAGGGATTAGGTAAAAAGCGATTAAAATCTTATACTTTGCCAGTTTGCTTCTATAAATGAAACTCTTAATAAGACTTGAAGGCCTAGAATTTGCCAGCAATAAGAAAATTCACAGAAAGGTTGAGCAACTTGTTTCTATTTTTATCATTACCATTTCTTAAGACTAATTATAAAATTCCCGAAGTTAACTTTACCTGAATAACAAAGATATGAGTACAGCATACTTTGAAAGTAGATTTAGTGAAAGGATTTGTCCATGCTGACATCATACATATAACTTGTATGTTCAGTAATTTGTCTGCTCTTGTACCTGGGCTGTTGCTTAGAGCTAAGCCTGGCTCAGTGAGGCCCAGCTTTGGCGTCTGTGTAGCACACTTTGGTTTGCTGCTATGACTACACACAAGTTGCCAGTACTGCAGTTCAGATATTTTTTCAAGACGAGAACTGAAATCCATCTAACCTCCAACACTTTCCCATATTTGTAGACTGATGCCTGGAGCTTTCTAATCTGCAGGTTTTAAAAGCTGTCTTTTAAGACTGTCCATAGCCCAAAGTCAGAGCCAGTAAGATGATATGCTTAGAAACAGTCTTACACATATACACTTTAGGGCTGAATAACTTATAAATAAATGCCATGTTAAATTGCCAGTGATTTGGGGAATTATTATAATAAACAGGTTCATCCATTTTGTATGAGAACAGATGAAACTGCTCTAGCTTGTAAAAGGATAAAAAGAGCTATATGAAGGCAGAAAAGTTAAAAGTCTTTATTTGTTCTGTTCAGTCATTTCCACCTGGGACATAATAGTAGGCAGAAACCGTTAGCACTGGCTAGGTATATGTAGCCATAGTTTCCTTATATTGACTTGGTATACACCAAGGAATCTACCTATGCAGATCTTGGTCCTGAGTCATGTGATGCAGAAAAACTATGTGTGACACAGCCCTGAAAATGGTGCAGCTGCATATATTCCTGATATCATGATTTAAGCATCTCCTAAGCATATCAGCGGACAGTCCTAAGGGCAAGAAAAGAGTTCAAATGATTTTAGTAGTTAAAAACCCCTTTTTGTTAGTTTGTTCTTACACAATATCTTAAGCAAAAGAGTTTGGAATTAAACTGAAAAGACAACATAGTTTCTGGAATTAGTGAAAGCAGTGAGAACAGCTCACTCCTTGGTCACAACATAGCTCTTCACAGAGCTCCATTTTTCAGCACAAAGAATGGTTTTGGCTAAAAAACACAGTGCTGGACCGGAATGGTATATAGAGTGGGTGGCTTTTCTTTTATCTTTGGGGAAGTTTGAACTCTTTGTTCTATCTGACAAAAGGAAATTGATATCTGGAAACAGTATCACAATATGGCATAATGTCTTGAATGCAAAAATTCCAGGAGACATATACATGCACTGCAGGAGTATATATTTTAGTGAAAAAGGGCCAGGTCCGTGCTGCTAAGCAAAGAGGATCACTTCCAAGTGTCACTGGCTCAGACAGATTCCTGTATATCACACAAGTAAGAACACCTTGAACTCTGCAACCAAAGTCTTGTGAAAAAGTTTGTTTGTTTAATGTTTCCACATAGGTGTATATGTTTATATACAGGCACATACACTGACCTGCTGTGTTTAAAATTTGTAATTGAATATCAAATGCATTCTAGAAGTCATAGATGGCCCAGTAAAATTTAATAACCTATTCATCATTAAACTATTCCCTTGACGATCTCCCGGAAACTGCATTTGTGACAGTGTTATTATAATGTTTGGGATATGAAGGAGATGAAGGGTTGAAAGCTGAAAATACAGTTTAACAAATTGCATGGTTAACTGACAGTAAGTAGGCCCAAGAAAGTATATATATTAAGAAACTTCACATAAAAATAATCTTTTTGCTTTTTTAAAAACTACTTATTCAAATATACTGCCATAGTTCCTATTTCATCTTGCTATGCTTTAATAGGGTTAATGCTTCTCTTCAGCAAAGTATTTCAATAATTCAATTAATGTGTTTAAAATTTATTAAAAGCCTTATGAAAGCATTTAAAAAGAAGACCAAAGAAAAGGTAATTGCCTATGTTCATTGCTTCTAGTACAGTCTTGTTCTTAAATGTTGACATTGCCTTGATTTGTCTATCTTTTGCCTATTTGTTCACATGTCTATATGGGAAGCAGTCATATTTATTCATGAGTAGTTCTTTAGGGGTCAATGGAAATGCTAAAAATGTAAATGGAGTATAAATTAGATGCATTAGAAAGAAGTACAATTTTCCCATGCTCTATGTACTATCATTAAAGTTCTTTTTATTTACGAAACAAGTAAGTTAAGTGGTGCAGAATCAGAATGTATTCATCAATTCCTTTGCAGACCATGATTCAATACTCTAATTAGACCTTGGGGAAAGAAAACAAAAATAATAGCACACCTCATATTCAGAGTAAAAACATTCGAAACTTAGTCTTAGCTCTGGAAAAACCTGACAAAATACTCCTGGATATTCTCTTTGGAGATTACGCATACACATTAAAGGTAGAATAAAAACTTTAAATTATTTTTCTGAGCATTGTAACACATCTCGTACAATGTTTCCACACCCTGAAAAATCGACCTAACTGACCAATATGCTAGATCCGAAAGTTGTGTATTGTTTGCATGACAAAAAAAATAATGTACAAGTTTAAAGCAAACCAAAGGATGTGTTCAAAGAATTATTCAGTGTTCCATGTTAAGATACAAAAGAAGTCCTCTGAATTTAAATTATCAGAACTCTAGTGACTTCACTATGAAGTTTACTCTATTTTTTGTATCTAATACCTTTAAGGTTTACCTCATTTGATTGGTCATTGATTATTTTTCAGTTTCTTCAATTTTCCTTACTTTTCTGGACATGGTTATATTCTACTTAGATATTTATTAAACTGGGTACATTTTATGGTATAGGAAATAAATGATTTTTAGAAAGTTTGAAGTTTGAAAGAAAACAACCCAAACTTCAAGTTTCAGATGACTTCTAGGAGATGCCAAAAGAGAATGAAGACAGTCAAATTTTATTCCTGACTTTCATTTAGTCACTAACACAGAGTTCCATCCACCCTTCAGATGATTTTTTTTCTATCTTGGTGGCAAGATCAGCATAACAAAACAAGCTGTATTTTGATATGGACTTTTCTGAATTGCTAGTACATGTCATAGAGATGTTCAGAATGCCATATTGCGAAATGTGATTCAGTTAATATAATTAGTTATAAATAGATGATTTACCAAATGAAAATATCACCCATGTTTTGATCTGTTTATTTTAGATAATAGTAAGACCTTTTATAATACTGCTAAAATAGTTGGAGAAAAAACAGGGACTACTTCGCTGTGCACTTTAATTGTATTATAGAATCACCGGCAATAATAATCCTCTACCTTTTCTGAGATCAGACAAGTCCAGTGCTGAGGCTGTCTTAAAAGTTACCAGAAGCGGGGCTGTTTTTCCTTCTCATTATTTTATCACCATAAAATATCTGCTTTTTTAAAAATATATATGTTCATTTTCATATATTTTTGTCAATTACTCACCTCCTGAAAGTTGCATTTTTTGTTAAGGCCTAGATGTGAGTACTTGCAGCTTATAATGTTGATCCTGAGCTACTGTTCTGTAATTAAATCTTTTTATCAGCTTACATACAGAAAATTTTATCGGATGTATTTCAGGTTATTCTGCTCTAGTTTAGGTAAACAACCTAGCACACAGTTCATAGACAACGTGTGCATCATTTGCTATCTTCTTAATAAATTATTCAGGCTTTGGAATACATTTTGAAGAAGTGCAAGAAAATGCAATAATTTTTGAAAGAAAACTTTATGATCCATTTATAAACATTTTGCAGAACAAAGAAAAAGCACCATATAAGCATGCTATGACAAATTATCTGCTGAATTTTTTTTTTTTTTTTTTTTGGCTTAAGTTTGGTGTTTCCTTATAGCTTTTCTGAAAGGTAAAATACCTGTTACTCTTTTATTTTCTTGCTTGAAATATCCAATTTCTGAACTCTGTTATTAATTCAAAAGAGAACAAGATATTCAGTATATTATTCTTTGAAAGAGTGGACACTATGTTATATTAAGCATATATCCTTGAAGCTTATCATCATCACCATCATCATCATCATCATCATCATTATTATCATCATGTAATCAATAAAAATATCATGAATAATATCACTAATAATAATAATAAATTACAGGAATTCTATTCTCTGACATTACTTTTCACACAATGCATAAAACCAACTCATTAAAACACAGCAAAAGCAAATATGGTCATGTATAAGCAGTTCAAGTGCTCCTTACACAAAAAGTTATTCATTCATTTTTTTTCAATTGTAGAAATAGATACAAGAAATAAAGGACAAAACCTAATTAACCTGAGTGAAGGACCACACTCTGCCCTTCTAGGACTAAACAGAATCATTGCTTTTAAGCACAAACACGAAGCATGTTTGGATCTAACAAGAATAGCTTCGCATGGCATCACAGCAAATACCATGGAGTTCTCCTGGTATCTGCATTGAAAAGGGGATGACACAACAGCATCCCTGGAGTGGCTTCTGTCTCGGCATCCCCATGTGCCTCTGAGCATCCCCTGTAGAAACATCTAGTAAAAAAAAGGAGAAGTGGGCTACAAGTCTGGATCAGGAAGTAGCTGCATATTTTTTAGGCAGCTGTCACAGATTTTAACCTTCCAAGTAGACAAGATAATGGGAGTCTCCAATATTCCCTTACAAAAATTCCAAGGAGGAAACACTGTTAAAGAGTCTTGGTTCGATTTCCATGTCTGTAAAATGTACTACTTAACAGATGCAGGCTAGAGAAGGAGAAAGGAAGAGGTCAGATTCCTTCTTCTAAAAAGTCTATAGAACTTTCTACCTTGCAGGAGTGAAATCCTTCTTAATGTTTACAACCTATTCTGTAAAGATGGCTGGGTCTCTGCTTATCATTCCAACATATTTTCCCCAGAAAAACGTTATTTCAGCTTGCTGTTATTGGCCATACTCCTTCCCCTTTCCTCTCAGATAATCAGTGATGTTGAAGACTCAAGTGATTATTAGCTATGATTTGTGGATATTGCTGGTAATGGAGTTCAATATAATAAGCTAAAGCTCAGATAGCAGTGATTGACAGTCTGCTGCTTCTCCAGTTTCCTTGTCTTCTGAGATCCCGACAGCTCCAGCAAGAGCCAGTACCAGTAGACAAGGTGGTGTAAATGTGTATGTGTATGGCTTTGGTTATATAATGAAGTAGACTAAAAACCACTTGGTTTCTTTCTGTAATCAAACTGACTTGAGCCAGTCCATAAACAGACATTTACAGTCCTCAAACAATGAAACAGCAGCAATAGCTTGGGCAGTGTATCTACTACTATGCTTCCTCTACTCTGTCTCAAACCCCTCAGCAATGGTTCAAACATGCTAAGAAGAGAGCAGTTTTTGCCATTGTGAAGCCGATGGTACTTTTGTGCAGGAGAGTAAGAATGGGTTAGTACCTGAATGAATAGATACTTAGATAACAGGCTGAAATATTTTGAATTATCCATATTGTACTGATGAGATGTAAAGAGTGCACATCAGATATGAGGAATGATTCAAGAATAGATATATTTTGGTTCCAATTCATTCCTAAGGTGTAACAGAGTAATAGAACAGTCTTTGAAGAGAAAGTGAACTTTTTTAGTCTCAGAATCACATGACAGTCATGACTAGGATGGGGCTTGAACTAAATTTTTAAGTGTTGCTTCAATTCACTGGGGAAGGGGGGAAGTAAGAAAAAAAGAAAGAAAAAAGAGAGAAAAAAATCCACTTTCTATGATAGTGTTTTGCTCACATTTCATACACCTTTAAACTTTGTTTTACTTTTAATGTGTAGAAAATGGCAATAAAATGTTAAATTACAATTGTCATGAACCAGAGATTAGATACAAATTTGCAAATATGGAACCTGTATATCAGTATGTCAAACATGAATTTATGATAAGTAACTATTTTCAGCAGAAAGACTATGTATAATGAAAGATTGGACAAAGTAATATGCACCTTCAACATAATGTCAAAATGTATTAAAGGTGTAAATGTATATGTCATGTTTGAAAGTTGAACTTATCAGCTCAGAAATCATCTAAAGATCTTTTAAATAGGCAAGCAGCCCATCTCAACATAAATTTGATATAATTTACTTTGTAAATAGCTCTCATTTTCTTTCTTTTCCCTGTAGCCCTGTTAAGGGTTTTCATTTGAGTTTCTAGTGTATAAAGTCTTACGCACTGGCATTCTAAGAACACTGCTTGCAAAATCAGTCTTTACAGGGAGAAGGTTTAAAATCACCAGGAATACATGGAAGGTCCTTAGATATGTCAGACATAGAAGTAGGGAAATGAAAAAACAATATATTAATTTGTTGATGTCTTGTTTCCAGAGCACAGTGCAATGTCACAGACCACCCTCAGGTAATGCTCTCTGGAAATACTGGAAGATATGAACATCTTTCTGAAAATACTTTCTTCATCTCTGATACACAAGACAAGATGACCCTTTTCTAGTGCAATTTCTAAAGAATGACTTATGTTCAAAAAACAGAAGCATTGTTTCCTGCAAATACAAATTATTTTATTGTCAAAACTGTTGTTAAGCTTTTGTCACTGTTAAGGTGCTCAGAATAAGAAGGTCTTTGGGAAAGAATCTTTCATACAACTATAAATAATACTTATATAAAAAAATTAAAAAAGGAACAAGAAAAACAATATTGAAAGGTAATATAGTGATGGGATAAATTCAGAAGATGCAAATTTTAAGTTGATCCATAACAGGACAAGGTAACTGAAAAACATTTCAGGACTTCCCCCACTTTTGTGTTTTTGTTGTCTTACTTTTCCCTTTCTTTTACAAAACTTACTATGTTTTGGGCATCTCCAGTAACTTTTCTCTGAAAATTGTTGGTAATGGATACATAGATTAAAGAATATTTTCAGTGATCCATCTTATGCTGCTTCAGGCAAGCAATCGGGGGCTCAAAGCTTCGGAAGATGAAGACAGTATACAAATGATAATTTTCAGTTGTCATTGTGTGGGGTTTTTCTCCATAAGTTAATTTCTTTTTGAGTCAATACATCTATTGTCATCTTCAAAGTGCCCTATGCCAGTAAGTTCAAAATTTAATTTAGAATTATTAAAAACAATCCTATGATTTACAGAGAATTTTTCTTTGTGTTCTGTTCTTTTTCTCAATATTCCTTACTTTCTGTTTTTTTTGGTAGATGACCATTAAATAGAGAACTATTATACTATGTTAATTGCAAAGGCTGTGAATTCTAGTGAGTCCATCATTCTGGAGCATTCTGGAGCATAGTGTTATTAAGCTGTGCAGAGCTGACTAGTTTGACTTTGTGTATTTCTAGAATAAAGCAACAGGTCTGTCTCATCTGTTAATTACAGGCATTCAATGTCAAAGTATCAGAGAGGACATACCATTTGTTTGCCCTTTCTTGTAAGCCTGTAAGTCTCACATCTGATGACCTCCTTTTCCTTTGCTGATTTAGTTTTCCTTATGCTCATGGTTTCTTTCCAGTGCTCACTTTATTTTCCAGCCAATGTTTCCCTGGAATTCCTCTTTTTTTCCCAGTGACTATTACATTTTCTTTTTTGCTTTATGAGCTGAAATAGCAGCCAGCAAGGATTCAGCCCATCACTAAAGGCTGTGATTAAAAATCAACTTCATATTTACAGAACTTACTACAAGTTTTCCTACATCCCCATAATAAAAAATTAGGCTGAGGATTGCATGGTGGCTTCAGTGAAGCTAATTGTCACATTCCATAGATTTCAATTAGAGGATAATTTATCCCTCTTTGCTCAGCTCTGCACAATGATTTGCATAGTATCTAAAATGCAGTGTGCCTGGAAGTTCTGAGTTAAGCGTATAAAAAGTTGAATGGGTAGTAACACAGGAATTCTAGCAGCATTTCTTTGGACCACAGATTTAATTTTTTTAATGTTTCAGCATAGGTAGTTTAAAAAGCTATTTATATATGTCTAGCTAAAACAAAACTGAGAGAACTTAGACCTTTTCTATATAGTGTTAATTTGGATCTTATTGTTCTAAAATGCATAGACTCAAAAGATCCACAAAAGTACACAAAAGTAAAACCCATTAACCCAGAAGGTTTGGAGACTTAGAAAAAAAAAAATATAGATAATAAGATAATTTGTTAGAATGCCTCTGGTCCCTATTTAACGTTTTATATGTTCTTTTTAGATCCCTTTAAGTAAGAGGGGGAAATAGCAATAAATGTTAACAATGTAATTTAGTTTTACTAGAGAAAAAGTAAATGCAATGGATTTTCTTAAAATAGTTTTAAGCTGAAGGCTGTATGAATGTTCCTATTACAAATATTCATATTTGAAATCCGATTGAGTGCAATGTGTTTCTTACAGTGGAGATTTCAGTCTTTGTTCTTGTTATTAAATATTTAACTTCTTACTAAACCCCATTTTATGCCCTATTATAAGGGCACTACACCAATCCCTATATGTCTAGTTTCCATTTCAATGAAACAGTGTGAGTAGGTGCTATTTTGTAAATCCTCTTAGCTCATCTCAGTAAGAGTCAATATATTTCTGTAAGTTCTTCTAAAATTTATTTCAAACACTTTATTAAAGTCTCACTGAATATGTTCTAGTAGAAACTAGGAGTTGAAGTTATTCAGCCACAAGTACTGTAGTCATAAATGCTTTTGAAATATGAAATATGAAATCAGCCCATAAAAGTAGGTGCACCATCACTGCTTTTCCATTAGCAACAGTCTTGAGGTCATCATTTTCCAACCATTCAAGTAACACCTTACCAAAGGGGTCGTATCATTCCTTTTTGGTCTGCTTGTATGACTTCATGGTATTTCTCCAAGGCAGTGGTTAGCAACAGAAGACTTTGCATTTGGTTAGTTGGCTGGTTTGTGACACAAAACGTGTGCTATATTGTTGGAAAAGACTTCTGCCACAGTACATGTGAAACAGAGACAGAGGATTATCCAGACTGCACATCGTGGAAAAAGAAGACCCTTAAGACAGGACTAGCACTGTGACAACTTCTAAAGGACCAGAGACTTTATAATTCAACATTACCTGTGTCTTTTATGTATGGGTTTTCCCCTGTTTAGATTGTAATCCCTAGAATCCCCAGCATACACCTTAAAGGAGTATTCCCCTTTTCCCAGGTATCCAGCTCCGCCCCCCGTCCCGACCTTATTGGATGTATCACCTGTCACTCCCCATTCCTGGGTTCCCACTGGATTTTGGTCCTCCTGCTCCCTTATTGGCCCCCGGTGCCCACCAAACCACACCTCTCCCCCTGAACCCTTATCCAATCACATCCTACCTCCCCGACCCCTCCCAAAGGCTTTAAATACCCTGGTCACAGGTAATTAGAGGGTTTTCTACGACCACTCAATCTTGGGTTGTTACATCTCTTCACTCCTGCCCACGTGGGGATTTCACAATCCCCCCGGACCCAGGGAGGCCATGGGACAGTAGAGGAGCCGGCTCCCCACCACAGCTGTTACTATATGGATATAGTCACTGTTCTTCCTCATATTGACCTTAATTTTAAATCTTAAATCTTGTTTGATTTATGTTAGGAAAGCAAGATCTACAAGTCAGTAGTTTATCTGTTACTGCTTCCCCCTAATCGTGCTACATTAACAAAATAAAAATCCTTTCATTCTATTAAGTCACCAACTTCATATGTGGATAGATAATTAAAACACATGCACATCCCATGAAACTCTTTTCTCAGCTATATATCTTTTCTCAGCTAAATTTTCCTTTTTTTCTCTCACTGTGCACATTTCTGCTTGGTTTTATGTTAATACATTTGTTATATAGTATTGTTCAACAAGCTTTATTTATTGTCCTGAAAATTGTTGATATAACTCTTTGTAGGAAAATTGCACTTCACAAATTTTAAATTATGTTGTCTTCGTTTCTGTGTCTACAACTAGGAAAACTGTAAATAGTTATTATTTATGATTTTCCTAGATGGGAAGGTCACTTCTTCAATAAAATCAATACAGGAAGAAAATCTTCTGGTATTTTCTCTTTGTAAAATGTACACAATTATGTTAGCTACTACTTGAGGTGTACTTAGGTGGTGTGTGATATACCAGGGCATATTGACCTAAATGTTTAAAAGCATTTAGGAATGTGTTGAGTTTACTTGATCAGTTCTCATTTATTTCTTCTGATTTTTTTCACCCTTTTTCTTTCCCAATGACTAAATTCTTATACCTTCCTACCAACAAAATTTTCAAGAGACAAGAAGAGGAAATAGAAACAGAAGAGGTTCCTTCAGCAAGTGACCTTGGTATTACCTCTTCGATGAATTGTAGTTCTCACCAAACGTAAACCACCTTCGGTAACAGTCCCCACGCACTGCCCCTGTGTCCCGATTTTTGATGTTAGTCTTCTTATACTCATATAAACAGTATAAGATGTTGGTCAGTCAATAATCTAACGTTCTCAGTTTGGGGGTAAAAGCTGAGGCAATTTATTGATCACTCGCGTTACAATATATAGAACCGAGGAACAGGGTATGTTAATGAGGAGGCAGGACATGTTAATGAGGGGGACAGGCTATGTTAACTAGGGATTTCATCACAGGGTAAGCATTTCTCCACACCAGGAC
>JAWWEE010000122.1:42881035-42910219 GCA_035221455.1 Xenops minutus | reverse complement strand
TGCTGCTTCCTTTGAGTACACACGCAGAATCAGCCTGGAGGAAAAAAGGCAACGCAGGAAGAACCGTGCCTTGCCAGGAGTGCTGACAGAGGCTTTCCGCTGTGCCTTTTGCAATCGGACTTGCCTATCTCACATTGGCCTTTTTAGCCACCAGCGTGCTTGTAGCAAGCGTGGCTAGAGCCCTTGCAAATCTTCGTTTGCGAAGCCGAGCCATAATGATGATGAATTGCCTAAGGCAATTAGGGTAATTAGATTTAAGTGTGGTATAACTCAAATGAATTTATGAACTGGAATTTAAAAAAACTTTGAAGATTCACTCAGGTTGGTTTGGGGCAAGAAATAGCCTCATTGAATCGTAGTTCTGTACATTTGCAAACAATGAGAACCACCCTTTCTGATCCCCTTGTGCTGTTTAGGAGGTGCCAAAACCCAAAGCTTTTGGCAAATTTCAGTTTGTTAGAAGGAATCTACAGGAATAGGCATGTCAGCTTATTTGTTCTTCTACCTCTTTTTTACTGGCATAGCAAAAGGTCAAGAACAAGCAAAGGAAAAGTGGAAATGTGTTTGAGCAGCACGTGGTTATCCCTGTCTCACAGGGAGTGCAAAGAAATTGTGTTTCTTTAAACTGCCCTTTACAGTCTTTGAAATTCATTGACCTTCTCAAGAATTACAAGGTTGGAACTGACATAGTTTTGATTCTCTGAATCTTTCCCATGAATGTTTACACACATAAAAGAGAAACTGTGATTAATTTCCAAGTATTTAAGGCTAAATGAGGTCAGTTTTTCTAGTCTTCTGAACTGTGAAATCAGAGTACATTAAGTCCTCCTAAAGGCTGTAGGTAGACAGAAACATCTCGATCTTCACGATATTAAACTCTAGCTACAGTAGGAAAATAACAAAATCTATGTACTGCCAGTAATATAAGCTCATTGGAGTCTTAGGTAATTAATTTTTTTAATAAATTCAAGTGTTGTTATTTTTGCAATCCTTATCATAATCTCCAGATTGAAAATACCTTCTGAGCATCCATGAAATATGTTGATACTGCTATAAAAAAAAGTTTCTAAGAAAGATTCACATGATTTTATATTTTTCATCAAAGTTGGTTCTGCTCAATATAGCATCCTCAGTCTACACACAAAAGTTTGGGGAAAATCAGAGTGGAGAATAGAAAATATAAAAAAAAACATTCAACTACCTCTGTTTCATAGGTTAAAAAAAAATAAAATTCTTGAAAGCTTTAGGAAAGTTAGTGTCCGAACACAATAAATTCAAGATAAGCTAGTGTAGTACTTTCTCTATGTTGACAGCAATGTAAGCAATCCCCCATTTAACCTGGTCATCCAAAAGAAAATTGTGGATGGGCTTTCTCTGGGTGGGACCTAGAATTTACAACTTGATAAGATTATCACAGACATATAGAACATATTCCTTTCTATAATAACTGTAAAATAGCTCTTTTTTTTTTTTTTTCCCGAATCTGGGAATCAGCCTACCTGTAAAGTATCCTGTATATTATACCACTATGTGTTAGGAAGTGTTGTGATAAGAAGGAGTCTATACCACCTCAATTCATGGTTTTTAACTGCTTTTGTTTATATATTGTTTCTAAAGTGCACTAAACTGAGTATAACAGCCAAATACTTTTTACATTATCGTTGCCTTATTGGGTACCTTTGTAATTATCCACACGGGAAGTTATAGAAGTATAACTTTTCAATCTCCAATTTGATAAGCAGAATAACTTGAAATGTTTAAGGGCTTATTTTTTACTCCCTTTTAACTGCTTTTTGCGATCCCTCTGAAGTATTTTCAGTGCACAGATGTCTTTTGAGAAATGTGGTCCCCAAGTCTGGAGTATTTTCATAGCAACGTTCTCAACATGACCCATAGAGGCAGGATAGATTTCCTAATTCTAATGGATCTTTCCACTTTTATTTATCCAATAAATGCTCCAGACAGGCCTTTTCACTAGTACACGGCATACAAAGGTCAAATAGATGATTATTCAGGATAACCTCCTAACTCTTTCTGAACCACTGCTCCACCATCTGGTACATACTCCAGATATGTGTTTTTGTGTATGACTCTAGTAATTTTGGATTAATAATTTTTAGGATTTACTGAATATTTTGAATTAACATTTTTTAATTCAAGAAGAAAAACATTGAATGTATTGTACAAATTACTCTACAGGACAATCCATTATTAAATGAACCCAAAATGCTAAATATTTAAAACTTGTAAATTGTAGATATTTCATATATATATATATATATATATAATGTATTGGGTGGCAATGAGTCAGATTTTAATACAGTAAAATAGAGTAAACAAAGCCAAATGAAAAGAATATTATGTTAGGGCTCACTTGGATGATGTTTCATTTACATTTTCAATACTCTGATTTAGCGGTTTCCCTTAATGTTCTCAAGACTTAAGAGTCTTCTTCAGTGGAAATTGGAGAACAGATTTGATATAGGTGTGCATTTTCCTTCATGTAATCACTGGACAGCAAAATAACCCTGAAGGTCTCAAAAAGAATATAACTATCCATCACTTTAAACATGTTGACTGTTTTCAGAAAATTGAAGAAAAAGCAAAACTTAATATTCTCTTCATCACTTAATGTTCTCTTCATCTTTCTTTCCTTGACATTTCAGTTCTTTGGGGAAAATGTGTAAATAAAGAATGCTGATGGTGTCTTGCTGCTGTCCTTGAGTAATCTTTATCCTCATACCCTTTTTCATCATTTTGGGTTACAAAATAAGTCACATGGAGATTTTGGCATTTTTAATGCATGGAAAAATAGTTACATATTTTAAGACTTGCATGTATTTTAGCTGTGTTAATTTTAGCTTTATGACTATCTCCTGTTGTAACTTGGGAAATATTTTCTTACCAGACACCAAAATCGAATATTTTCTATATGATGAGGTAAATCTAAAGCAAAGTAGTGCTACTAAACCTGAAAAGTAGAAAAGTGTTTGTATTAGTACACAAAAAACTGAATTACTAAGTGGGACAAAAAGGAATAATAATTAGTCTTCAGAGTTTAGGGTATAACTACTTCTCTTATTATGGTAAACAATTTTGAATTACAAATGCAGATTTTACCTCCTCTTATGAGCTTCTTATAATCATTGCTTTCTTTTTTTATGTACTATTCTATATAATCAATCTTCTCTGCTGAAAAAATGTTTTCTGAAACCCTGTTCCCAGAAATTTTCACATTGGTGGTCTCATACACTTCTACCATAAAACAGATGTGAAACAAATGTTCAAAAATACTGAATTCCATCTCAACAGGCTCTGTTCTCAAATACTGACCTATATATTTGGCATTTTTATATATATTGAAAGATCATCTTGATGATTGTAACATTGTCTGTAGTGACTTCATGCCATTCATAAAAAAAAATCCAAATACATTTTATGTAGGCACAGATTTCAAATAACACATAATGAAAAAATAAATGCAGAAATATTATGAAAATTCACAACACTGGATTCTTTATTTCAGGTACCATGTAGCATATTTGAGCACCCGTTATGTAAATTACATGTAGGGGGAGGAAATAATGTCTCCACCTAATATTATAAACACTTTCAAATATTTGCTTTAGGCTTTCCCAAACCTCCCCAAAATTTTCCTTCCCTCTGCTCCAATTATTTTTTGAACTCTGATACTTCCTAGCATATCAGACATTTCAGTGGAAAACCTTATCACATCCTATTTTCCCATTTACTTTTCTGTTGTCAGACAGTAAAAGATACAGCAAGTGGTGCAATGACATGAATTCTGTTTTTCTCTTTTTCCTTTCCTTTTATACAGAGGTAGGAGCAAATATATCATGAGAAACAAAACTAAAGGAAGAAGAAAAAATGCTGCTGTGAAATGAAAGAATGTACCACTATATTTTTTTTTCCTTCAGTGAAATAACTTCAGAATATAACACTGGTAAATTTTTGCTAATCTGGGCAACTGAAATTACTTGTCACACTTCAAGACATTTCCTTTGATTATAAAGATTTGCTGTTATAAAGTATTACTGAGGTAGCAGTAAATATGTTTTGTAAGTAAAAAAAGTGTGCTTTTATTATGACCAATACACTATATAGGATTGTGCTCTATGATTTTATCTGCACTTTATATCAGGGGAAAAATGTTAAACTTCTCTTTCTTTGTTTCTCTTGCCTTTCTTTTTCTGGAACTTTTTTTTTGTTTCCCCCCCCCCCCCGGAATAATGTATCCATTAAAATAGTAAACCTACGTTCACAGAGAGGAAAACTGTATTGGAAACTTTCCTAAATTATTCAGTGAGTTTTATCTAAGTAACTCTGCTAGCCCCTTGCTAAATCTTGTTAAAGATTTTGCTAAAAATTTTTGTAAGTTAGTAGTATGGTGAAGTCGCAAGGATAGTCATATGCTTGGAATTAGGTATACACTTTCAGACTTTGCTCAAGAGGCACATTTTAATTATTATATCTTTGTTTCTCCAGCCTCATCTGTTTTTCTATTTCAAGTAGTCATTCTTTTGTAGGCATGTTTTAAATTAAATCATATGTCTTCAATCATACTAGCTGGTTAATTATCTATCTACAGCTTATGATTTTAAGAATTTTGTCAGCTAAAAATAATTCTCTGCATTTCATAAATTTATCCCAATCTTTTCAGCAGTGTAAGTGCATTTCAATTAGCTTTCTATGGAAGTCCTAAATTGCAAATCCTTGTCAAAATAAAGGGAATGTTCTATCATTCCAGCTCATTCTAAGGTAATAAATTCATCAATTTGACTATACACATGTAAACCCAAGTGTATTTGCATATAAAATGCGACAGAGCCTAGAAGTCTGAATATGAACGACTGAGTGTTTTTATCTTAGGGTAGCACAAGGCTTCCAAATAACAATCTAATTTTGCAACCTTATAGTTCAGTATGTGTTGTACAAGGGAGAAGGCTGGAATTCCTCTGTGGTTAAACACTGAAAAGAGGATTTGGGATTTTGTCCATGTATTCAGCACTGCTGCCCAGTTGTTGATACTGCACATCCAGGGATAACCAGGAGCAGCATGTCACTGACACTGTGAATGGCTTCCATTTAAATATTTTCATTTGGATTTTATTAGAATGGTACTAAAAATGGGATAGTGGTTTAGTTTTAGGAGCATTAGTGCCTGGATTTTTAGCCACAGAATTGATGTTAACCCCAATGGGAATAGTAAATCCCTTGCATTTTGTTACAAATACTCTTCAGTGATTGCCAGCGAGTGCTACCCATGTTTAATATCCATTCACTCTGTTTATTTTCAGATAAGTGTGGTTTGGAGTTTGACACAGACAGTGAATGCACTCTACAAACAGAGAACATGCTCTGTTTCATCAGAGCTTTGTGGTGAATGCCAGCCCTGCTTCCAGAGCTGGCCAAGTTGAGTCAGATATAGGGTGCTGTTCAGCGCCTCCCTTATCTAACGACACGTGAAGGACAGCCTTTGACAGTTTTTGGAAGCACAGATCACTTGGCTGGTGCCTTAAAGAAGTCATGAGGTCATGGAGGGGAAGGGAAAGATTAGTCTGAAAATGTGAGTGAGGGATAGTAAACCCTTACCTAGTGCTGTGCTGATCAGAGCAGCATCTGCAGAAATATTTCAGCTGATTATATTCAGCAGACATCTGGATTCTGTTTTTAGCACAGAGATGCATTTCTTGTGTGACCTTGAAAAAGACATCTCATAAAATTGTTGCCATATTTAAGCTGACTGGAAAACGTCCATTCATTTCAATGAGTCACACTGTGAATAAGTAGTGCTGCAGCCTGCCTTGGTTAGCTCATGTGCTGTACAGACATAATTCCAGTGGGCAAGACAGAGTTAGTATAGCACTAATGTCGCATTATACATGTTGACAAATATAATAACGTTAGCTGGTGAACAGAAGCTCAGAGTGACTGTAATATTTTTATTTACTTCATAATAGCTGACATTTCTCCAATACTGTTTCCTCAATAGCCCCTGTATGAATTCATTGTTACTACATTAAAATAATTGTCCATAACTAAGCCCTTTTGGCGTGTGGAATAATGAAATCTGTATGTAAAATGCAGGGCAATTAAATACCATTCTGTACCTGTAAGGTTTGTTGACTGGCATTTCCATAGTGGATACTTGCATGTTGTTGCAATCACAAATGATTATCTCTACAACTCCAGAGAGGGAACCAGCTGGCTGAGAAAGCACACAGATCTTCATGGCACAAAAAGCCCCAACTTGTCAGACTGCACAAAATTGTTAGAGAACAGTGAGGGGAATGCCAAAAGTGTATAGAAATTTGAAAGGGACAGATAATGTTAAAGCAAATGGTTGAGCTTGATGGTGTCAGTGAAATCACTGACTATGCCTTTAATATAACAATGAAAAAGAGGACTAGCTGATGCACAACATCTCCACTGAGGGCCTTAGTGGAGCTTAGTCCCTGAAGCTACAATTCCTGGTTTTCATGTAGCTAATGCCAATTCAGGGAGTACACAAAAGAAGGTGCTTCTTGGTCTGTTAGGGTAGGTAGATACAGATGAGGTGTAATGCTGAATGGTGTCCTTTAGAACTGTAAAAATAATGTATTTTGCTTACTTTTCATTGGAGAGAAGTCAAAGCAGTAAATACAGTAATCTGTATCAGATTTCACTGCTGAAAGCAGCCGTATAGTTTATTTGACTGCTTTTCTGCATAAAGATCATAACAACCTTCTCCATTTGTCTGCTTTGAAAAACTCATTCATTCCATGGAAACCTCCTGGAGAAAGCGGGCTTTTATACAGTCAGAGCTGCACAGACAGACTGTAATCTTTACGAGATACAACAGTGTTAGCTCAAGAATAAAAGAGTGCAATCTTCCAGTATAAGCCAGATATTCATAGAAATATATGCAGACACAGCCATCAATCAAAATTTTGAATCCCTGAAGATAATGATATGAGATAATTTACATCCCAACCTTAATACAAAGCTAGGGATTTTATTCCATTTCTGTTTCCAAAACATTCTTTCAGACCTTTTTGACAGTGGCAGTAAGTCTAGCTTCTTCTGCAGCCTAGTGCTTTTATAAATGAGCGCCATCTGAAAAAAACCACCAAAACAAGCCAGCTACAAAATCATCTAATTGAATAATTCCTCTTCTTTCTTAGACATAAAGTTTTTCTTCTAGTTTGATACTTAGTGATAACTAATCTGTCTTATTTTTTCAACTGTTCCCACAAAAGAGCATCTAACATGCTCTTAGAAAAAAATCGAAGCATGCTAAAATTGAGTAGCAAATTTTAAATAAAAGAATGGGAATATTTTCCTACCCATTAGACTGAACATCTGTGCACAGTTTCTTTGGAAGGTCAAATACTGAGTTAAATACTGTGAAGGACTGCTTCTATCATGCTAGCTAGATACATGTGCATCTAAACAAGCAGGAATAATCAAATTTCATACTTTAACAAGCAGATTGCATATGAAGGTTAGGAAATAATTTTATAGGGGAAATATTCCAATTTGTTATAGTGGGTTCTAAATAAAACCAGCACAGGCAAACCATATGAAATTTCATTTATTTCCTCAATAAAACTGTGCTCAGCTTTATAAGTTCACAGTAAATAGTTGGGTCAGTCTTAACATTTGTTTAAAATCACCTACTACACATTATTACCTTTACATGCAGAGCAGAAAAATACTTTGCTTTAATTTAAAGATTACGTATTTCTTTCAGTCTCTCAGCAGTCCTTTGCTTGACATCAAATTATAGCATGTAAAGAGTATGGAGGTAAGGACAATGGAGGTATATTCTCTGACACATTTGCTGAAATTTACTGAGATGGAGAATGAAAGGCAATTGAGAAGCATTGATATCTGCTGAAATACTGTGAGGAGACATCAGTCAGTGGCAATGTCAGCCTTCCAATTGGGAGGGGCAGGGGCAGCAGCATCACGAGGGTCTGCAGGGACCACAGGAACACCCATCTGTACTGGACAGAGCACACAAGGGAAGGTACACTGTTTGCTTCTTCTAGGTAGAGAAGAACTGACTGTCCATTGCAAGGGGATTCTCCTTCATAGACTTACAGCTAAGAAATACAGCTGCCTTCACAGTCTTGAAGAGCAGGTTAAACTATAGAAACATATTCTGAGATGTCTTTTTTTTTTTTCTTTTTTTTTGTGGTGGGATTTTTTGTTGAGTTTTGGGGTCTGAATCAGTATTTTGGTTTTTTGGGGTTTTTTAGCTTTTTTTTTTTTTCAGTCTCATTAGTAACTATGAATATTTACTAGAACTTTTAGGGAAAAAGATTAAGGGAGTTTTTTGGTTTGGTTTTTGGTTTTGTGTTTGTTTTTTTTTAAACTTACACATATCTTAAAAATTACCCACTAAAAATGAAATAAAATCATGAATGTTAGTTTACCATATATTTAAAAAGAAGACACATTTAAATGCATGGAATTCTTCCTGAATATTATGGTGATACTCCCTGCATTTAAGAGACACCTGTGCAATATTCAGTCTAAAAATTTAACTTCAGAAGGCTATCTGTCTATATCCTCAAATAATTTCATCAAGCAATATGAAGCATGTGATGTGTGCATCTCAGTGTCTGAAGAGGAAAAAAAGGCAATGAGATATTTTAAGGCTTTTGTGAAAACATCTCCCAGCAGTCTTTCTGCAGTTACTGCTGTAAACAGTCTGCAAACCTAAATGCTGGAAAAATTATCATAACTAACCAGATGTTCTCTATTCAGAGGACTATCAGTTTCTTGTTTGCAGTCCATCAGTGTGAGATCCCATTGATGACATGATAAAACTTAAAATGACAACTTCACCTTAGGAAATTGAAGACAAAGTATGATATGTTAGGATACAAGACTGACTGCTCTGAGAGCCGTGTAATTTATTAAGTAAAATACTAGTAATATATTATTAGTCAAAATATAATCTAACTGCATTATATATGCTGGTTATTAATATATAATTTATGAAAATTTATATCAAGTAATTATTAACAAAACATGTATGTTTGTCTGCATATATACATCTATCTATGTAATTCCATATCTAACAAAAGTATGTGATTGGTGTAATTAGCATTTTTTACTGCTGCAGTTGAAGCCAGTGATTTGCTTACTTATCTGCCTATGATTCCTCCATATATTGCTCATCCAACATCATATTTCAAGGCTGTTTGAATCTCTTGCTAATTTCAGTTTTATCTGCTTGACTTTGGCTGCTTGTTCCAATGTATTATATTTTCAATGACAGTTAAATTACTCTTTCCGCAAGATGCAGTTTAATGTGTAGGATGATGATTTGGCAGTTAAATAGTACACTGAGATAAGTAGCAGACCTGATGAAAGTTTTAGTATGACTTGTGTTATGGAGTAAAATCTACCCTAATTACATATCCAAAACTCATGGACAATACAATGTGAATATTTAGATGTAGAGGTTAGGGGGTTTCAGCATTTTTATTTTTTTTCCCCAAAGGAATAAATATTGTTTAAGGGTTTCCTTTTATTTATTTATTTATTTATTTATCTCTTGAAAAATACAGTTGACTTTTGCTCCATGGGAAACAGGACATAGTAGTGTATACGTGGCTTTTAAAGTTTTTTAAGGCTTTTTTAAAGTTATTACTTTATATGTTCATTAAAGCATAAAATTAAAGTTATAAAGAATAGTTTATCAAGGGACATGCTGCTCAGCTTGAGCACAGCACTTTTATATCTGCCAAAAACTCTCTTTAAAGGATTGCATTCCATTTTAGCTTTTTCTAGGCTGCTGCTTGAATCCATTTTCTGCACATATCAGTTTCTACAAAAAGTTCCCTCCTTCTAAATCAAACAACAGATATTTTATATTTAAGAGCTTCAGAACTGTAACATTTTTTCATTGGATCAGAATACCTCTTAATCCAATAAGGAGTCTTTAAAGACCAGTAGGTAGGCTGTGCCCCATTATTGCTGTTTAAAGACAACTTTAAATGGAGGACATTGCTACCATTTTGAGATGTTATCAAGAAAATAGCAACTATCAGAATGATAATTCATTGTGAACTGTATATTTCCATTTTCAGGTTACAGAAGATTTCCAGGGTTTCAACCAGTATTACTTTTCTTTCTAACTTCTTGATTTATTTAAATAATCCTCTATTTATTCAAGTATTTTAAATGACAACTCACTAAGTTTGAAGCTGTCCATTTCTTTCAAATCTAGCTCTTCTACCTTTTGGTTCCTTATCCACCTTTAATTCTGCATAAGGCCTCAGCCTCAAGACTGCCTGGCTGCAGGCAGTCACCTACCTACAGTAACACCAAAGCAGAAAGGAGCATATCCTGCATACTTCTGTAGTGCCACTCCTGTGGAGCTAATCCATAACGGGGAGGTAGTACACATCAGTTGTCACATTATAAAGCTGAGTCAAAAAAGGAGTTAGATTAAAAAAAAAAAAAAAACACACACAACAGATTGCTTGCTTAGATCAGTAACACCGCCTGTAATATTACCATGACCAGTTTTGGGAAGCATTATTATAATTTGTGTAATAGCAGCAACGTAGGATGCAATTAAAACAGTACATCTGCAACACCATTATTTTAATTGTTATGCCATTAACTGTAAAATGTTGTATAGCTGCACAGGTGGGAAGGTAAACAAGAAACAATTTTTGCTCAAGGCTGTCACTGAGCAGTAAATATGTTGGTATATAAAATGGGTACAATGGTGATAGTTGACTATGGAGAGACACTATTTACAAGAGCATGCAGTGACAGGACAAGGGGGAATGGCTTCAAAATAGAAGAAAGTAGGTTTAGATTAGATATTATGAAAACATTCTTTACTCAGAGGTAAAAAAGGTAGCAAAGATAAATTATTGACAGTAATGTTGAGCTCAGGATCAAGGTCTTGGTCATCACAAAGTGATTCCACAGAAACTGGAATAGTTTTCTATCATGTCAAGTATGATCCGCCTTTCTTTTTTAATTTTGGTGCTAACATAACAGAGGGATTATAGACATCAAGTAAATAAAGTGTTTAATATACTGGTGAAGAAAGATCAGCCTTTATCAGTGGGACAAACTGAGCTGATATTCAGAGGTGGGTGTTACGGGTGTTATGATGTCAGATAAAGTTGACACCTTGATATATTTTTCCATTTTGATCCTGAGAAAACCTTAAATGTACATAAAGATAGGGATAAAACCAGCTTTCAGATATTTTTACTGAGTATGGTTCTACAGCGAGGTATTAGAGAACTACTGCTAAAAACATGATTGCTTAGAAATCTTCATTTAGTGTTTTGTTTATACTTATCTACTTCACCATGCCAACCTCAGTTTTAATACAGAGGATCAATATGCACATAAAACACTGATAACAGTATTATTACTGATTTCTAATGTTGCTAAATTGAGGGCTACACTGAAGCATGGGGGAAGGATGCTGTGTTGTTACCAGACAAAGCCTAATGATCTAAAGGAGAATGATCAGAAGATTGCTGAACTTTGCCTTTCCATTCAAAAAACAGGCAAAATCCACCATGAGTTTGCAAGTTGAAAGTTATTGATCAGCAGTCAGAATATTAAACATGGCTTTAGAAAGTTGTCTGCAACAAATCACAAATGTTATGTTTATGCCACAAGCAAGAGTTTTGACTTCTACTCTGCAGTGGGTAAGGGCAATGTGATGGTTTGAGATGGACCTTGGTGAGTTAGAATGGAAGAGTATTCGCTCTTTTTATGAGTTTCCAAATCCCTGTTGCATTTACAGGTAAATTCAGCAAATAATCCCCAGATGCTTGTAAATTTTCTTTTGGGATCAGTTACCAATTATCTTTCTCTGAGCAGTGTCTTGAATAAAAAACCCTTGGGGCCATTGCTTACCATAATTCAAAGTTCAGATCACCTAGCTGTTACACTGGTGTGTTTTGTATCTGCCAGTACTAGCAGACATGAATGCGCTATGTGTATATATCCAAAAATAGCTGATGGGGTTTTACATTTACACTAAGTTTCCTTAGCTCCCTGGCTGGAATTTTGAAAGCAAGCTTTATCCTTTAAGAGACTGACTGCTTTGCAAGGCAAAGCTGGTCTTTCATATGTATGTGTATATGTACTGTTCATGTCTTAAGAAATTCAACAGTCACAGTAGTTTTTGCTCTATTTTAGTGGAAAATGAAAAATGGTGTAAGTCTGGTCCAACAGTGTCACATATCTAGCTAGAAAGTTTGCATGCCTTCTTATTTTTGTATGAGTTCCACTAATCTCTGTAGATTGGTGCCAAATAACTGCTAAGATTACACTAACAATGATCTTATTTGTAATGCAGCAGAGCAGACAATGCAAAGGCTAAGGAAGCATGTCAGTATTGGGTGACATGGGTGTAAGTTTTCAAACTATGGAAAAGGACATGATTTTGGGAATGGAATGCAGACAGTATGAAACAGTGTTGTATCAGCTCTCTTCAGTCCTGGAAAAACTTGAGAGATGGACAGTGGTTCTTTCAGATGCACTGGAACAAATTAATGAAAGTACATAGGAACTGGGTGCAAAAGGGTCTCAGCCTAGAAAGGCATGCTCAGCAAAGCACTGAATGAATGGTCTAAGACTTACATTGTGTGGAGAAACTTCTGAGGAGTTTACCACCTTATTAGTGTAGCATCAGAAAAGGGTGGATTTCATGATGATAAGAGGAGTGAAAACTGAAATGATTCAGAATTTTTAAGAACAAATCAAAATTTTGAGTAGATTAGAAATTACTGGAAGTGAGAAATAAAGATATTTTGATGGGTGATGAGAAAGACTGCAGTCAGAAGAAATGAAAATATGGATAAAATATGGATAAAACAATAAGCATAGGCATTGTAAGGACACCTGAATAGTGGTTACCTTCAAATGTGTAACACCTGTGAATGTGGGAAAGTATCTTCATCCTTACCTCCATTGTAAGAATTTTGCATTAAGCTCTGTGTTACTTGATGTTGCATCTGCAGGAGGACCTGCTTTGCGCTTTTCTCTGAAGTCTCAAATAGTGGCTTTAAAGTATCAGACCAGACCAGCACAGATCTTAAGAAGGACAAGTTCTGCCTAACGAAGTGGTTTTCAAAGAGCCATTTTCCACCTTTATCTCATAACTTTGGCCCCCTGACCTTGGTATCTAAGCACAGGCAGAAAGGACAGCCTATAAAAAAATAAAGGCATAGGATTGTACAAGGTAGTTTAGTAGTAGGAGCAGAGTAGATAAGTGCAAGTATTTAAAAATATTTTCCATTTAAAACATCTAATGCAGGTAGTCAATAGCCTCTTCAGGGAAGCTGAAAAACTGCCTGGATCCTCTCATCCAACACTCTGTACACGTAGAGAGAATTGGGAATACACTAAGAATTGAGGTGAAGAGACTTTAAAAATGAGCATCTAGATTTTATGCTGGATCATGTTCACTTTACTAATCATGTTTTTCTTAAGAACAGTCAAGCATGCCTCTTTTTCATTTAGCATCCCTATCTGCCCTCACATGTCCCTCTGCAAAGATTTTCATGAAGTAAGTGGAGAGCTACAGAAAGCTGCCTTAATTTGACAGGAAAGCAGGGAATTGCAAAGGGCCACACTGAAAATAGCTCAGATCAAAGACCAGAAGGACAGACATCACCAGCGCTACAGACAAGGCCTCTTCAGACAAGTTAAATCCTTTTCACAATGTCAGTTGGCTGTAAAATGCAGACACATTGATTAGGCCTACCTGGGAAGCAAAAATCAAATTTTGGAAAATATAGCTTTTCAATTATTTAGGTTACTAGGTTACAGAGCCAGAAGACAGCTCTGTGCTCACTGAATGAATCTCTTGCATAATGTTAGACAGAAATTGCTTATAAATACATTTGTGTTTTCATAAGGCTTTTATAGAAAAATCATCAAGTCTTAATTTCCAACACACTTGTCATGGAAAACTCTACCACAACTCAAAAATCTGCACTGAGATCAAGTTTAAATCCTTTGAGGTTTTCCAAGAAAAGCAATAATTTATAAGCAATCACTTTCATAATCAAGTAGTTTGGCAGGCGAAGCTCTTTTACCTGGACTGTGGAAATGACGGTTTTGAAACTGTTCAGTAAAGCGGGAAGAAACATGTATACTCTTTGTGCTTACATTGTTTGTGAGAACTGTAAGGGATATATAATTCTTTCCTGTAAACTACTTCTTTGAAACTGAGCAATTGTCTTGATTGTCAAGCATTGCAGACATCCAGAAATTTCCACAGATGCAAGGATGGATGTCAAATATTAGGTATGTAGGGTAAAAAAAATTCATCTGTTAGAAATGAATATGTTCTGGTAATTAGCCATTCACAAATCCTCATTGCTGAGGGAAATATTGTCTTCCTTCCCAGATTATTGGGTTATATAAATATTTAAGTATATCCTTTTTTTTTTAACAAGAATTGTACCTAATCTGCTAAAATAATGTCATCCCATATGAATAAAATATGTAGTTCCTCTTTTGAAATATTTTATAAAGTTTCAGACTTTTGAGGTTTTTCTGAAATTCACTGCATAAAATATGCTACATTGTGCAGCTGTAATATTTCATAGGTTTTAGACAGCATGTAAAAATTCATCACATTCTTTTACAAAGCTAGTATTTGATGATTGTTTTTCTGCTGCACCTCATCAGTATAGTGTTATTTAGTTGCTCAGACATCAGGACTTTTCCAGTTTTCAAATGACATCTTTATTTTCCTTGAACAGCAAACATCACCAACATTTCAGTCAGAACCACCTGCTTACCAAAAGTCAGTCATATGTTTAGCACTTCAGACCCTGCACCCAAGAGGTATTGATCCCAGCAATGGAGAGTGCCCCAGTACTCTGCACCTCACTTGGAAGCTAGTTTGCAGATCCTCTTAGGAAAACCAGAAGAGGGCTATTTTACGAAGCTACTAGAATAATATTTTACAAGAAGATGTTTAGATGCTCAGAGGATTCAGTCATGCTAAGACATATGCCAGTGACTTGTGACCCCACAAAACTGGTGGCATACAAAGGAGGTTGTCAGGAAAGCCCATTACTGGAAAAGTGGTTCTGCATCAGGTACTGACCAACTGGAATGTCTCTATTAAAGCTGTTAGCAGACAATAAGAAATCATCTGGCTGAATTTTTCTGTTAATGAATGTTTTCTGGGTAACCTCAACCTAATTCATAGAGGGCATAATTATTTGTTGCCATCACTGTTCAGCAAGGCAGATCCTGAAAGAAGTGTGAGCCTAACCTGCCAGTAAAGGGCTTTTCTCTCTTCCACATCAGGTGGGAAGGCACAAAGTTGGGGAAGACAGTTCAGAAAAACCCACTTATTTTGATGTGTATGTAAGAGGCTTTCCATATATCAGTCAAGCTTCCTTTCCTGGAGTAATAATTTAAAACAAACAAACAAACAAATCACCACAAAAAACCAAACCAAACAAAAAAAAAAACAACTTTTAAAATTAGTGATAACCCTATGCAAATTTGCAATTAGCTACTATTTTATCATCAAATCATGTGTTTATGAAGCTATGGCTGACTAAGTTGACTCTAAACCATTTCCCATTTGCCATTAACTTTATAGTATACTTTTTTTTTTGAAGTAGGTAGAACACCTTAATAGTTATCATGTTGATTATCTAAATATAGCCAAAGGGAGTAGGTTTTTTTCAAAACAAAGGCTGTTTTTGACATTAGAGTGTTCTCTTCAGCAGTATATTGTAGCTGAAATGAGATAATTTGGTACTGTCAAAGAATGCTTTTTGACTCGTGATGCAGGATGAGGCATTTTGACAGTAGACTCTTTTTTCTCTAATATAGTTAGAAAAAAAAAATCAAACATTAACTGAACCTCATTTTTAACTCCTAAAACCAGCACTAACCCTTATAGAAATTAGGCACTGTTAAACTGTACTTGCTGGTAATGCTGACCTTCAAGTAGTGTATGAAGAACAAATTGAGCAGATTTAGAAGACTTGTTACAACATGGCTTCTTGAGGTCCACACGAACCCATGACCTGCGTGTTTCTTTTTTGAGGTCTGCTAAAGTCACAGTTCCTGGTACAGCTGTACACAAACTAGTGTCAGCACAAGAATGGGAGAAAGAATAAGTAACCCTTGATGAGACAGAGAGTTGGATCTGCTCTGCCATTGGATTCATGCAGAAGTGGTGTTCCATGTTACTATATGGCCAATGCAAAAAAAAAATCTACAGGGAGACAAAGCAGCAGTCACAAAGCAAACTATAGGTACACCCATCACTTTTTTTTTTTCTTTCTTATTTTATTTCCATTTATCTAGGCCTTTCTATCAGTTTGCTTTTCATATAAGGAGATCTCTAGCCCAGGCCTACTGAAGCACTTTGTTACCATTCAAGTATTGAAGATACAATATTTGAAAATAGGAAGCCAGGAATGAACAAGTTTAGGAAAAAAACAAGAAGTTTAGACACAAAAGGTGAAAATAATGTTGGAAAGCGTATTTTCTGCTCTGAATTAGAAAACGTTTTGCAGGCAGTGAACTGACCTTTCTGAATCGCTGCCTCTGATGGCTCATCTGCCTTTAGGAAAAAGCTCCATGCCTTAGGAAAAACAGACACAGCATTTCCTAGTATAATAAAGTCTTATGCATATTATGACAGAAAAAATGTGATGTATTGTACACTTGAAAATATTTATTGTCTGAGGACTACAAATTACCTTTGACCATTTCACATTGTTTCTATTAAAATTGTTAATGTGCCTTGCCTGGCTTGGCCCCAATGACTTCCAAGCTGTCTCACCAGAAGCGTGAAGAAAGACTCAGCATGCTCCTCCACAGAGCTGGACACATGTCCAAGCAAAGCAGCTCAGTTGTGACCACACTTTAATCTCCCCTCAGATGTCTAGAAAAGAATGAATGTGGCACTTCAGGCAAAGGCCCCAAAGAACACTTTCGCACCAGCAGACAGACATATGTTCTCATCTAACTTCTTGTAAACACAGTGACATGAAAAGAAATTTGTCCACTTGCATTGCATGGTCTTTACTTTCACTATTGTCCTTCCTAGAACTGAAAGTTGAGTCACAGTGTTTTACTCTCATCTGCAAAACTGGTTTATCACTGCTTAACTGCCAGATTTTCAGAGCAACAAAATGTCTATAAAACAAATACTTTGGCATAACCAACAAAAAGGACTGATATATTACTCACGTGTAAATATTTGCACAATATTCAAATATACCATGCATGTGTACAGTTCCAAATATCTGGTCCTGAAACTATCCATATTTCAAGGAAACGTCTCCCAAATGTTCTAATGTAATTTCCAGGCAAATAAATTCCATATAAATGCTCATTATATTGGGCAGCTTTCCCAACTCTGGAGAAGAAAGAAGCATTTCTTTAGTGAGCTTTCATAACTCCTTAATACTGATTCCTTTTTCTTCTGGAGTCCAGAATTCCCCTTTTTGTTCATCTCAGATCATGATCTTTCTTTTATCCACTTTAGCTGTTGAAGGGGAAGCGGTCCAAAGAGCAGACATGTATTTCAGAAGTGACAGCATTTTCTTTTACCATACAGACTGGATTACATATATATTTGTCTTGCCATGATTTCAGAGGCTCCTGCCTCCTTAAAGATGTAAACATACTGCCTTCCCCTTTATTAGCGCAGCTGTGTAAAAATTCCTCAAATGAGAAGGGAAAAAGGAAGGAAGAAGGGAAAGATGCATATGAGTGAAGGGTTTGAACTGAAATTTTTTCTTTGTCAAAGACTTTCTGGAGCAGAAAAATCTCTTCAGTTTTACCAGACTAGAGCAATTTTATAGAATTAGTGGACATTAACATGACATCTGGAGAAAAATGATCTTATTTTTCTCATGTCTTGTCTGAAGCTGAATTCAACACAGGTATTTGGGGTTACACAGGAAAGTCTACTTTGCAGTAAAAATTGTAAAGCATCAAAAGACCCATGTAAACACAATTTACTGCTATTGTTATTGTTTGAACTCAAGTAGTGCCAAATGGCTGTTGCATTTTTAGTCTCCTTGTTGTATACTTTGCCATGCAAACATTCTGTGTGTAATTTATATTCTATATAAGGATCACAGATGGCTATGTAGGAATAAAAGATTAAATAAGCACAGAGAGAAAAGCAAACACAAGGTCACAAATGTTATCAAATATGCATTCTGACAGTAACATAAGGTTGTCCTTTTTGTTACTGTTTCTTCCACTGTCGTACCAGAATAAGCAAAAAGTTGTTCTGATTTGATAATTGAACTTTCTTCATTAATTCATAGTACAGTGGTGGGTAGCAGCTGGTGGGAGAAAGAAAACTGCGGAGTTAAAAGAAATGATGAAGGGAACTGAGGCTTAATGAAGAGTCTTGTAAAGGAAGCCAAGTTGCTATATTAACAGTTTAATTAATGTAAGAGCTCATGTATGCCACGTTTGATCAGCAAAGCAAAAAATACAGTTTTAAGAGATGAATTTGCTTTAATTTGTTATTTATCTTCAGTTAGTCTTGCCACTTATATTTTTCCTTTTTGTCCTAGCTGTATGTGACAATTAACAAAAACACACTAGAAAACAGAGAATATTAGAAGTGCTGTTTACTGCCTCAAATTCTAGACAAAGCTCTACCTTTTTCAATGTCTATGCCTCAGAACAGTCTAGACAGATCTAGTTGTTACCTAGCAATATTAATCCAAGCATGTTTTTCTAAGCTTCATTTTTAGGATCTTCAGTCTTTTTTGAATTTTGGGGGAACATTGTTCTTGATGTGGGAAACGATTATTGTTCTTGTGCAATCACCTCACTAACATTGAAAACAAGAGATTCTGGAGTTTTTAAAATAGCTTCACATGCCTATTTTTAGGCTTTAAGATGGTTTTTGAGATTACCTTATTAATATTGCAAACTGAACTCCCTCTGAATTGGCATTGTGCTTAGTTCTCTAAAGACTTCTAACTTCAAAAATCTTATTCTCCATTAAAGACATTGTATTTCCACATCTGTATTTAAAGGAGGGAGCATTTTTTTATAACATACAGGTATTGTAAATCCTTAATTGATAAAAATTTAAAACAATACAATAGAGATGATAGAATGCTTATGGTCTGCTTTTACTGATCCTCACTATCATTCAGATCCAAGTTTGCATTTTCCAAACCTGAGATGATATGCAAAGATAACAGATTGACCTGTAGACTCTGCCCTGTGGTTTTGGGCCAGGTCGCTTTTCAAAGAGTGCTCTCTCTGCCCCATATGCCATCTGAACAGATGTTCCACTGAAGTTTGAATGATGGCCAGCTAGCTCAAAAACAACTAGGGAGCAGAGGTGAAGGGAATCAGGGGACAGAAGGCAGAAATATGGATAGAAGTAAATTAAAAACAGAAAGGAAAAGGTTGCACTAAAGTAGATATGGGTGAATACACATAAGTAAATCTTGAGAGAAGACGAGGTACAAATTCTTCAAACAGAAAAGAAAGACACAAAAAGTGAGGAAATCTAGCAAAGAAAAAAGAAAAATGGATTGAAATAATAAAAAAGGACAGAAAAGGATAAAAAACTGCAAAAATGTCTTTAAATAAAGATAGCAAAAGCATAACTTAAATCAGCTATTTATTATTGTACTTAATGGAGAGAGATTCTTTGAGTCTGAAGTATATTCATGAGTTATGTGGATAACTTAATCCATATAATCCCAATTTAAACGAATAAAGGATTCAGATGTATATTTCACTTAAGTAATTAGAGATAAAAATCACACTTTCTATGTAGACAACTCCGTCTTTATACACCGGAAACAGACTGTACATTGAAATAACTGAAAAGACAGATGAAGCTATTGTGGTAACTGAAGTAAAAGACTGAACATGGATAAAATAATAACAAATATGAACAAGAAATTAGGAACTATTTTAAGTGAAACATTGCAGTAATATTTATCCAAGTAGCTTGAGACACTTAAATCTGAATTGGCAGAATTGTTTTGAAATAATTATATACTCTTTACATGCAAACTTGATAAACAGAGGTGAGTAAATATGGTGGCTTTAAGTAACTTACAGAAAAAGGTAGATGTTAATCAACATTTAAGTACAGACAAAAGAGAAATTAAGCTAACTTCATTCATTTTAAGACACAAAGCTTTGTCTAAATTATAGCTAGTTTCAAATTACTCTTGAAACATTTATGAATTGTATCATAAAACTCAGGGTGCATATAACTATGTGGCTGGATCTTAAGTTTAGTGGAACAATACAGTTCTAATTGGAAGGAAATACATTTCCTCTTCTAAAACTCATTTATACCTTTTCTGGTCCAAAATGTAAAATAATATTGAACTAGCTTTCACCAAATGAAGAAAACACAGGAAAGTATAGGATTCTGCCAGGAATTCACAGTGTCTGGATCTCACCTCTGGTGTAACAGGAGAATACTTACCTCAGGGACGCTAATTTTCCCTTGTAAAAATGGACTATAGTTGTGAAAGCCAAAAATGCAAAAGAAGTGAGACAGTTCCCACTAACAGAGTGAATTATAAGAAATCACACTGCCAGGACCAGTCAGACATAGAGGCAACAGGATTTTTCCCCTGCTTCATTTTTATAGCTAGCAACTTAACTGAAATGGTACCATTATTCCGGGATCCTACGCAACAGGTTTTTTTGAATGGATTCTGCTAATAATCTACTAATAATCTAGGATGAACATCTTGATAAGGTGTCAAACTGTGATAGATGTGCACAAGAGGGACACCAAGTGACTTGCCTCAAATATACTACAGATAGAAAACTAGAGTTCCTGTGTTCCCTTTAAACAGAGGGCTTATTCCGTTACTGTTGAATAGTCTTCCATATGTTTCTCCAATTTAAAGTATATTTTGTACAGTTTGTTGGGTTCTTCATTCTAAGCCTATTAGACAAAAAGATTCAATAGATATGCTGGTGATTTATGATACCTTTCAGGAGAAGAAAAATAACCCTTAGAGGGAAATGGATAGGGTTTTACTGAAAGGGTTTTTAGAATGATGTTGAATATTACATTATTATTATGCATTGGGATTCCTAAATATTAATAGAACCCATAGTTGCAAGCTCTGTAAGGTTTACCATAAAAATAAAGCCTGCTTGATTTTTTTTTTTTTTAAATGTAACTTGTTCCCTTTGCTCCAGGACTTTTTCACCCTTCACTAAGTATCTTATGAAAGGCACTGGTGTACAGAATAATTAAAATGTGATACTAAAAGATCCTATGTGACAGAACCTGGACAGAATATTAGTGCACCCAGTTAAGGAGGTATTTGTAAAACACCTTTTCTTTCAAACAGCAATCTGGACTGTATGATCTCAGTGGTTTTACAAGTTTCCTATTTGCCCCAGGAAAACTAAAACTTTCAGCTTTCTAAATATAAATTCTTTGAGAAAGACAGAATCCTTGAGAGGACTTGAATTTGGGGAAGGCAAGAATCCAGAAGTAAAATTAAATTCCTCTCTCAAAAGAAATCATATGACTTACAATTGATGTTGCTAATAAAAAAAGATTCTGTTTTTCAAAAGATGACTAGCAGCCCCACTACAGATCCAAGCAAGTATTTAAATTCACATCACATGCCTGTCCTTCTGTGACAGGCATAATTTAAACAAATTACAGACCTCTTCTTGTAAGATGTTACTTTATGCTGGTAAAGCAGAAATCTGATTAATTCTCAACTTAGGAGAAAATTGCTAAAACCTGTAAAAATACGAAACCCTGTAACTGGTATTTACACAGATCCACAAATTAGAAATAACTGCCTTTCTGTTTGTCCTAGGATGTACAAAAATCCTGGTATCCACCTTTTCTTTTCTTTGTTGTCTCTTTTTGGCTTTTTTGTGTTTTGCCTTCCTTAAAGAGACTGAACAATGAATGACTCAAACATTCAACCACCTGCAGTAATCACTAAGGTTCTGTAAGAGACTGCACTATTGGTGCTCATAGGTCAGCCAGAGTGTGCTTTGCTGACAATGTGCAGAGTGACCACCCAGGCCAGGGGCTGAAGATCTGCACATCAACATCTCAGGGTGCAAACTGAATGCTGAACAAGGTAACAAAAGAGGCAAACCCTGTGAGATAGGGAAATGTTTCTTTCTTCCTTACACACAGGACTCCGCTGCAGTAACTCCCTAGAACATTCACCCTTCTCTGAAGGTTTCCATCTTTCCTTGATGAGCCATAATGGGCCATAATGAATTCATCTGCACTGACAGAAGAGACATCTGCAACATCTTGGAAGGTGTCAAAGACTCCTGAAGTATCCCATGACTCACTTCCTGTCCCAGAGGAGGTACCAGAAGTGTTCCCACCTGAAACTGAGCCTATATAACTCTGGATTTCGGGGTTTCACTCACTATCCAGGACTTTCATGGACACCTCAACTGACTACCTTTTCTACCAACAAACATCAAAACTACAACTAAGTCTCATTGCTTGATCTGATGGGTGTCTTGCAGATTCTTCCAGTCACCTGGCGGGTCAACAGACCTGCTCCAACTGCCTGTACCAGCACTGCAGCCTCACTCCCATGTCATGCAAGTGTCTGATGGCATTGAATCCCAGCTATCCACTGTTTCCTACCAGCGCTGACTGTCCAGCCATTTCTGCCAGGTCTTCCAGGTGTGGGGGTGAATCGTATGAAAGAGTGACCCATCTTCTCTCTGTCCTGTGGCCACAGGTGGTTTTTTTATGGGGAGAGGGGAGGCTGGCCACCATCTTGATTTAGTCTGGTGAGTGGGGTCACTGGTGAGTTTGGTCACTGACAAGGTTGCTTTATTATACTTTTGTTTTGGGCTTGTTTAAAATCAAAGGATTAGCTACTACTAGATTTTTTTATCAATAAAATCTATTCTGCTATGCACATCCCTTCTAGAAATTCAGAAAAAGATACTGAGTCAAATGCCACAAATCGGTGTCAGTTCACATTTTAGCACTTGCTTGTTAATAAGCCTAGAGAGTAGGTGATGGTCTAAGAAATAATAATTCCAATTGCTTGCACTTAATAATTCACTTAATCTTTAAGCCTGATGTCAGGATGAGTGAACGAGACAAAAGGAATATTATTTGCAACCTTTCAGTGAGATGGAACTGCAAAGTTTACTTACCGAACTTTTACATATTTAAGTGATGGTCAAGGAACATTCCTGATCAGGCCTTGTCTTGAACGTTTTTATGGTTTTGTGGCATTTTTTGAAGTTTCAGGAATATTTCACTAAGATATACAGCTAAACAAGTAAATATATATCTAAATACTCTCAGAACTTAGAGCTTAGCTGGACTTCAGTTTTCAATTAAGTAGATGCTTTTAGTCACAAAACTAACTATTTTAATGATATTTTTTCAGGATCAAAAGTAGACTAAACTTGTCATTTGATGTACCACAAGTGACAGAATTAACTTTATAGCATTGAAATGAGCAATATAAATACATTTATTCCAGATTTTGTGTCAAATATCTTTCACAAATAATAGAACTAAGTAGAGGGCTAATAAAAAAGAAACTGATAAAAAGAGAGACATTTTTGCTACTAATGAGAACTGAGGGCACCAGTTAAGTCTAGGAAACCATCACATGATGCAAAACTACCCTTTGAAGCAGGAATGAAAAAGTATTTTGTATCAATCTATTTTACTCTAATATCATGATTTTTCTGTCCTCCTGACAACATTTTCATTAAATTTAGCGTAAATTTGCACAGGATAAAAGGCTTTTACATTGACCTTGTCAGCTTGCTGGAATTTTGACTAGTTGTCTCTGCTACCTTTTGCTTCCATTATCCTGACAAAGTTTTAAATGGAATAAAAGTGCCAGCTTTCTAAAATACAGAAGATCCGAAAGGTTAACACACTACTTCAAGTGCATAATATATTGTTCATGAGAAGTTTAATGTCTCATTCACAGACCAAGAATTGTAATAAAGACAGAGAATGACAGAAAATTAATCAGTCCTCATGATAATGTTTGTAATAAGAATGGAAAGTGTTACTGGAAAAATAATACTTTTGAAGTGCACAGTTAAAATTGGAATCCAGAGCTTGAATTGTGAAAGAGTAAATGATGGTCATTATCAAATGAAAACCAGCAGCTGCAAGAGAAACCAAAACCAAGGAAAAATTCAGTGCTTTGATAAATGCTCATTATAAGTTATGAAATATTGTAAGAGCTTACATGGTTAATCTGTGATTTTTAAATAAATGTATTATTTAAGTATATTTTATTACAGATAATCATTAACAAAATCTCTATATCTTAATCTGAAGAACCAGATACTAAACATGTTCAAGCAGAAAAACAGAATAAATGTTAGAATTTTCTGTTGTTGTTTCTAAATTCAAGTATATGCAGATACTTTTCTGATGCCTATATTAAAAAAAAAATAAATTGTAAAAATATCAATATTTCATTCTTTTTTTCTTCAGCCTTATTTCCTAAGTAGTAAAGTCTAAAACTGGAAACTGCTAACAACAGTAAGAAAAGAAGGTTGTATCTTTTCCAACTCATTAATTGAACTGAAATTTCTGTAAAAGAAAGCAACTTTCTTCTGCTTGAATTCAGTAGAAAATCACAGTGCATATGAAAAACTTAGTCACTGGTTTGGTTCAGCCATTAAAAAACTTCATCAAATTCTTCCATCATAACTTCTTATGACACTCTGCTCTCAGTGGAGAAGTAAAGTGATACTCTGCTCAAGGCTGAACATGCAGTTTATGCAGTGTGGCTTATGAACATCATTGTGCCAGTTTAACTGTGGGACTCTCAGGCTCTCACATTAAGTTACTGACAGTGGGAACAATTTACCTGCTACTTGGCCATAAAAGAAAAGAAAAAGGTCCATGTTGCTCAAATACTTGTCTACATCTGCTTTAGTGAACAGTTCAGTGAGCAGTGTAGTTCTGACTTAAAAGAGTAATTATTTTATTTTTTTCTCCCCCTTCACTGCAGAGGAATCCTAGTTGTGTTCCCTGAACTGAATGTTCATTTGCAAATGGAGTGCATCAGTTTGACAATGCAAACCCATTTTCTAGCTTAAATTAATCAAAAAATAATCCAGTTTATGGACCCCAAGGCAATTCTAATACGTTAATATTGTTCCAGTCCTATCTTCAGAATGGAACCCACAGTACCACAGTAGAACTAACTGTAAAGACTGTCTTCTTAATCACCAAATAATGGAAGTTATTTAAAATTCAGTTTCCATCCATCACTAAGTCTGATAATGGCTACAGCTGCTCTGTGTCAATTTTAAAATGATGACAATTTTTAGGACTCAGGTGTTAAAACCAAATATAATTGTTTTGGTGTTTGCATAGTAAAAATCTTAATAAATCAGACTATGGTGATTCTGAAATTAAGCTTGTTCAGTTAAAAAATTTTAAATGTCAGTTTCATATATAGAATTACGATGATCATTTTAAATGAACCTGCATATAATTCTATAATAATTTTTATATAAATGGCTGTTGTTTTTATAATTTAATTATTTAAATAATGCATTATGAGCTAGAAATAATTTATCTAGCTTCTGCAGAAAAAAAATGTTGTCAGTGTTATCTGCCTCTTCCCTGAACATACTGAGTGTCCAAGTTTCTTTCAAACTGTTAATGAGATGGCTTAAATAAGGAATAAAGAACAACGATTGTTTTTCACAGCTCTGGCCTTGAGTGGGAAAAGAATTGAATTATCAAAGTGGAAATAAGGAATTGGAACAAATGCAATTTGCCTGTCTTACCACTCAAGTCCTGTTGCAAAATCATTTTAGCTGCCTTGAGGCAAGAGAGAAGATCCAAGCAATCAACTGTCCCTGCAATTCAAGGGAAGGCAGAACCTCTTGTTTCTGAGTAAAACTGAAGAAGGAAGTTCCTCTAAATTTACAATTTTAAGCAACTATAGTTTAAATATGTAAACAAGGCTGAATATTGCCCTTGTCATATACACTTGACAACATTTAACAAAGCCAAATGCAATTCCTAGATTTAAGTGTATTGGGCTCTGTTAGAGACAAACAGGGATCTCCTAGTCAAAATAGTGTATAAATAAACCTGTTGGGATCATGAAATCTATCCCACTTTCCAAGTTTATGGAATTTTTTTTAATCACTTAGTATCTTCTTTATACCTTTTTTCCAAAAAAGTGTGCATAGATTTCCTACAGTAATTTTGACTCTTCGTGGAAAGTCAGCTTAAAAATTTCTTGTAGTTTACTTTGTCATTTGAAGCAGAAAATTACCTGAAAAATGCTGGGAATGTCAATAGTACTGAATGACTCATGACGTGGAAATGTTACTTGGCCACATAACATAAACAACTACAGTGGACATAAAACGCAGGTGTGACCCATTAATAAAGAAGGATCACTTTTTAATATCCCATGGATCTGCAATAGGTTGAACAAAAGCAAAAAAACACGTGAAGTATGTCTTCAAACTGCAAGTTATAATTCAAAACTCTAACTGTTCAAAAATGGAAAAGTTCTATCGTCCTTATATTTGATGAATCAATTGAGGTATATACACAGGAAGAGTTAAATTTGTCTAAAATTATCTCTGCAGCATTGCTTCAGTGGTATTTTGCAGTGACTGCAGCTACACCCATACACTTTGAGTCGTTTGGAAAAGGAAAGGATTTTTATTCTCAATTTCTCTTGTACCACGTGTAAAACTGCAAATGAAACTTTGTTAGCACAAAAAATACATATACACATTATGAGCCTTATTGTCTCAGAAGAACAGAGTTTTGAGTTTCCGTAACAACTGGAGTACAAACAGCAAAACATACCTCCAGCAATCGATGGGCTATATGGGCTTGCCATTCTCAGGTTCTCTTTTCCTTGAGCCCTAAATGAAATGTTGAATTTCATTAACCTCAATTACTTCTTTAAAATATGGATGAAGCCAATTGGAGGCACTGGGAAAAAAAAGAAACTGTTGCTACTCTGAAGCTTCCAACAGTTTCACCAAATGACACCCTTCTTTCCTTTCAATCAAATATGTCAGGCCTTCTTAACTGCACGCAGGAGATTTTATCTTAACACTGTCATCTAACAATGGAACTTCTGGTGATTTTTGAATGAAAAGGCAATGCATAAAGGAGACTTCCCTGATTTCTAACCTTTACATCATGATCATGCTAATAAAATTAGATTTTTTTTTTTATTTTAAATGGGAATATTTTATTGATCTTGTGGTCAATTAAAATGAACACTTTTTTATTGAATCTTTTATTGGATTTTTTAATCCATATTTTGTGTTGGAAAAGTAAGTAAATTGTACTGAGTTGCAGTATATGTATCTATATGCAAAATCTTACATTATGGCAAAATTGGACATATACCACAGTGGAGAATTATACTGTTCAATTGCAACATGCCCTCAGACATTCTTTTACAGTGTGTAGATTAATGACATAGTCTTGGAGAAAGTGCTTTACATCCTGAGCTAGAGAGACGTAACAGTAAAAAGTAGTATCTTCTCTGGAAGGAACTTTGAAAAGTAATTGAAGGCTTCAGAAGTAACTGGGAAAAATAAAAATGCAAAAAAAAAAAAAAAGAAGGATAAAATAAAAAGGGGTCAGACAGGCAAGACAAGTCAGGCAAGGATAACAATAGGCTTTTCTTATTAAAAATCTTTAGAAATTTGAATCATGGAAGAAAATAGACTGGAAGGGATCTCTTGAGGACATCTGGTCTAATATCTTGCTTGTGAAGATTTAATTGAAAAGTTTGACTGAGTTGCTCAGAGCCTTGGATCGTTTGGAACTGAATACCTCTAAAGAGGGATATGGCACAACCTCTCTTGGTACTTGTTCCAGGGCTTGACTCTTCTCATGGTGCAGCTGCTCTGACAGGGACAAACTGTTCTCACAGATGCAGAACCCGAAAATACAGCAGTTACAATAGGGAGAAGCCTGATGAGACATGAAGAAAAAAAAAAAAAAAAAAAAACAAGAAAAAGGAAAAAAAAAAAAAGGATAGTATATCTATTTCCAAAATCAACATCATAGCTTGTGCATGTCATTTGGATCCCAGTTAGAAGCAAAGTTTACCAGTGATGCTTAGTAGACTCACAATCCTTTGGAAATTTAAATTCAGCACCTAGATGTAGTTGGAAATTGCAGAGCCTTAATCTTCTGAGTGTCTGTGTTTCTGTTATAGGATGAAAGACAGCAATAGGCTGAGTGCTGACTCAACAAAATTCCTTTGCTGCACTTGATCCAAGGGACTGGCTCCCCACTGATCACCATCAGGCATTATACATCACCATCATACAACAAATGGTGCCTTATGAAATATACCTCAGTGCATCTCAGCACTTTCACAGCATAGTGAAAATTGAAACATTCCATTCCATTGTGAATGCAGCAAAAAGCCTGTCCTTAGAAGAAATTAAAAAAAGAAAAAAATCCAAATCCATCCTTTTTTATTGTATTTATTATAGTATTCTGTATAGCTATATTTACTTGCTATGTATTTAATAATTGTTATATATATTTAGTCATTGTTACTTTAGCAATATTCCACCAAAATATGTTAACCTTCTATACAGTCCTGCAGTTCGTTTGTAAAACAAAAAGGAATTATTAGACATCAATTTAATGGAATTGTTTTTTTTTGTGTGTGACATAAATTACATGGATTAATAATTTTTTTCTTTACTTATATTTATTTGCCTATTCCAAATGAAAAGTAATCAACTTCTTGAAAGGAACATAGGCAGTATTACTGAAATACTTTGCAGTAGGATCAGGTGCTGTTAAATCCACATGCCTCTACCAAACCTGAATAGGCTTTATTTTTGCTTTGTTTTCCTCTCCAATTCTTCTTTCTCTATTCTGCATTCTGCATGCTTTTACTGTTGCTGTTTTAATTTCCCACTTTTTTTTGCACTCTCCTTCATGCTGCTTATTAAAATGACCAAAATTTAATAATCAATTTTGATACCGAAATTTTATCTTTGGGATTTCAAGCTTAGATAGCACTGAGATTAGTGGGATAAACGTGAGCTTGTTGTTAAGACTGCCAGTTATACACTATTTTTATATTATCCTAGTTCAGCAGGTGGGACCAGTTATCACTGTGTGGGGGTGATCAAAGCCATGTATTCTACCCCCCTCTATTC